>OY740812.1:9546141-10146141 GCA_963514005.1 Raja brachyura | reverse complement strand
GAAAGTTGACTTACAGGTACAGCAGGCAGTGAAGAAAGCTAATGGAATGTTGGCCTTCATAACAAGAGGATTTCAGTATAGGAGTAAAGAGGTTCTTCTGCAGTTGTATAGGGCTCTGGTGAGACCACATCTGGAGTATTGTATACAGTTTTGGTCTCCTAATTTGAGGAAGGACATCCTTGTGATTGTGGCAGTGCAGCATAGGTTCACGATATTGATCCCTGGGATGGCGGGTCATATGAGGAAAGATTGAAAAGACTAGGCTTGTATTCACTGGAATTTAGAAGGATGAGGGGATATCTTATAGAAACATATAAAATTATAAAAGGACTGGACAAGCTAGATGCAGGAAAAATGTTCCCAATGTTGAGCGAATCCAGAATCAGGGGCCACAGTCTTAGAATAAAGGGGAGGTAATTTATGACTGAGGTGAGAAAAACTTTTTCACCCAGAGTGTAGTGAATTTATGGAATTCCCTGCCGCAGAGGGCAGTGGAGGTCAAGTCACTGGATAGATTTAAGAGAGAGTTAGATAGAGCTCTAGGGGCAAGTGGAGTCAAGGGATATGGGGAGAAGGCAGGCACGGGTTATTGATAGGGGACGATCAGCCAGTACAATCAATGGCGGAGCTGGTTCAAAGGGCCGAATGGCCTCCTCCTGCACCTATTTTCTATGTTTCTATGTTTCCAAATGCAATGTTATGATCCGTGTATAAACAGAGACTTCTACCTATCAAATTTCTTCCCCTCTCACTATAGGGAATCCCGAGCATAATAGTTTACAACAAATCATTTTATAAGAGTCGAGCCATTCTTAATATGTGATAATAACATCAATATTTGAAGCATAATTTACAGTTACAGGGAGGCTTTCCCTGCCAGAAGATTTCAGGAAATGCAACAAATGCCAAAGACTTTGTTTCTTTATCTTGTCAATTGATTCCTTATTCATATTCTGTTGTAGGCCCAAGTGGTTTATTGGTTTGGAAAGCTGAAAGAGTGTGCCTACAGGCTATTTAACTAAGGGAGCATCAGTGCAGTGCTGTGCTAATCAACAAATGTGCACATTTCTGCTGAGGGTTAAACATGTAGAAGTAAAAAATGATGATCCTGCTCTGCTCCCTAAATAAGGGGTGATGAGGTCAGCTGCAGCAATTCTATCCCTCCAATGTCTGCCGTCTATAAATTAGAAACAGCAATTTTTGAATATGTGGGCTGTTAGGTCTCTAGAGTTAACCTACTCACTCAATTAGTCCTTTGCAATTCTACAGAGTAAATGCACTTACTAACAATAAATAACCATTTCCAGTCGTACCTTTTTATGAAGCTGAGTGCCTCTCTGCGTTTCAGAAATGTCCATACTTCACCCACTCACCACCTCACCATCTCTTATTCTCTGAGTTGTTAAATGAAAGCTTGAATCAAAGTTGCTTTTATGCAAAGTTGAGAATTTGCAAAGGTTATCGGATATTTGCATTAGGTTTGATCAATTACGAAATTCACCGGAATTGCATTGGTTCACTGTTCCTCTTTTCTCTTCCTTGTAGCTCTGAAAGATTAAATCTATGTAAATCATCAACAGAAAGTAGGGGATAAAAGTGTTTTTGTTGTGATAGAATGAACATTAATCAAATTGAAAAGAAAAGTAATCTTGACTTCATGATGTAAGAGAATTCCAGCAGGTTAAGGGCTGAACGAGTTAAAAATTGAGAGGTTGTGACTTGATACAGAAAGATAATGGTAAATGTGGGGAACTTCTCTCTATGAGTAAACCTTTTTTGACTATCCAGGCTCTTTGTGCTCAGTGGGAAAATGGAAGATGATATTGAACAGGAGTATTCATGTGTGAGCTTTCATTGTCTACTCGATGTGCCGCTCTTCCACATCTCCATTCTGATCTTCAAGCTGCACATCTCCTGACTCTTCTTTCTCAGGTACCAACTGGCACCTTCTGTTAACTGGGTTAAGTAGAACACTATAATAAAGTCACTGCACTTGCACAGTGTGCATTTCAATGCATCATTAGACTGAAAATGACAGTGGAATCTCATTTCCAGAAGACGAATTCCATTCCCCATAACAATGCTCATATTTGTGCTACTGCTGTTATATTGATATTCAGCTGCAATAATTTGAATGTAAACAGATGTCAAATGTCACAGAAGAAGTGGGTACAACTTGTCTCCAGGATCTATCGCTCTGGTAAATGCTGGCTGCTTAAAATGTCAGGCAATGTGAACTCACAAGAATAAGGAAATTAGGCAAGCTGCTAGGAAATGTGAAATTGCCTCATAAAATTCTTCATATAATTCTTGATGTGCACATTTAAGGAATGGAAACCATTTATATTAATAATCAGATTTTTAGACAGTCCTTCAGGTTAAAAATGTCTTGCTTCTAGTCCAGTTCTATGGATCTGAGGTGATGACAGGAGCCAACACAGGATCAGCACCCATTTCTGCATTTCCCTTCCCGTCCCACATATTTGTTCCTCTGGCTTCACATTTCACACCTGTTCTATCCTAAACTCCTTATCTCACTCATTTTGTCTTTGTCAACTATTGCCTTTGTACAAACACTTGCCAATCACCCCCCCCCCCCCCCCTCACACGTAACCACCTATCACTTGCCAGGCTTTGTCATACCTCTACCTCTCTTCCAGCTTTCTCCCCCCCCCCCCCCCCCACTACAAACATTATGTAGAAGGGCCCTGACCCAAAACATCACCTATCCATGTCCTCTAGAGATGCTGCCTGACCCGCTGAGTTACTCCAGCACTTTGTTTGTAAACCAGCATCTGCAGTTCCCTGTGCCTACATTAATTCTGTGCAAATGTTTTTATTTTTACTCCACTATACTGCAGAATTAACACCAATATAAAACATTAACTACAAACAAAATCATTTGTTAACTTGGGATTTGTATTTTTCATCCTATTTCAAAATAGGTCTTCACAGATCAACCGATTTCATCTCTCTATCGTATCAGGTTCCTGGTTCAATATTGCAAAAATGTTAAGTATTTTAGGGCTATCAAACTCTAGCATTAATGATCAAATACTCCTTGAAAGCTGTACCGAGTAGAGCTCAAGTTACTGACAATCTTTCAGACAACTTCCCTTTCAGCAGAAATTTACTGTACACAACCACCTTACAGAACAAAAGCCCAAAATAAGGGGACTATAAAAAAAATGATTTTGCGATGTCCGTGATGTCCAATAAACAATCTCTTCTTGTTAGATTTCAAAAGTTCTCTGGTGACTTTCTCATTCCCCTGGGAATTGTCATAATCTTTAGTCTTCATATGATAACAAATTGGAGTGTTCTGTTTTTTAAGTGCTTATTCTTCATATTTAAAATATGTACACATATGCATATCCATTCATGTCTTTACTAACAATTACTGAGGGTTTACAAAATTGATGGTGTTTTCAATCATGCTCATGATTGCAGCACCTGCATTTTCATGTGCTTTTGTGTTTTCAATCATGTTGGCTTCACATATCCAAATACACGTATTTTAATCCAGTTCCTCTTGCATGTGAATTGATGATAATTCCTACATATAAATTGCCACCTGGCGACATTTGAAAGGCTTAATTCTTTCTTTCTGTTATAACACACAGTATGTCTCATAAGTTGCACCACAGTCACAATTCCAGTCAATTTTGTCAACTCTAGTTAATTTTAGCTGCAAAGAGAGTGAGCCACTTTTCATTCTAACTACTGCATGTTCGAGTAACAAATATATGCACACCCATCTGCTGTAGCCAATCCTCAACACCTATTATATGTAGCTCTTGGAGCACTCCCTCACGTTCTGTTAGAATTCAGGGATGCTGCCTGACATTGGAATTGACTGCTATCACTCAGTTCTTTAATTTATTATGCAAATTTACAAATTCAGATCTATAGTCTGCATAAAATATGTTCCCAAGTTGGACAATTTTATTTCTAGTGGCAATGATGTTTTATCGCTGATCCCTTTCTTTGTTCTCAATTATTCACCTGTGGATTGGCTGAAGCTGATCGATAAGCCAATGTTAAATAATCCAAAAGCAGAAAGCACTGGAAAACGTGATTAGGAAGACTCCAGCCTCAAGTAAATTTCTGTTAGAGATTTCCAGAAACACTATCACTTTGTAATTCATGAGTAGAAAACCTTTCGTAGACTGTTCAGATTTGTCACATTTTCAGACATGTCTTGTCAATCTAAGACTGATTTAGTTCCTTGCTTCGTGTCGGAGTAATTGATACCTGTATTTAAGCAGGAAAGATGGATTATCTGTTGAATATATAGCTTTCCTCAGTTAGAAAGAAGCTCAACTTTCACATGCAAAAAAGTTAACCAAATATAAATGAAGACAGCCATTCAGCCTGATAATTGCTCTTCTAAGGTTCCCCCAGTCTAGTTTCAGTAAAAACACTGAATCAAGCACATGAATCAACTAAATTTTATTTTACCAAAGGCGCGTCAAAGATAACTACTGTACCTATCCCACCGCGGGTTCCATCCTCGTGTCTGCCTGTTCAAGCCCTCTAGGCCTCGCTCAGACAGAGACACTCCAGAGGTTTACGCAGTCCCAAGCGCACTCCCAGAAGATCGACGCTGAGCCTCGATCTTCGGATTTTTATATGTCCCGGGACCTCGAGGGGCCGAACCACATGGGGGTGGTTTCTTAATAACCCAATTACAGATATCGATTAACCCCATACATACCAGGCATTCCCCTAACCCAATTATATAACAGTTCAATACATTGTATTCAAAACGGACTTCGTAAGGAAGCCAACTAAGAAACATTTACCCTGATTTACAGAATACCCAGAGAAGGCTTAACACCTCATCCAATCAACACTTGGCAAAGTCACACTCTGCAACATTATTTACAAGGTGTATGCCTGGTTTGCAGCCATCCAGTCCATTCTATGCATTTTGCACCTAATTGACAGGGTGTTCAGATATTCCCATTCTTTGCTTGCAAATTGTATCTAAGCTCCAGACACTCTGGCACCTCTTCGCAGCTTGTCCCAGCTCTGCAGAGAGCAATCTCCCAGCAACCCTGAAACTTTACCCCATTTTGAAGTCCTAGCTGCTTCAATTTAGCCAGGGTTAACAAGCCTATCCAACAATCCACTCTATTAAAGACAATACTTCCTGAAACACGTTTACTCTCTGATTGGTGAGGCAGAATTCTTCCACCCAAGGAATACACATCCAACCAAGGATTTAAGACCATCAAATAACAATACAACACGGAAAAAAATGTTGCTTCAAATTAACCTGTAATATGGGGAAAGTAGTACAGATGTTGAGTACAGGAGCTGTTAATTAGTAGCTGTTTCAACAAAGATGATTGAGAAAAGTCAGTCTGATCCAACATGCCCTTTCTATTCACACATGCAGCCACAAGTAAATCATTAACACTTTCTCTCTATTCCCAAAATCTCCTGGGAAAGATGACTCAGCACTAATTGACTGATTTACACAAACCCACTGAAGCACTGCAATAGCATTTCACATGTAAACCGTGCATTTAATGCAGATCAAAATCCTAATATTTTCAATTAAGTCTAAAACCCTTGAATAAACCAGTTTCTGGGAAACTGCAAGAGATACTGTATAACTGACAACAAAGAGAGAACTATGGGTGCCAGAGAAATTTCTTTTTTATATCAGTTGCTTTGTTTTGAGTATAAATTGCCAAAATGATGCTGTCTTATCTCCAGAAGCTAACAGAAATACCCAACTCTATATAGCATTAGAGTAATTGAAGTATGACAAAAAAGAACCAAAAAGATGGACTTGAAATAACCAGGGCTGCCAACTTTCACGCTTTGAGCGTGAGACTCACTCATTTCGAGAAATTCTCACGCCCTCACGCTGATCACAAATTTCTCACGCTCTGTCGTGAGAAATTCTGTGATCAATGAAAATGTCAAAACTCAGATAAACTGCATGGGCCGTGGGTGTTCGAGAGCCGGGGCTGAGGGAGGAATGGATGCACAAGCAGCAGCGGAGACAGATGCGGGTTGCCGGCGCTGGCGAGTGTTTGCGGGGCTGGGTAAGTCGCTCGCTGCAGCTCCGGCCATGGAGCAGTCCCTGTGCAAGAGTCCCGGGCCGTCGGAGGCGTCGGAAGCGTTGCGCCGCTGCCGTGAGAGTCTCTGTGCCGACGAGAGAGGGGAAGGAGACAGGGGGGAGGGAGAGAGGGGAGAGACAGAGGGGGAGAGAATGGGGAGAGAGAAGTGGGAGGGGGGAGAGCGAGGAGAGAGAGAGGGGAGGGAGAGAGAAGTAGTGAAGAGAGATAGGGAGAGAGAGGAGAGAGATAGGGAGAGGGAGAGAGAGAGAGGGGGGGAAAGAGGAAGAGAGAGGGGGGAAGAGGGAGAGAGGGGGAAAGAGAGAAACGGGAGAAAGAGAGAGGGGGGGCAAAGAGAAAGAGGAGATAGAGACAGAGGAGAAAGAGAGGGGAGAGAGCAAGGGGGAGCGTGAGATGGGAGGGAGAGGTGAGAGAGGTGAGAGAGAGGAGAGAGGGAGGGAGAGAGAGAGAGAGGGGAGAGTGAGGTGGGAGGGAGAGGTGAGAGAGAGGAGAAAGAGGGGAGAGAGTGTGTGGACAGAGAGCGAGAGGGAGAGAGAGAGAGGGGGAGGGAGGGGGGAGAGAGAGAGAGGGCAGGAGAGAGGGGGGGAGCCCCTGGTTCTGGACTCCCCCAAAATCGGGAACATGTTTCCTGTCTCTAGCGTGTCCAAGCCCTTAACAAATGGTAACAGAATACCGAGTGAGTATAATTTTATGGATGAGAAATTGTGTTCAACCAATTGATAACTTATTTGACAAAGTAACTAGCATGTTAGATAACAAGGAAGGCAATGGGTGTAGCAAATTTTGTTATCCATAATTTGGTCGGTGAAGTGCCCCATAAAGGATTACTGCATTAGATAAGCACCCGTGGGCTTGAGCATAGTAGGTTAAGTCCAGGGGGTCAGATATGGGGCTTTATGTGTGGGCCAGATATATTGTCAGTGCAAAGGGGCTAGGAGCAAGGCCAAGTTTGCATCCAGCGTCAAGGTCTGGAATAGTACTAGATGTGCAGTCAAAGTTGGGACCAGGGGAGTGTTCAGCACTGGGAACCTAAGTAGGTAAGCAGCTATAGTCAGGGTAGAATAGGGGCCCGGTGTAAGGCTGGACTCAGGGCCAGGAATGAGAGAAGGTATGCAACTGGAGTCAAGGCCAGGAGTAGTACCAGGTGTGCAGTGAGACCCAGGTTGGTCAACATGGGCAAAGTGTTTGATTATAACCTGATATCCATACATGAATACACTAATATGCACCATATGAACACAGTATGCACCAGATTGCACATTTTCAAGCTGAAAAATGCAAAAGTTCTGTACCAATGGGAGGGGGACACACCCTCCTCTTCCCTCCTCCCACCCCCCTCCCCCCCCCCCCCCCCCACCCGTCGCTCCGCAACCTCGGTCTTGGTGTCTCGCAATCTCGCACTCCCAACTCTCACCCAGTGTTGGCAGCCCTGAATAACTCAAGAAATACTGCAGATACTGGAAATCTAAAATAAAAGCAGAAAATGATGGAAATACTCAGCAGATCAGGCAGCATCTGTGGAATGAGAAGCAGGATTAACGTTTCAGTTCAATAATATTTCTGAAGCAGGGTCTCAACCTGAAACGTCACCCATTCCTTCTCTCCTAAGATGCTGCCAGCCCCGTTGAGTTATTCCAGCATTTTGTGCCTATCTTTGATATTTCATGGGAACTGATGGTCTACTTTTTCTTTTTTAGCCACAAAATAAGGAAACAAGTCATGCATGCATGAGCTTGCGCAGACAATGGTGAGGAAAAGAATAAGACATAAGAACAATGTTTCATGTCTGATTCTCTCTGTGAAAGACTCATTGGTCTACCAGCAGTACATATTATTGATATGCATTCAATCTGGCACCTTTGGAATATAATGCAAATTACTTTGCATTAACACAGATAAATACAAGCATAGCAATGAAGTTCCTTTTGTAGTGAGGCTATCCCAAAGAGAACGGGAACAGCATAATTCCCATTAATTGAGCATAATGTTCATAACACTAACTGGCTTCTTGCAATATAATCCTAATTTGAAACAATGACCCATTTTTCGTCATTTTGTGTATTGTCAACACTTGCTGTTTTTGTTTACTTGCCTGCAGTTCTAACCTAACAGGGCTACTCTTAGAAATCTCCTTGCAATGGTTCAGCGCTTTGCGGTATGCCATGACCTCAATTAACATATGATGCAATAATTTGAAGCCTTCTTCAACAATTGTAACAAGGATAACAGAGGCCTTTTCATATAAAATGATACCATTTTTTTTAATGCTGGATTCCAATTGTGACAAAGAGCATCATCGCATTCTTAAGATAACCAGGTCACTTTTTCATTCATTTCCATACCAGGATCCCAAATCACGTCCTGAAGGCAACAGCAACTACATTCATGATAGGAAATTGGATATATTGTTAGGAAACTCTAATCAGCATGCCAAGTACATCAAGGACAAAACTTTTGTGTTCTTTTTCTATGCCTGCACAAAATTTGCGAATCTTTAATTTACAACAGAAGTCTTTAATGCTTTGCTCAATGCTGGCAGCAAGACTACTCAAAAATGGCTACACACACAGACAGGAGAAAACTACATACAAAACATCTCCCTTTGTCCTGTGCAGCGCCACCTGCTGCATGGAAGGAGCAACAGGTCTTCCCACCCACACAGTCCACCAAACATCACATTCCCCCTTTCCAGTTTGAACGTCTCCATTTAGCTGGACCTCGCTTCACTCTTTTCCAGCCTTTTTTGCGTTTCACAACTCTTGCTAAAGGCTCAGAATCAACAGGATTTTTCTCAGTGTTCTCTTTTGAAGAGATATCAGTATTTGCTTTATCTGTATGCTGTTCTTTCTCCACTGGACTGTAATTTTTCTCGGCGGTCGTCAGCGCTTTGGATGCGAACGCGAGTGGTTCTTCCTTGCCGTTCGGCGCTGTTTGTGAGATTACTGCTCCAAGACCATACAGCGATGCATCGGCGGCTAGCGAGATCGACTTTGATGGGTCATAAGTGGACCAAACGCGTCTTCTGGGCGAGCATCTCCTTCAACCTGGAGAATGCATGGTCACACTCTTTGGACCAGTGCCATTCGACATCCTGTTTTCGCGTCAGCCTCATGGTCAACTCTTCGCGATGCTCAGACATGACAGTTCTGTAAACTCGTGCTCTCCGCACCTGGAACATCTGGCGGTGAAGTGCCAACCCTTATACCTCCTAAGGGAATTGACCACGGTCTACATCCCACCCCAGGCAAACGTCTGTCTAGCATTGGAGGAGCTGCACGCCATGGTCACAAGCACCAGTCAGCATACCCCGAATCCTTTACCACCATAGCCGGGGACTTCAACAAAGCCAACCTGAAAAAAATCACTCCTAAACTACCACCAACATGTCGCCTGCGGCACCAGAGGATTAAACACCCTTGACCACTGCTATACGACCAACAAGGATGCCTATCGCTCTATCCCTCGCCCTCACTTTGAGAAATCTGACCATTCAGCGGTGCTGCTTCTTCCTGCATACAGGCAGCAACTGAAGAGCACACCCCCAGAGGCGAGGACTGCACAGAGCTGGTCGGGGGAAGCAGAGGAACAACTACAGGACTGCTTGGAGTCAGTAGACTGGGCAATGTTCAAGGACTTGGAAACGGACCTGAATGGTTAGGCCACAGTCATTACAGACTTCATAAGGAAATGTGTGAAGTACTGTGTTCCTACAAAAACCTTCCGACTGTTTCCCAACCAGAATCCTTGGATGAAACAGGAGATCCGCATTTTTCTGAGGACCAAATCCTGGGCAAACAGGTCTGGTGTCGCAGAGATCTGTAAGAAGTCTCGATAAGACCTTGACAAGGCCATCAAAAAGGCAAAAAGGGACTTGCACTCAAAGCTGGAGGATGGGGCTGATGTTTGGCAACTGCGGCAGGGCTTGAATGCCATCAGCTACAAGGCAAAATCAATGGTGTGTGGAATAGAAATGTTATAAGCTGTTGAGAGCACTCTTCTGAGGTTAAGTCACATTGTTTGTTGAGAGCTTATTGTATGCTCACAGCCATATTATACCTGACCTAAGAATGTCTGTTGCTGACATTAGATGCCTAAAATAGAACCAAGCAAATCCCAACACTGACAGATTTCCCTTTGTCGAGTACAAACTTTACAAAAAAATGTTTTACATTTATTTCAACAGAATCCTTTGTTTTTTATAATTTATTTGTGTGCACAATTAATTTTAAAATATTCTTGAAATCCCATTACTAAGTCAGATTGATCATACTTTCAAGAAGAAAAAAAGTGGATGCTGATTTTCTAATCCTTTGGGTTTAATTTCACCACATATTTCTGTTGATAAACGAGGTCATGTGTCTGCAGCTACAACTGGTACCCTCAAATCATCAATTCAGAATGAGTACATTGAATATAAATAGTGGTAAGGGAAAATCACAATAATGCGCTGGGAAGAACATTTGCTGTCAAACACTGTACTCCCGAATGAATAAAGTGTGCTCTGTAACCATGGTAACAGAATTAGTAACCTTTCTATTTGCCTTGATTACAAGAATTAGCCAATAGGCGTTACAGCAGCAATAGTGTAGCGAGCACAGTGAACGTCTGCCACAGTTGGTGATGTGCACCATTGATTTAGATTAACCATTTAGTGTTGTGGCTTAATCAAGCTCATCCAGCTCAGTGACAGTTCATCTGATCTATTATATGTTAACTCCTCTCATGAATGCATTGTTTTTCATTCAAATCTTTAATTAATGTTGTTTATGAAGCACATATCTCAGTCACATCACGATCATATATCTTCAGCTGCACTTTGGAATGCATTAGGCAAAAGAAGTGGTTTGCAATAAATTTCATCACCAGTAATGAGGTTCTTTTGGCAAATTGTCCAAGTGTTATTATCACAGTTATGAATAAATATCTTAGTTAAGATTTTGGCATAGAGCCTAATATTTAAGCCTGTGAGTTCTCAATACATCACAGCTTCAATCGTACATTTTATAACTGCATGCAGAAATAATTTGCCATATTTTGTAAAATCTCAATTATCCACAATAATGGGTAAGATGCTATCCTGCAACTTGTTGAGCACAATGTACACCAGAAGAATACAAAGATTTTTTCAATCAATTACCAGTTCTCATAGTTCCAATAACAGGATTTAGTCTTAACTTCCAGTGATATCCATGTGGTTGAGAGCTTTCTCTCTCATGTCAAAGTCAAGCAGTATGGTAGGCTAAATGACTGCAGTACTTGAACCTACTAAATGCAGACTCGAGGGGAAGTAAGTGGGGAGAGATTAAAATGGGATTAATATAAAATGAACTAAGAATCCCAGTACCAGTTCAACATATGGTGCTATTGTTCACTTCTATTCCCTTCCATTTACTGCTACCTCATCCCAAAGCCACTCTGCTGAACCAAGAGTATGGCCAACTGAATGGAGCTAAATGTCTGCAGATGTCAATCACCTACAAAAAAAAGCTTTCTGCAGGGGAAGGTAGACAAAAATGCTGGAGAAACTCAGCAGGTGAGGCAGCATCTATGGAGCGAAGGAAATAGGCGACGTTTCGGGTCGAGACCCTTCTTCAGATTTCCTTTGCTCCATAGACGCTGCCTCACCCACTGAGTTTCTCCAGCACTTTTGTCCACCTTTATTGACCAGCATCTGCAGTTCCTTCTTAAACTTTCTAGAGGGGAATATTTGCTGTATGGGGAAATCACTGGAAAATAGCAAGCACCTATTAGACTAACAACTGAGAAATAGCTTCATTTTATTTTAAAAGAACCCAAGCCCAAACTCAAAAATGTTATCGCCCTTGCAGTGAGCCTGGAGAAATAAGTGTTATTTCATTACCAGAATTCTGACAGAGAATAAGGGACAGAAGAAACATTAAATCCCCTCACATGGTAATGAAAAACAAGAGAGTTAGAAATGTCAAATCTCAAACACACCTTCAAAACAACTAGAATCAAGGTCACTCCACGCTCTCTTTCCATTTCAACCATGCTGTAATTTACTTTTGATGTATCTCACAGATGCATTTTAAATTGATCTGCATTCCATCTGGACTTCTCCTCTAAAAACATGGATGGTCCATTCAATCAACATAGAACAAAGAACAGTACGGCACAGAAACAGGCCCTTCGGCCCACAGTGTCCATGGTGAATATAGTGCCAGGTTAAACTAATCTCCACTGCCTGCACACGATTCCATCCCCCCATTCCCACATATCCATGTGCCTATGTAAAAGCCTCTTAAATACCACTTCACTACATCCCCGGTGCGTTCCAGTCACCCACTACTCACTCCTTGCATACTAAAACATATTCCTCATATCTTCTTTAAGGTAAAGGACTGGTTGCTTTACCATACCCATTTGTTATTTTATGATTGTGATGAACTGAAATTGGATTGCTCCATCTTGGTTCCATTGGTCAATGGAAATCCATTGCAGATAAGAACACATTCAATTCATACTGACACCCGCCCAGTTCCCCTGCCTCTCCTGAGGTAAGGATTGAAACTGGGGTACACCATTAACCTCAGTAGCCCAAGGCCAAGCAAATAAAAAGGGCTTGCTTTCTGCTCAGGTTTGTCAGCTAGGTGATAATAATTTGTATTTAACAAAGCAAGACCACTCAAAGACCTCATACACACACTGGAAATTATCTGTGGGAAATAGAGAATGAGGACAAGGTTGGATTGGTTATGATGCCTTCTATGACAAAATAGAGAGCAAGAAATTGCAGTCACAACTCATTAATTGACGACAAGTACTTGACTAAGCAGGTCCTTGCACATGGAACAATAACCGGGCACAAATGAGTGGCTTCAAAAAAGGGAAGAAAAATATCAGCACCATGGCTGAAATGCCAGGCAATACTCACACTTCCTGCAAATATATAATCAGGTCTCTCTGCATAGCAAAAACCTCACAGATCTCTCACTGTACCTGTTAAATTCCTAATTAACTTTGCAATCCAAAATGTCATTTCTGCATTCCCGGTGACGTAGCCCACACCGTAGGCTGAAAATCTATGAGCCTCGGAACTGAAATTCAGCAATCACTGGCAGTTTTACTAATCCTTACAATTCAGCCACTTAGTTTTGGTAATCTTAGCTGCTGGAAGCTCCCACTCCCATCGGATTACCAGAAATGAATCTGTTGTCATTCATTTCTACAAAAAAAATTGTTTGTGGTAAACAAAAGAAGCTGAATAATGCAAAGTCATTTCCAGGGTCCTCTTCAACTGCCTCCACCCAGAGACTGAAGTGCTACTCCCTGAATCATAGCGTGGATTCCATTCACACAGGGGCGCAGTGCAATGATCTACACAATTGCAAGATAAATGCCAGGAAAGCATTGCCAGCTACAAAACATGGATTTCTTCAAACTCATTAAAGCCTTCAACTCCATCTACATTCCGCTCCCCTTAAAAATGTATCTTCCTCTTATAGGCAAACCATAAACTAACAGAGTATACAATGGGTATACCATAGAACCAATCTCAGTGAAGACCAATGTCATACAAGGCTGTGTCATTCCCAACATTTTTCAGGAACTTTCTTATTGCAACTTTGAAGTTCATTTCCAACAAACGTCTCGTGGGATTGGAGCTAATGGAAGTTTCCCAATCAACCATGGCCATTCACAGAACCAAGGTGGTTGAGCTGCGATACTCAGACATTGCTTGATTTTATATATGCTCAGAGGCTGAGCTTCAAGACATCATATGAGAGGAAGAGAACATCAGCAAGGCAAAGGTCCCTGTCCTCCATTATGTTCTGAGACGGGGACTACCTACCGCAGGCATCTCAAGGCAAGCGATAATATATCCCCAATGCCGTGTCCACAAAATACTCCAAATTCACTGGAGTGAATGCCAGTTCTGAATCCAAACGACCAAGTTACTGTCAATCTCGTGCATCTTAATCTTCCAGATTAGCTTATCATGGGGGACTTTATCAACCGCTTTACTAAACTCCATGTAGGCAACATCCACCGCCCTACCCTCATTGATGATCTTCATCAGCTCCTGAAAAAACTTGATCAAATTAGTGAGACAAGACAAGTTACGTGACATGTCAGCCATGCCGACTGTCCATAATTAACCTATTCTCTTCCAAATAGTAAATACTATCCTGAAGAATCCTCTCCAATAGCTTCCCTACCGTTGTCACGAGGTTTACCAGCCTATAATTTGCTGGATTCTCGCTACTTTCCTTCTTAAATAAAGGAACTGTATGTTCAGCAGGTAAGTTTTCATCTGTCTTCAATTGTTTCTATGATTGTAAAACTATGTGATGCAAATAGTAACATGCAAATATTTATTCTGCTGGGTTGATATTATTTTGTCTTCTATTTCATTAACATTCTGATTAACTCCTTGTATACAGTGACAATGGAAGGATATCCAGGAAGGATATACTGAAGGTAGACACAAAATGCTGGAGTAACTCAGCGGGATAAGCAGCATCTCTGGAGAGAAGGAATGGGTGATGTTTCGGATCGAGACCCTTCGTCAGACTGGATGTACTGACCTTGGCAAGGTATAATTCAGAAAAATCAGGAAGTATGTGGGGAAATGTACGGTGGAGATGATCACAATCTCAAACAAAAGGGTAGGCCACTTAGCACTGGAGCAAGATGAACTTTCTTCACTCAGAAGGTCGTGAATTGGTGAAATTCTTTGTCCAAACAGTTGTGGAGGCTGAGGTACTGATTACACTCAAAATGTAGATCAATAGATTTCTTGATATTAGAGAAACCAGGGATATAGAGACATAAGGAATATTGTACTGAGATAGTTAATCAGCCATGAACTTGTTGAATGGCAGAGCAGTCACATCGGATTGAATTGCCCGTTCCTGCATCTCTTTCCTCCATTTTTATGTTACAACTTCAAGAATTCTAACAAATCTGTCAAACATAATTTATCTGTCGTAAGTTCAGGTTCACTCCCACAGCTATAATTACATCCTATGTGCCATGCTACACTTCCTTAATAAAATTCTCCAGCAATTTCCCATTACTACTGTCAGGCAAACTGGTTCATTTCCTGCATTTTCTCTCTCTCCTGTTTCTTATGTGGCATTAAATTTGCTATCTTCTAATCAGTTTTAGCATTTGTGGAATTTTAGAAGATATCAATCAGTGAATCTGTTATCTTCATAGCCACCTTTTTCAAACCCTTGGGATGCAGGTCTTCAGGTCTGGAGGATTCAGTGACTTTTAGTCCTATTAAGGTCTCCATTACTTTTTATCTTAATTTATGCTAATTTCTTTTAGCTCCTCAATCCCAACCTGCTGTTCTCTACTGTTTCCACAACATTTTCCATGTCTTTCGAATGAAGACAGACTAAATAAATGCTTGATTTCTCTACCATTAACTTTTGCTATTTCCAACGTTTCCAATTGACACGGCAACAGACATGTTGTTTATCTGTTTCTCAATGGATTATTCTCATGGCAGTTTCCTTATCCATTTCTAGGTATTTCCGAGCAGAATTCTGAAATTTCCCAAGCCTCAGATTTACTATTATATATGTTATATCTGGCAACATCATAAGTATTTTTCTTTGATCCAATACATCTTTAACTTCTCTTATTAGCCATAGCTGGTCCATCTCCCCAGTTCCATTTTATGCCTTAAATAGGATATACATACATTTTTTGATCACATGTCTTAATACTTTAAATGTTAGATATTTGGTTGTGCATTGTCACACTATTTTTAAAGGTGATTTTCCAATCTACTATAGTCACACTTTTGTTACTTGGTTTCCATAGATTTAACACTCTGGTTCCAGACTGAACCATATCACTTTCAATTCAATCTTTATATAAAATTCAGTCATATTAAGATTATTCTTCCTTGAAGACCCCAACTACAAACCTGCAGGAATCCATTTCCTGTTACACATTACTAGATTCAAAATAGCTCTTCGCTTTTGGTTCTTCTTAATGTGGAAACCATCTCTTATATCCCTTTCCCCACTATTACTGCCATTTAGATTTTCATTGATTTATTAAGTGACTGTGAAGTTATTGTAGTGATAAAGAGCTCACAAAAGAGGATCTGTTAGGACTTCAGCACTCAGGTCAGAAAAGGAACCACTGATATGGAAGCAGCACCAAAGCAGTTTCCTGCAGAAACATCTCTGAAGGGGTGTTCTACATCAAGGAGCAATTGCCATCTTCAATAATGATTATCTTAAAAAGAAGCACAGTATTAGATATAGTGGTACGATGAAATGTTATGTTCTATGGAAGTATGAAAAAGGGAGCTGCCCACATTGGCTAAGGCTCAGCCTCCTATGCTCGAAAACAGCGTGTATTACATGGATGAATCTATCACCAGTAAGAAAGTTAGACAGTCACAGTGAAAATGTGCAATCTTCACATAGACAATGCTGGAGGTCAGAATTGAACCAAGATAACTGGAGCTGTGGCAGCAGCCTTTGTGCCACCCCTTTTACAGATTTGTTTGGTCTTTTTGGCTTTATTGCCATAAATTATTGTAACAGTTTTTGGATACAATTAAATGGCTTGCCAGGCCATTTCAGAGACCAGTAAGAGTGAACCACATTGTGGCAGGTCTGGAGTGGCATATAGCCGATGCCTCATTACATCCATATACAGTAAAAATCCATTAACACAGTCCTAGTTTGGAGATCTAAAATTGGATATAATGCCACATCTTCACAAAGGCCATTGGTGAATCAGATGCATCTTTATGGATCAATCCGAGCAATCTGTGGACAGTTAGACAGCTCTATCCTGTAACTGTGTTAATGGATTTTTATATGAATGCAATGAGGCACAGAATTACTGGTATTATAATTTGCAAGTTTATAATATTACATCCTTGCACAGCTGATTCTGTGTACTACTGAGACATTATATCCAGTGTAACCCCCACTGCCAAACATGTCAAAGGGAATTGTTTGTGGCAGTATATTAATTTCATGTAGCTAATCTGGATTGTGGCAATTAAAATCCACATTATTTACCAAATGTAAATATGGCTGTGGTGTTGTATGGGGAATACAATTCCTCAATATTCCCAGGAAATGTCTTAATCATTGACGCAGCATCTGCTTTGCACAAACAAGTGATACACCCATCATTTGTTTACTTAATGGAATTTCAAATTAGATTGTTTTCATTTGAAATAAAGAAGTGTTGAATGGGTTGCTTTCTTCAGATTTCCATTAACTGTTAGAACCCAAAAAGTGTTCGGCACATGGGCGGCACGGTGGCGACGGGGTGAAGCTACTGCCTTACAGCGACAGAGACCCGGGTTCCATCCTGACTACGGGAGCTTTTCTGTACGGAGTTTGTACGTTCTCCCAGTGATCTATGTGAGTTTTCTCCAAGATCAGTTTCCTCCCACATTCCAAGGACGTACAGGTTTGCATGTTAATTGGTTTGGTATAAATGTAAATTGTTCCTAGTGTGTGTAGGATAATGTTAGTGTGCAGGGATTGCTGGTCGGTGTGGACTCAGTGGGCCGAAGGGCCTGTTACCGCGCTTTATCTCTAAACTAAACAGGTAGCATCACATTGACACACTGATGCACAGTCTTCAAATCTGTTGTTAGTTCATTCCAGATTTTGCACAATCATTTTTTAATGGAACAGAGGTTTTATGATGGAAGTCACAAAGTTATACTATTAAGATTATTCTACGAGTAAAGATGTATTTACCTAGGTTCTAGTTAAAGTGTAATCTCACAAATTTCAGATGGTATGCACAGCATCAAGCTTTAAGACCTTTAACCATGTGATGTGTAAACACATTATCATTATGATAAATATTACATGGTATTGAAATACACTGTTTGTTAATTCTAAGTTCATGTACACATAAAATATGAAAATGGTGTGTAACTAGTATTGAAAAAAATCAACAGTTAATTATTTTGAAACAAGTGACTTTGAATTAAAAATAGGCTACTTTTATGCCACTGGAATATTCAAAAATCAATGATAATTTTGGGAAAATTTCAGATTTGAGCAATTCTCAGCAACTTTTTTATATCCAAATTTCCTTTAAGTTACGAAATTGCAAGTTACAATGCTAGTATCTGTAGTCATGCTCTGTGATCAATCTTCTGAAACAAGGTCTACCACTGAATGGGACACTGAGATATTAATCCAGATATTAAGAAGATAGGAAAGCTTAAGTCTTTCTAGCTGTTTTTTCCAGAGTTCATGTATAAATTGCTCATTCAAAAGTCTCTTACATCTTTATATTTATTCAACGTATTTTCAGTGGATGATATTAACTACAGATGTGTAAGGACCACAGTGTATAATCTGAACTACTGTGCAGCACAATTCTGAAAAAAAAACTTGGAATAAAATACAACTACAGAAGTGAATTATCTTCAATATCAGAAAAAAACAGCACAGTAACAACATTTTCAATTCAAGTCACTTCTGCTCCAGGGTTATTCATTCCTCATTGCTTCTTCCCAGTATATTAACTATTCCCAAGTGCTTTCTAATTTGGTTATAATTCTGTAGAATGCTGTGATTAATTCTGGTTCAGTCAGATATTTGCTGCAATGCATTCACATTGTAATAAATATTGTATGAGTAAGGGTACAATGTTCATGAATCTCCAGGCCAATGATCAAATCCTTCTTCAAAGTTAATGCTTCTGTTATTTCATAAATTGCTCTTCCAAATATAACATTTAGGTTTCCAGCACTAACTTTGTTTTTTATGCCCCTTTGTTATTTGTCCATTGGTAGAGTACATTCCTCCATTGATAATGTTTAAGTTTTCAACTCTCTCGTTAGTTCAATAACATCACAATATTGGTGAAATTATTTGCACTTCACTTATGCTTTGTTTAGAGATACAGTGCAGAATTAGGTCCCTTGGCTCACCAAGTCCGCAGCGACCAGCAATTCCTGCACACTCGCACCATCCTACACTCACCAGGAACAATTTACATTTATACCAAGCCAATTAACCTGCACGTCTTTGGAGTGTGTGAGGAAACTCACGCAGGTCATGGGGAGAATGTACAAACTGCATATAGACAGAACCCATAGTCAGGATTGAACCTGGGTCTCTGGCGCTGTAAGGCAGTAGCTCTACTGCTACGTCACCGTACCGCCCCGTCTTCAATGTAGGATTTCCCAAAGTCCATTTTAACAAATAATATCCTGTTCATGTTATCTCCTTATTTTTGTATTTGGCTATCAGTTAATAGATGTCATACTTTGATATGTTTAAGTATCAATTCAATTTATCTTCCAGAATTTACTACTATGGATTAAAATTGAAATGCATTTCCAAATATCTTCCCACTATTTGAAAACAACGTTCCTGTTCAAATTGGTTCAGTGAGCACATGATAAAAAATCGGCTATGATGTGTACCATGCCTAACACCACCGATTGCATGGCCTCATAAATTATAAAAGACCACTAGGATGAAGCACCAAAGCATGCTCAGTACCCACGGATCTGGATCTTTGTAAGAAATGGAGGCCTACAATGAAGGAGGCAGTTGGAATAACAGGGGACAGTGGTAAGAAACCAAGAAGACAAAAACATGTAAATATTGAGAGATTGTAGGTCCCCAGCAGTACACATTAAGTCACCAGCTTGATTTTTTCTGACATGGCATCATTCAGATGCTAATATTGTTTCTATGGCAACAAATCCTGTGCTTTGTTGCCGCAGGCCTTGCTGGCACTGCAATCATACCAAGCTGAATATTTACTTTTGGAGGGAGTGAAGAGAAAATGGTATTATGTCAAACCGAAGCATCAACAGGATGTATGTGCATAACACTAGAAATTAAACATTGCACTGAACGGCGATACAGCCTATGTTTGAAAGATAAGACAAGGTCTGTTAAGATTGATTTAACAGGCCGTGGAGGTGTGAGCCTGCCAATATTTTTGCATTGATAGGTGCAACATAGCTATCATTTAAATAATTTCTACTATACATTACTGAAAAGGTTTACAACAATGATTAAGAAATATGTCTATTTAATTTGAGTAGCAGACTCGGTGCCAGCTTCATTTATTTCAGCAATAATAAATTAACAATGTGTTTAAAATGAACAGTAAAACAATGGTTTCGATATTTTATAGGCCACTATCATTGTTGAGGTGTAAAAATACGTTCCTTTTATATGGAATACTGCTACCTAAACAAAAGTATCCAGTTTTGAGAATCTGGTCATATCAACAGGTTCCTTTGTACTGTCATGTTTGTTATACCATCCAGCTTCACTTGTCTACATCATGTTTTATGCTGGAACACTGGATTTAGCACAATAACCCACTGTTTAAAATCAACACCTTTCCTCCCCCAACTGAGCTTGTCCAACAGAATTTGGTAGCCCTATTCTCAAGGTATTTCCTGGTATAGACCCACTACATACCATGTTCCAAGTGCTGTGTGATTCATGGAAACCTCTTTACTCTAGTCATTGAATTCTCCAGCCCACCAAACTGCTAAAAATACATGTCAAGGTATCTTTTTTAACCTCAAGTTGTTCAATAGTACTCAACAGCCAACTAAATACTCTGCTCTGTAATCATTTTTAAATGAAGGAAGTGTGACAGTCAATTTATGTGATGTAAAGCTCTCATATACAGCAAAATGACAACAATTAGATTGTTTATTGTGGAGATTGTGAAAGAGAAAAACATTCGGTACAACTCCCCTATTCTTTCTGAATCTAATACATACCCTGTATTATAAGGAGGAATAGCATGCCGATTTTAAAGTATGTGTGTTAATGTACAAACCGTGGTGCCATTGCAGTGGGATGAGGAATCTAAGTACAGACTTCAAGGCTAGACCCTATCGTAATAGAAAATTGACTGTTGCTCAAGAATAATTCCCTTTCCTAAGTATATATTTGCTTTAAAAGACCCATCATGGTGCCAAATGGAAATCTTTCCGAGAGATTTACTTAGTAAGCTTGGTTCTATATCCATTGTAGGCTACACTTCCTTCTCCACATAGATTTATTACATCTTTTATGAAGCAATTATTTATTCTCCGCACGTGCCTGAAGTCTGTAGTGTATGCAACAAAGATTTGGAACAGTCTTTGGCTCATTTCATATAAGCAGCTCCAGCTTACTTAGATTACAAATCAATCTTCTTCTAGGGAAGCCAACAACAATCGCAGACTGCACGAATCTCACAGTGTTGGATGTTTCAGGGAGCATGTGCTACTAGTGTCCTGGAGGACGAGATCAGCTGTTTAAGAAGGGATGGATTACAACAGTTACTGTGACTTCGGTTCATATCCAAAGGGTGAGTACTTAACGAGTTTTGCATTTGAAAATTTGGTAAACAATAATGAAATGTAACATGTTGGATGCAAGAAATAAAACAATGCTCCCTTCTCAAAAATCACCTCGTAAAATTATCTACCCACCAATTCACATAATTTGCTTCATGGTAGTTAACAGAAATTGGCATTAAATATTTTCAATGAACGTGACTGATACATAAACAATAATATCTAAAATTGCTGCCAGATTGAACACTCAATACTGCCACTCGTCTCAGCATGGGTCTTAACTTTCAAGGACATTTCTCATTTTATATGCAGTTATTGATATAATTGACAAGACAAGCACTTACTGCTTATGCCAAATTCCTCCAGTGCTGCCATTTTCAATAATACTTCATTGCTTATTACAACTTAGCAACCCCTTTGTGATGGACCCGTTGCTGAGGAGGATTAGTTAGTATGTTTGCAGGCAACACAAAAATTGGTGGAGTTGTGGATAGTGAAGAAGGTTGGCAAAGAATACAGCAGGATATGGATCAGTTACAGATATGGACCAAGAAATGCTAGATGGTGTTTACTATGAGATGTTGCAATTTGGCAAGTCGAATGTAAGGGGAAAGTATACAGTTAATGGCAAGACCCTCAATAGCATTGATGTAGAGTGGGATCTTGGGGTTCAAGTCCTGAAGGTGGCAACACCCAGGTAGACAGAGTGGTAATGAAGGAATATGGTGTGCTTGCCTTAATAGGTCAGACCATAGCGTATGAGAGTCACAAAGATCATGTTACAGTTTTTTTTAAACTTTTGTTCGGCCACATTTGGAGTTCTGCATTCAGTTCTGGTCACCCCATTACTGGTGGGATATGGAGACCTTGGAGAGAAGGTTTACCAGAATGCTACCTGGAATAGTGGGTATTAGCTATAAGGAGAAGTTGGGCAAACTTGGGTTGTTTTCTTTGAAGCGTCAGAGGCTGATAATAAGTATATGAAATTATGAGAGGCATTGGTAAGTCAGAACAGTTTTCCCAGGATGGAAATGTCAAATACCAGAGGGCATAGCCTTATGGTCAGAAGGGCAAAGTTTAAAGAAGATCTGCGGGGAAAGTTTTTCTTAAACAAAGAGTGGTGGGTACCTTGAAAGCACTGAGGTGTGGTGGTGAAAACAGACATGAGAGTGCTGCTTTAGAAGCTTTTAGATAGGCACATGAATATGCAGGGAATGGAGAGATGTGGATCCAATGCAGGCAGAGGAGGTTTGTTTAACTTGGCATCATCTGCACAGACGCTGTGGGCCGAAGAGCTGGTTCCTGAAATATTCTTCTATTAGATTAGTATGGAATCTGGAACCTGAAGGCAATGCAGGCATTGAATGTTACTTTATGCCTACTCTCTTATTATTCTAGGTTAAGAGAGTTCACAGATGAAGGAAATGCTGCTGAAAACATTTCACAAGTTGCGACTCCGCAGACTGCAGCTGCAATGCAATGGAAGTTAATGCTTGAAGAGATGCAAAGGGTGAACATGAAGCAAAATGCACTGCTCTGGATGATCAAGCACCTTGAGAGTTTTCAGAGTTGCTTTAATCACAGTTTAATTGTGGTCAATAAAGACACATTCTTCAGTTGTTC
This sequence comes from Raja brachyura, assembly GCA_963514005.1. The sequence continues at coordinate 10,123,125 of OY740812.1, read as the reverse complement.
CCTTCATAAATAAAAGTGTGAATTTAATTTCTATTTACTGAAATGAAAAATTTCCTGATGATGTTGATTTACAATGGAAAGGGCTGCAAAGTAAAGGGTATAAGGATGTTTGTCAGCTGCGGGTTAAAGCGGAAGTTCATTGCTCAATGAAGTAGTTTGTGGGAAAGAGAAATACAAAGAAAGGGTTTCCTCAAAAAACTGTTTCTGTGAGCACTTCCCTTATTTAGGACCATTGTCTTCTACTTTCCTGTTTGTTTGTGAATGTGCAGCCATTTCCCTTCAACTAAGTTCACAGCAGGTACTTGCTGTTGAGCCTGTTGTAGAAGAACATTTTCCACAGACCCCAGAAAAGGGGCACATTGTTTAACAACTAACCGATCATTAAATCTCCTTTGGTTCAAGAGAATATAGCGACAGATGATTACATTTTTTTTGAACAATTTAAATAACTTAAAAAATAATTATTATTATTATGCAAGCGAGCTTTATTGCAAAAATAATTTATTGATCTGTAGAAGCCATCCATTTAATACAGTTAGTTATTTAGAAACAAAATACTGCTAGTAAAAAAGCAAAGTGCTGTAAATAAACAGCGTATGTGGAGTGAGAAAAGGATTTAGCATTTCAGGTTGATAACCTTTGGTCAGAATTGGGAAAACCTAGAGATAAAAAGTTTTAAATTCCAGAGAAAGCATGAGGGGTGAAAATACAAAAGGAAACATCTGAAAGGAAGTGGGTAGGTGAATAACCAATAGTAGGTCTGCAGGAGGTCATCTGAAGTTTTTGAATTTATTCGAGTCCAGTAGCTTATACTGTGCTTACTCAGGTGATGAGATGCTTGCCCTTAAATTTACACAGAACATTGTTAGAAATAGCATGGGAGGCCAAAGGTAGAATGTTTTGTGTCAAAGTAGGATGGAGAATTAAAGTGACAGGAACCGTGTAACTGAATGCATGATGGTAACCCTTAAAGTGTTTCTTCTCCAGTGCACAGGAGGCTCATCAAGAGAAACAAATAGATTCTCGTACATGGATAGAATAGGTTGAGGGATATGAGCCAAATACAGGCAAGTGCGACTGATGTAGATGGGACATGTTGGTTGGTGTGGGAAAGTTGGGCTGAAGGGCCTGTTTCCATGCTGTATGACTCTATGAATAAAATGTATTAAATTGTAAGTAGTAAGTAAATTATTACTTCAGATGGACAGAGGGAAGAAATGGCGATGCTTTCACATTGAAAAATTACGGAAGACAATGTTGAAAGTGGCATCTGGTGGTGTGGAAGGGGAGGTGGGGGGGAGATTAGGGAAACTATCTTTGTTCTGCTTGGAATTAGAGCAGAAATGGAGATCGATCAATTACAGTTGAGATTCCCATTTACTCTGAAAGGGAAACCATGATTGAGGAAAAAAAGGAAAATATATCAGAGCACGAGGATGACAGAAAGAACAAGTTCACAAGGGATAGTAGTTATGCTAGGGGTAAGATTAGGAGAAGAGATGACTAATGAAGTCTGGTGCTCTCTGACAAATGCTTTTAAATGCTGTAAGAGTGAAGCATGAACTGATGTGTATTTAGGGATGTTTAAATTAAAGCAAGTTTGCTCGAGGTTAAAATGGTCAAGAACACAGGCCTTCAACAAACAACAAAAAAAGTACAAATGTAAAAGATATTAGAACACAACAGACACATTTTTGAATTGGCAAATGTGCTTCTTTCCTGCAAAATTACTCCTTGCAGTGGCTTAGATAGAAAAATGTTGATTGATTTCATTACTGATCATTACAAATCTGCAGAAACCCGGCACACTGCACCAAAATGACAGTTAAAACAAGAAAAGCTTTCCCTGGGATAATTAGAAAGATTAGATTATCTGCTGAAAACACATGCTGGGTTTTTCCCAGCTTCATTACTGTGAATGCGTTTTGGCAGATATGGCTCATTTACCCTAAATCCAATGTTCCAGTGGCAAAGGAGAGTTCTTTATACAGTAACCTGTCATCATTATTCTTTAACAACGTATACCCACAAAAGTTAGAACAAGTTTCTTGAAAAGTATAGAGCACCGAAGAAACATAGTTTATTCCTCCTGGTGTAGGAAAATTAGAATGAGAGGGTATCTCCTCAGGGTAAGGGGTTGCCACATAAGACCAATAAAAGAAGGAACTGCTTTCGAAGAGTTTTCGAAATTTGTGGTTGTCTTGTTCAGTGAGCCATAGATGCCACATCATTATGGATGATCAACGAGTGAGTGGTTGGGTCAAAGCAGATATGCAGAAAATGCGTGTAACGATTCCAACAACTTTCATAGCAATCCTTCTCTCATCCAGTTCCAATACCAGCTTCTATGCCTATTTAAAGGGTCTTCGATTTGAAATGTTAATGTTTTCTCTTCACATGGATGTTGTCTAACCATTGAGTGTTTCCAGCATTTCCATTTTCATTTCTGATTTCCAGCATCTGCAGTTATTTGATTTTCTTTCATTGTACCTATTTGGCAATTTAGTTTCATCCCAAATAACTTATTTATTACTAGTTTAACTGTAACTGATGAATGTTGATGTCAAAAGGAAGAAAGTGCTGCAATTTATTTGCCGTCAAGATAAGGCAGTCAAATATTTTGTCTTCCCACATTTTGCAGGTATGTACAGCCTTAGATTTGAACTTTGTGTGCCCACTATGTTGTTTATTAATTTGTATTTATTTGAACACATTTTAGCATTCTAACAGGGGATTTATTCGTCAGTAGACCAATGCCAATACAGTCTTTTCTTAATCACAAACATAGAAACATAGAAACATAGAAAATAGGTGCAGGAGTAGGCCATTCGGCCCTTCGAGCCTGCACCGCCATTCAATGTGATCATGGCTGATCATCCAACTCAGTATCCCGTACCTGCCTTCTCTCCATACTCCCTGATCCCTTTAGCCACAAGTGCCACATCTAACGCCCTCTTAAATATAGCCAATGAACTGGCCTCAACTACCTTCTGTGGCAGAGAATTCCAGAGACTCACCACTCTCTGTGTAAAGAATGTTTTCCTCATTTCGGTCCTAAAGGAATTCCCCCTTATCCTTAGACTGTGACCCCTTGTTCTGGACTCCCCCAACATCGGGAACAATCTTCCAGCATCTAGCTTGTCCAACCCCTTAAGAATTTTGTAGGTTTCTATAAGATCCCCCCTCAATCTTCTAAATTCCATCGAGTACAAACCGAGTCTATCCAATCTTTCCTCATATGAAAGTCCTGACATCCCAGGAATCAGTCTGGTGAATCTTCTCTGTACCCCCTCTATGGCAAGGATGTCTTTCCTCAGATTTGGAGACCAAAACTGTACGCAGTACTCCAGGTGTGGCCTCACCAAAACCCTGTACAACTGCAGTAGAACCTCCCTGCTCCTATACTCAAATCCTTTCGCTATGAATGCTAACATACCATTTGCTTTCTTCACTGCCTGCTGCACCTGCATGCCCTCAAAGTTCACAATTCAAACAGAGCAAGCAAACAAATACAAAATGAATGCAAACAAGAAGACATTCTCTTTGGTTCAAGTGTCAAATTATTAACCTCCAGTGTCCAACAGATTTTCATCCCTGATCTTGCTGTTAAAACAATTTGCCTTTTATAACAATTCAACAACTTCTTGGTCACCTTACAAAGTAAGAGTTTACTTTCTAAACCAGTGCTAAACGAGGCCTTGTCTGAGTTTTTGAAAGGAAACTCAAAGTTTCACATTTCCATAAATCCAGATTACTCGACTCCAAAGTAGCAGTATTTGATGCAGGATGTATGATTCTGATAATGTGATATAGAGTTCTTTTCTAACCTCTTCCAATAAGATCCAAAGTTTGATTCATCCAAGTAAGAAACCTGGCCTTGAAATTCCCATGTACCATAAACATGATCTAATATCGTTCTCCAAGCCCATATTCAGAGGTTATCCACAATCCTGGTCTAGCATTGGCCATTTGAACCGTGCATGTAGGTGGGTGTTACGGAATTGGGCTGAGTGAGGCATTGGAGGGTGGAAGCTATCTAAAGTCAATGGTGTGTCGAGGAAGGTTGGTCATCAGCATCAGGAGCCGGAGAGGGAGAAGCCAGCATTGTGAATGCTGGTCAGGAAATTGGTTATGAGGATCACTGGTTTCATGATTTATCTGTGAATGGTCTGTGGTCTGGGGACTTCACATGTAGCCAAGCAAAGCAGGGAACTGTAAGATGTGGAAAAAGAGACATTGTGCTTCACGTAGAGGTCATTTCATGGACAGGGCTTCTTCATCATACTTCTGAAAACCTTCCAAATGTTCAGACCCCTTTTAGTGAAGTATGGAATGATTTTGGCCAGCAAGGTAGATCCTCTGCAACATTACATGTTTAGTGAGATTGTTGGTAGGTTCACCAGCCCAGGAAGATCTAGTCCATGTGTTATTCAAAATCTTTGTTATAAACTCTTGAGTAACGACACAATAATTTCATTCATTTGAAAACAAAAATGTAATCTATATTTTACATGATATTTTTTTGGCGATATATTTAGGATATTTAACCTTTCATATCATAATTGCAGCATGAAATTCACTGATGTCAGAGATTACTTGGGGATTTTCTTTAATCTAATACTTTGCCAAAAAACAATAGTGTTCAAGTAGAATTGGTGACCTTAACATAAACCGGGATTGACGAAAAGTAATATCAAAAACAGGATCCAGGTCACTAAGCCTAACCTCAAATACTTTTAGAAGATTGTATTCTCCCAAAATTTAATGCAAAGTTGATGAAGTCACCAAATATTAAATTGCAACTTCAAAGAATCAATGAAACCAGATTGGCCACAGTCTTACCTTACAAAATATTTTACCTATGAATCTTCCAAAAATGGACTGACTTTATTAAAGTGATCATCACATTATTTTCAATTCTCTATCATGCTTTAATAAAATGTCGTGACAGAGATTTTTGGTCAGATCCAGTGTAATTGTTGGTTGCGTTTAAAGCAAAAGTAATGTGAGAAACTTAGGAATAATCATTTATTGATCAGTCAAGTCATTTTTCAAAAATGGTTGGACTGATAAACTAAAAGCAACAACTTGAATCTGAACTCAGAAGACTGAATAGAGAAAAATCTAAGCATTCTTTCTAGGATCTGCGGAAAAGTCAATTACAATGGGATATTGTAAGGAATCTTAATTTCACTGCAGTAAGGATTATAAGAAGGAAGTAGTGATTTTTTAAATGTTTGCAAGGAACAATAAGTTTAGAATGAGTACCCTATCATAAGAAAGCAGCATTGAAATCCAGGGATATGCTGGGACTTAGATCTTTGAAGGAATAGTGGTTTATTAGCATAAAACAATTGCTCGTGGCTACTTACAGTAATAGAGATATGGAAAATTAATTCAAGGTCAGATAAAAACTTGATGAAGAACATACCAAAAAGTTGGAAGTATGGAAAAAACAAAAAGCATTAAATGTTACTTCTTGGCTTATGAAAATAGAGATGTCATATCGCTGAGAAATGAAACATGCCACAGAATGACATGGATAAGATCAAGACATAATATAGAAATTGCATTGAGAAGCATGAAGGCAAGAATGCAAAATGGAATTAGCAAGAACAATGAGAAGAAGAGACCAGGGTGATTGTGATAGAATGTGAGAGAACAAAGAATAAATGCAAAACAGAATTCTTATTGAGAGCAGGGGGCTGTTTGTTAACATTTGGCGATAAAGACATTAGTGTTCAATTAGTGCTTCATTGTATCTTTTGGAGTATCCACAAAATTATGATGTGTGCCAAAAAATATTTAAAACCTTTATTAATATTTTATGCCATCAGAATAAAGATATATTTTTATTGATTGACTGAAGAATATTCCCAGGACATTAAAAAAGTTGTTCTTTGTACCATAAAATATTTATCAATCCAGCAGGTGAATAATGCCATGGTTTAACACCGCATCCAAAGAATGGCAACTCTCAGTAATACACTGAAATAATGAAGTCTCTGAAGGTGCTGTGGTACATTTGGTTCATACCTAATCTTCAGCACATCCGAACTTAGTGAAATGCGTGGAACATCACTGCATAGAATGACTTAACACTTATATTCTTTTACCCAGTCTTTTTTTTGCTATCATTTATAATGTGCACCCCCTACGGTTGGCAGTTCAAGTGAAGAATGGGTAGAGTGTTATTGGGGTTAAAGGTAATGGCAATGAAGTCCAGGTGATCTCTTGCACGTGTTTTGATATCTCCTGGGGAGTTACAATGCTTTGCTCAACATTTATTTTGCAACCCTTTATCTTCACTCTCTTTAAAACTCCACCAGCAACACATCCAGTTCCCTTGCAGTTTTTCCAGCAAATGCCTCTCAAGAGAATCTTTAGTTTTTTTGCAATTTTCCATGTATGTACTCTGTACCTCTTTAAACTTAACTTGTCTGAGTGACTTCCTTTCTATGATAATTGAATACAAGAATTACAACAATTCTACAATTACAAATGCAAAGTCGAATTATTACAATTTCATACATCAGTGAGTGGCAGTGAAAAAAGAGCCAGAGTCCCAGAAAAATAACCAACTAACAATCACATTTGTAAAATCCTCATTAACAGTCATTTATGAACATGATTCATGAGCACACTTATTTCCCTTCATTTATTTTTAAATAGCTTTGCATTTAAACAATTTCACAATAAATGGATTGCGTGCACTGCATACTACAGTAACTCATTCCCATCCATTCAAGCTACATAGACTGATGTACAGCTATAAGCCCAGCTCAGTCATTAAACACCCAATTTGAGTTAGCTGGAATTCACTTTGCTTTCAAATGAAATGTTAAAACAAGTCCTATTTGCTCAATCAAGTAGGTGAAAGTCACTGTTCAGACTGTTCTTCCCTGACAGGCTGCTGATCGATATTTGACCTCGATATAACATTAGTAATACAGATGATTTATTTCACTTGCTTGTGGAACCTCATAGAGTGAAATGATTCTCTACGTAAAATTGGCTGCAATTAGAAATATTTAATTTGCCATGACGTGCTTTGGTATATCTTAAAAGCTTTGGATATAAATAAACGCGTATTTGTTCTTTCTGTCTTTTCATTTTTACTTTCAATTTCTGATCAGTACTCTGCGATTCTCAATATTTCATAGAAGTGGTGTATACATGGCAATGCTCAGCCCAGTGTATCGCAGTTAAGAATGATTGTTATAAGTCAGCGTGTGCAGTTTTCAAACCATAGATGTAATTGGCACTTGACATCAGCCAATATAAATTTGTTTTAAAGTAAGATATCTTGCAATCCTTCAAACTCCCTTAAACGATTAAGAACTGCACTGAATTCGGAATTCTTATTGTGCCAGGTCAGGAGTTGAATATTCTGCAAACTAATTGGAATCTGGGTCTTTTATAATAAGCAGAAATTGTAAAAATTGTAATCTATTAATAAATCTAAATTTGAAACTGAATTTATCACTATATGGCAATATTTACTCCCATAGAAGAAATATGTTTGTGATGGTGAACCTATTCTGTCACATGCTTAGACAGGTACAAGATAATTCCCCGTTCAATGCACCCAGGGGCAGAAACAGAGACACAGACTATTTCTAAGTATGGAAATGACAGAACAGACACACCAGAAATCTGGGTCAGATTGGAATCTTCTGATTTGCAGACTCTAGCCGCATCTGGTGTCCATAGAGAATGCTAATGAGCACTACATTGAATTATGAATGTGGCAGCTGGCCTGGAATCTTATTCTGTCAAGAAAATATTTGCAGGTAAGTTATTTTCATCGCTGAGGTATTGCACAGAGCTGAAGTGCCTATCTTGTTGTCCCTGAAGGTGACTAGGGGCAGAATCCGTCAGGTACGTGGTGATGTACAATAAATATAAATGTAAACGTTAGGTCTATGTAATGATGTTCAGGAATATGAAACAAAATGGTAAATGCTAGATAATGGGTCTGGATTTGAATACTTTGTTTCAGATGTTGGAATTTGTTCTACAATGCAGACTTAAAGGAATGATACAAACAAACATTTTGTGTTTTACATGGTAAAGGCCTGTGTGAAATATGTACGTCCCAATTCAGTATCAGAGTAGTTCAACTCATTAGTTTATAATTTAAATTGGCAGTTCCAATAAAAAAGACTGAAGGATGGCTGGTATTGAAATCAAAGATGCCACATTAGGTTTTATATAATGACCATTCAAAAGTGTTCACGCTTCATCTAAACACAGAATAAATGTATTTGGGAGAATTACTCCTTGGCATGAAGTGCAAATACAGACCATAGCAGTCCACTGCAAATAGAATGTGTCGATACTTCCCAACCAAGTTGGCTCCTTTTGATATGTGATTTAAATATATGAAAGTATATCTAAAGGCAAAGTAATGTAATACATTCAATATTACCATAAACTCAATATTGTTTAAATAGAGTACATTATACACATTGTTAGATGTATCACAGCACCAGTACTGGCATGCCAAGTTTTGTTAAAGCTATTCCACAGATTCATTTCATAAACCCAGAATGCAGCCCCAAGCTAGAAGATGAAAGTACAACTGTCTCAGCTTCTCAAGTTAGATGGAGGATTTTGTCATTATTCTCCACATTTTGACTACTTCTGTAAACTGAATGCAGAATTAGGGTGCAAAGCTCCATGATTGAATAGCTGATCACGATTTTGGAGATACTTTGGCCCAGTAGAAGAAAACTTCTAAGGTCGTTTGAAACATATAACATCTAGAGTTAATATCTCACTAAAATATTATCTGTTTTGAGAACAATAGAACATTTCAAAGCGCCATAGGATTTAGTTAGCAGCTCTGGTGTCTTCGCATGCTACACCATTAACAAATTAAGCAATGTGACGTTTTGGAAGCCTCTTTCTACTAAACTCTGAATTCACAACAAATTATAACACCAAATGATGCATATGAAGCCATCATCAACAGAAACTTCAAAAACACGACAATGAAAAATAAATCAGACAAATCAAATCCTAGGTCTTCAACTTCAACATAATTAGTTATATCCCAAAGAACTAAGACTTCAAAAATGGATTTTTTAAAAAATTCAAAAATCATCTTTATCGCCACTCTATCTAACTGTCGTCACTTTTAGGGAACTATGTAGTTGTACTTTCTCTGCTTTTTAACATTCCCCAGGGCCCGACTGTTCCCTGTGAAATTCTTCCCCATGTTCCCAAGTCTTCATGTTTTACCCCATAGTAAAAACAAAACTTAAATAATGATTGAGGACCTTGGCCTATAGCTCCATACACAGTCAGCCACTTTAGTTTTAGAAGGGCCCTATTCTCTCTCTAGTTATTAATTTTCCCTTAATATACATAAAATCTCTTTGGATTAGCCTTAATCTTTCTGCCAGAGCTCTCTCATGCCTCATTTAATCCTTCCCGATTTCCTTCTTCAGTATGCTCCTTAATTCCCTACATTCGCGCAAGGTGGACTCTCTCGAATTTCTACAGGTGCACAGTAGAGAGCATGCTGACCAGTTGCATCGTGGCTTGGTTTGGCACTTGAGTGCCCAGGAGCATAAAAGACTGCAAAAAGTTGTAAACAGTGCCCAATGCATCATCGGCTCTGACCTCCCCACCATTGAGGGGATCTATCGCAGTCGTTGCCTCAAAAAGGCTGCCAGCATCATCAAAGACCCATACCATGCTGGCCACTCACTCATCTCCCCGCTGCCTTCTGGTAGAAGGTACAGGAGCCTGAAATCTGCTACATTCAGACTCAGGAATAGCTGCTTCCCCACAGCCATCAGGCTACTAAACTCAACTCAAACAAAACTCTGATCGTTAAATAGCCCATTTGACTTTATCTGTTATTTATGTGTGTATATATATATTCATTGGTATATGGTCACACTGATATGTTCTGTTCTGTATTTATTTATGCCTACTATATTCTGTTGTGCTGAAGCAAAGCAAGAATTTCATTGTCCTATCTGGGACACATGACAATAAACTCTCTTGAATCTTGAATACACTATCCCAGCTGGTTATACCTGACCCTTGCCTACTTCTTTTTCTTGACCAGAGCATTAATTTATTTCATCATCCAGGGTTTCTTACTCCTACCTGCTTTGCCCTTTACTCTAATAGGAACTTGATACTGTGAACGCTCGCTATCATACTTTAGTAGGTCAGGTTTTGCCCTCTTCATTGTAGAATACTCTACTTTTTATCCCTGAGGAAACTTTCCTGAAAACACTTGACAAATTCCACTTCATCTCAGCTGTAGGCGCCATGGCTGTCCCAGTCTATATCGGGAAAGTAAAAATCTCCTTTTATGACAACCCTATTAGTTTTGCAGCTGTCTGCGTTCTCCAGGCATATTTGTTCCTCTAATTCCCATTAACCTTTAAGGGGTATATAGTACAATCCCAACAAAATGATCAACTGCATTTTATTTTTCAGGTCCACACGTATAACCTCAATAGACTGATAGTTGAAGGCAAATGAGAAGATGAGCACACGAGCCGAGTATAAATTCCAATAAGGTCTGTTGTATCTTTCTCTATTGTAGGTTCGGGTCGAAAATTACTATCTAGCTTTTAGAATGGGATGGCTGGAAGGCTCATTTGTGATAACATTTTTTAAACTTATCGGGCTTCTAATAACAGACTAATCACTCGAGTGAATAAATTAATGTGCATGCCTTTCACTCTAAGCTATAGTGCATGTGTGGTCTAAGCCTTGAACCTGAATATTCTCAACGAGAGATGAAATGTCACTAACTAAGACATGGCTGGCATCTAAGATATCAATATTGACAAATCACCATGTAAAGTATTACAAATAAAGTATTTTATCAACATTTTATTCACCAAATTACACAGATTAATGGAAAGCCTAGTGCTTAGCATTTCACATCCAACTCAGAAGACTTCTATTTTCGGACGTAGGCAACAGAACATATGATCCATTGATGTCCTTGTGCCTGGAGGAAGCACATCGCCAGCAAGCTCCATCACCTGTTTCGTGGAAGCATGGTATGCCAGATTATTACAGAGGAAAATGAAACAAAATGGAAACACCACATGCCAGAAATAAAACCAGGATCTATTGGACTTACACAGCACCTGTTATGGAGCGTGATGCTTTGATACACAAAACCTGTCTCTTGATGCAGGCTAACTAGGCAGCTGTACATTACCAGCATTGTGTAGCTTTAATTCAAGTATTCAGACAGCTGCTAGATCACTTTCTCTGCAAGAATGCCCTAACAGTTGGGTTTTTAAATCTGGAAATAGTTGAAGTAAGCAGGAAATATGTTGAAATTATTGCTGCTACTTTATAATGTCCCACCTATAACGGCCTTATCCTGTAAAAGTAAACAAGGACCACTAAATACCTCTATCTAATAAAAAAACATAACAATTGTGATCTGAGAAAAAGACGAACACCCATCTAGTCCATTTTCTAGTGATTCTGGTACCTGCATGGAAAGATGATAATGAAAGTTGTTACTTAAAATAGCAAGAAATCAATTAATCTAGAGATGACATAAGGAAAACGATATGGTGGAGAGCTTTCAAAACCACGTCTGATGTCAGCTGTTCATAAGCATATGGCACAAAGTACATCTCCAGTTATTCAAATATAGTAACTAATAATGTCAAGAACTCCATTTAATACTCACAAATATACGTTGCCTTACAACGAACCAAAAATCAAATCAATAAGATCGACATCACTCATGGCTCTATGATTATAGAAAGGAAGGGACCTCGCGTAGTTTTATTAAATAATGTTAGATCCACAATAATGGTGCTAAAGATCATCTACAGCGATCTGTGCAGGCCACAATACCTCTTCTGTGTCATTTCCCAGTAGCACTCTGTCCCATTATTTAATTATTTACATCCACTTTAAACACTTCTATTAATCCAGCTTCCACCACCCGCCAGGGCAGAGAATTCCACTGAAATTTCGAAGGACCTCAGTTTTAATGCCAGATCCCTTTTTTATGCTTAACTCTTCTTGTTTGAGATCCTCCCACTAGTAAAACACCGTCTTAAAGAACAACCAGTAATAAATATACGGACATTGGGCATTTGCCTTGCATGGAAATAACTTTTTTTTTAAACGTTCTTGTTTCTTGGTTCCCAAACAGTGCCTAACTAGGTTGATTTGTGAATGTCATTCTTTCTACATTCCCACCACCCAACAATACTTGGTATTACAAGTGACTTTTCTCTGATGAGAACCTGGGAACGATCAATAGATTGTCACAAATATTGAAATTCGTCTCAAAGATTTTGAGATAAATCCAGATGTAATGTTTAGATAAGCCAAAAAATGTAAACATATTGGATTGCAGTGGGAGAGGAAGAGAGGAGAACCACAAGTCTTTATCTCAATACCATACAGTGAAAGGATAAATTGAATGTCCTACTTAGAGAGAAGCAACAAGATGAAATATTTAAGCTGATACAGAAAATCAAATCCATATTGCTTTTGACCACTCAATAAGTTATTGCCACTCAAATCAGTAGCTCTTACACAACAGTCAATTTTGGCATGGAATATCTCCAGACACTTAAAGTTTAAGATGCTTCAAAAACAGTAGGTACTATTTGTTAATTGATCACACTAAAGTATTTTTGACTCAAGGTGTCACATGCATAGTCGAACCCAGGAGCAGCTGTTTGGAACAGATGGATCTTACAACTGCTAGTGCAATATGTCTGTCACAAATGGCTGCCCTGGTCACTTTGCTGTTAAGGGTCAAACAAATGCGACCTTGGTTCTGTGTGACAGCATGCGATTTCAAGAAGGTGGTCGGGTCTGTTGCACAAACTCTGAAAATAGCACTGATGTATACGAACACCCTAGAATAAGAATATCATAAACAAATACCGAATAAAATTAGGAATTTATTTAAGGAATGAACCACCATAAATAAATGTCTTTGTTATTGTGTTGGTAATCTGAAGTGAAATTTATAATTCCATTATTATTAAACTGAACTCAGAACTACACGTCAGATTTCTACTTTCAGCAATTAAACCAAGCAAGAATTTGTACAGTCTGTGCAGCACAGAAAATTTACATCCATCTTATCAGGCCCACAGAATCCTCCTTTAACCTTCATGCACCTCTCCCAACTATCATGGCCTTGAATATTTTCTCCTTCAGCAGCATATTAAATATATTTATACTAATAATATTTATTACTACAATCTAATGCTGTCAGAATATTTTCGGCATTTCTCCCATTTGTCTATCACATTTATCAGCAACCATCCTGTCTTCACCATTCCTACTTTAAAAATAGGATCACGCAATTAACAATGATGAAGGCCATTCAGCCCGCCATGTGTGTATCAATGCTACATTTGCATCTCGAGTTACATTAATCCAAATCAAAGACAGTGAAGTAAAAACACTTTTATTTGTCATTTATTTCAGTTTCAGTTGTTGCCCTCCACTTTATAGGAAGAATGTTTTAAATGAAGTCATAACCTGATGCCATCTTACCTGCAACTTTCTATTGTGCATATCTATGATTAAACAGAAAAGATTAGGTTTGAATAACCCAGAGTGTGACTTCTTATTCAATAACCACACACTTAAACATCTGAAGTTAGTTACATTTCTGGAACTAGCCTCTGTTCAAATGGCAGTGAACCAATCTCTGAAACGTAGGTACATTGAGCAATGACGAATGAGCTGTGGTCATGCCTAGTTATGAGTTTGTATTCTCAGTACCACCTGTGTTTTTCCCAATGATATATGTTTTGATGGGTTGATTGAATGACGCAGCATCGAAACAGGCCCTTTGGCCCACTGAGTCCATGCTGAACATCGATCACCTGTTTGGACTAATTTCCATGTTATCCCATTTTCTTATCCACTTCTTAGGCACTCGGAGTACACACATACTGAACCTGAGATCAGCATCGAACTGAGGTCCTTGGCGCTGTGAAATAGTAACTCTACCAGCTACGCCACTGTTCCACACACAATTTGTAGCTTGAAAAAAGTATAGTCATAGTGTAGCGGCACCAAACGTGGTGAATAAAGATGAGACGTCAGGCCGGTTCAAAGTGTTGTTTATTCTGTGGTGACACGTTCAGTTGGTGCGCTAACCATATTACAATGTTGCTGTAGCTGAGCGAGGTTGTACTCTCGGGCTCAGCTACCTGTTGACTCCTCTAAGGTCTTGAGGTGAGAGACCTTAAGTACCAGGACACTCCCTCTAACCCATGACGTCACGTGCCCGCCCTCGTATCTCCTGACGAGGGATCGAGCATAAGTGGCCCGTGTTTAGGCTGACGCCACAATAGTCAAACAGAACAAAAGGGCGTAATTTGGCTCACTGCGGCAATACCTTCCATGAGTTATATAACTTCATAAGCCTAAAGTGTAGGATCATGCACAGTGTAGATAATAGATTCATCTTTCCAATTTATTGGTATAAGCATATTCAACACCCAGTGATGTTGTTAATTTATATATAAATTTAAAAAATAACTAGATCTCGCTTGTACAATCAGAGCACAGTTGCAAGTCTTGGCTGATTACATTTCTTAATTTTATTCAATTGAGATGTCCTCTCCTCAAAGTTGACTATGCCCTACATCTCAGTCTGCTCATTTGCTCTCACTGGTCTCAGTTTCACTGTAGAACTGGGTTTGCAACATTTCATACTGGAAGCGTTTAGTAGCAAATCATTGAATATGTAGCAGAGAATTTAAATAGCTCATGAGTCAATTGACAAAAAAAATAAAGTAAAATGAGGAACAGGAAATCAAAGTGAAAACCCTTCAGCAGGTTGAGTGGTAAGCTAATACCAAACAAGGAAGGATAAAGACAGCAAGAAAAGGAAATAATTTGCATTCATTAAGGACCTTAATGATAAAAATAAACCTCAAAATATTAAGTAGAGGAAACAAATGTCAAGACAGGGAGAAAGATAGAACAGGATTATAAAGGTTGAGAGGACACTTTATTCAAAGGCTCTGAATATGGTTTTGTGATGTACAGAATGGGATAGATTTAGGGAGCGGTTTCAGAAATGAATGACATGTCAGTGAAAGCATAGCCTGCCATGGAGATGGGAATATACAGGGAAACCAGGATAAGGACTTCAATCACAGGTAGGCAATGTTGTAGAAATGGAAGTAATTTGTTACTGTGATCAATTGGGTTTCTAGGAGTACAAAGCTTAATTCAAGGCCAAACAGAATGCCAAGTTTGTGACAAGATTGAGAATGCCTCTGAAAGCATAATTTTGTGTGCGTGTGTGTGTGTGTGTGTGTGTGTGTGTGTGTGTGTGTGTGTGTGTGTGTGTGTGTGTGTGTGTGTGTGTGTGTGTGTGTGTGTGTGTGTGTGTGTGTTGAATCAAAGGCGGAGGTTGTGCTTATGATTATAGATGACTTGTTGACATCAAGGAGGTTATAAATTACTTGTGATGGAATGTTATAGTCTGACAGAACAAAGACAGTCATTGGTCAAACAAGACATTTTAAACATATTCAATAGAAATCCACTAGGTGCTTGTGGATGAGGTCACTGAAGCTGAGGAATGGAATACCTCCAAATGAAAGTATTCTGGGGGACTCGAGAGGTATTGTGAACTGGATGGTAACAAGGCCACAATGAGGGATGTTCTGGTTCAATTTGAGGGGTAGATATGTGATAATACAAAAGTCATCATTAAGAAAGACAGTAACCGAGATGAAAGGAATTGAAGAATAAGTTACTGAACAGATGAACATGGAATTGGATAGTAATTTCAATATCCTGCAATAGGAAAACAGGTTTGGAGATAGGAGTAGCAAATAAAATAATTGATGGTGAAGGAAGAGCAGAGAGTTTTTAAGGGAGGAGTAATAACAGCAACTTTGATCTACTAGCTAAATGGCATCAAGTTAGGAAAAGGGGAAGTACAACGGGATCTGGGGGTCCTTGTACATCAGTCTATGAAAGTAAGCATGCAGGTACAGCAGGCAGTGGAGAAAGCAAATGGCATGTTGGCCTTTATAACAAGAGGAATTGAATATAGGAGCAAAGAGGTCCTTCTGCAGTTGTACAGAGCCCTAGTGAGACCACACCTGGAGTATTGTGTGCAGTTTTGGTCCCCTAATTTGAGGAAGGACATTCTTGCTATTGAGGGAGTGCAGCGTAAGTTTACAAGGTTAATTCCCGGGATGGCGAGACTGTCATATGCTGAGATAATGGAGCAGCTGGGCTTGTACACTCTGGAGTTTAGAAGGATGAGAGGGGATCTCATTGAAACATATAAGATTGTTAAGGGCTTGGACACACTAGAGGCAGGAAACATGTTCCCGATGTTGGGGGAGTCCAGAACCAGGGGCCATAGTTTAAGAATAAGGTGTAAGCTATTTAGAATGTAGACAAGGAAACACTTTATCTCACAGAGAGTGGTGAGTCTGTGGAATTCTCTGCCTCAGGCAGGTTCTCTGGATGCTTAAAAATCTCTGGAAGGCTCTTAAAAATAGCAGAGTCAGGGGATATGGGGAGAAGGCAGGAACGGGGTACTGATTGGGGATGATCAGCCATGAATACATTGAATGGCAGTGCTGGCTTGAAGGGCCAAATGGCCTACTCCTGCACCTATTGTCTATTGTCTATTGAATGTTAGCAAAAGGATTTCAAGTGAAGGAAATTGTTAATTTGTATAATGATCAGGAAGAGAAACAGGTAACCAGGAATTAGGCAAAGAGGTGATTGAAGAATCAGCAGACAGAGATACCGTGATATAAAAATAGGTTAGAAATTGGAGACAATTCATAAGTTTGAGGCAGCTGACAAGAGGATTTATTTCATTGGTTGGTGGTGAGATGAGTGTGCACAAGGATGTCGGTAAAGTGAGGGCCAAGGAAAGAGCTAACCTTGCCTGCATTAATATTGTGCGTGTTGACATTCTACGTTTGAGAGAATATGCACAAAATTGCAAGTATGAAAAGGTATGTGAGGACTGAGGGAGGGCAGTAGGATCCTGGAGTTGGAGAAGATGGTCAAGGAAAGTTGAGAAACAGCTTGGAGAGCTGAGAAAAAAGCTGAGATAAAGGGCTTCCTAATAATGAATTTTCCAGGATTCATTGGAAGAAAAACAATATTTATTCTTAAATGTGAATTTAAAAGATAATGGAAGAATGGTAATAACTTGGTGTTCATCCTCGTAATTACTAAGATAAAAAGTTTTCTGCAAATTGAGAAATTAGAATTGGGTGCCATAAGCTATTAACAAAGGCATATAGGACATTCATGGGTCCAATTGACGGAGTTGATCAAGATGTGGTAACAGAATTAGGCTTTGTTGGAAGTGAATAATATAATTAATGCAGAATCATGTGGAGAACTGGATCCATTTTATATCACGTAAAATAGTGGGTGGCAGTCAGCAGATGTCGGCCTTGAATTGCGACATAAAATGGATCTGAGGGAACAATTGGACATGCAAAATGGAATAGAAACCAAATCGATGTACATGGATCTGCAAGTGCAGATATTCTAAACTGGATGCTTTGAAAGAGGAAAAAAAGCATCACATGGGAGTCCAAGGATGTAGTGGAAGGGAAGATTTGATTTAAACATAGAGGAGATATGAGACAAATGATCCAGCTAACAAGAAAAAAAATAGATAAAAGAGCTATAGAAAGAAATGGTATAAGTTAAGAATGCTAAAACAATAGGAGGTACTCGACAGCAGGAAAATAGAAAGGGGCAACATACACAAAGGTGGTAATAGCATGAAAGATACAGAGAACAGAATGATGTAAAGAAAATGTCCTCAAGCTTAGCCTTCCCAAGAATAGCCAGGGGAAGGTTTGTAAAGTAATTACTTTTTAGAAATTAGAAGGTGAAGAGAGACATATAGATGGTGAAGAGAGACATTTACAAATGTCCATTCTTTGAAGGTGTCATGCACCTTATTAACATTCAATCAGATTTTCAGTCCACTTCATGTCAGATTATTTTGGTACAGCTCAGACTTTCTAGGACTTAAGAAACCCAGCAGCAAAATAGAGATGGGTGTCACCAGCTCCAGAAAGAAAATGCTTTTTCCAGAACAGCATGGGTCAAGAATAGTAAGTGTGTTTCTTCTAGCTCCAAAGAAAGCCTTTAGCCTTCTTTCTGCTTTTGGAAAGGAACTGGATAAGTATTTAAATACCAAATTGCAGATATATGTAGTGTATATAATGGTAACGGTAACTTTAAGAGCTGTGTACTAGAATGGTATGATGTGTGTCATGTAATATATTGAATATCTAATCAGTCTCATGAATATGTGTGAGTATGCGCAGTGCACTTTTGTACAATAAAGAAGACCTACACTGGCAACAGCGTGAACTGAAAACATGTGCTTGGTTCTATCTACATGCTGAAGCCGTAATATATTACAATATATATGGAAAAATTGCAGAGTCGGATTAAGACAAATGGGCCAAGGGGCTGCTATGCCTCTGATCCCAATCAACAGGATGACAGGGTGTGGTACTTTAGGAAAGCAATTATAATTATCAACACCCCTTTCTAGCCTTATAGACACTAGGAAACTAATTTTGAAGCATCTGTGAAAGGAGTTTAAGACATATAACTGCTAGTAAATTTCCATGGTTCACTCAAAACCTCCAGCAAGTATTCTGCGCTCTGTGCAGAACAATCCATCTCATTAACATTGTATCAAGGGAAAAAAATATTGTTTCTGAATCTGTTGTAGAGATCTAGTCAATCATCCATAGCAGATTTACACTTCAGAAAACACCATACTGTTGAATAATATTTCTTATATTGTCTGCTTTTTTCTCCCTTCAGCCAGATCTAACATGCCTTCAGAAATCAGATCTTCACCCAATTATCCACCAACATTGCTCCACAACCAATTGCTACAAGAGGACAGGTGCCTGTGATGATCGGGTTCTCTGATTTTCTTTTCTTTATTTGTGTGGAGCTGCCTAGCCTTCATATGAATGCATTTCAGCTAATAACAAATCAGTGGCCCTGGCAGATCATATCTTACTCACTTGATTGAGATTTTTGAGGAGTCGATGAAGGTGATTAATGAGGGTAGGACAGTGTTTGTTGTTGGCATGGATTTTAGTAATGCACTTGATAAAGTCCCTCGTGGTAAACTGATTTAGAATAGGAAAATGGGATCCATGGTGACTTGGTGGCTTGGATCCAGAACTGGCTAGTTCTGAGTGGGTAGTGGAGGAAGGGTGTTATTTGGCTGGAGGCCTTGTGATCAGTGGTGTTCCACAATGCTTGTGCTGGGACCTCTCTTGATTGTTATACATCTAAATGACTTGAACATAAATGTAAATGGGTTGATGTGTAAATTTGCAAAATTGGTGGAGTTGTGAACACTGGGATTTGGATCAGTCATAAGGTATGGGCAGGAAAATGGCAGATGGGGTTTCATTCGCACAAATGTGAGACGGTGCATGTTAGGAGGTTGAATGTAAGGGGAAAATATACCTTTTAGGGGAAAGACACCAACAGCATTGATGTATAAAGGGATCTAGAGGTCCAAATCTCAACTCATTGAAAGTGGCAGCACAAGTTGATAAAGTGGTAAAATAAACATATGGTGTGCCTGCCTTCATCAATCGAGGCATTGAGTAGTTACAGCGTTATAACACTTTGTTTGGGCTACGTTTGAAGCATTGTGTGCAGTCTTGGTTTCCCTATTAATGTGGAATTTCAAGAGAAGGTGCAGAAAAGGTTTATCGGAATGCTGCCTTGATTAAACGGAAAGGTTGGACAAACGTGGATTATTTTCTCTAGTGTCAGAGATCTGATAGAAGTTTATAAAATGGTGAGAGGCATAGATAGGACGGACAGATTCCCTTCCCCCCCCCCCCCCCCCCCCCCCAGGATTGAAAGGCCAATGGCTAGGGGGCATAGTGTTAAGATCTGAGGAGGAAAGTTTAATGAAGCTGCGTGGGGCAAGCGGATGTGTGGGACAAGAAGTGATGGGTGCTGGACCGTGCAGCCAAGAGCGGCGGAGGAACCCAATATGAAAGTGGCATTTGGGTGGCTTTTAGAAAGGCACATGGAAATACAAGAAATAAAGGGATATGAATAGTGTGCATGCATAGGAGCATACCAGACATTGTGGGCTGAAGGGCCTGTTCCTGTGTTTTACTGTTCAAACTATCATCCCCAGTTCATGGAGTTCCAAAATAATGCAAAGGATTTCTGAAATAGGTTAAAACATCTGTTATAACCTTGTGTTTATAGAATTGTTTGCATTTATTGACTGACAGCATTTTTTTTCACTGTGTGAAAAAAAAGGCCTTTTGCAATGATGGGAGAGTTTTTCTTTGGGTATCTGACATTATCTCTCAGAAGGTGGAACAGGCATGACATATATATCAATAATTCTTGTGATTTCTGGCTGGGCGTTAATATGTAATGAGGATCTCATCCATTTAGAAAAAGCATCTGGGAATCCCATTCTCCAACACTACACAGAGAAAAATGGCTGTACTAATGATTCATGTGAGAATTAATAGTTGGTGAATATATTTCTAAATGCTTAAAAAGGTTATAAACAGTTTTGTTCTGTTGCAAGATTCTCTGTCAGGTATGTAAAACAGGCATGTTAAACAAGCCTCCCAAGAGGGAAGGAAGACTGTATAGCAAATTCAGCAGAAATATCGAGAAAGTAACTAAATGAACTTACATTTACATTATGCCGTTCACAGCATTTGTTAACACACTTGACAATTGATTAAGTACATAAATGACTGCTCTTCAAAAGTAATGATGCTATGAGATAATTTTACTATGTTAATGACCTGACATAAAAAGTTGTTGTTATTATACGATGGGGAACAAGGCAATCAATTTCCCCAATGTTTTAACATGTCAAATTATGAATACAATTACAATTAAATACATTTGGAGGAGGAATGGGAGAGCAGAATTGTATTTGATGTTCCTAATAAAAGTGCCTACTGCAATCTGAATGGAAAACTGAATATACAATGTGCAAATAAATCTCCCTTTAACTGGGGTGGTACCCTCAATGGCTACCTCGCCAACAGTTTGTCTTGTCCCTTCCTTCACTGTTGTTTCATAGTATGTCTTCAATGTATGCTTTTGTGTTCTTTAGTTTGTTTTATATGGGGGGACAACTTTTTAAAATCTCTTACCTCGCCGGAGATGCAATTTTTTCTGTATCGTATCTCCGTCCGGCCTAACATCGTGGAGTTGGCGGCCTCCTGCTGGAGATCATCGTGGAGCTGGCGGTCCCTGTTGGGGATCGATCTCGGAGCTCCAACCGCGGGAGCCTGCGGACTTAACATCGTGGATCTCGCATTCCCTGTTTAGAGACCGACTTAGGGAGCTCCATGCCGCAGGAGCTTCGACTGCCCCAATGCGGCAGCTTTGATCGCCCCAGCTGCAGGAGCTTCGATTGCCCCGACTGCGGGTGGTTTAACTGAACCAAAGTCGAAGCCCCCGGCGGGCCCTGGAATGTCCCGCAGCCATTGAGGCTGCACTGGGCCGGGAGATGTACGGCCCCACTCAAGCCCCAAAAGTCACAACGTTGGAGACCCTGACAAGCGCTGGGATGTCCTGCTGGAATGTCCCACGGCCATTGAAGCCGCGCCGGGCGATGAACGGCCCCGCTCCGGGTCGCTCCAACCCCGCGCCACGGGCTGGAGAAGCTGTGTTGCAGGATCTCCGGAGAGCGGTCTCTCACCTGGACCTGTGAGCTCCCGATATCCCGACAGTTCACCGGTCTGCAGCTGGAGTTGGAGCTGGAGCTCCGGAGTCGGGCTGCAGCGGCGAGCCACCACCGCTCTACACACTCCGAGGCCGGCCAGCCCCACGACGGTGAGTCCGCAGCTCCACGGGCTCCGTGACTGGAGCCCCCAGGTCGTCCCGGTCGGAGGCCGCTCCACAGTGCTAGGCCCCAACGACAACGGAGACCCGACAGGGAAAAAGTCGGGTCTTTCGTGCGGGGAAGAGATTGTAAAAGTTTCCCCCTCCCTCCCCCACCCCCCACATATATACAATTAGAAACATACAAAAAAAAACACAAACAACTACATTTAACTAGACAAAAAATCTAAAAAAAGACAGACAGGCTGTAGGGGCCGCTGCAACGCGAGTCGCGCCGCCACCGGAGTTACTCAGTTGGCAATAACCAACCTGATTACCCGCGACTCAGCACTTCAACTCCTCCTCCCATTCTGAATCCGACCTTTATGTCCTGGGCTTCCTTCATTGCCAGAGTGAGGCCCACCGCAAATTGGAGGAACAGCACCTCATATTTCGCTTGGGTAGCTTACACCCCAGAGTTATGAACATTGACCTCCAATTTCAGGTAGTCCTTGTCAAAGGTACTTGCTTTCTCCCCCCTTCCCCTCCCCTTCCCAGCTGTCCCACAAGCCGACAGTCTCCGCCTCTTCCTTTCTTTTTCGTGCCCCCCCCCCCCCGCCGACATCAGTCTGAAGAAGAGTCTCGACCCGAGACATTGCCTATTCCTTCGCTCCGTAGTTGCTGCCTCACCTGCTGAGTTTCTCCAGCATTTTTGTCTATCTTGAGTAACTAATTTCATTACTCTGTTGCCAACCCCTTGGCTCTGAAAATCTTTCTGCTACTTATACTTTTTCACCTCTTTTCATCTCATTTAAACCTCTTTCTTCCTCCTTTCACGGCAAAAGTTATTTTTTAATAAGTCTGAAGAGCTTTAGCATATTTTGTAGATGCAAGGAACTGCAGATGATGGTTTACAAACAAAAAACGTAATTTAAAAAAAAAATGTTTTATATTATGTTAAAGCTGCAATGCAAATGGAAATTCCTGTTTCTGTGTCTGAAAGCAGGTTTTGGATAATGTGAATTTTCTGGTACGTAGACCGATTTTACTTTCTCAAGTCACAAAGAATCAACCAGTGATGGAGAAATGAACAGCTGGGTTTTGGTACCAACATTCCCTTGAGAGAACAGAGAAGAGGAGGGGATGATAGTACAAAGTCATCGAAGACATGTTGCAGATTATCTGTCAGATAAAGAAGCTACCAAATAGAGCAGACAAAGGAAATCAAATTATCAGTGGGAGACCAAGTGTGAGAGCCAACTTTCACAAAATTGGTAGAGAGAATGAGCATATCAGTCCAAGGTTATCTTGAAAATGAACAAGTCACAAGCAAGGAAGATTGCGGATGCCATAATGCTGACCTGACAGATAAAACATCCCAACGCCGGTGATTTTTTTTTTACATAAATGGAATTGTAATTTTCAATGCTGAAAAAAATCACCATGATAATATCTTCACTTAGTGTTTTTAGAACTACAATAATTTTTACAGGTATTTAATTGTTGCAGACTATGTTTAAACTACCCTGAATTCATTATACCAAAATTAAAACTGGCTGATTAAACTATCTGCCACATGACCATGCTGATTCTGTTTTCTTTCCAGTTTGTATGACTATTTTCACTATTACATTACTATTTTCAGCTGCTGCAATGCTATGCAAATTAAATAGATAAAAGTGTTCTTTTGAATACTTTCAATAAAGGGACTGACCAGTTTATGAATTGCTCAAACTTGAAATCATATTCCATGAAGTCAAACAACATGTCACACAAAATGGAGATTGGAGACAGCAGCATATTTCAATACAAACAAAACGATTAAGGTGTTGTGAAATATAAGATTATATTAGGATACTGTTCCTAGTTTTTTTGATAAGATATCATTAGACCTTCAGCTTATTGATGTCCCTAGAATAATATTGTTAAAATGTAATCTACAAAAATACAATTGGATACACTGAGAAAGTAAGATTTTACACAATACTTTTCCAGGCGGGTGATTTGGCAATTCACTTGGGCTGTCTGTGTGGATGGAATGGTTCAAACTGAAAATGGGGTTGGTGAGGCATTGGAGGTGCTGCCAAATGGTTAGAAATGTAGAGATTTGGAAGGAGGTTGCACGGCATTCAGAATCATTGCCCATAATCTTTCAGTGAAATGCCCGAAGATCTGCTTGAATTCATGAGTTTTTACCCAGCAATCTGGCTGGATGCTTTGGATGTTCAAAAGCAGGATCGAGGTAATTGCCAATCCTGGGACACCTGTTCTGTACTGGTGTACTCCTCGTGGAGCTAATAAGGCAGTGCAGAGATCCTCTCAATTCTTAGGCTGGGCAACCTGCCCACTGTGCCTGAACCAGGTCAGACCTGGCACAGTTGCAGCAGGCACTGGAAAGAAACAGCCACTCACAGAATAAAAGTTTTTTTTAAATTTGATTAGGTTAATGTGAATAGACTTTGTTTTTTTAAGTGCAAGTCCTTACAATATTATAATATTTTAAATATACTTCATATAATTATTCATTCAGTGTTCATTTGGCCCTATAGATACTAGTTTATTCTCTGGATCTTAATGTTCCAAGGTCAATGACAGTACCATTTAGTCAGATGGCAATTATGTTGAGGATAGGGCCATTACTGGCAACTCCCTATGAGAGTACATAAGGTATTAGGCTAGCAATGAAGCAAATCATTACAGGATTACTAGATGCAGGTGGTTCAAACAAAAGCTCCAGATTCCTTTTGCAACGATATGCAAGCCAATCCTCTGACTCTTTGTGATGACTGAACGCACTTTCCCAGAACAACGTGGCATATAGTTTTCAATGATTGAGTTGGCTGGAGCCAAAATCATTCAACTGGATTTGTATTATGTATAATATAATGTAAATATACAAATGGGAACAGCACAATTAACCACATCCTACATGATGTTTGTTTATCACCTTCTATCCATCAGTACAGGTGAAGGCAGTGTTTTCCAAGCTCAGGCGAGTGTCCAAATTAGTGGGTTACATCACTTTTTGACTGATCTTGCTTTAGGAATTTGCATGAAGTAAAAAGTTCTGACACTTCTTTAGTTCAAATGCCGAGCTCACATTTTAAAATGTTCAGCCATCTGAGATCTTGTGTCAAAACATATCTAGACCAGACATAATGGGCTGAATTGGGCTTGATTTAGTCTGACACTTTGGGTTGCCAAGCTCTTGCTCTCTCCCGATCACCATATTAAGCTTGTGCAGTTCATTTCAGTTCGAGAAGAAAATGCTCTACATGTCCCGTGGAAAGGCTGCATAGCTCACCCCATACATTTTTAAATGTAAGTTTCTTAACAATGTATTTCATTGTAGGAAATTAATTACGTTCACAGAGTTATTTAACTAAGAATGTGAGGTGGAGGAGGATGTTGCTGGGCTGCTGCTCAAGGAAGATGTGAAAACTATTCAGAATATTTTGCAGTGTTGAGGTAGAAAAGATTTGGATATCCATACTGAGCAACTGATAATAATACCAATAAACTTGGTTACTTAAAAATCTGTTTATGTGTTTCATTATTTTAGTTAACATTTTGTTGCATATCTGAAATTGCACCTGGTTTATTTGCAGACTGGTAAAAGAACTTTAAATTTTGCAATTCGATCAATCAAAAAAAAATCAACTTCACCCTCTTTCCTGTCCTCTCTTTAAACTTATCTTTGCACATCTGTATAGAATATTAATGTATAATTATATTAAAAATGTTGTACAATATCATTGCCTTGGAACATTTTAAGTAAAAAATGCAGTTTCATTGCAAGTTTTGTTGCACAATGCAGGTAAATAGGAATGGGATTATTTCCATTTTGATGTAATTGACCTACCATCTTTGCAGATTGTGGAACTGCACAATGCATCCTCTACCACTCAATGCAATGCTATTACCTGAAACTTTAACTGCATTTAGTGGCAAACACCACATGATTGTGTAGGTACATGTAATCCTTAGAATTCTATATCAAACAAAAACTGTGACAGTCATAAAACTGCTTGAAGAAAGAGAGGAGATGCATTAGTTTGCCCCGTGCGTGTTTGCACAGGTTCAATGCATGCACTGCTTTGTTAAAATACAGAGATACTTGCAATTTCACTAACCTTCTGAAGTGATTGGCCACAATGCCGACAAGCTCTCCAATACGGTTCTCATTAGCTGGCTGCATTTTATGAAGGCACACAATAAGGTCTTTGTTGTCCTTTATGTGAAAAACAACAAGTTGATCTTTTCCTGTTGACACGCTCACTCCAGTAACCTAAAGATAGAGAAAAAAAATTATGGCACCCACACTACAGACAGCTCTCACCTCTCTGTCATGATCCAAATGTATAAGGTATTGAGAATTCATTACCTGACTTTAATTAGATGAGAGGCTGGCTTTAGGCCTTGAATGAACTCTCCACGTTGTCCCATTTCCTTTCCTCATCATTAATAATGTCAATGATTATTTTATTTTTCATTTGAAAAGTTCTGGCCAAACACATAATCAAAACCATACTTCATTTAAATGCGTGAATTCTGGGGTTGCAATTGTAAGGGAATTATTATATGATTCGTGCAAGATGCCATCTAAGAAAAATTAGAACTATCAGAACATTTAAAAAAAATTGTGACCTACATGCGTATTAAGATAATAAGAGAAGGGTCTCGAACTGAAATATCACCTATCCATATCCGCAGGAGATGGTGACTGACCTGCTAAGTCAAACCAAAACTTTGTGTTTAACATGTCTTTGAAAACTACCAATTTTAGTTCCTTGACCTTCCTCGAAGTATACCATTTGAGGTCATATCTTTTGATAGGGCTTAGATTTTGCAATTTCCTCAAGAATAATAGTAAATTATTATTTTATTATTATCATTCCCATGCTGTATCTCTAAACTAAACTAGATTATGTAGATTGAACAGAGATTTGTGAAAATTATGTTTGATATAAAAGTTGGAAATGTTTTGAGGTTATAACTAGCACAATTGACAAATCAATTTGTATATTGAATAAATGAATCACCTCAGCCATTTTGGCTTGAGATTTTCAAACATTTACTACCCTCTCAGCGAAGGAACATATTTTAATCTCAGTCATAAATGGTTCAACTATTATTTAAGACTATGCGACTTCTTGACAAAGGCACCTTTACCAAAGGAAATATGATCCCTGTAGATACTCTCTCAAACGTGTAAGAATTTTGTATATTCAGTGAGATTCCCTTTCGGTTTTCTAATCTTCCAGTCTGCTTGATCTTTTTTCATAGGCTAAGCTTCATCCCAGGAATTCTCATCAACCCCTCCAGTGTAAGTGTACTGAAGGACTGAAGACGGGCCTCGACCCGAAAGGTCACCCATTCCTTCTCTCCAGAGATGCTGCCTGTCCCGCTGAGTTACTCCAGCTTTTTGTGACTATCGTTAAGTGTACATTTCATTTGATAGGGAGACCGGATCTGTACACATTGTTCCAGATAAGGTCTCACAAGAGAAACAGAATTAACATTTCGGATTGAAGAACCTTCATCAAAACTGGGAAAGAAATTTGTTCAAACAACCTCCAATTGAATGTGGTGTTTGGTGAACTAGAAGATTAGGACCAGGGGAATGCTAATTTTGCTCTGTGTAGGAGAGGATGAGCGCTGAAAAATGAGAGGCAGGAGAGATATGATCAGCGGTACCATACATTACAGTAGAGGGGAATCCAGATTTCAGGAAGGTAGACATTTCAGAGCAACCGATGTGTAAAGTCTTATCACTGAAGCAAATACCATGAGCAGAAGAATCAGGTGAATGGAATTAAGTCCTTGAAGGAAGGGTGAAAGTCATGGTCATTGAATTACACAGCGTGGAATTAGGCCTATCGACCCATAGCATCCATGCCAACCAGGAAGGATGTATGGTCAAGATAGCTCTGGAAGTCTGTGGGCTTGGCCTGGATTTTTTTTGGCAAGCCTATTTCCTAAGTTGGAGACAGAGAGATCTAAAAAGAGAAAGGGTCATAAATGGACCATTTGAAGGTGAAAATAAAGTGGAAATTGGCTGGAAGTGATGAAATTCTCGAGTTCTGCATAAGTGCAGGGGGCATCACAATGTTGTTCTCAGTGAACTCAGGGACAAAAGACTTGGTGGAATGGATCAGAGTTAGAGTGAAACAGACTATTCCTCATCTCTCGCGAAAAGGACAGATGTAGTTAGGGCCCTTCTTGAGTAGATATCCCTTTCATCTGGAGAAAACGTGGAGTTGAAGAAGTTCTGCCAGGTCAATGAAATTGTTGGTGGGGTGGAACTGGGTGGGTTCAAGGAAGAAGTAGATTGTCCTCAGACTCTCCTGATGTGACATGAAGGTATAAACGGATGATTATGTCCATGGTGAAGATGAACTAGTTGGGACCAGGGAATTGGAAATAAACTTAGATAATACGTGGGAAGGAACCAGACTATAGTAGGAAAAATAGAGTAAAGGGGAAGATATGTTTGGTGGGGCTAGAGCATTGAAACAATGGGTCTGCCTACAAATTCCTGCTTGTTCTGCATGCGGTCCTACCATTTTATTCCAATGCTGTTGGAATAAAAACTAACATGCCACTAACACGCTTTCCAGTTGCTTGCTCTTTCTGCATATTAACCTGTGGGATACTAGCAATTGAGCCGTGTCACAAATAATGGAGACCAGGCAGAGTCACAAATACAAAGAAATAAGTCTCATTAGGAAACATGGATTTCATAAGAATAAAAGATACCTGAGGAAGAGTCACAGGGGGAATGTTGTTTACCAAGCAGCACATCACTTTGGAAACAATGTATATCTCAGAGTGAAGTACATGGGAAACATGTATCAGATATCTGAGGAAAAAGTCACCTATGTAATACTGCACACGTGGAGAAGTATCACACAGGAAACATTTTAAGTTTGTAGGGCAACAAGGAAAGAGGAAGGAAGAATAAATAATTTCACAGCCTTCTCAAAGAGACAGCACAGCACAGTCACAGTCACAGGAAATGAATGATTACATCCACAAACTATCCATTATATAAAATTAGATCTTTTTAATTTGATGAAACCAAAATTGTTCATCTTCAAATGAATCTGCTTAAACTTTAGCTGTAGTCCTCTCAAGAATTTTGTTTTGGTATTTTGTTAAATAAATACGTAGCATAAGTAACTCCAAATGATGTCACCTCCCCACCCTTCCATCTTATTTATTTTTCTCTTCTTTAGATTGAACAGCAGCTCTGCAGAGCACAGAAACAAAATGGACATTTGCCAATTCTTCATAAAAGAAAAAAAATGACGTCATTTTTATTGCTAATTAAAACAGATTCAGTCCTAACTGCAGGCATCATCAGTTCAAGACAACATATAAAAGGCAATGGGACAAAGCAGCCCAGAACAACAGTCCAGTCAGCCCATTTTAACATGTCATTCTTTAATGCATGTTAGTACACTTCCAATGTTCAGGGATCTATTAGTATTCAACTGCTCATCTAGAACATAACTATTTATACAGTGAAGCTACAGATAGCTGAATGCAAAGATTCCTTCCCTCCTAACACCCCTAAGAACTTCCAATTGCTATTGCATTCTTTTGACCACTAGTTTCCCAGAATCAAAATTTAATTAGACAGAAGCTGAATTTAAATTTTTTTCATCATTTGGACATTAAACCAAACAAAACCCACGTTCAATTTCTGCAAAGGAGATGCATTTAAGATCCCCAAACAGTTAATTCAGAAATTGGCCTTTTATTGCGGCTGAATTTGACACAAGCCAAATGGTTTGACCTTCCCTGACAGTGATTACTACTACATCCTTTAATTTAGAGAGACACATTGAGGTATACTAGTTAAGCAACCTGATTATTTTATGTTCACAGCAACTATGTTCCACCATACAGCGAGACATCAGCTGATGCGGTCTCCAAGGGGATTGCTATGGAAACTGGGTTACCACGGAAATGCTGATACTGAACTATTCTGACAGTAAGATGAATTTACCATTGAACATCTGTGCACATAATGCTACAAAAATCGATCTTCAAGCGCATCGGATGCCTTCTTCAAGTACATAATACAAATTAAAAGCAAATTTGACATCCTTTTACAGGTTATGGTTGAGAAGGAAAAAAAATATTTGAACAAATAGTACAATATACTTGTATCCTAAAGAGATTTTTCTTTTTTTAAATAAATCTATCCATTCCAGAAATGATTCTGTTGGATATTAATTTACATTCATATGTAGAGTTTAGGTAGATGTTAATCCAAAAGTGAAACTCATCACTGCAGAATTTTAAAAGCTTTAGGCAGTGGACTTGTCTTGTGTTTTGTTTAGTGTCAGTCTTAATCAGTAAAGTAGAAAACATTAGGTCTACATTGTAGGGCCAACTTTTCATATTGTGACGGGACAAAGTGAAGGGAGCTTGGTGAAGTGTAGTTCTAAATATTTATGTTGCAGTTTATCATATCTTAGAACGGTAGGTCTTTGCACGGAAATGTCCCAAATGGCAATGATAAACAACTGTGCTGCCAGGTAGAGAAGGAACTGGGATGAGGAGCTGAGCTAATTGAAGCTCCCTTCGTTGCACAGGTCAAAAGAGAATACAACAGCAAGTCACTGGTGGTTGCGCCTGTCATCTAATTGTGGCCAGCTATAAAGTGGAAATGACACAACATCACAGCGGGTTCCTGGCTGCCTTATCATAGAGATAATAAACCATGGAGGCAGTGTAAAAAGACAGGCATAGCCATTTCCACAACCTCAGGATATAGGTTATTCTCAAGATAATATGGAAGTTTAATAGCTACTCCAAACATAGACTTTTAGACTGTGACCTACATTATACAATGGGATAGTCTTCATCACTTGATATTGCTTCAATGGATCCAATTTGTACAAATGCCGGTCAGTGATGAAAATTGCACGATCTTCAGGTTTATTAAATCTATTTATCTGTAGGGAGAGACAAACAAATATAGTTTAAACAATGAAACCAATCCAAAATTATTAGCAATACCCAAAAAGTATCGCTCAAAGTTAGATTGTCTTTTCCTAGCATAATTACGCCCTATTTTTCCTATCACCCAACTTTCTAACAGAAACGGCCAAATTAGCACCAATTAGAAAGCAGAATTTGACATTCTATTAGGTTGAGCTATGCTGAGGTTACTTCAAGATAAAAACTTTAAAAAGGCTGAAGAATTTAACACATCATATTGTGAGATAAACAGTATACAGTTTTTTTTTAAATATACCTGCTCATTCTTATATTGAGAAACATAGAACCACATCTGTGGTCATTGTGAATACTTTTAAATATTAATTGTGGTACACATCTGCTGGGCAAATATGTAAAACTGCCTATCCAAAAATCACAGTTTCCATTCTCAAATGTAACTTTAAAGATTTTGAATACTTTTACTCTGTTCATCAAAGGGACATCTGTGCCATGGAAAGGAACATTTTTGAAAATTAACAGTGTCAAATTTAATAACTACTTTCACCACAATGTTGTTATGCTGAAGTTTCCATTCTTTGAATTCCAAGTAAAAGCTTTGAAGCAGAGAGTGTAACAGCATTTGTTACTCTACATTCTCCAGAAGTTTCTATCTTATTTCCTATTATCCTTAGATGCAGTGACATTGTTCAATTTGAGCCAAACATTACACACAAAAGAGGTTTTATGTAACTGCCAGCAGGAGAAATAAAATCAGTGTCTTATACAGGCATCAACGCAAACAAATGAATGATGGATTGGGATTGACTGGAATATACTATTTTTAAAAACAGCATTGGCTTGATGGGCTGTAATAATTCTATGGTTCTAGATGTGTCTGAACGGTGAAACTCATGACAACCTGTTCTCTCAATAAAAATCATATACTTACCTTTCGTACATGACTGGAAAAGAGTGTGTTCATGTATTTGTCTTTTCGCTTCAGTTCATTAGCTCTTGCTGAGAAAGCAGGTGTCATCTGTGGATTATCCCTTTTCTGAAAAATGTAATGAAGAGTTGATAAGCAGTCTTTGTCATTTCACCACAAGGACCCTTACTGAGTTGATGATTTTATTTTCATTCATCCAACAAAAGAAATGAATAAAAGCAGAAAATCTGAGAAATGCTTGGCAGGTCAGGCAGTGTCTACCAGACCTGAAATGTAAACTCTCTCTTTCCACTGACACTGCCTGATCCGTTGAGTGTTTCTAGTACATATTTTCTATTTAAAATTCCAGTATATGCAGTTTTTTTGATTTTCAACATAAGAAATGAACTGCCATTTTTTGTAACTTATAGCAAATTTGGTTCAAAACTACAGAACTTTTTGTATGTAGAAGATATATTATTTACTCAAAATGAAAAGGCAACTTTGAAGGTAGAGCTCCCAGTATGAGTGATTCTTAAATTTATATAATTAATAACAATGTGAAAATTCCAGCTTTTATAACATAGAACAATAATACATACCTAAAACTGATAAGGATCTGGAAGACTCGGCCTCATATAGAGCAATAGCTCTATTAAATACTGATCAGAAAATATTAATGAAAATCCTCTTATAGATTGAGTTTAGTGATTAGCAAATTAATACACCCTGACCAAACAGGCTTTATCCCAAAACGTCACTCATTTTACAATCTGAGACGATTATTTAATATTATATACTCAAATAAAATTGCTAACGCAGATCTAGCAATTATTTCGCTAGATGCTGAAAAAGCCTTTGATCAAGTAGAATGGTCATATTTATTTTCAGTGATGGAAAAATTTAAACTGGGAGAGAAGTACTGCACATGGGTTAAACTTTTATACTCTAACCCAACAGCTAGAATACTAACTAACCAAATGTTATCAACTAAATTTAATCTCTCTAGAGGTTGTAGACAAGGATGCTCGCTATCTCCATTATTATTCGCTTTAGCAATTGAACCACTCGCAGAAAATGTCAGATCTAATCCAGAAATACATGGGTATAATACTAAAGATACAATGAATAAAATTTCTTTATATGCAGACAATGTATTAATATATATTACAAAGCCAGAAATTAGTATTCCAAATTTATTAAAACTAATAACTGAATTCGGTCAGTTCTCAGGATATAGAATTAATTGGAATAAAAGCGAAATCATGCCAATAACGGAACTCAATTTACATATACTACAACAATCACCTTTTAAAATAGTTGAGGAAAAATTTAAATATCTAGGTATTTATGTAACTAAGGCATATACTTCTTTATTTAAATCAAATTTCCCACCTTTACTGAATAAACTAAATAAGAATATTCAATACTGGAAAACACTTCCTATTTCAATGTTCGGTAAAATTAATGCTATAAAAATGATCTTTCTGCCGCAATTATTGTACTTATTTCAGTCATTCCCAATATATATTCCAAAATCTTTTTTAAAAAAAGTAGACTCTACTGTTACAAGTTTCATCTGGGATTACAAGAATCATAGAATAAATAAAAAACATTTATGTAAATCAAAGATTAATGGAGGCTTAGCTCTACCAAATTTTCTGTTTTATTTTTGGGCAGTCCATACTAAAAACATGAATTTTTGGCTGGCAGAAATGGATCAACAACCAGACTGGTTAAGGATGGAAAAGGAGGACTGTTTACCTTTTGAAATCGGTTTGATTATATTTGCACTGACAAAATTGCACAAAAAAACCTATAGGGAAAACCCTATAATATATAGTGGTACACGAATCTGGAAACAACAAAAAGGGCCTTAAAATTGGATAAGATACCACTCTGTCTCCCTATTGTAAACAACCCCTTATTTAAACCTTCCATGCTGGATAAAGGTTTTACACAATGGAAAAACCATGGAATCAAAAAGATGGAACACCTTTATAAGAAAGGCACTTTTATTTTATTTCAGGAATTACAACAGATTTACGGATAACGTTAAAATATTTTTTTCCGATATCTACAACTCAGAGATTATGTTAAATCAAATACACAAGATTATAGGAATAAGGAACCAGAAATCCTTGATGAATGTTTGAATAAGCATCCTAATACGGAAAAACTAACAACTTATATTTATAATACCCTTCTAGATAGCGAGATACCATCGACGGAAGCATATAGACATACATGGGAAAATGAAATAAACCAACCCATAACGAAAGATATATGGGACAAAAGTTCACAATCTATACACCAATGCTCATTAAATACCAGACATGCTTTAATACAATTTAAAGTATTACATAGATTACATTACTCAAAAGTTAAATTGAATAGAATCTACCCACAGATCTCCTCTATCTGTGATAAATGTCAGCTTCCAGAGGCTAATTTAACACATACTTTTGCAAATTGTATAAAAATTAAGAATTTCTGGACTGAGATTTTTAGAATAACTTCTGAAGTTATTAATATTAAATTGGATCCGGACTCAAAATTAATAATACTTGGAATATCAGAACAAAGTCTAATACTTACAACAAGTCAAAGAAATTTCCTAGATTAAAGTATAATAATTGGGAAGAAATTAATATTAAATTTTTGGAAGGGCCCTACATCCCCCACAATTAAAATGTGGATTACGGAAATGTCGGAGACCCTACACTTGGAAAGAATCAGATTTGCCCTAATGGACAAACAAGAAGTCTTCGTTAGAATATGGTCTTCTTTCATTGATTACTTAAAAGGGCAGATCGGTTCGGCAGGGAACCCTAACTGAAACTTGGACTCAGAATTAGATGAAAAGTTATATTCTATATTCCTTGATCTTGTCTCCAATGACGTATTAATGGTAAATTATTCCATTCTTTATGATTTCTTTTTGACATATTTTATTTTTCTCTCTGTTTCTCTTTTAATTTTTTTTTATTGAAGACAAAATGATTCATTTGATAATATTAATAATGTATGATTGTTGCACATGAAATATTACTATCATAATATGTGTTTGCTAATGTACTGCTTACCTACTCTAATAAAACATATATATTAAAAAAAACATAGACCAGTACAGCACAAGAAAACGTCTTTAGCCCACAATGTCTGCGCTGAATATGTTGCCGAGAGCATCTCTTCCCCACCTGTTTATAATCTACATCGCTCCATTTCCTGCATATCCACATGCCAATCCAAAAGTCTCTTAAATTCCAATGTGCCTCAACCATCACCCCTGTCAGTGGGTTCCAGGCACTCACCACCCTCTGTGTAAAAAAGTTATCCCACATATCACCATTAAACTTTGCCCGTCTCACCTTAAATCTCTGCTGTTTATTATATGACTTTTCCATTCTGGGGAAAAGATTCTGACTGTTGACTCCATTTAAGCCTCTCATACATTTCTATACTTTTATCCTCCGGCTTTCTAAAGAAAACAGTCCAACATTCCCTGCAGCTAATACTCCCTAATCCAGGCATAATTCTGGTACACCTCCTCTGTACCCTTTCAAAAGCCTCCACATCTTTCCTGTAATGTGGCAACCAAAACTGCACTCTGTCTTCCAAACTCCAAATCCTGACTCTTATACTCAATGCTCCAACCTATGAAAGCAAGCATGTATGAGTGATCCTTAAATTTATATTGACATGTATTGCCACTTTCAGGGAGTTTTAGACTTGGACCCCAAGATACCTCTGTACATCAATGCCATTAATTGTCTATTTTCCCCTTTCATTTGACCTCCCAATATGTAGTACCTCACATTGTTCGGATTAAACTCCATCTACTATTTCTCCTCCCATTTCTGTAGTTGTATATCCTGCTGTATACCTTGACAGCCTTCCTCACAGTCTGCGACTCAGGCAATCTTGATGTCATCTGCAAACTTACTAACCAACCAGTCTACGTTTCCGTCCAAGACATTTATATATATATCACAAATATATTCCTTATTGGACTCAGATTGGCCTAACCTACTAATAATCTACTAATAACCTACTAATAATTTTCTCTGAATGCCTGAAGAATATTTCTCAATTTATCATTGTGTTTGCTGCCACTCTTTGACCTCCCTTTGTCTCTCATTTCCTTTTCTTCTTCCTCTTTTTATAACCAGCCCGGTGTTAACAACTGGGCATCAACCATTTGACAGCAGCCATCAGCTGTATTCTAATCTCAGTCTTTTTGGTGATCCAAAGTTTTCCAGCTTCACTCTTTTCGCTCATAAGAAGTATCTTGACTGCTTAAATAGCTTGATCTTGAAAGTACCATTTTGCCTGGCAGGCTTTCATTCAAATGTATCCAGGCCAGATATGTTCTCATTGCAATGAAATTGGCCAATCTCCAATTTACTATTTTTTTAATCTTTAAGTGGTCTATTTATTTTTTTTCATGAGCAGTCTAAACCTTACAATAGAGAGAAATTAAACCTTTTCTCCATTCCAACCCTTGATGGACAGGGTCTCGCCCCGAAACGTCACCCATTCCTTCTCTCCAGAGATGCTGCCTGTCCCGCTGAGTTACTCCAGTTTTTTGTGTCTATCTTGATGGACAGTAACAATATGGTGATTTGTCTGGGAACTGCAACAGCACCTCATATTTTGCTTGGGCAGTTTACAACCCAGCGGTATGACTATTGATTTCTCTAACCTTCTCTCCATCCCTTCCCCACCCAAGTCGCACTAACTTTAAAATCATCTTGTTGAGTGTCATTGTCTCTAACTCGTTCTCACCTGGCTCATAGCTAACAATGACCTATCTCCTTTATCATCGTTTTTTTTTTGCATATCTTTCATTCATTTGTTCTATATCTCCCTATATCACCGTCAATATAAATTATTTCCCTTTCCCCCCGACTCTCAGTCACGACTCAAAACGTCACATATTCCTTTTCTCCAGAGATGCTCTCTGACCCGCTGGCTTTTTGTGTCCATCTTCGGTGATTTGTCCAGAAGCCCTTTGATCACTGGGAGGACTCATGTAATGACTTTGCCTATGCAGCTGGAGACCCTTCTTTACTTACTGCAATTAATGTGCCTCCCTTCTGAAAGATGGCAATGATTACAGTGTCTCTGAAGTTCTGTGGTCCACTTCCCAGGTGAGGGAAATTAGATTATGAATTCATGCCAGATGTTCCTCCCTGCCACAGTTTAGAACTTCAGTAGGGCACCACCTGCTCCATAGGCTATGTTGTTTTCCAGTTGGCAAATCATAATTTCAGCCTCATGATTGTTAGCGATGATTCTGGAACAGATTGTGTTTGTAGGAAGGAGTCATGCATACCCATGTGAAAGACTAAGTCCGGTTCAAAGCGTTCTTCAAAATGTTCCTTCCAGCAAGTACTACTTTGATAAATTTACCTCTCTTCTTGGGTCTCTGTGGGTGATCATCTAGAGAGTGATGAAGAATTCATACCTGTTGTGCTTATCAGCGAGTTGCTAGATCTGCTGCACTCGATCCATTGATTTTTTTTAAAGTCGTGAATTTGTTTGCTGGACTTTTGTCTTTTGGTGCCAGTGGGCCTTTTTTTATCCCCAGAGGCACAATCTAGGCACATCTTCAGTTTGTAATTAACTAACTTCTGGATCTCTTGATTATTCTCAATAAACCAATCCCAGTATTTTCTGGTAGACATGGAATGCTTTCTGGTGAACATGGAATGTTTTTGTATTTTAAGTGAAGGACAGAACATTTTGAAATTTAGATTCCCAACGCTTGCAACATTTTTTCTTGATAAAGAAAATCTGATTTAAATTCAATTAGAATTTATAATGTATTACAGAATATGGTCAAAAATTGATTTTTAAATATTCTATTTTTTGAATGTCTTTTTATCAGGTGGTGGGCATATTGAATACGTTGTTGCCAATGTGTCATATGTGAGAGGTTCACAATGATATTTAATGACATTGATGCTGAGGCACCAAAAATTAATCTTTACGGTAAATAGATTAAAGTACAAAATGTTTAACTAAATTAATATTTCTTCATTTCTTCCCTAGTTAATGCAACGCTTTACAAGAAATAAATCTCTTTTCCCTCTATTTTTCCCAAAACAGCTGTTGGTGGGAAGGAATCAGTCAACAATGTGCTTGCATTCTGATTTATTTTGTGTGGCTTTTCCTTTGCAAACTAACCTAATTTCTCATTCCATCCTGCACTACTTATAACTGTGAAGCACGCAGGTATTCTTGGAGGTCCAGGGCAAGAGCAGACATGGGGGAGTAATTTCAAGTATCCCTTCCTCCCTTTCCCTCGAGGCTCTTTCCCAGTAACATCAAGCATGGACAAGCCTATCCACAACCATGATTATGAATTCTTCACAGATTCTTACCAGCTAATATACGTGGTATGATCTCTCCCTGCATAAGAGTGATACTGAACAGAAACCAGGTGTTCAGCTCACTGAGACCATGCTAACCTCCAAACACTCGTCCTACATTAATCCCACTTTTATTCTCTCTACATTCCCATTAACTGCTCCAACATTCTACCATTCACCTACCCTCTTAGTGACAATCCTCAGTAACTTATTTACGTATCCACCTGCATGTCTCCGGGATGTGAGAGAAAACGGAAACACCTGGAGGAAGCCAACACAGTAATAGGGAGAATGCTCAAACTCTAAATGTCACAAACTGCTGGAGTAACTCAGGCAGCATGTCAGGAGAGAAGCAATGGGTGACGTTTCGGGTCGAGACCCTTCTCAAACTTTAGACACATTGCTGGAGATCCAAATTGAACACGGTCTCTAGCACTGAGAGAGTGGCTGGCTGTATCACTGAAATTCCTTCATGGCAAATCAGTTAAGGGCCTGTCCCACCAGCATGTGATTCCATGCGGTGACCGCGGCCAAACCGGCAGCGGGGGCCGCGCGGAGGACGGGTGATTCCCATACAGGGCCCGTCCCACCAGCATGCGCCTGCATGCGGCAAGCGCGACCAAACCGGCAGCAGGGGCTGCGCGGAGGTCGGGTGAGTGGCGCAACGCGGCGCAAAGTGAGGCGAACTTGGAGCAAAGTCTTAAAGGTAAGTTCGCCAGGACAGAGAGGGACACACAGAGAGGGGCACAGAGGCACACACAGAGAGGGTCACGGAGGCACGACGTTGAGGCGGTGCGTAATGCGGCGAGGCGACAGTGAGCCGACAAGCCGTTGCCGCGCGGAATTTTTGAACATGGTCAGTTTTTCGGAGCCCCGCGCGATGTCGGGACGAACTCCGCACGGCTCCGGCGATCGAAGTGGGACCGGCCCCGCGACGCCGGACGGCTCAAGCGACCACGTTAGGTCGTGCTCATCGCATGGAGTTGCATGCTGGTGGGACAGGCCCTTTATTCCCCACCTCCCAGCTTAATTTATTGAAGGTTGATCTCATTTTCAAGAAGAAAGCAAAATCATTATTCAAGAACTGGGAACTCTTTGTCACAAAACAAATGCCCATATATTTTAGCTTCAGATGTTAAGTGTTTGCTCAATTCAAACCACAATGCTTTTAGTCTGAGGTAATTGAGACAAATCCTACTAAAATAATTTAGCGTGACCTGACTGTTATTACACTTCAGCATTAATCGATTCATTATTGGAGGACATGTTCTTCATTAAAGATTCCAGAACACTAGAAAATACAATCTAGAGTTCTCCTGTTTAAGAAGGAACTGCAGATGCTGGAAAATCGAAGGTAGACAAAAATGCTGGAGAAACTCAGAGGGTGAGGCAGCATCTATGGAGCGAAGGAAATAGGCAACGTTTCAGGTCGAAACACTTCTTCAGACTGAAGAACGGCTCCATAGATGCTGCCTCACCCTCTGAGTTTCTCCAGCATTTTTGTCTACCCGAGAGTTTTCCTGATGTCTTGGCCAGCATCTTTTCCTGAATAAGCAACACTTATTCTCGCTATCACATGTGAGAGGTTGACAGTGCAGTTTGGCCTTTACCTACATAATAGTAATTACATTCAAGAGGTAATCTTTCAAATTATTAAAAATATATATTTTATCATAAAATGATCCAGATCTGTTTTCTTCCTATACACTTTGGCATAAAGTTGTAGGAATTATAGCTTTATTATGTACACCATAAATACATCAATTAATTTTGTTGCTGACAAAAATCTCAAGCAGCTGAACTAACCATCATTAGGACCAAAAATCCCAAATTACAGTAAAAGGTGCCAAATAGATTAGCTTGATTGGGTTATTGCTGGTTTCTGTGGGTTCCAGCAAGGATGAAAGATCCAGCAAAGCTGCTGAATGCAGGTTGCAAACCACAGGGCTGCTGAATCTCATTAACGCACAACTATTATCAGCTAAGAGGAGCCATGTCTTGCTCTCCTTCCAACCCATCTCTCTCTCTCTCTCTCTCTCTCTCTATCTAATCTCGTACATCCGTTTCTCACCCTCAGACAGTTTTCAATGGATTATATTTCCGCAGCGACATTCTACTGCACTGTAATTAATAACAGTACAAGTAAATCAATCAGCGATAATGGCAGCAGAAAAGGAGAAAATGAACACACACACAATGCAGATTTTATTCCAGCTGTGCACCAGTTGATTGATACCTCTTGATGAAACAAGCAAAAAGACGTGATAAGCAAAAATACTCAAATACATAGTGAAATTCATTACATGATCAGTTAGAGAAACAAGATTTGTGAATGATGGGTGGAAATATTCTATAAATCCATCAAAATCAAATGAGCAAAGCAGAGGAATAATATTTAGATAAAGTATCCATGTTTATTAATAAACTCATTTTATTGTCAAGTAAAATCACCTTGATGTGGATGTTGCCAGGAATGGAACATGGTACCTAGTGGTAGATTGGCTTTAGAACTAAGAAGGCCAAAAGGTGGACTTAACTGATTCATAATATTCTAGTGTCTGAGATATAATAAATAGGAAGACGTAGCAGCACCCGGTGGTTAGGCCACTTGCTACATGAACCCTCGGCAGTCGGGGGTAATGTCACGTGACTTGGAAGTTGAGGAACG
Organism: Raja brachyura; assembly: GCA_963514005.1. The sequence continues at coordinate 10,082,345 of OY740812.1, read as the reverse complement.
TTATTTTCCCCTACACTGAATGGATCTCATTGCTTGAAAGGAGGGGCAATGAACCTCAAAATTTAATTTTGAATCTGAATATGAACTTGAAAAGCTGTGATATGTGAGGCTACAGACCCACTGCTGAAAATTGGATGGGGTTGATTAACTCTTTTTCACCAGCACAGACATAATGGGCCTCATAGTCCCTTCCATATTCAATGAATTGTATTATCTGGCAACAAGGTTAATGACATGTAAGCGTTTCCAGGCTACCCGTGAGAGAGCATATTCAATAGCAGTAATATTCTGGGTTTTCCAAAGGAGCTTAAAATTAATATGATCTGAAATGTAAACCAGTTCTAGCTTTCTATAAATTTAATGTTTACAGGAATTAAAAATATGCAGAGAAACAATGTGTATACAGAGAATTCTGCAAGGGAGCAGGGAAAGAGATTATTAAATTGAGTTTTTTAAATAATAGAAGGGACTATTTCCTGAGGCTGGCAAGTCCATGACAAATGATCATTAGTTTCAAACGTTTCGGATCGAAACCCTTCTTCAGTTTCAAATGGACAAGGGGAGAGAGAGGCGAGAGATTAGGAGCAATTTTTTTCAGACGACGTATTACTAGAGCATTGAATGACTGGCCACAGGGAAAGTGGAAGTAGAGATTTCCAAAGGTAAAACCTATATGCATTTTAAATGCAGGGAACATTTTGAAGATTTTCTTCCTTTCATTGTTGATTATTCTGGCAAAGGGCCAGGAGAGACATAATGGATCATGAGGCTTCCTTTGGTATTTTTATCTTGCAAGAGCTCATGGTGATAGAATCAATGTACTTTGCAAAATTATTAAATTCCTGATCCTAAATAATTTAATTAGAAACCAGAAAGATTAGATATTTGTATGTCCTATGACGACTGTATCTCCAATAGATACTGGTAAGTGGGAGGAAGCTTAAGTGAATGTGTTTCAGTGCTGTGAAACTTTAGTAATGCTATGTGACGGACACAAAACATAAGTAGCTCCTTTTTTAGTTTTGTTCAGAGATACAGCATGGAAACACGCCCTTCAGCTCACCGTCCAAGTCAAATATCAATCACTCGTTCATTCGAGTTCTATGTTATCCTACTTTCTCATCCACTATCTACACACTTGAAACCGGAGCACGTATAGGAAACACTCGCGGTCACAGGTAGAACATGCAAACTCCACACAGACAGCACCTGAGGTCAGGATCGGAACTGCGTCTCTTGAAGTGTGAAGCAGCATCTTTAACAGCTGCACCTTTGTGCCACCCTAACTTCTGTCCGACTGATATTATTTTATTGTTTTTACATTAAGGAGGGCAGTGTGAGTGCAACTTAATATGCAAAATAAGAAAGGCAATACAATCCAGTCCTTGTTCACATTCCTCCTAATGGTAAAGGTAATCAACTTGGAGGATGTGCCTTTTGAAAACAGGAGGATGGAATGAAGCTAATATTATATTTTGTTCTAAAATTGTGCTCAAAGGAAGAAGAGGTACAGTTCCTAAATCTTATAGCGGGCTCCATTGCAACAGTGCAGCAGGCAGCAGAAAAATAGGTCACAGTGGGAGAATTAAACTAACTGAATGTAGATGTCCCACAAAGCTATAACACAATCTGTACCATACAACATATTGTGTGCACCAATTACACACAGTAATTTAGAAGAAAGACATGCAAATTGTTGCTTCAACTATAAGGATTGTTTGGGTCCCTGGATGGTGGGAAGGGATGAGGTAAAATAGCAGGTGTTGCATGGGAGCAAAGTGTCTGGAGAAGGGAATATTTATGGAGATGGAAAAGTGGACCAGAAAGTCCCAAGTGAATGGTCCTCTCAGAACGTTGAAAGGGGAGGGGAAGGCCAGTGGTGGAACCTCGTTGAAGATGGCTTAAATTACAAAGTATAATCTATTGAATATGGAGGCTGCCACAAATGAAAGTGAGAACTCTGTTCTTGTTTTGGCTGGGAAAAAGGGCGAGAGTGGAAATACATAAAAAGATGAGACATGGTCAAAGGCGCTATCAACCATGGTAGAGAGGAAGCCATGATTATGTTAAAAGGAAGATGTCTCAGAAACATCTATTCAGGAAGATGTCTTTCTTTTTTCCATAATTGTGGCTTTGCTCTGCATTGTCTATTTCCCGTACCTTTCCTTCTCCAAGACAGATCAAAAATAAACTCCCCTGATGTTGTAATCCACTGCACAAAGAGTATGAGAAAAACAATAGTTAGAGTGGATGCTTGATATAAGTGAGTAACAAACTTGAAGATGGCCTTCAGCAACAAACTTTAGACTGTATAGGCTGCACTAAGTTTAATGTCAGACATTGTCAATGGTAATTGATAAGAAGCTGAAAGTGTGCAGCGCCTGTTTGTTTCCTAAGCTGAAAAGATTGAACTGTTGGTCACATGTCTGGTAAATTTGTTGGGATTCAAGGAAGGGGACAAGTGGTTAATGACTGTGGGGCCGGAGTAGGCACCTACTTAAAACATAGGAAACATGTCCCTGGGCTTCCTTTCAGTAAGCAGTTCCAGGGTAAGCTGCATGCAATTAAAGCATGTTAAAAACAAACTTGTTCACAATGGGCAGCATTAATTGTGCAAATTAACTACAATTAAATTCATTTAACAAAATTGACAAAATCATTCTTACTCAGCAACTCGATAGATAGATCTATCTATCTATTTCATCTATCTATCTATATATCTATATCTATACTATCTATCAATGTATCTAATCTATCTACCATCTATATCATCTTCTATCTATACTTCTATCTATCCATCCATCTATCCATCCATCCATTTATCCATCTATCCATCTATCCATCTATCCATCTATACTATTACTAAATCTCTCATCTTGTCCTCTTCTGGTTCGGGTTGTTTTTAAATTTGCGCAAAAACTGTACCCTATATCACTAGGATTTTTTCGCCATCGTACTCACCGTTCTCCTCTGCTACAAGCGCACCAAGTTTTGTTCTGATCGGTAAAATATTACAAAAGTTATTGGTCTGTTATTCGCCGGGACGGCGACCCCCCTTCTGGCACCCGCCAAGTCATTCACAGGCTCCTTCAGGAGCAGAGTGTAGGCCGTGTTCCGCAGGCGGGGGCTGGCCGTGTTCGCGGGCGGGGGCTGTGAGCGCGATAGGCGCTGGGGACGGGAGTGGCTTAGTGAGTCCGGAGCCGGATCCGGGAACCGGTGAGCCCACACAACTCCCTCCCCTACACCCCCTTCCCCCACACACCCCCTCCCCCACACACCCTCCGCTCCCTCACCCCCCCACACCCCCCCCTCCCTCACACCCCCCCCCTCCCCCACACCCCCCCCCTCCCCCACACCCCCCCCTCCCCCACACCCCCCCTCCCCCACACACCACCCCCACCAGTCCCTGCCTGAATCCATCCCCCTCCTCTGACTGCAGGACGCTCCCCACCTGAAGACGTCCCCCGGCTACAGGACGCTCCTGCCGTTGCGTTGAGGGAACAGGTCAGTGGTGGAATATTGCATTGGGGAATGGGTTGCGTTGGGGGACCATGCCTCCCGTGTGACTGGGACCCAACGGGTCCCGCTTAGTCTAGTTGAAATTAAAATTAAACTGAAATTTAAAAAATAATATTTCAACCCTATTGCTTAATTCCCCCAAATTATTGAAATTGATGATATAAACTTCAGAACTGTCCAGGTTTGTACGTGAATTTCCTACTGCAATCCTAAGTGTTTGTATGACCACATCTGGAACAGAAAGCGTTAATTTGTTAAGGAATCTATGCAAGTTCTCTCATCCATTAAGCTAGCCAAAGTCATATCAAAATGATCCTAAGAAGCAGTGACAAGCAGCACTTCTTTTGGGCTAAATGGATCAAAACATGAAGTTAATTTACAATTTTGGAAAATCTGGAATTAATAATTTATACTTGATTTATTATGTGTAGAAGTTGAATACACAAGAACTAATTTTGATTTTCATACATAAATTGTATCTAACATCATTTGGGATGAACTTTGAGCATAGTTATAAAAAGGTCTTATTTTAGTTCATTTTATGGTGTAAGAGCACCTTATAAATTATAATTTTGGGGATCAATGGGACTTGCATTTGAAGAGGCACGATGACATTGTCAACATATCGCAGGAGTTCGAAAACTACAATCTGAAATAACCTGCTCAGCCCCCACATATGGAAACTCAAGATCAAATGCTGGAAAACTTACTGGAACATATCATCTTTCAAAAGACAGCATAACATTTTTTCTGAAAAAAAAAAAATCCTCCCTATTGAACATTCATCCCTTTCAGTGTGAAATGTGTTGCATGGTGAGCTAGTGGTACTTTTTCTTTCTATGACGAGTCCATTAATATTCTCCCATCTGTGGCTTAACAGCAGAACAATATAGCCTATTTTATAAGTGAACACAGTCCCAACAGCTTAAATTCAGCAATCAAAACAAAACAGTATTGTTCAATTATTTCTTTATGCTCCCAGAAATTAAACTACATTGAGAATGTTGTTTAGAACAAAATTTACAGAAGTTGTCTTTAGGATTGGAATTACCTCCACAATAAAATCTAATTTATTTGACTGATAATCATCATCACTTAGATCACAGCGCAAAGCTGAAGGAGCTTTCCATTTGAAAAAATAATAAATATTTGCAAACTTTTTCTGTAAATTTAAGAATTTATACCGCTATCAGAAAATCAGTATTGACAAAAAAAAGAAGGTATGAGAGATGATTTCTACAATGCATTAATGTTATTACTCACAGTTGCCAAGTAATTGCCCTCCCAACTTCTCTGGAGGCCCAGATCACCTCTCTGGCCCTTCAGGTTCGCAAAGGCTGCAACCTTAGCTCTGACCTGCGGTAAGTCAGCAGGTGGGATGCTCTTAATCAGTTGAAATGCTCTCCATCTATCAGCAGAATTAAAATAAAACAACTCAATACAATAAAGACTTGTCTTTACTGAGCATTTTTTCCAAACTGACATTTGCAAACATTCAAAGTGTTTAAATTTAACAGATTAAAGAGGTTAATGATATTTTCGTTTAACATCTCATCTAAAAGATGACACTTCAGATTGTGCACTATTCTCAATGCTTTGTTGGGAGTGTCATTGTTGGGCATGAAAGAACATAGGTGAATTAAAGTTTGAATAACTAAATATTAGTGCAGTGTCCAGTCTGCTTCCAATATTAACACCAAAGTAGAAATAATTCATTTCTTCCTAATTTTCACCAATTTATCAGCCACGAAGACTCATTCAAGATTAATTTCTAATCGGTAGACTGGACAATGTTCAAGGACACAGCAACAGACTTGAACGTACAAACCGTGGTTGTTACTGACTTCCTAAGGGCCTGTGTAACAGAGTGTTTTCCTACTAAGATGATCGGAGTATTCTTTGACAAGAAACTTTGGTTAAACCAGGATGTCCGCAATCTATTTAGGACCAGGTCTGCAGAATTCAAGACAGGGTCTTACAAGAAGACCAAGAATAATCTTATAAAGCTCAAACTTCAATAGACTTTGCATTACTGAGGCTGCACTACATACATTACATTACTGAGGCTTGTAATATCATAGTCTGGATTACCAAGAATGACTGATATATTTTGGTAATTTTTTTTTGTTGTGTTGTTTCGTTGAATATGCCTATAATGCTGAAATAAGAATGTAATTGTTTCTGTCCCAGTGCAAACAATAATTAAACAATCTTGAGACATTTCAGTCTTAGTTTCCAGAAACGTCCATTAATTTAAGTTATTAAAAAAACTTCAATCACCGAGTTTCACCAAAGTCCTGTCTCCAGAAATGCAACAATTAATGACAAAGTCATGGATTGGTGTGGTATTCCTCTGCACTCATTCTGCAAACTACATGGTGCTACTCTGAGAGTTCTAATATATTTTACCTGTATTTAGAGGAATACATACTGTAAAACGGAGAGACCAAACGTAGACTGGGCGTTCTTTTCACGGAACACCTTTGCTCAGCCCGCGTGAACCAACCTAATCTCCCAGTTGGTGGACACTTTAATTATCCTTTCCAATCCCTCACAGACCTTTCTGTTCTCAGTCTCCTCCATTATCAGAGTGAGGCTAAACACAAATTGGAGGAACAGCATCTCATATTTCTCTTGGGTATGATTTCTCTCACTTCAGGTAGCCCCGACATTCCCTCTCTCTCTCTCTATCCCTCCCCCACCTAAGTCCGACTAGCGACTCATTTTCACCCTACAATGGCTCTTTTGCTTTATCATCATCGCTTTTTTGCATATCCTTCATTCATTGTTCTTTATCTCTCAAAACCACTGTCTATATCTCTCACTTCCCTTATCCCTAGCCAGTCTGAAGAAGGGTCTTGACCCAAAACGTCACCCATTCCTACTCTCCAGAGATGCTGCCTGTCCCGCTGAGTTATTCCAGCTGTTTGTGTCTATCTACAATTTAAACTAGCATCTGCAGTTCCTTCTTACACAATGGATCTATTACTACTTCAGAGAATGTGAAAAATATTTATTGTGAAGAGATAGTGAATTTCATTATTTGGACTGGTCATTTATTCAAATAGGGATACGTTAAAGCAAACCTACTGTGCAATGTGCCAGAAAATGGTGTTTTGCACTAAAAGTGATCCCATCAGTCATAAGAGTCTGTTGATATTTTCCTGAGCATGTTCGCTGCTGGGTTGAGTACTGGTAACTATTAATTCAATTTCTGCTAGATTAAATTCTAAGACTTTCATGTAATTATACACGAGGAGAAAACTACAAGAACAGCTCCAACTCCAAAGATGCCATGCAAGTGCCAAAGTCTATTGCAACAACTACTCTCCAATGTATCATTTCTGCAGTTATTGCGGTGAAAACCGCAGGTGCATGTGAATGGCACAACCTACAGGTTCTCCATCAAGTTACGCAACAACCTAACTTGGATACATATCAATTTTCCTTTATTCTCGCTTGGTCTAAATCCTGGAACCTCATGTGGATATGTTCACCAGGACTGCAGCAATTAAATAATGTGGCACAGAACAACTTTCTCAACGGAAATTAGGGATAGGCAAGAAACATTACCCGTGTCAGTGGTGCCATATACCAAAAAAGGAATGAAAATTAAAAAAACAAAATGCAAATTCAGTATAATTGCTTTTTCTGGAATTTTATCACCTAAATTAATGAACTATTCTTTCTTCATTAATTCTTTGGGGATAATTTTTGGATTTTTAAGTAAAGCTTAATCCTGGCATATGTCGTTATTGGTTCAATAGTTTCAAGTATTTCAATTTACAGTACGATATTTCTGAAACAACTAGGTAGAAGATACAGCATTCTTTTGTATTCTCTTGCATGAAATAGCTACACATTAAGGATTGATGCTCTTGTATACCTAGAAACTTAAAAATATTTTTTTGAGATTATATTTTCTTGCACTTTGCTCTACTTAGCATTTTATTTAAGTCTAGAGAAATCTGACCGAATGGTCCAGTCTGAAAGCCATGAACCGATGAGGATGGCATTGGAAAAGTAAACAACACATTCCAAACCAATTAAAGGACTTGTACTTTGTGTAATTTGTGACCTACCTCAATTTAAAGCATTTTTTTAAATCGAATCACAGAGAGGTTCCATGGACACAATGATCATGAAAGATTTAATTCATAAATTTATGAATCAAATTCTGAAAACCTAATCTAATTATGATTTTGAAGTCTGTAGAAAACTAAAATTACATCTTAAGCAAATATTACAGAATAAAGATGATGAGAATTTGAATTCCCAGTGTATAGTAAACCTTTAACGTTTCACAGTTTTGCAAAATTTTGGTTATAACCCACCAGTAGTCATGACAAGACTTTCAAACTATCAATCGTCAACTAATTTTAACCTACAGACAAGCGCCGTGGACTTTCAAACTTATTTATAAGAGAGTGAAAATTTTGGGTGAGTTGCGTGTAATACACAATCTCTTCACATGCAGGTTTTCTGTTACTAATGTATTAAATACCCCACTAACAGCCTGGGTTGATGTCCATGTAACTTATCAACCCATGTAACTTATCAACTGCCTCAACCTATGTCCATGTAACTTATCTTCTTGAGAGGATTCAGGGAAAACCTCTAAGCAAATAAAAATCTAATTCAACTCTGAAAATACCATCTACAATGTAACCTCATTGAGATGGTGGGCAATAAATGGTACTTGTGATATTCCGTATTTAAGATTTACTGTACATAATTAATTAACCACGCATATAATGCTGGGAAACATTTTACCTTTGGTAAACAGACTTCAATGTTTCATCAAATGTACGTATGATCTTGGGTGGAGTTGGCCACTTCACATGTTTACCATAATCCTTCAAGGTTCCAACATTCTGGAAACGCCTGCCTACCTCCCGGATATAAGATTTCACCTTGTATTTCCTGTAGTGATTTATGATGGTGTAGACAGCTCTTGTGCGTTTATAACGAAGTCGAGCTATGGTTCCCCTCCAGATCTATAAAAGGAAAAATAGTGTTTAATTAAGGAAAATAGGCCAGAAATCTACCAATTATCTAAAATACAAATAGACCTGTGCCAAAATTAGGTAATACCTTTAAAATCTTCATGTTTCAAAATGAAGGAACCATGGTAAATGAGCCTTTGATCACCTGCATTTTCTACATCATTACTTTGGCCCTCTAACATATTTAATTAAGACAATCACCACTCAATTCTGACAATGAATTTTAAGGTCATTTCCCATTGGCAAAATTACCTTTTTTTCTTCCTTTCCCACTTCTTCCCCCACACAATTATTCTGCATCATTCTATCATTGACAAAGGAAGGGAACTTGATCTCTGCCCTTCACTACTGCAACTCTGTTAATTTTTTCCATGAAAAACTTTATGAAGACTTGTGGTTTGCTTCTCCACGGATTCTCAATATTCTGTTTAAAAATTATCACCTTTTGCAAGCGGCTTATGGCAACAATCCAAAGACTACAGAATACATGAGAATTGACCCCAGCCCCTCTTGGATTCTGCCATTTTATTAATTAACAATCCACATTGCAGCTCTTACAGATTTTCAATTCATTCACAAACAAACCTCTTGCTATTTGTAACCTTTAGCTGGGTGATTGTACTTACAACAGAACTTTGATCGAAACCTTGGCCATTACTGAAACCTCCTTGCCTATTTGTGTATCTTCCACAGTGTTGGTGATACCCTTTAAGGCAGATCTTATCTTGTACCTTTAAATCTTTTGATTTAATCACGACACCTCTTTCCATAACCATCTTCCAAAATCTGCCTTTTTCTGTGATTCCTCTGCATCTTGATCACTAACAAAACCATATAACACCACTTTATTGAATTCTACATATATATCGCCTTACCCAACTCCAACTCCACTTCCCTCAGTACTCTAGCAGAAATAAAATACACTTAATTGTAGTCGTGGTTGCAAAATCCTTCTGCTTATATTTTTAACCAACATTTGTCACGTTCCTCAAGAACCACATATATGATAAGCAATATATTTGGCCTCCATATTTGATACCTAAATTCAATACCTTTTAACATATTTCATTGGATCTTTTATGAGGATGAGTTTCTTCAGCCAGAGGGCAGTGAATCTGTGGAATTCATTGGTACAGTCAATGGGTATTTTTTTAAAGGAGATTGATAGGTTCTTGATTAGTGTTAGGGCGTCAAAGGTAATGTTGAGAAGGCAGGAGAATAAGGTTGAGAGGAAAAAATAGATCACTATGATCGAATGGCAGAGCAGACACAATGAGCAGAATGGCCTAATTCTGTCCTATGTCTGATGGATCTTCATATGGCATGTGTAAATCAGGCCAGGTTTACCTTTAATGAAGGTGACAATTAATAATATATACATATTGGCTCGCTATTGATTCATTTTGCAAAAACTATGGGTACACGTTGTAGATTTTAGCATAAAATCCATTGCTTCAATCCTCATATTCAGGATTGACATATTTGGAAACATCATTAAACTGGACACAAAGCGCCAGAATAACTCAATGGGACAGGCAGCATTGATCAGAATCCGAAATGTTACCTATCCATGTTCTGCAGATATGCTGCCTGACTTAATGAGTTACTCCAGTACTTTGTGTCTTTTTTGTAAAGCAGCCTCTGCAGTTCATTGAGTCTATCATTAAATTAGAAATGGCTATTTCTCTGGCTAATTAGTGCTTACCCAAAATTACAATTTATCTTCAGTTTTGAATTAGTTTTCAAATAGAAACCAGTAGGCGTTTACCTGCCCGAAAGGAAGGGATGTTTAATAAGAAAATTGTCAAGTTGAAAATGGCTTGTCTTTTATTTAAATTCAGTTGTTTGAAATCCACACCTTGTTGATTTTACATCCCATTACAATTTCAAATTGGACCATGAGTGATTGACTTATGAAGTAATTTAAAACAGGAGATTTTACCATTCTAGGTGCATGCTCATTCAAAGGATAATGTAAAAATAAAACAGAACCATGATTCTTTAAAAAATTGTTCTAATGTTGATTTTATTTAACATTTTATCAATAGCTTATCCTGTGATAAAATGGTTGTCTGGTTGCCTTTGAGTATTACTTGCCTTTGAGCTAATAGAGAATATAGTAGTATGCCACATATTCTTGTTCAATGTCAAGGATTGAATTATTTGCAAATGGTACAGAGAATAAAGAAGCAACCATCGATACATATTAAATACATTCCTCTTGTGAAATTCCCACCCAAAATTGTCCATAAAAGATCTACAATATTTATGCAATCAATCAAACAGTAGGTCTTTGGTACTAAGTTTACAGTGGAACTACATGGAACAAATCTTCCTGAAAATAGAGGCAACAGCAACAAAAACGAATATCCTCAACAACATCCAGTGAAAAGCATTATTTTTTACTAAACTATGCCATTTAAATATTTTAAAATTTTACTTCTTATATTCTATTATTATGTTTATAACTGAATAGGGAAATATTTATTAACTCAGTTATATGTGAACCTTTTACATCCAGAACATTAATGTCTTACAGATAAAAATATGCCATAGAGAAAATAAAGAATACCGTTAATTCTTTAAGGAGACATGCTGTGAGTAAGCTGCTTTCAAATTGCTTTTCCAAAGCAAACAGATGCAGCCTTTCACATGAAGCCCAAAATGGATGGCTAGGGGCACTATATCGAGACATAAGGTTTCCCTCGCTGACTCTAAATGTTCATGGGATTTCATTCCAACCGATTGCCAGTACATTCTGCTAGCCACTCAAACACTCATTATGAATTTATACCCCCTGCTAGACTAGAAGAAAGTATATTAAGAATTTTGTAATATAACTTAGTAAAAATGGGAAAAAGCACCAATCTTTTTTACAATTTATAATCATTATTCTGTACATATGCAGATATCTATGCTAAACTTAATAAATTATAACACTTAAAACTTTGAAAAGAATAAACTGATTCAGTGATGATAAAATAAGAGTTGGATTTTACATCAGTTCAGTTGTGATGCATTCCTACAGGTCCCAGAGGTTAACATCTTACTGCTTTTAAGTCCAATTTTATCCCATTTACAATGGCAAAAAGATTTTCAGCTCATTTACCAGCTCTTCTCATCGAACATACACAATTTAGTTTTTAAACGGATGAAAAATTGTAATGTATTTTTAAAATCAGAGTCTAATGTTTCAGTATATTTCTATTTCAAAGACTAAACCATCGCACCTTGAGCAAAACTCTGCAGATTACAGGCTTCGCAAGGCAGCTGTTCTGGTATTTGCATCATTAACCTACAGTAAAGGCCTGGAGGAATTCTCACTTACTGATAGCTACAACACTTTGAGGCACTATTGCAAAAAACTTCAACCATGCTCACATAAGTTTCCTTAAAAAAAACTTTTTTTTTCCCCACTCTAATGACGATCTAATGGTTTCCTTGTTGTATTTAATGGGAAAAATGGTAAAGAACACTGAATGCTTTCAATTTCCCAGACGATATGGATACAAATGGTGGCCGTCTGTAACATGGTGCATTTGGGTTCCTGCAATTTTGTCTTGGTCTATTCCACAAAATATGGACATTATGTCATCCTTCACACCCTGAAAATACTCTAGAAGCCAGATAATTTCACGACATTATTTGCTGAAATTAGTATTTCATCATCTAATGCCGCTCCAGACTGACAGCCACAGATGAACATTCCAGATTCAGCCTGCTCAGCAGGTACTAACAAGTTCACCTAATGGAAACCAGAATGCCCACAGCCAAGAATATATTTTTCCTCTCTCCTTTACTGCTTACAGAGTCTTCCCCAGAGTTACTCAAAGTTTGCATGACCTTATATTAATGGACATGTCATCTGGAGTAATAAGGAACACTGCCAATATGATTCCAGGTTGCACAATACCACGTGTCGCAACCACAGATGTGCCTCATACCTAATGATGGCAATGGAGGAATTTGGCATATTGATGATAAATCTGACACCATGTGCACAATTACATCAGGCAATTGCTTGATATATTACTGGTTAGCTCTCCCAATTGGGCTTCAGTTAGCAGATGGCGAATGTGAATGAATTGAGTGGATTGAGGGTGTCTGATTTTTTTTCCTGATGCATTACTGAGTTCATTGCTCGTATATCTGTTCTATATTTCTGTTAAATTCTGAATATGGGCTACATAAGTAGAATTGATATGACAGCCAAGGTTCTGTACCTAATATTCTGTGGGATTAGGAGAGGGCAGCCACACATGGTGTAGAAAGAAGGATATGGTGTAGAAAGGAGTTGGGGATGAGAACAGTAGGAATTTACGTAAAGAGAAAACTAGTTGGGAGTCAGTAGTACAGTTCGATAGAATTAAACTTGGAATAAAAAAGGGGACCTAAGATCGAGGAGATAAATGAAATGGCGGGGACAATTGTTTTAAAGATTAATGTTGGTGGCATAAAAGATCATATAGGGAGGCAGTGGAAAATGTAAGACAGCTAGTACAGCATGATCTAGGTGGTAAATTTACATAGGATGACAAAGTAGCACACACTTTGAAACAAACAGCGCAATTCAAACATAGAAGAAATGGAGCACCACAAAAATTGGTATATAGAGCTATTACCATTTAACAGGAAGTATGTGGCTTCGTATGAAATTTAAACTGATATCTTATACTTTTATGAGGTACTATGTAGTAAATTGAAAGCAGCTGATGCACTTAGCTGCTTTCAATTTTTGCCATAATATTTATTCTCTCACATTTTTTGACAAGTTAAGAATTCTTGGGTAGGCAGTTGCAATGAAGAGGCATTTTAATCACAAAAGATGCTGTAGAACGCACCCTGTTCCTTGGGGAATTAGTGATGTGGCTGTGCAAGATACAGAATACAATAAACTACTTTTCTGCCATCTTGGCAGAAAGGTATGAAAGAGAAAATAAATAAGTATCTCATAAACTAAAAATAATACATGTCTGTGACATTGGAAGGATATAAACATCAATTTATGCTCATGGTTTCATTTTCCTATTCTAAAAGATGCAATGCAACCCAAAATTAAACTCTTGTAAACTCTTGTATACATCAGCTAGTCATGAAGGGGATAGATAGGGTTGATGCACAGTCTTTTACACAGAGTAGGAGAATCAAGAACCAGAGGACATGGGGCTAAGGTGAGAGGGGAAAGATTTAATAGGAATCTGAAGTAAAACATGTTCACAAAAACTGTGGGTATATGGAATGTTCTGCTAGAGGAGGTCGTTGAGGCAGAAACTGAAGCGACATTTAAAAGACATTTGAACATGGATAGGAAAGGCTTAGTAGGTTATGGGCCAGCAGGTGGGACTAGTGGAGATGGGGCACCTTGGTTGGTTGACATGGGCAAGCTGGGCCGAAGGGCCTGTTTCCATAATGTTCAGATCAATGACTCCAGGATGGAGTCAGCCAGTAGGACAGGCCCTTCTCGTCTGACTAAGGCAGGTGCAGATATATTGGTATCATGGGGAGTCACTGTGCAGGGAGAAATGGTACAACGATGATCTGGCCTAATGGATTCCAATTGGTTCTATGCCAAGGCTTTATTAATTCATTGATTGATAATAATCCCTATTTTGCAATTATTTTGCATTATTCAAATTATTGAATATTTTAAACCATCTTTGAAAATGCATAAATAAATTGTAAATGAAGACTTTATAAAATAAATTGTAAATTAAGACTTCATCACAATCAGTGACTAAAATAAATGCATACTGCATAAACAGGTGGCAGCAGTTTAAATGCTGCAGCTTCAGATGAAATAGATTTAATTACTTTGTTAATTAGTTAGCAAATGTTACCAACTAATTTAATTTCTTAGCTATCATTTCAAATCCTTTCCCAGTTTATGAATGGGATTGGAGACTGCAGGCAGTATCATTAACCGAAATGAACTAATAAACTAGTGAAGATAGACACAAAAAGCTGGAGTAACGCAGCGGGTCAACTGATGTACATATGCCTTGTGCACCAGGTGAAAAACAGAAAAAACTGATTAATATCCCACAGTTGTGCTTCCTTATGTTGATACTCCGTAGAAATTACCTCCCGAGAATACAAGGACAAGGTGGAGAATTTGGGTGGATGAATGGCCTGCAGACACAGGCTGAGCTTGTGTCACTTACTCTTTACGTGCTTTATACTCCAACATCATCCAACTAACTAATAAGTGTTATGCTGAAACAGCAATGATCTAATGCTGCCAATTGCATATTCACAGACATTTTTGACACAATCTCTAACAAATCACTTACACCGCTCGGAGCATTGAAATAAAGAGAACTTACACCAGAAATTAGTGAATCTTTCTTTGCATTGAGAAAAATCAGATTTTTCAAATATTGAGCCTTCCCAAAATGCAACGATGGTAAACAGATGAATAATTGTTTACAATCATTCAATGAAATATATTTAGTTATGAACCTGGTGATTCGCAAAAAGGTCAATGATTGGGTCTTCCTTAATAATTGAAGATTGTTGGCTTGCATTGAATATATTGACAGCATACTTCATCTTTCTTCTCCGGTGTTAGTTTTATGATTCTACAAAGCCTGGGCTAGAGGGACTTCAGGAGGTCTTTGTGAAACGTAAATTGATTACAGTAATCAAAGTTCCGGCAGAAGTGAGTGAATGATTGATGCTGACACAAATGACTAATGGCTTAATACAAAATAAAATCCTGCATAGTTTGTCATCATTAGATGTATTTGACTGAACTGCAGGTTCGGTGTTAATATTTTATTCTGCATGTTCTATAGGAATACATTTCTGGCCTTTAAATAAGTAAAACTGTTTAGGAGGATTAGTATTTTGCTTGTTAATTTAATAAAAATGAAACAACTTCCACATTAGCTCAACCATTTTATTTCACAGAACACTAATATGACCCCATCAGCTTCTTCATTCAGATTGATCCAAGCAGTATGATTGTAAAATTATCCCTGGTGTCTCAGGGTTCAGGAAGTCGAAACTTTAATTAGCAATGGAAGAACTTGTGGCCTTTCCTTGCACATATTGTCATTTTGGAAATCATCTAAATATTCCCAATGATTTTCAGTTTGTCCTTTTATAGCATCACCCACAAATTACGTTTTTCACATGTACATTGATAACAAACAGATCGGCCTTCTTGATATCTTTTCTAATATTATCATACCCAAAGTTAATGTTATAATTTTTTGGATATCAATCGATCTCTTTATATCACTTAAGACGTCTCCAATACCACATCCACCCTCCCCATGGCTCATTAGTATTGGCTATTTCCAATCTGGAAATACCTTCCTTAAATCTCCGTCTGATGAAGGGTCTCGACCCAAACATCACCCATTCCTTCTCTCTAGAGATGCTGCCTGTCCCGCTGAGTTACTCCAGATTTGTGTGTCTATCTTCAGTTTAAACCAGCATCTGTAGTTTCTTCCTACACAATACCTTACTTAAATTCTTCCATTTTCCTCATCCTCATTTATTTATCTTTGTCCATCCTTATTAGTTAATTAATCCAATATCAATGTCAATTCCCAATGTCCATACAGTAATTGATTACTGTAATAAATTTATGTTTCACAGAGAACTCATGAAGTCCTTCTAGCCCTTGTACAATGGTGAAGTTATCAGATTTCAAGAAAAAACGTTGCCCCTTATACAATGCTGTACGTGCCTGGGATGCATACTTTTCTTACAAATTATGTAGACATCCCACATTCAACAGCTTCGCGTACACACACTCGCATTCAACTCCCTCCGTTCTTTAAAAAAAATCATTTTCAGAATCTAGGATCGCTAGCATTTATTTTTTTTAATCAGTATGATGGACTTCCAGAAACCTCTTCCTTTGTGTGAGGAATGGCTGCACCCCAGGAGTGTTTTCACTTTAATGCCCTTTAATATCAATTTTACTTTTGCTTTGAGTGCTTTGATGCCACACTTGGCCAAATGCAAGCTTGAAGGTGAAGACATCTCACCTCCATAACTCAGATCTGTGGGATATTTTAGACCAAGTCTATAATGATGTCTGCAGCCAAGTGGTTCTGGCAAAACATAAAATGGGAATCACTGTGCCTGTTATTGATAAGAAAGTAGCAGTTGACAGCACTATTGTCATCATTTTGATGACGATTGAGAGTACAGTCATTAGGTGATAATTAACCAGATTTGTCAAGCTGTTTGTGAATAGGACATACATCTGAAATAACAGGTTATGTATTTGATGGTACACGATCATAAATCTCACTTTTGTAAATCATTGATGCGTATGTTCTCTATGAAACAACTTGAATTATATTTGTGAACTGGAATGGTAAAAATAAAATTTGTGTATTCTGTTAGGTTGGTTGCTTGGTAACAGTGATCTATCCCTGAAGGCTTCATTGGCTAGTGCTAAAAAAAACTCAAGTAATTATTCAGTTGTTCTCTGAAGAAAATTCCCAATGTATTTCCTATATTTTACTGACAAAAAAAATATTTTTACTATTCAGTGCATGCATTCAAACAACTCAATATTTTTGTAGCTTTGAAGAGGACTGATCAATGTAGGTAAAAAATAAACAGCTATTCAATGTGAATAACAGTTTACAAGCCAATTCATTTATATTTAGTCACATTGGTGTTGTACACGGAGATCTTTCAATGAGAACATAACAGTTTAGATAAGTCCTTAGCTTCTGATTCAATGGAAGAATAGACGTGTGCCTATCATATATTGTGTATGAGTTTTGAAAGATTCATCATTGATGGTGCTGTTTGCATTTCAGGATTAAACATACTAAGTTGTGCTTTTATCCAATAGGTCCAAATAGGTATATTAAAGCATACTTTGTGATTTCCATGAAGTGCTTTGGTTATGAAACTAAACAATGGCTTCATAAGATTTAGTGTGTCTATATCCAGTAGTGTCTTCTACAGAATTCTATCGTGTAAGAAAAAAACCTCACAATAATTTTTATTTGTGGAGCATCGAGTAATGGGAGATATATTGGAAATTGAATCTTCACTTTGTATTGACAGTGTTCACTGCAATGTAAGCAGAAGAGTGCCATTTATCCCAAAAGGCAAGCTGTTGAATTGGATTACAATGCCTGCCAGTAAAGTGCAGTACAAACCATCCATGCTGTGCAGGGAAGCATTCTGCTCCATCAAACGTTAATTGGGAAGAGCAGCTGCTGTCTCCTGCTGTGTAAATGCGGAGGTCTGGAACAGTTATCTTGCACCTAACTGCTGCTTTCGGATAATACAATATATAATATCCCTCCATATGCAAATGGTACCACTAATAAACTTAGTTACGTAGTATTAAAGCAAGATTGTACTCAGTTATTGTGGTATTTCCCACTGTATAATTTATGCTATGAATGAAGCAGCAATGCAAGAAATACAAGGTAAAAATAAATACAACTTTTTAAACAGCTTTTTTGCTGGAAGGTGGATAGTTGGATTGTCACACTGTCCAATCATGTTGGATGTTAAAACATTTACCGATAAGTGCAGCAGATCCTATGGAGGAAATATTAGCAGGATTCTGGGACAGAGCCAGTGACATGAAAGATCGAAAGAAAAATCATGAAATAAAGGACATGCTTGCAATAACAGCTTCAAAATCCCACTAGAATAGAAACTACATTCAGCATTTGATAAAGCTGGGGAGCTCAAGTAGCTGAAAATGAATAAATGTCTGACAAAATAATTTTAATATAATTGTATTACTCTTATAACTGAGAATGCTTTCAAGACAAAGGAACTTACAAACAGACCAAAAATTTATTTAAGACACAAAGCTCTTTATGTAGAAAGCATATAAAACTGGAATGAGAAAATACTTAACTAGCTTTGAATTAGGAGAATAAAAACAACTTTGGAGGGAAAGGTGTTGGGTATTTAGTGGGATAAACATGAAAATCTGCAAGGACATGTTACAAGAATGGCTCCAGAGTCCAAGGGACCCCTGGCAAAGTATCTCTGCAACTTCTGAAAAAAGAAACACTCTCAGTATTATGATAAATCAGTGAGGCAGACATTGTAAAAGTCTTAAAATATGCTTTTCAGGCCAATAATGAAGGGAAACATTTTAAATTTTAGGAAACAATTGGCATCGCAAGTATATAGGCGGATAAAGGCCGCTTTTTGGCATGCTGGCCTTATCAGTCAGGGAATTGAATATGGAATTTGGGACATTATGTTACAATTAATTACAAAAGACATTGGTGAGGTCGCACTTGGATGGTAACGGCTTGAAACAAGTAACAATGGTGTATTTGAGCATTTGCCCACAAATACTAAAAAACAGGTTTACTATTATTGTGAAGCTATTATTAGATAGATATGGTGGACAGGAACCCAGTGCACTTTAAGAAAGATTTTTTTGCAAAGCAGTACCAGGTGATTGCACTTGTTTTGTATTAATATATCAAAGAGATATCTTCCAGAATACCAGTAGGTGTCTTGACTGGTTGCATCATGGTGGGTTCAATAATTCTAATGTTCAAGAACACAAGAAGCTACAGGGAGTGGAGGACTCGGTCTAGTCCATTGCAGGCACACCATCCCACTATCAATAGACAATAGACAAAAGGTGCAGGAGTAGGCCATTCGGCCCCTCAAGCCAGCACAGTCATTCAATGTGATCATGGCTGATCATCCACAATCAGTACCCCGTTCCTGCCTTCTCCCAATATCCCTTGACTCTGCTATATTTAAGAGCTCTGTCTAGCTCTCTCTTGAAAGCATCCAGAGAACAAGCCTCCACTGCCCTCTGAGGCAGAGAATTCCACAGACTCACAACTTTCTGTGTGAAAACGTTTTTCCTCATCTCTATTCTAAATGGCTTACCATTAATTCATAAACTGTGGCCCCTGGTTCTGGACTCCCCCCAACATCGGGAACATGTTTCCTGCCTCAAGCATGTCCTATATCTTTATAATCTTATATGTTTCAATAAGATACCCTCTCATCCTTCTAAATTCCAGAATATACAAGCCCAGCCGCTCCATTCTATCAACATATGACAGTCTCGCAATCCCGGGAATTAACCTGGTAAACCTACACTGCACTACCTCAATAGCAAGAACCTCCTTCCTCAAATTAGGCAACCAAAACTGCACACAATACTCCAGGTGTGGTCTCACTAGGGCCTTGTACAACTACAGAAGGACCTCTTTGCTCCTATACTCAACTCCTCTTGTTATGAAGGCTAACATGCCATTGGCTTTCTTCACTGCCTGCTGTACCTGCATGCTTACTTTCATTGACTGATGAACAAGGACCCCCAGATCCTGTTGTACTTCCCCTTTTCCCAACTTGACTCCATTTAGATAATAATCTGCCTTCCTGTTTTTGCCACCAAAGTGGATAACCTCACATTTATCCACATTAAACTGCATCTGCCATGCATCTGTCCACTCACCCAACCTGTCCAAGTCACCCTGCATCTTCATAGCATCCTCTTCACAGTTCACACTGCCACCCAGCTTTGTGTCATCTGCAAATTTACTAATGTTACTTTTAATCCCTTCATCTAAATCATAAATGCACACTGTAAATAGCTGCAGTTCCAGCACAGAGCCTTGCGGTACTCCACTAGTACACTGCTTTCCATTCTCAAAGGGACCCGTTAATCCATACTCTTTGTTTCCTGACTGCCAACCAATTTTCTTTCCATGTGAGCACCCTACCCCCAATGTCATGTGCTCTAATTTTGCCCAACTAATCCCCTGTGTGGGACCTTATCAAATGCTTTCTGAAAGTCCAGGTACACTACATCTACTGGCTCACTCTTGCCCATTTGATAGTAACATCCTCAAAAGCATCTATCGGAGGCTCTGCTTCAAATAGGAGACATCTATCAAGGATCCTCACCATCTTCTGTACTTCCTGCCCTCTTCCCACTATTACCATTTGGACAGGTAGTACAAAAGCCTGAAGTCCTTCAATACCAGGTTCACAGTTATTATCCTAAAAATATCTGGTTTTGAACCGATCTGCACAACCTCAGTAAGAGAATACTTCAGAACTCCTCTTGCACTACCGCAGATTTTGTTTAATTATGTTTTGGACAAATGTCTTGTTTATTTGCAGTCTTTTTCATTTCACTGTCCTGTATAATTTATATTTACTTGATGTTTTGTGTGTAGTCTTGAGTCTGCCTATAATGCTGTTTCAAGCAAGATTTTCATTGTATCTGTACATCATGGGACATATGCATATGACAATAAATTTAATTGACTATTTGACAATTGGTATAATCTAGTCGATAATTGCTCAGATGAATTCAGAAATTAACCACTTGCTTTGCATTTGGAGGATGCAATGCCATATGGATTATCCAAATGGAAACCTTGATATTTAAATAGACTCTCCAAAAAGTATTTGTGAAAGTCATGCACAGACTAAAATAGTGAGAATCAGGTTTGGACTTGGATAATAACCAGAGCATCTTTCTAAAATATTTTTAAGAAAGAGATTCAAATCCCACAAAGAAATTTTCAAAATTTAATGTTGATTTGCTTGCAGATGCCAAATGCATTAAACTGCTGCACAATAAATAAAAAATCACTCAGTTCATTTATGATGTTCACAAAGGAAGCCATGTTATTCTAAGCCAGTGAAGTATCTTAACGATTGAATAATTACAATTTTTATTCAAGAAAGCTATGGAACTTCTCTAGGAAACTAAATGTGGCAATAAGTTAACATGACCATATCAGCATCAGTTCCATCTTGAGGTCAAATTTTTCAATAATACTTTTAACACTATAAATTTAGCTTGCTTTTGAAACCGATAACCGATTCACGCACAGATCAGTTTTTGTTTGCGGTGCCAGCATACAGAGGTGAAGGGGAATAGTTACAATGGTAGCTGTAGCATAAGGCAAATGTATATAAAGTGCAAATTTCAACAATCACAATTTAACCACATGAATGAGTGGTGATCTGCTATTGAATTCAATCAATAAAAGCAAATGATGATGGCTTGCCGCATCTGAAATGAAAAATTAGTCAGAAACCAAAGGGCATAACAATAGATTACAGCACCATGTACAACTTCATTCCACAGTCTATGAAAATTGATCAAATTCATTCTAGGAAGTGGTAGATTTTGTGCCTGTATTTAAGTTGCTATGGTAACATGGCTGCAAGTTTTTACACACTGGATACAAAACATTAAGGTGGGAAGGTGGGAAGAGGTGCTTTACAAGAATCTGCCAATACAGGTTGTTCACTACATTAATAATATTTAAAAAAATTCAGAGATCACCAATATATTTGTTTGCTGGCAGACAGGAGGAAATGGCTGGTGGGAAATGGGTCATAACCCTTGCTACTGTGGAAATCCAAATAGCGAAAAACTAACAAACTGACAAAGTCTAGAAAAGCATGACCTGTAAACTCTATCTATTTTAGCATATTGTCTGATTATGGATATACAGACTGTAGATCTACTGCACAGACAAGTGGCAAGTGGTATACTCCGTAGGAAGACATAGTGAATGGATATTCCTTAGAAAATTGGGTAAATGAACAGGGGAGGATCTAGCGCACAGATAGATAAATGTGCAAAAACAACATCTATTTCCATATTGCTCAATTTACTAAAATGTTCATCGTAAAATAAGTCAGTTTTCACATAAACCTTAATAATATCAAGTCTATATTATTATAACCTCTCGACTTATCTACTCCAAATTATCAGATTGTTATGTGATTGTTAGCAGCTCCAGTTCTGGAATGCAAGTTGACCAAAGATGATTGAGCTGAACCTAGATATTTCTCTCTCCACAGATGCTTCCTGACATGTTTGGCAAGTCCTTGGTTGTGAGTCTTGAGATACAATCTAAATAGGGATTTTAAGATCACCTAAGACATGGCAAAGTGATCTCTCAGTGTAAAAGAGACAACTGAAGCTGCAAATAAAATAATCACAATTTAATCCTATAGTATTGTCAAGAGTCATACAGCACAGAAACAGGCACTTCGGCCCAGTGAGCCCACACTCATCACCCCTTAAATATCATACCTCCAGATTCTCCCATTCATTTACAAACCTTGGAAGAAATTTACAATGGCTAATTATACACACCAAAGCACAAGTCTTTGGGATGTGGAAGGAAACCCAGTAGTTACGGAGAGTGTGCAAACTCCATAAGGGCAGCACCAGAGGGTCAAGACTGAACCCAGGTCAGTAGAGTTGTGAGGTGTAGCTGCATGAGATGCACCACCCTGCTGTCCTTGAATTCAGAAATTATAAAAGTGGCAGAATGTGAGATTTGCCAACACTAGTGGTTCAGAGGACCATTAATGCATTTTAGTGGAGCCTTAATTAAAAAGCCAACCGAAAAGTAAACCAAAGTCAATGACAATCAATGTGTTAAAGAAGGAACTGCAGATGCTGGAGAATCGAGGGTTACACAAAAAGCTGGAGAAACTCAGCGGGTGCAGCAGCATCTAAGGAGCGAAGGAGATAGGCGACGTTTCGGGTCGAGACCCTTCTGAAGAAGGGTCTCGACCCGAAACGTCGCCTATCTCCTTCGCTCCTTAGATGCTGCTGCACCCGCTGAGTTTCTCCAGCTTTCAATGACAATCAAGTTTGGAAATGAGGCCAATGGACGTTTATATGATACTTAACACAAACATGGACAAAATCGGCCTAATGGCCTGGTTTGCTATCCTGCACAGAACCAGTTAGTTAAACATGTGGATCTATGTAAGGAGCAGAGGGGAAAATAAATCCAATAACCACACGCCTGGCCCAGTCCTTAATCCTGAGCCATGACAATTTAAATCCATATTAGGAGCAGCAAATGCCACATACCCATTTTAGATTTTAACCCAAGTGATACATTCAGAACAGCCAAAAGCAATCTCACATTTATAGTTAATGCAACTTGAACAATTTACAATTTTGTAAATCTCAGGATTATACACAAAACAATCACCATCTTACGTACGATAAATGAGCACACCAATCATTTTGCTTCTCCACTGAATAACCACAAGGGTGGCATATTGGTGCAATTAATGCAGTCACCTGCAAACAACTCCAGGAACCCTGGTTCAATCTTGACATCTGCCGCTGTCTGTGTGGAGTTTGCATGTTCCCCGTGACCTCATAAGTTTCCTCTAGGTGCTTCAGTTTTCTCCCATTGAAAAGTTGTATGGGTTGGTGGATTGATTTGTATACTGGTTTCGTGACCAGTATAAATTGTCTCTAATGTGTTGATGAGGGTATGATCTGGAGGGGGGAGATTAAAGTGGTCAGGGTAGGATGGGAAAAAAAAAGTGTTTGATAGTCAGTGTAATAATCGGGCTTATGCTGTCTCTCTGTGACTAAGAGATGCCTTTGAATAATGCTGCAGCCTGAAGATCATGAGGTAATAATAGGGTTACCAGCAGCAAAGTTAAGATAATTATCACATCTTCTCAATGCTGATGGCAAGAATATTTCTCTCACTTGTAGTGATCTATATATGTTTTTATTATTATTGTCCTGTGTGGACCATTCCCAATCACCAACTGAAAAGAAGAAACAGAAGATAATGTGCCAAGCATCCCAGAAAATACCTCAGATAGACAAAATTCCGGAGTAACTCAGCGGGTCAGGCAGCATGTCTCGACGGGTCAAGGAAAAAGCGTTCACGTCGCGGCTCTGTTTCCACCAATCTTTCCACCACCATGCACAAGAAGCGCAAGACGCCATTGTGTGCAGATGCCGAGAAGTGTGTTCAGCTCTGGCTGAACAATTTCTAATCTTGTGATGTGAACTCGATAAGAAGAAGCATCTCCAAAGAAAATGGATAGGTAATGTTTTGAGCTGGGACCCTTCTTCAGTCCCTTCTTGTTATTCCAGAAAGTACTTCATTGCACATTTTTTTCCCCCTGGTGACTTACTGATAAAGTAATCGGTAACTGGATGGAACAGACAAATCACATACGAGACTATTGAAAAAAATATTAATCCAGAATAAACCAACAGGTGGAAAATTGCCAAAGATGCAAGGATCTCAACTTCCAATAAAACCTCTATTTTGGCACCGTATAACTTCAGTGCCAGAGATGGCAACTATTGGAAGTTATTCATACAATACTCCAACACACTTTAATTTCATGTTTTCTAAGATGTCACACTGTAAGATGAAAAATGCCTTAGTGAATCTGGTAAATTTTAAGAGAATTAGGGTTCCAGCAAGTCAGTCTTCTGTTAATTCAATCTATTTTAGGTGAAATCAAGAAACTGTTTCTGGATACAACAATGACCAGCCAACATTTACAATGTGGTTCTGAAGACTAAGCTTCAGAATGAACCAGACCTCCAGCCAATATGAAAATCTGATCACATAATTGCCCAATATGACATCTACAAAAATGACAAACTCAATCCAGATGTTAACTATCCAGTATTCGCTCAATCACCAGAGAAGCAATGGCAGGCATTGTTAAAAGAGCTATTATGTGACAGTCATCAATACCCTGCTCATTAATATGTAGGAAGGAACTACAGATACTGGTTTAAACTGAAGGTAGACACAAAATGATGGAATAACTCAGCGGGACAGTTAGCATCTCTGGAGAGAAGGAATGGGTGACATTTTGGGTCGAGAGGGGTGTTGACCTGATACACCCATGCTGCCTGTCCTACTGACCTCGATCCTCCCAACACCAAAATTTTGCAGCGTGAGATATTCATAGAAGTGCATTCAACCCAATCGTCTTCAGCTTTTTCATAAATTATGTTACTCCATCATTATAAGTGGCAATGCTCACTCATGACTACAGAAAATTGAGTTCTGTTCTTGACTTGTCAAAAAATCATCATCATCATCTTGAGGCTAACCAATGACCAGAAACTCAAATGGATCAGCCAAATAAAATGTGAGACTATACGAGTAAGTCAAAGGCTGGGTATCCCTTCTCTGCAAAGAATGCCGGGAGGATAATAGAAAACTTGAAATTCCTAACCCAACGACATAGTGGAAGTAGACAAAAGTGCTAGAGAAACATAGTGGAAGTAGTTTCATTAGAGGGATTGCAGATGCTCAAGAAGATGGCACTTCATCATCTTTTCAAGCCAATTATCACGAGTTTACAAAGAAAGGCGAAAGGAATGGATACAGAAAGAATTCTAAATAAGGATGAAAAAATGAAAAATTGAGTTTGCTGAGATGGTACATTAAGATTTTAATTTCAATTCAACAGCTCAAGACAGAGAATAACGTTAAATTGCTCAGCTAATTGGAATATTTTAAAATAGTCTATCCTGCACTGAATTATTTTTGTTGTTTCCAATTGCCTTATCTGACACGAGATCAACAAGTGCTCGCTTTCTAAACTGACAATTTTTTCACGGCAACTTGAATGGCAAGTGCAGTACTGTTTTATGATTGTGTGAGATATCATGGCAGCTTGTACAGCGTGGTTAGCCACAAGCAAGTAGCACTTTATACATCTGCTGGAGACTTAAGTTTGAAACAATAGTCAAAATTGCAAGCTGTAATTGGTCAAAATAGGAAAGAACAGTTGCGATTACAGGACAGCCCTGGTTTTGAGTGGGACAAGTTGTAACTGTCTATTTTGAAGGCATTGTAACCTTTGTTGGTTAACTGTACGTTTGCAGGTGCATGTGCATAAAGACAAGTGTACTCACACATCCTGTTGCGAATGTAAAACACTGTGGTACATCATTTCCTTTTCACCTTTTTAATAGATGCTTCTGCTCACAAAGTTCTTCAGCAAAGAAATAGGCACTCTGGCCCACCATGACCATGCTGGCCATCAAGGACCCATCTATGCTATTCTGCTTTACCAGTACTTGGTCTCCGTACCATTGACATTTACAATGAACTCACATATCTCTGATGCCTTTCTCAAAAAGAACTGCCATATTTGCTGTTCTCCAGTCATCTGGCACCTCACCTGTGCACAGTGAAGACTTAAACATCTATCAGCTCCAGTAATCTCATTCCTTGCTTCCAATAGTAACCTGGGATTCATCTCATCAGGATCTAGGGATTTAGCCACCTTTGTGATTGCTAAAATATTTTATATCTCCTTTTTTATAGTAAGATTGTATAATTTCACCATCCAATTTCCTCAATTCTTGCACTGCAATGGCCTTCTCTTCAGTGAATCCAGATGAGAATTGTTCAAATATGCTTGCCAATATGCTTTCCCGCCAAACTCAGATCATCTCTTTGGTCATTGGTTATTTCATAGTTCTTAATATTTTTATAAAATGTTTTGGAATTGTTCTTGCAATGTTTGGAATCCTGTCTGCCATGATATTTTGTACCCACGTTTTGCCCTTCCAATTTATTTTTCCAACAGTCTCACTATACTTTCTATATTCACAAAGCATGCTCCCAACCCAATTTTCAGCACTATGCACATGCTTCCATTTTCTACGTAACCCAACCTTTGACATCCTTTGGCATCCAAGAACAATTGGTTTAACATCCTGATGTTTGACTCATATATGAAATATAAGTGATTAATTATTTCACTTTACAATCACTTCCACCAGTTGAAGACCTACCTGCAAGTAGCCAGTCTAAGCCAGAGTCTGTCTTATATGTTTCAAAATCTGCACTCCCAAAATCCAGGGTCTCAGTTTTCAGCCTTTCCTTATCCCTTTCGTTGATTACTTTGAAACCTACACAATTATGGTTGCCTACAAGAAAAAGTGTAAAACAAAACAAAAGCCACAGTCTCAGATGCAACCGACTGCATCTATATTTAGTGCATAGTTGAAAGTTATTTGTAGTGTTCAATAGCCTGTTCCATAACCTGGAGGCTTTCAGACTCTTATACCTTCATGCCGATGGCAGGGGTGAAATGAGAGTGTAGCCAGGATGATGTGGGTCCTTGACGATGTTGGCTGCCTTTCTGAGGCAGTGCCTCCTACAGATCATTTTGATGGTGGGGTCAGTACCCACCACTTTTTGCAATCTCCTTAATTTCTGGGCTTTCGAGCTGTCGAACCAGGCCACGATACAACCAGTCAATAAGCTCTCTGCCATACACCTGTAGAAGGTCAAGAGAGTATTCGTTGACATGCCAAATCTCCTCAATTGTTTAGGAAACAGAGGCGTGTTTGGGCTCTCCTTATGATTGCATCAATGTGATGGGTCCAGGATAGATCTTCAGAAATATACACACCCAGGAACTTGAAGTTGTTGACTCTCTCCACCACTGACCAGTCAATGAAGACAGTTTATGGATCCTTGATCTTCCTCGTGTTAAGTCAACAATCAGCTCCTTGGTCTTAGTGACGTTGAGAGCGAGGTTGTTTACCTGGCACCATTTAAACAGACAATTGATCTCCCTCCTATACTCTGACTCATTACCCATAATTTGTCCAGTAACAGTGGAGTCGTCATTGAAAAATCGCTTGGGGATATAAGCTCTTCAATTGATATTCCTTTTCACAATTCACAGGCACTTCTCAATTCTTTGGATGTGGAGTGTCTGTTCCAATGCCAACTCTAACTGGTATTTTTAAATCATAGCTTAGTGTTCACACATCAAAACTGAATGCATAGCCTGACATCAACCAGACCCACGTGTTCCATAAAGAACAGTGGGCTCACTGCCAACACATAACTTTCAGAGTAACTTACTATAAACTTACTTCAGCACCAACATTTCTAAACAACTCATTTGGTTCTCACTTGAGAAAGTAAAATATTCACATGACGATACACACTGCACAGCCTACACCAATGCTAGTGCTCTCGAACCACTTTCCAGGCAGATTGTTTGCATTCTTCCTTTTCCAATGGTTACCCCATTCTTCCCCGTCTAACTCTGACAGAATGGACAAATCACAGGCTTAAGCAAGCCCCTTTCCACTCAGTTTTGCATTGAGAATCCTCAGTTTCATTACACTTGACCCTCCTTCCACTTCACTCTTTGCCCTGGATTAGGTCTCCAAATGCACTTACGTTTTACCTGCTTACCCTCTCTTAGAATTGACCCAATGCACCACATAGCTGCTGCTGCTTCCATTATTAGAAGCTCTTGCATTAATTCCTTTAGAACCAAGATGCTACATTAACTCAGTGGGTCAGGCATCATCTCTGGAGAACACGGATAGTTGTTGTTTCAGGTCAGGTCTCTTCTTCAGTCTGATGGTTTTACAGGGAAATCAAACAATCCTGTTCTGTTTCAGCCACCTTGGGGGGGGGGGGGTGGAGGGAGGGGGTGGAGGGAGGTGGAGGGAGGGGGGGATGGAGGGGGGGAGGTGGGTAGGGGGGAGGGGGGGGAGGGAGAAGGGGGGGGGGGGGAGGAGGGCGGGGTGGGGGCAGGTGCAGGAGGAGGCTTGGATAATTCTCTATAATGTTATGGGCAATATCCCAAAATCCAATTCAGGGACACAAAAATAAATTTCCTAGTTAAGTATATTGTTTATGTAATTCTTGAGTATTACTTCATTAAGGAGTGTTGGAGGTAACTTTGCAAAATCGTTACACTCAGAAAACTTGGAATAATAATATATTCTATTTAAATCTATACAGTAGGAACTCTGCCATAGAAATACAGAATGGAAACAAATCCATCGGCCCGCTAAGTCGGTACCAACCCATCAACCACCTATTTATATTAATCACATTTTTTATTCTGCTCACATTCTCATCAACTATTCCCAGAAGTTACCACTCACTTATACGCTTGGAGCAATTTACAGTGGCCAATCAGCCTACCACCTGCACGTCTGTGGGATTTGGGCGAAGATCTACGCTGTTCAGGGAGAACATGCAAACTCCACATAGACAGCAGCCGAGGTCAAGATTAAACCCGGATCTCTGACACAATGAGGCAGGAGATCAGTCCACAGAGAAACTGCAAATGTGATGCATGAATTCTACACATGGAAGCATAAGTATTAAACTCATGTCCACTAAACATTTACGGCTGAGAAATTGCTCAGTGCCATTTTTTGTTATTACAGCAGCAATATGGCTCACACCAACATTGTCTGCGATAGCTGCATAAATAACAAGAACTTCAAGGTGGCTGAAACAGAACAGGATTGTTTGATTTCCCTGTAAAACCTCATGCTAAGAATAATATTGTTGAGTTCAGCGCATTATCCCTATTGATCGTTGCAGGTTCTCACAGCTGCCACCAATATAAACTCAGCAAGTATGACCTTTACAGGCAGCTCTTAATGGAACATTCATTCATGTACAGGAATGCATTGCTACTGAATGAATGAATGTCGCATTGAATGGGTGAATGCTCCAAGGGTGTCAGAATGATCTGGGCAACCTAATGAAGCAAAGAGCCCAGAGGAGCCATTGGCTTTGTGTAAAGCGACAAAGAGACACTCCAGGTATTCCTTGTGGTAGGTTGTCAGAAATTTCTGTATCAGGTTATGAATAAAATGCACTTTGACAAAGCCTATAATACTGGCTGTAACCTGTGTCCACTTTGCCCTCTTATGTGAGCTGATGGAATAGTTGATTAAATTTCCTCCATGTATGGAGAATACGTGACATCCCTAATGAGCAGCAAACTGTGGGAGATGCCAACAGTTAGCAGCAGCCCAGAATAATCACAAGGCTAGGAGGCTGAGAGTGACCAATGACCAAGGCACATGTAAGATTTTACTTCAGGTTGTATTGATGGCCTTCATCAATCATAGTATTGAGTATAAAAGTTGGGAGGTCATGTTGCAGTTTTTCAAAATGTTGGTGAGGCCACATTTAGAATACAGTGTTCAATTTTGGGCACTATGTTGTAGGAAAAATGTTGTCAAGCTGGAAAGGGTGCAGAGAAGATTTATGAGGATGTTGCTCAGCTATAGGGAGAGGTTCAGCATGCTAGGACTCTATTCTTTGGAGCGCAGGAGGATGAGTGTTGATCTTATAGAGGTTTACAAAGTCATGAGAGGAATAGATTGGGTGAACACACAGAGTCTCTTGCCCAGAATAGGGGAATCGAGAACCAGAAGACATAGATTTAAGGTGAGGGAGGAAAGATTTAATAGGAACCCGAGGGGTAACATTTTTACACAAAGGGTAGTGGGTATATGGAACAAGTTGTCGGAGGAAGTAGTTGAGGCAAGTGTTATCGCAACGTTTAAGAAATGTTTGGAGAGGAGAAGTTTAGAGGGATACGGGCCAAACGCAGGCAAGTGGGCCTAGTGTTGATGGAACATGTTGGTCGGTGTGGCAAGTTAAGCAAAAGGGCCTGTTCTCACGCTGTATAAGATTACAGATTTCAATGAGGCTAAGAATGATGTTTGAGCTCCGATCCTTTAAATAGGAGCTTCAAAGAAAACTGGATTAGTAAAATGTGTTTGTTCTGTGAATAAGAACAGTTTAAGTTGAAAGTTTCACTGTAAACAAATTTTGTGCGTCGCATTACAGTTGAGATAATTTGGGGAATTTTAATGCTGATGTAAGTGTGAGTGAGAATGAAAATTCTATCAATAAATGACATGAATTTCAAGAAATGTGTGCAAAATCGCTCATCTCCAGATTAACTCTGCTTTCATTATCACGGCACCATTTTGATTTGGAGTGTTAGGAATTAATTTCTATCTCCATAAAAGCTAAATAAAAAATACTTGGTGGATGCTTTATACAAATAGCATTCTCAGAGCTGTTTAATATTAACCTGCCTCATCTGAGAAAGTTTAATGAGCAGTAAGTGGCTGGAATGTAGAAGTTGGTACGATAGGCAGTTGAAACAAAAACACAGCATTTAAAAAGATAAACTACATAAACAAATGGTAGAATAAAAGCAATGGATATTTCTGAAAATAGGTGAAGAAGAGGGGAGTCTGTGTGGAATATAAACACTAACATGTACCAGTTAGACAAAATGAATCATAAATGCATTAACTTTGGAGACATTGGGGATTTACTTGCTTTGAAAAACAGTCACTCCCAAAATTCCCCAACAAAATTCATACAGTAACTGATCCTAATGATCATGTGTCTTGTGGAGCAATACCAGTAGTTTTCCCAGACAATATTGTCAATATCAATTCTGCAACGTTGTCACAAAGTATAAATTTGCACCTAAATATTACAAACACTTATTGACAAATGTGATCCTCTCCTTTCCATATGATGTGGTGGTTTTTAAGTACCTAATTTTGCAGACATTTCTATAGGAAAGTTTTTTTCATTTCTGGCATCATGGGTTTCTATTGACTCAAGCAAGTGCTACGTGGTCAAAGTCAAGGAAAATTTAAAGACAATCCTCAAATCCAAATCAGAAACTTCAGCAGATTTGCACTTCGGGAAGAAAACACCAATTCGCACACTCTCACCCGATCCTGCTGTAGTTCGTCATGAACTGCTCGCTGTGCAGACCTGCGGCATTGGCGCCTAGTTTTAAGGTGCAACGACACAAAGTGCTGGAGTAACTCAGACTAAATCAGTCACTGGCACTGGGTCTGTACTCGCTGGAGTTTAGAAGAATGAGGGGGAACCTCATTGAAAGGTACCTAATAATGAAAGGCTTGGATAGAGTGGATGCGGAAAGTATGTTTCCACTAGTGGAAGAGTCTAGGACTAGAAGTCATAGCCTCAGAATTAAAGGACGTTCCTTTAGGAAGGAGATGCAAAGCAATTTCTTTAGTTAGAGGGTGGTGAATCCGTGGAATTCTTTGCCACAGAAGGCTGTAGAGGCCAAGTCAATGGGTATTTTTAAAGCAGATAGATTCTTGATTAGTACGGGTGTCAGGAGTTATGGGGAGAACACAGGAGAATGGGGTTAGGAGGGAGAGATAGAACAGCCATGATTGAATGGCAGAGTGAACTAAATGGGCCAAATGGCCTAATTCTGCTCCTATCACTTATGACCTTGTGAGTCTGAAGACAGACCATGGTGTTACCTATCCATGTTCTCCAGAAATGCTGCCTGACCCGTTGAGGTACCCCAACACTTTGGATCCTTTTGTGTATCAACCACCATCTGCAGTTCTTTGTTTCAACTATATAACCATATAACAATTACAGCACGGAAACAGGCCATCTCGGCCCTTCAAGTCCATGCCGAACAACTTTTTTCCCTTAGTCCCACCTGCCTGCACTCATACCATAACCCTCCATACCCTTCTCATCCATATGCCTATCCAATTTATTTTTAAATGATACCAACGAACCTGCCGCCACCACTTCCACTGGAAGCTCATTCCACACCGCTACCACTCTCTGAGTAAAGAAGTTCCCCCTCATGTTACCCCTAAACCTCTGTCCCTTAATTCTAAAGTCATGTCCTCTTGTTTGAATCTTCCCTATTCTCATAGGGAAAAGCTTGTCCTCATCAACTCTGTCTATCCCTCTCATCATTTTAAAGACCTCTATCAAGTCCCCCCCTTAACCATCTGCGCTCCAGAGAATAAAGACCTAACTTATTCAACCTATCTCTGTAACTTAGCTGTTGAAACCCAGGCAACATTCTAGTAAATTTCCTCTGTACCCTCTCTATTTTGTTGACAATATGCAATGATAGTATCTTACTCGATCATAACGAGCTAAATGGACACTAAATGCTAAATGGAAGTTCAGGGCGACCCACTCTTTGCGAGGCAGATCAGAGCCGGGTGGGGGTGTGGTGTTCTATTCTGCAAAATACTGTGATGCAAATCACCAAAGATCTGATTGTTGGTCTTTGGATTAGACATCATGCACATCACCAACTTTAATAGTCTTTAAATCAAAATTAAACAATGGAAATTGATGGAAACACTCAAGGGCACAGAGAGAAAGGTAGCAGAGAAGATTTACGAAACGACCAGATGAATGACCAACCTGATGCTGGATCTCAAATATAACAGATCATTTCTATTGGTAATGCAGGAAAATTATCCCTGCATCTCAAGAAATAATTTGTCCTTATCTGGGAACTGTTTAAGCATGGGATTTGGTACTTCTCAGCTGGAGTTTTTACAGGGGCGAACTGAGTAGCGGGGGTGTAGGATGGAGAAAGTCACAACCTACATCCAATTAAAGTCATAGAGGTGCTAATGGTAGCACTTAGTCCTGGAACCAGTTGGCATGTCAAGATGGCTGGCCCTTGTCCAGATAGGAATCCATCCCCAGAAAATTCAGAACTTGTCATGTTATCGTTACATCCTGAGCTGACAGGGCAGGGCTCTCCATTAAAGCACACCCTATGTCAAATCTTCTCTTTTCTATTCGGAACATAGTTAGAGGTTGTTGAACAACCACAGCTTTAGACAATCACCCTTCTTTTTCAATTGGCTCACAGGTCCAGAAATTTCAGCGTCCATGTTCCTTATCTGTTCAGAATATGAGCCTGTTCCAATATCTGATTGTACTATTGCTCAATTTCTACACTTGCCCATCAACACATCCACGCAGCGAGTCATTGTTGGATTTCTTCAACTCAAGTGGTTGTCCTTCCTTCATGGCTAACTTGCATCCTGGTGTTTATGGAGAAGGAACATATGTCACCCACTGACATAGCAAAGGTTTTCCATAACTGGTAAGCACTCGGGGGGTTAGAATGCTTCACTGATTGCTACGTTTTGAGTTATGCTTTGTTTCCAATGGAGAAATTTAAAAGTAAAATGATCAAGCTGCATTCCCACAGGAAGTGTGGAGATAGGGCATCTTTATAATAATTCAGTGAAGGTCATATTGGATGGCAATCTCCTTATTGAGAGGACAGTACATAAATAATTTACAATTACTTTGAAAGAAAAATACACTATGTAGCCTTCCTTTCTATAGAGATGTTACACAATGCAATGTGCACTTCCATGTGGTATTGCATCAGATTTATAGAAATAATTAAGGGGGTGGGATTCTCTTACGTTTTAGAATTGTTTGTGTAATTTTATTTTAATTTCAGACAAGATTACTGCATTAACAATGAAATGAGAAAATAATGTGTATTCATAATAGAAGCAAAGATAATTCCCTTATCGAATTTTCAAACAGACACATACTGCAGTTGACAGTGAAATGCATCTTTTAATAATGCATATTCACACTGCATAGCTCAGTGCCTGATCATGGTAAATAATTCATAGGCATTCCGAATTAACAACCTCACAGAACCGAGGTGGCACAGAGAAAGATCAAAATGTCATGGTCACTGAGCTCTAATCGTTTTACAGAACTTAACACCAATGAACAATGATAAATAATTTGTACCACAAAATTTAGAAAGAAACATTAAGAAATGAAAGGTGCAAGATGAATAATAAACACATCATAAACTAAATAGACAATAGACAATAGGTGCAGGAGTAGGCCAATCAGCCCTTCGAGCCAGCACCGCCATTCAATGTGATCATGGCTGATCATCCCCAATCAGTACCCCGTTAATGCCTTTTCCCCATATCGCCTGACTCCGCTATCTTTAAGAGCCCTATCCAACTCTCTCTTGAAAGCATCCAGAGAACCTGCCTCCACCACCCTCTGAGAGCAGAGAATTCCACACGCTCACAACTCTCTGTGAGAAAAAGTGTTTCCTCGTCTCTGTTCTAAATGGCTTACCCCTTATTCTTAAACTGTGGCCCCTGGTTCTGGATACCCCCAACATTGGGAACATGTTGTTAAAGAAGGAACTGCAGATGCTGGAGAATCGAGGGTTACACAAAAAGCTGGAGAAACTCAGCGGGTGCAGCAGCATCTAAGGAGCGAAGGAGATAGGCGACGTTTCGGGTCGAGACCCTTCTTCAGACTGGTCAGGGATCAGGGAAACGAGAGATATAAACAGTGATATGGAGAGATAAAGCAAGAACAATGAGTGAAAGATATGCAAAAAAGTATTGGTGATAAGGGAAGCAAGCCATTGTAAGCTGTTTCTGGTGTGAAAATGAGAAGCTAGTGCGACTTGGGGGGGGGGGGGGAGATGGAGAAGGAATGTCAGGGCCCGAGGGCTGAGGGAGAGGTGGGGGGGGGGGGGGGGAAGGGAGCAGTCTGGGTTAACAGAATTGAGAAAATTCAATGTTTAAGCCCAGAGGATGCAAACTCCCCAAGCGGAATATGAGATGTTGTTCCTCAAACTTGCGGTGTTGTTCACTCTGGCCATGGAGGAGGCCCAGGACCGAGAGGTCGGATACGGAGTGGGAGGGGGAGTTGAAGTGCTGAGCCACCGGGAGGTCGGGTTGGTTATTGCGGACCGAGCGGAGGTGTTCGGCGAAACGATCGCCTAGCCTCCGCTTGGTCTCACCAATGTAGATTAGCTGGCATCTGGAGCAACGGATGCAGTAGACGAGGTTGGAGGAGGTGCAGGTGAACCTCTGTCGGACTTGGAATGACTGCTTGGGTCCCTGAAAGGAGTGGATGGGGGAGGTGAAGGGACAAGTGTAGCATCTCTTGCGGTTGCAAGGGAAAGTGCCCGGGGAAGGAGTGGAGCGGGAGGGAAGGGAAGAATTGACGAGGGAGTTGCGGAGGGAGCGGTCTTTGCGGAAGGCAGACAGGGGGGGAGATGGGAAGATGTGGCGAGTGGAGGGGTCACGTTGGAGGTGGCGAAACTGGCGGAGGACTATCTGTTGTTTAGTTGCTCCACTCCTTCCCCGGGCACTTTCCCTTGCAACCGACCCGACCTCCCGGTGGCTCAGCACTTTCCCTTCCCCCCCCCCACCTCTCCCTCAGCCCTCGGGCCCTGACATTCCTTCTCCATCTCCCCCCCCCCCCCCCAAGTCGCACTAGCTTCTCATTTTCACACCAGAAACAGCTTACAATGGCTTGCTTCCCTTATCACCAATACTTTTTTGCATATCTTTCACTCATTGTTCTTGCTTTATCTCTCCATATCACTGTTTATATCTCTCGTTTCCCTGATCCCTGACCAGTCTGAAGAAGGGTCTCGACCCGAAACGTCGCCTATCTCCTTCGCTCCTTAGATGCTGCTGCACCCGCTGAGTTTCTCCAGCTTTTTGTGTAACCATTGGGAACATGTTTCCTGCTTCCAGCGTGTCCAAACCCTTAACAATCATATATGTTTCAATAAGATCCCCTCTCATCCATCTAAACTCCAGAGTGTACAAGCCCAGCTGCTTCATTCTCTCAGCATATGACAGTCCCGCCATCCCGGGAATTATCCTTGTAAACCTACGCTGCACTCCCTCAATAGCAAAAATGTGCTTCCTCAAATACAAAAATCTATCAATAAATTATTCATTAAATATTGGGCACTTTGAAAATACGTAACCATAATGGGCAGGATTCAGGCTTCAGCCATGAACAATTAGTTTGAGTTTGAGTTTAATTAATTGTCACATACCAAGGTAAGGTGAAAGGTTTTAATCAAAGTTGGTCATTCAGTAGATTTGCCTATAAACTTTGCAAACGGACTGTACTACAAATGGCTTTAAATAGGAGAGCTGTACTGTACTGACTAAAGACCATTGGGACTTGTATAAATGGGACAAACAAGTACACCCTTCTAATCAACTTGAAAATAAACAGCACAATGTTATATACTTAACAGACTGTATCAAGGGAGTGAACTGCTCTTAGATTTAGTCATTTCTATACTGTACTCGTCTGTGATCAGTTACAAAAAATAAATAAAGAACCCACTTTGATTAAAAGAATGATAAACTAACCAAATAAAAATAGTTTAAGTTTATATCTCCAATTGTAATTGAAATGCAAAGTGCTAACATTCTTCAGTGAATATACTCTTGAATGGGAGGCAAAAGTTGGACAGGGCAGGCCTCCACCTGGAGCTTCAAAGATTGAGAGTTGACTTTAGGAAACATAAGATCATAATGGGAAAGGACAAGATGGATAGGGAAAGGATATTTCCTCTTGCAAAACAATCTAGTACTAGGTATCGCAGTTTAATTAATAAAGGGCCACAAATATAAGACAAATAAGGAGAATTTAATTCTCTTTCGCACAATTTGAGAGTCTAGAATTCTTAAAAGAGAAGCAGAAAGTAAAGTCTTTGAATAAGACAGATGCTAACTGACCCAGAGATCCTCTTGCTTTTTGCTGCTGATTCAAGGGGTTAACTAGATTGATGTCCGCATTGGGGGTATTGTCTTATGAGGAGAAATGCAGGAGAGTGGGTTTAGTTTAGACGGGCAAAAAAAGCTGGAGTAACTCAGTGGGACAGGCAGCATCTCTGGAGAAAATGAATGGGTGATGTTTCGAGCTGAGATCCTTCTTCAGTTTATTTTAGTTTATTATTAGGTAGTGATTGTGGGAGATTTCAACTTTCCACACATAGACTGGGAAACACATTCTGTAAATGGGCTGGATGGTTTGGAGTTTGTAAAATGTGTGCAGGATAGTTTTTTGCAGCAATACATAGAGGTGCCTACTAGAGGAGGGGCAGTGCTGGACATCCTGTTAGGAAATGAGACGGGACAGGTGGCGGAGGTATGCGTAGGGGAGCACTTCGGGTCCAGTGATCACAATACCATTAGTTTCAATATAATTATGGAGAAGGACAGAACTGGGCCTAGGGTTGAGATTTTTGATTGGAGAAAGGCTAACTTTAACGAGATGCGAGATGATTTAAAAGGAGTGAACTGGGACATTTTGTTTTATGGGAAAGATGTAGAGGAGAAATGGAGGACATTTAAAGGGGAAATTTTAAGAGTACAAAATCTTTATGTTCCTGTTCGGTTGAAAGGAACCAGTAAAAATTGGAAAGAGCCCTGGTTTTCAAGGGAAATTGGACATCTTGTTTGGAAAAAGAGGGAGATCTACAATAATTATAAGCAGCATGAAGTAAATGAGGTGCTTGAGGAGTATAAGGAATGTAAAAAGAATCTTAAGAAAGAAATTAGAAAAGCTAAAAGAAGATATGAGGTTGCTTTGGCAAGTAAGGTGAAAGTAAATCCAAAGGGTTTCTACAGCTATATTAATAGCAAAAGGATAACAAGGGATAAAATTGGTCCATTGGAGAGACCGAGTGGACAGCTATCTGCAGAGCCAAAAGAGATGGGGGAGATATTGAACAATTTCTTTTCTTCGGTATTCACCAAGGAGAAGGATATTGAATTATGTGAGGTAAGGGATACTAGTAGAGTAGCTATGGATACTATGAGTTTCAAAGTAAAAGAAGTACTGGCACTTTTGAAAAATATAAAAGTGGATAAGTCTCCAGGTCCTGACAGGATATTCCCTAGGACATTGAGGGAAGTTAGTGTAGAAATAGCCGGGGCTATGACAGAAATATTTCAAATGTCATTAGAAACGGGAATAGTCCCCGAGGATTGGCGTACTGCGCATGTTGTTCCATTGTTTAAAAAGGATTCTAAAAGTAAACCTAGCAATTATAGTTTGACTTCAGTGGTGGGCAAATTAATGGAAAAGATACTTAGAGATAATATATATAAGTATCTGGATAAAGAGGGTCTAATTAGGAACAGTCAACATGGATTTATGCCTGGAAGGTCATGTTTGACTAATCTTCTTGAATTTTTTGAAGAGGTTACTAGGGAAATTGACGAGGGTAAAGCAGTGGATGTTATCTATATGGACTTCAGTAAGGCCTTTGACAAGGTTCCTCATGGAAGGTTGGTTAAGAAGGTTCAACTGTTGGGTATAAATGCAGGAATAGCAAGATGGGTTCAACAGTGGCTGAATGGGAGAAGCCAGAGGGTAATGGTGGATGGCTGTTTGTCGGGTTGGAGGCAGGTGACTAGTGGGGTGCCTCAGGGATCTGTGTTGGGTCCTTTGTTGTTTGTCATGTACATCAATGATCTGGATGAAGGGGTGGTAAATTGGATTAGTAAGTATGCAGATGATACCAAGATAGGGGGTGTTGTGGATAATGAAGAGGATTTCCAAAGTCTACAGAGTGATTTAGGCCAGTTGGAAAAATGGGCTGAAAGATGGCAGATGGAGTTTAATGCTGATAAATGTGAGGTGCTACACCTTGGCAGGACAAATCAAAATAGGACGTACATGGTAAACGGTAGGGAATTGAAGAATACAGTTGAACAGAGGGATCTGGGAATAACTGTGCATAGTTCCTTGAAGGTGGAATCTCATATAGATAGGGTGGTAAAGAAAGCTTTTGGTATGCTAGCCTTTATAAATCAGAGCATTGAGTATAGAAGCTGGGATGTAATGTTAAAATTGTACAAGGCGTTGGTGAGACCAAATCTGGAGTATGGTGTACAATTTTGGTCGCCCAATTATAGGAAGGATGTCAACAAAATAGAGAGGGTACAGAGGAGATTTACTAGAATGTTGCCTGGGTTTCAACAGCTAAGTTACAGAGATAGGTTGAATTAGTTAGGTCTTTATTCTCTGGAGCGCAGAAGGTTAAGGGGGGACTTGATAGAGGTCTTTAAAATGATGAGAGGGATAGACAGAGTTAATGTGGACAAGCTTTTCCCTTTGAGAATAGGGAGGATTCAAACACGAGGACATGACTTTAGAATTAAGGGACAGAGGTTTAGGGGTAACATGAGGGGGAACTTCTTTACTCAGAGAGTGGTAGCGGTGTGGAATGAGCTTCCAGTGGAAGTGGTGGCGGCAGGTTCGTTGGTATCATTTAAAAATAAATTGGATAGGCATATGGATGAGAAGGGTATGGAGGGTTATGGTATGAGTGCAGGCAGGTGGGACTAAGGGAAAAAAGTTGTTCGGCACGGACTTGAAGGGCTGAGATGGCCTGTTTCCGTGCTGTAATTGTTATATGGTTATATGGTTATTGTCACATGTACTGAGGTACAGTGAAAAGTTTTTTGTTGCGTGCTATCCAGTCAGCAAAAATACTATACATGATTACAATCAAGCCATCCAAACATGATAAAGAGTATAACTTTTAATATGGCTTAATATGGTCCTGCATCAAAACCTTTCTTCTTCTTATCAATAACCCTCAACTTCCTAACAGACCGCTAACCTATCTATGTTTAAGAAGGAACTGTAGATGCTGGAAAATCGAAGGTAGACAAAAATGCTGGAGAAACTCAGCGGGTGAGGCAGCATCTAGTCTGAAAAAGGGTCTCAACCTGAAACGTTGCCTAGTTCCTTAGCTCCATAGATGCTGCCTCACCCGCTGAGTTTCTCCAGCATTTTTGTCTACCACCAACCTATCTATCTCAGCTTTGAATATATTCAATGTTTCAGCCTCCACAACTCACTGGATTAGAAACATCATGATAGCAAGGAAACTCATCTTTCCCTGGCCTAAATGGGCAACCCATTAATCTGAAACTATGCTCCTTCATTGGGTTAGTATTAGGGGTAATGGGCTAATGATAAAAGGTCTGTCCATTTAACACACATATTGACAGGAGTTTCTACTCTGAGGTCTGTGAATCAATCAAATTCTCTACAATAGGATGCTGTGGATGTTCCCATTAACAGTACACTGTAAAATAGATTTTTGAACTATAGGTTATGTTAATTGGGTGAGAGAGTAGAATTGAGGTTAAAGATTATTCTTCCATTATTTTACTGTACACCTGCGCAGGTCCGACAGGTCGTCAAATCTATCACTCCAGCTCCATATGTTTCGTTCTGTATTTAAATGTATGTTGGAGGGCGGCTAACTCATTTTCTCGCCCATCATCTGACCCAAAATGTTTTGTTGAGGGCATGATAATTCATTATATATTTCTCCAGCAAAAAGCAGTGCAGCATAATGCCTACTTTTTCACTGGACCTCATGAACACCCTGAATTCTCTCTACACTTAAAAAAAAATTACGTTGACCTAAATGCATTAGAAAGGCATGTACAGGGCCCTTTTTCTCTACAGCAATGGGTTGAATGAGCTATTGATTTTCTCCAAAATCTACAATGTTTGACATTGGGAGAACTGAATAGCTCTTTGTTAAATAGTGCAATGGGATCTTTACCATCTGCCTGAACCTTTATAATAGAAGGATTTCAATTTAACGCTGTCTGAAGGGCAATACCTCCACAATACATTTCTGTGCAGAAATGTTTTTCAACTGGAACCTCTAACTCACAGGCAACAATGCTATCAATTCTAGCAACATAATACAATGTTGGTGACAATCTTTCTAGCATCAAGTGGGCAGCTGGATGTGACATTAGTCTGGCAATTTCTATAATTATTGCATTAAAATAACTTCCCGCAGTTTACAAATTTATTTATGTTAGTTTCGTTGATAGACACGTTATTATTCTTGAGAGTGACTACACGAATTACCAAAGTCAATTATGAATTTGTGCTTTGTTTCCACCTAATAGGATATGAAATCTAACATCATTGCTGCCTTTGGAGAGAATGCCTTTAGTGAGAATGAAAAGCGAGAATGTCAGCAAACTAATAGTCCCAGGTGAAGCACAGCAATAAAAGGAGAGAGAAAAATCGCATTAGGATTATTACTAGGGAGAACACCAAGATAACAGCAATCTTGCCCTTTTTTTAAAATCTGACAAATACCCAAAGGCAAGGTAAATAATCTTACTGGATGTGCATTTGATTTCAATTATACCATATTCAAATATGACTCAAAGTCCAGATACTTTAACATTAAATCTAGAAAAGTCCTGTACTTTGCTATATTGGAGAAGTATTCTAATGTTGAAAGTAATTTTTGGATGAGACATTAAACTGTTATAGGACATAGGTACTTTTCTGGGGAGTTCTTTCTGAAGAACTGACCAATATTTATCTGTTAACCAACAGCATTACAGTGTGCTGTCTGGAAATGTAATCACAGAATGTTATTTTGTTTTCAGCATGATGCAACTGAAAGCCATTTTCTATACAAGTGAAGCATGATAAAGTCCATTTGCAGGTTGTTTCACATCGCAGAAAAATTCAACCAGGCATTTGTTGTTATGAGTTACCCGTGTTCCTTTGTCAGAATTTCACACAAGGGGTCCAAGAGGTGTGGTCAATTTCTCATCTGTATTCATTTTAGAGGCCTGCAGGATAATTCGACTGCCCGGTCTTACAAATGCAGCAGCAATTTGGGCTGCCGATACATTCATCTAAAATATATACTGTACCTACATCCAAAAGCAAAACACTGCATATGCTGGAAATCACAAGTAAAAACAGAAAATATTGAGATACTCAGTAGATTCAGCAGCATTTGTGGAGAGAAACAAATAGCATTTAAGCTTTGATGGAAAGTTATTAAACTGAAATGTGAACATTTTTGCTCGACGACTGCAGATCAACTTGCTGAGTATTTTCAGCATTTTATTTTTACATCTCTCCACTCTTCCCGCATTAAAACAACCCCATTAAGCCTAATGCCTGAGATATCTTAGTGCCTTGCCCCCATCTCTCCTAGTGATCCCTGACCATTAATAACTCCTTACCTTCCTGACCTCCAATTAACCTCGCCCATTTCACTCATAGCAATGACCCGTATCACGTTATATGAAAGTTTGCTAGATTAAACACCATTTCTATAATGCAGAAGGAGAATGATATGATAAAAAATAAGGTATCTTGAAGGGAGTTGCCAAAAACAGAGAGGAATATTCACAATGTTAAAATACTCATTAGAAAAAAAACATATTGACAATTATCTGCATATATTTCCAAGAATATTAATTCAATTTAAGGCATTTACAAATAAGCAATCAAAGACCCAAATGCACAAGACAGCCATAAGATTAGTTGGTTCATTTTATTCACCCCACCAGTCTACTCTTGCATAAAAATGTGCCAAAGGGAAAATATACAAAAGCTTATGGAGAAAAGAGTGTTTGGTGTAGTCACAGAACTCTTTTAATGAGCCACCTCAGGAACAATGGGACACATGAGCTCCTCCATTTCATGTTTCTCATACGTTTATAGGCAGAAAAGTGGAGGTTGGAAAATAAATTCATCGTAAAAATGACAGTTTCATATCATTTATAATCCCATGTTAAACATTGGTAACAGATAGCCCTGAGCTAGCTTCTATTTAAAACAACAGAAAATTATTTTCTATGCAATGACTGTATGTGCAGCTGTGGCAGACATACAACACTGAGCAAATATCAAATCAATGTATTTACCATTTGAACACTGCTTTGAAGCATAAAGAGGAACCAGTGGGGATAAATTGATTTTGATGTCACAGCAGTTTAATAACCACCGTGTAGCGTGCAATCAGAAATTCAATTAACATCCAATTGTATGCAAAATGCCTTCATTAAGGTTGCAACATACAGAAAATTAATAATCAAATGGAATGAAGGATAATCAATGTTAATTGCAAATCTCATTGAAATAAGAAATTATATTTTGTTTGAACCTTCACTGAACAGAATTTCCTCATCAACGAGATTCCTTTCTCACTCACAAAAAAGCAGAACATTATTTTATAATATGCAAGCAAAGTAACCTTCCCAAATGGCTACATATTGAAAACATCCAGATCCTTGTACTAGCAGTATGTTTGTCTGTGGGCTATGATATCTCGCTCCACCCCTGTCCTTGCATGAACCAGTGATCAATGCCATCAGCCTATTTTCCATTTCTCGAGGCACAACATGCTGTCAGCTGTACCAGCTAAATTGTCACTCATGCGAGTTTAATGAACACATTCAAGAATCAGGTCTTCATTGGCTTTTGCGTTTTATTCGTCCTATTTGACTAAATCTTTGTCCACCGGGTGGTGCCAGCAATGGCTGCCTCGCCAACAATCTATCTGTCTCTTCCGTCTTTGTTGTTGTAATAGTATGTGTTGAATGTATGTTTTTAGTGCTCTTTAGCTTGTTTTATGTGGGGGGTGGAGGTTGAGGGAAACTTTTTTAAA
The DNA here is from genome assembly GCA_963514005.1 of Raja brachyura. Next base: position 10,038,153 of record OY740812.1, on the reverse strand, counting down.
TCTCTTACCTCGACGGAGATGCGATTTTATTTCCTTATTGTATTTCCTTCCGCACTGCAGCCTAACATCAAGGAGTTGGCGGCCTTTGCTGGAGACCAACCTCGGGAGCTCCAACCGTGGGAGCCTGCGGACTTACCATCGCAGAGCTCGCGATCCCTTTGCCTGGGATCGACCTCTGAGTTCCAACCGTGGGAGCCTGTGGACTTACCATCGCAGAGCCCGTGATCCCTTTGCCTGGGATCGACCTCTGAGTTCCAACCGTGGGAGCCTGCGGAATTACCATCGCAGAGCTCGCGATCCCTTTGCCTGGGATCGACCTCTGAGGTCCAACCGTGGGAGCCTGCGGACTATAACATCATGGAGCTCGCGGTCTCTGGTTAGAGGCCGACTTCGGGAGCTCCAAGCCGCCGGAGCTTTGATCGCCCCGACATGGGGGCTTCGACCGTCGGCTGCAGGAGCTTCGATCGCTCCGACGGATAGTTCGACTGCCCCGACCGCGGGAGAATAAAGAGGAAGAAGATTTGGACAATGGGCTTCCATCACAGCGAGCAATGTGGGAAATCCGCTGTGGTGGATGTTTATCTTGACTTTTATGTAGTTGTGTCTTGTTGCTTTTTTTTAGTATGGCTGTACGGTATTTCGCATATCACTGTACCTTAATTGGTACATGTGACAATAAAAGACCTTTGAAACCTCTAAATCTTCCAGTACCACTAGGGCCTAGCCAACGAGTACAAATTACCACAGTTCCATAAGAGAGGTATTTTGTGGTCGGATGGGATTGAGGACACACAAATGTAGCTCAATACTTCATATTTAACATTGACAAACAGATAATTTATAAAATAAGAAACAAAAGTAGCAACTATCTTTGCTCTACTTACTCTATTTTTAATTATATCTATAAATGTTTTATCAATCATACCAACAGCAGAAAAAGATAGTGAGCATGGAAGAGAACAAGGAAGTAAGGATAGCAAGGATAGCAAAATAGACAGAAAGACAAAACACCAACATCACCAATCCCAATCAAAAATTCTGCAACCTTCAGCTGTTGGGATTAAGTGTAAAGTGCAACACGTGACAGCTTAATGAAATTGTTCCATCGGTGGCAGCACATGCCTGTAAATCTAGTACAAATCTATGAAAGCAAGGTCTGCAACGCAAATATAAACCATTCCTGGAAATATGCCATAGTGGACAGCCAAATGAGTTTTCAAAATAACATCCTTCATTTTGACTTGCATCTCCACAGTTAGAGTCTCCCAAGGTGGCGTCATTCTGCCATGGATTTACTTGGCAAGCAGCTGACAATATAACATTTGAGAGCATGCTCATACAATTGAGTTTAATTGCTCTAAAAAAATCAGTACACTCTGACCTTGTTGACTTCACACATTGGTCTCCAGCACAAGGAAACAAAGTAGTGAATTAGTATCATACATGTCAATGTTGCATAACCACTGTTTGAGTACAGTAGAAACATAGAAAATAGAAGACACTGTTGAATGAGCAGCTGAGGAGGAGCAGCAGCGCAGGAGATTTAAAAAGCATTTCTTCATGTCCAGGAGTGACTACAACTAGTGGTGCATAAAAAATGGAGACATTATCAGAGCGACAATTCAAGAGCAGGCGTTTTGGGATAGACTGTATTCTGTGGTAAATTATTATTGTGGAGGATGGATGGGGACAGTATATTCTCATGTATAATGTGAGGTTATCCACTTTGGTGGCAAAAACAAGGGGGCAGATTATTATCTCAATGTGGTTAGGTTAGGTAATGGGGAGGTACAGCGAGACCTGGGTGTCCTTGTACACCGGTCACTGATAGTTGGTGTGCAGGTACAGCAGGCAGTGAAGAAAGCCCATGGAATGTTGGCCTTCATAACAAGAGGATTTCAGTATAGGAGTAAAGAGGTTCTTCTGCAGTTGTATAGGTCATTTAAGACTGAGGTGAGAAAAAACTTTTTCACCCAGAGAGTTGTGAATTTATGGAATTCCCTGCCACAGAGGGCAGTGGAGGCCAAATCACTGGATGGATTTAAGAGTGAGTTAGATAGAGCTCTAGGGGCTAGTGGAGTCAAGGGATATGGGGAGATGGCAGGCACGGGTTATTGATAGGGGACGATCAGCCATGATCACAATGAATAGCGGTGCTGGTTCGAAGGGCCGAATGGCCTCCTCCTGCACCTATTTTCCATGTCTATGTCTATGTTCTCTGAACACTGGTACTACACAAGGATGCATTCTCAGCCACTTACTATGTCCCATATTCATTTACTTCTGTGCGGCCAAATTCTGCTTTAACTCTATCCACAAGGTTGCCGATGACACCACTGTATGGAGCCAGATTTACGACAATGACAAGGACATGGTGTCAAGTCAACCTCTCCCTCAAAATCGCAAGATGAAGGTGCGAGTTACTGATTTCAGAAGCATGGCGGAGGGCATGCCATACTCAGCATTAATGGTGCCAACGTTGGAAATGGTGAGGGCTTCAAGTTCATTAAACTCCCCCATACTATTGAGGGTAGGAATTGGAAGATGGAACAGATGGGTGTCTGGCTGAGGAGTTGGTGCAGGGACAGGAATTCAGATTTTTGGACCATTAGGATCTCTTCTGGAGCAGAGAGGAACAGAGATGATCTGCACATGAGGGACAGGTTGCATTTGAACTGGAGAAGGATCCATATCCTGGTGGACAGACTGTAAGTGCTATGAAACGAGGGTTTAAACTAGATTGCCAACTAGATGCGGGATCCAATGTAGCAGTGAGGTAGATTAGAATTTATTTAAAAAAATCAACAAGTTCAGTAGCCAGAATAGGTAAGGGCATGGCAAGTAAAGCAATGAACTAATGAACATGGATAGGTATGTGCAACTGGGACATAACATTACAGAAATGCTTCAGGGTATCAGTGTTATAGGTGACAAAAGAGGAAATGGTGTTATTTTGTCGGTTATGGAGAACATCATGGCAGTAGTCCAAGAAGATATTAGTAAGGGACTGCACAGTGATGCTGTATAGGAGGAACAGAGAAATAAAAAGAGGATGATCACATTGTTGGGTTTGTGCAAAAGGCCCCCAAATAATTAAAGGGAATTCGATGAACATTCCCAATATGGACTGGCATAGAGCCAAGGGCTTAGATGGGAGGACATTTATCAAGTGCAAATGTACAAATTGTACTCATGTACAAAATCATGAGAGGAATAGATCAGGTAGATGTGCAGTCTCTTGCCCAGAGTAGGGGAGTCGAGGACCAGAGGACATAGGTTCAAGAAGGGGAAAAGATTTAATAGGAATCTGAGGGGTACCTTTTTCACACAAAGGGTGGTGGGTGTATGAAACAAGCTGCCAGAGGAGGTAGTTGAGGCTGAGACTATCCCATCGTTTAAGAAACAGTTAGACAGGTACATGAATAGGACAGGTTTGGAGGGATATGGACCAAGTGCAGGCACGTGGGACTAGTGTAGCTGGGACATGTTCGCTGGTGTGGGCAAGTGGGGCCGAAGGGCTTGTGTCCACAGTGTATCACTCTATGACTCTATGCATTCAGGAAAGCTTCATCAGACAATATGTAGAGGACTTTACAGGGAAGAAGGCAAAGCTTGACTTACTCTTTGGGAATTGGCAGGGGAAGTGACTGAATGTTTGTGAGTGAGCACTATAGGACCACGGCCACAGTTATATTGGGTTTTAAGTAATTCTGGAAAGGTGCAGGGCTGGTCCACAATCTAGTTAAATGACAAAAAAATCAAATGTAGGTAAAGAGCATGTGGGAGATAAGAAGTTGTAAGGCTACAGGAGTAATAGCACTGATAGGATTGCTCTGCTGGAAGCTGTCTTGGATCTAATGGGCTGACAGCATTCTTCTGTGACGTAATACATAAATAAGTTAGCAACAGGGTCTCTTCAGTCCTCTGTGGTTGCAAATTCCACTGGTTCATAATCCTTTCAATGAAGTCGTTTCTCATCATGCCATTTTGAAATATCTTACGCCACATTGTTGGACTGCCACTGCATTCTGGATACTCTAGCCTGACATCATCCCCGTTACATCAATCCTGCCTAGCCCTGTCAGAATCTTATGTTTCAATTAGATCTTCTCTCATTCTTGTTCTCTCACTGTTTGATTTAATTTCTCCTCATGCAGTGATCCCAAATCTCCCAGGAATCAGTCTAATGAACCTTCACTGCATTCCCTATACAGCAAATATTTTCTTTCTTAGATAAGGAGACCAAAATTTCACATAACACTTCGGATGTTGTCTCACCAAAGCCCTGTATTATTTTAACGAGACACACATGCTGCAGCATTCCAACCATCTTGTGATAAAATGCAACATACCATTTATCTTCTTAATTATTTGCTGCAATCGCACTTCTGTCTGTAGCAATTGGTGTACAAAATCCCAAGTCTCTTTGTACATCAACATTTCCCATTCCAACACTGTTTAAATAATACAATTTCTTTCTATTCTTCCTTTTGTCACAATGTCTATTTTTAATTTTAAATGAGTGACTGTATCATAAACACAATGTGATCTAGCCAAATTACCTAATATGGCAAATTACAGAGTGGTGACCCGATATTGGAGGGAGATGCAATTCAGTCTGAGGACACAGTCTGCTATCTACAATATGAACTGAACATTAGTACACAATAAATATTCCTACAAGGGGAGAAAGAGGGAAAGGTGATCTCAATCATCTTGATCAGTACACTCAACTATTATTAAGCAGCAACTGAAAGCAAATTAAATGTTGAGGAGTCATATTATCAAATTGAAGAATGCTAAAAATAAACAGTGTTGTGCTGGAACTGCACAGTGCTCTCTACCGGCCGACCAGTCATAATCAAGATATTTAAACACAAAAGACAGAAAAGAGCCAAACAATAAATCTTCATGTCAGAGAACTAAGGCATGAGAATATTAGGGAAACTTGATCTTTTCAGCCTTGAAGAGGGTACGGTTGAGGCAATTGGAAAGTGGAATGAAATAGGGTAGATCCTGAAAAATTGCACGGCTATTGATCATAGCTTCAAATTAGATGTTACAAAATTCTACTTCACAAAAAGTCAGACTACTCAAGCCTGAACATAATTCATAACCATTTCCCATAAGAGAATGGGAAAATAGGGTATTTTAGAATAGGAGGATTAAATAAACTCATCATCTCTATTATTTTGGAATGTTGCTAGGCTAATCCATTAGCATCCATTATCTTGATTAAGTATGACTGAAGAGATATAGATCACAAAAGCTAAAATTAAAAAAGAAAACTGCAAGATAATAGATGTGTTTGCTCTGCATCTCTTCATTAGAGCTATCTGGCAAACATGAAACAATATATTTGAAATGTAAATGCATTTCCTCCTACTGCCCTTAATTATTTTGTGTTGCCTAATAGTTTATTTACTATAAGCCATAATTTCCATCAGAATACTAGTTCATTAAACCTTCTGCCACAGTCAATTCTCAAGAAGATTTCCATAAGATTGCGATCCCTGGAAATGAAAAATACTTAGTTATTACTCGCGTCATTGTGAAATATCAATTATATTTCAGCTAATAACCTTCATGGTCTTGAGCAATAATGCGTGGATTCAAGATCCACTCCAGAAACCTAACGCAAAGTCCAATCTGAAACATCAGTGTAGTCACTTGATATAACTGCCTTCAAATGTTTCATCAGGTAGATGCAAAGTTAATCTGAGGTCTCCTCAGCTTTCTCAAGTGGATACAGAAGATTGCATATAAATATCGAATGGTAGCACAAACTCTCCTGACATCCTGACTAATAATTGTAACTCAAACAATATAATTAAAATTTCATTCTCGTACAGTACAGGAGGAGGCCAATGAGTCTACACCGATCTCAGATTATTTCCATCAATCCCATTCCTCACCGATTTCCTATTCTCGATTGAGCTGAACTCCCCTTGATTCTTCTGTCCACAATCACACAAGGGCAATTACAGTAATCAATTACCACATGTCTGAAGAAAGGTCCTGATCCAAAATGCACCTGTTCATTCCTTTCACAGATACTGCCTTACCCACTAAGTTCCTCCAGCAATTTGTATTTTGCTTAGGAATCCAGCATCTGCAGTTTCTTGTTTAAGATCAGTCTGCGTGTTTTTGAGGACTGGCAGGGAAATATAGGACCAGATGAAGTCCACACAGTTAGAGGGACCCTGCAAATCCCAGACAGCCTAATTATATATTGTTTACTTGAAGGGTAACATATCATTTTCAGAAAGGGATGCACTTAAGCATCAACATTGTTAATCCACCTATTTTTTAGTTTTCGATCCAGATCTGCAATTTTCACCTCATCGCCCAATTTAAAATTACTTTTGAATTTGACAGCATTTCACAGAATATCTGTATTGCACAAATCAGATTGTAGTGTTGAACTGAAGTTTTGCTAATGTTTAGCAGTTAAGCTTTGATTTTATTTATCAGAGAATTAACAATAGAAACCAAAGAGACAATTCGTATTCTCTGCTATGCATGCCCTCAAATAGTTGGAGCTTTTCGTGCAATGAGAAACATTCTTCCAGTTCTCTCTCTCTGACTTGTTTGTGAAGGTTATTTGATGTCTTGCATCCCTCTGTGCATTTAGTAATTGAAAGCAAACTGCACTCCATATTGAATACCAAACAATTATTTATACAGTTTAGCTGCGATTAAGATGCAATTAAAAACCGACTCCTTGTTATGAGCATGTATAGATTGTTCTAGAAAGTATACAATGTGACCACAGAAAGCTATAGTTAGACTAATTCTAGAATATAAAGGAAATTATTTAATTAAAGCACAAAATATAAATTCGAAGGACTGTCTGTTTTGTGTTAGTAAATAGGAGGTATTGGTTTGATTGATGAGTACAATTCAATATTGCTTTTCTTTCCCTGTGCATTAAATCAATACTTTGATCAATGCTACATTTCTTAAAGAAATTCCACTTCTCATTTCAAGAAGTTCTGTTTTAAACTAGCTGAAAATGGTGCACTGAATATACCATTCTAATAATAGTATAAATACATTTAAATACAGCAGATTCATACGAGTCGAATATTAAATTAGAATTTAATGTTTTAAATTATTGAAATATTGGTTACCAAAAACAAAAGCAGCTATTTACTTAAACCAATTTGCAAAAATTAAATATTGTGCATAATCTGTCACCTGGCAAATTTAAGATATGATCATTGGCATCTTAATTTAAATTATTGATGCTAGCCAACAACCTTTTCTTCAATTTAATTGAGATAATGGGAAATGCTCACTGTATAATGTGCATTTCTTAAGGCTTTCTATTAGGGTGCTGCACAGCATCTCTCTAATAGCGGTACAATTTATTTGCAATGTTACAGGCTACGTGTTGTAAACATGATAAAAATGAAAGTTTAAAGCAAATATCAAATCAATTAAATAAGCAGCCTTGATCTTTGCAGAAAACTTACAACATGGAGAAACTGCACAAAAAAGAACTGCGGATGCTGGTTTATACCAAAGGTAGACATAAAGAGCTGGAGTAACTCAGTGGCACAAGCAGCATCTCCAGAGAAAAAGTATGGGTGATATTTTGGGTCAGGACGCATCTTCAGATGGGACCCTCTCTCCCTCTCCCCCGCACACAAAGAGGCCACAGCTACCAACTCAGCTCCAGGCTAAGAGCCTCCAAGTTGTTGGCTCCAACACCAAGTGCTCTGTCTCTCCTGCTGACTATCCTATTTCCTACTGCTCCCCCCCACCCCACCCCCTAAAGCAGGTAACCTCAATAATGGTGCCACTGGGTCCTGCTGCCCCTCTCCCTCTTTAAACCACATTACCCTTACCAGCCCTCACCCTTACACAACTTTTCACACCCCCGTCCTCTCTGAACCCCATCATCTCCCCACAGTACTTCCCCAAGCCTCCTTCCACCTCTCTGACCTCAGCCCTCACCCCTTTCATGTTTTCACCACCCCAACCTCTCTCTTTCCAATACAGAATGGTCTGTCAGCAACAGAAGCCTTACCTTTGTACCCCTCGCCCCCACCTCAACGGGTTCTGCATTCGTCATGTAGAGTTTTTCTTTTGTTGCCCATGCGCTTTATTTACTTTAGACTTTATAGATACTGCGCGGAAACGGGTCCTTTAGCCCACCAAGACCGCGCCAATCATTGATCACCCCGTACACCTGCACTATCCTACACACTTGGGACAATTTTACAATTTTTACCGAAGCCAATTAACCTACAAACCCGTACATCTTTGAAGTGTGGGAGGAAACTAGAGCATTCAGAGAAAACCCATGCGGTCACAGGGAGAAGTTATAAACTCTGTACAAACAGCACCCGTAGTCAAGATTGAACCCGGGTCCCTTGTTTTGTAAGGTAGTATCTCTACCGCCATGCCACTGTGCCACCCTTCTTCTATGGGAAGGAGTCCTCACATCCTGAGGACTCCTTCTCCCTTCTCCAACATTCCTCCCCATCTTGGACTTTCCCGGATGACTATCTATTCTCTCTGGACCTTCTTATCTCTCACTGCCAGCAAGACAACAACCGTCTAGACATTTCTATTCCTTATCTATTCTAATCTCACCCCCTCTGAATTTACAATATGGAGATATGTCTCAACTATAATGCCAGTTCAAATTTATAGTTTAATATCAACAAAAGACATTTACTTCAATGAAAGCAAACATGACAAAACCATGCCTTAATATACTATTTTCATCAACAAGTTACTTCTGTATCAGTTAGGATGTATCTAATAGGCATATTTGTTTATTCTGAGGCCTTCTGGTCCTAGACTCTCCTGGCCTTTCACTATTCTATCAATTTCAGTGATATTCCCCCCCACCTCATCCTTCTAAACTCCAGAGAGTACCGGCCCAGATCTGTCAAATACTCATCACATGTTAATCCAATCATACCCATGATCATTCTCATAAATCTCCTTTGGACCCTTTGAACATGAGCACATCCCTCCTCAGATATGGGTTCCATAACTGCTCATAATACTCCAAATGCAGTCCTCCCTGTGCCCTATAAAGCCTCAGCATTACATCCCTGCTTTTATATTCTAGCCCTCTTGATATGAATGGCAACATTGCATGTGCCTTCCTTATTATCGATTCAACTTGCAAATTAACCTTTTGGGAATCCAGCACCAGCACATCCAGGTCTCTTTGCACCTCAGATTTCTGATTCCTCTTCCCATTTACAAAATAGTCCATGCCTTTCTTCCTAATAAGGAGGAATTGACTGGCAGATGGAGTCAAGTAAGGCGGGGGGGGGGGGGGGGGGGGGGGCGGGAAGAAGGGTGGTGATAGTGACAGTTAGGGAGGTGATATGTGCAGATAACAAAAGGACCACGTAGGGGATAGGCTGATGGATATGGGAAAGAAACAAGAGTGATAGGGGCTGGGGAAGCACAGTAGGAAGAAAGGTGTGAGTGAGAGGTTCAAGATAAATAAGAGAAGAGAGAAGATGTCTGAGGGCGTGTGGGTTGCTTGAAATTGGAGAATTTAATGTTTACGATATTGAGTTGTAGACTATCCTGAAAAGTTGATTTAATCCTTAATTCAGAAAATACACAAAAAATATTCACGATGGTACCCATAAATCCATTGTATTGCATTCTATTGTAATGAATGGCACTAAAAGCACACAAGGCTGATAAGAAAGACCAAAGAACTGGGCTTTAATAACCAGAGGATGACCTATTTATCAATGTCTCATGTATGAAAACTTATTTATTTGAAGTACTGGAACCCATAAGACATTAAAGTGTTATAGCCAACAAATGGAGGGGTCAGCTCATTTAAGCACCTGAAAACTACATTACAACTGAGCAATGAGATCATAAATGCTTAATACAATTCGGTTTTTATTGATAGTCAGTTGACAAAACGTTCATGTTGGTTCAATCATATTGCAGATTTTGAAGTGGAGCAGACAAAATGTCAGAAGAAGGGTCTCGACCAGAAACGTCACCCATTGCTTCTCTCCAGAGATGCTGCCTGTCCCACAGAGTTACTCCAGCATTTTGTGTCTATTTGCTGATTTAGAACTGATTGTGGAAAGGAGGAGAGAGGAGAAAAGTGGGCAAATGACTATAGCAAGGACTAATTCCCCTTTATATGAATTGTTGGGGAACTCTTGCACACATGGCAGTTTTCTTATTTTGTACCAGTCTGTCATTTAATCTGCAAATGGTACACTGCGTACTGGAAGAGGTATTTTTCATAGACAAGTTTAATTAACACTTGTAAGTGGGAGAGGGTGTGTTTAAAAAAAAACTACTCATATAGCCTCAATATTAGGCAGTGACATATATACTAGACCCATCTGTATTTTATTACCTAGCAAAAAAAAATCAGGGCAGTGTTCCCAAGTGTAAACTTGTAACTCTTTTTCTCAACAGTTCCGTATGTGCTTAATAAGTATATTCCAATCCATCAGCTCATGCTTCCTGTGAAGCAGCATAGTTTAATTATATAACCCATCTGAAATGATTTATATGTATGTGATTTTGAAATTCCAATAACAGGACTCCACATGGAGAGAGGGGGAGAAACAGGATTCCACATGAATAGAAGGAGATTTTCAGGAATACAGGAGTCGCATCTGACCACCTCCTCCCCCCAACGGTATTTCATGTTCCCTTCAGCCCAAATCTGTACAAGGCAATCAAAGAAAAAAACACACAGCATCGATCATGCACTCTACTCACTGAAATTGAAAGTGAATGCTATTGTTTAGAGTTTAGAAGCTCAGGTCAGTCTCTTGACCTTTTCAATAATGACCTTGTATTTAAAATCCACTCACTGCTAAAATGCCCCCCATTTTCATTGCTGGAGAACTGAATCAACATTCAATTTATAACATTACCTGTGCTGCATGACGAGAAACATAACTGTCATGCTAACGCCCATTTTATTCCTTACTGACGGGGATGTTTTATTTTCTAATGATGCTTCTCCTTTTTCTCCAAGCTTAAGTTCAAATAGAGAGATTCAATGATCTGCAAATTTGTCAGCTGCTGAGCTACAAGGATTACCAGATGTCACAAAGAGGAGGAATAATTTTGGTTCATATAATGATAGTTACACAGACCAACAACTTGCTGAAGCTTTCACGAGATTTCAAAACAAAATTAAGGTCATTGTCCAAGATGACCAAGGTGTGTTTTTTATACCTACACCCAGCGTCACTCAAATTATAACATTCATTATTCTTCACCTTCAGCTTGAACGGCACTTACTGCTCTGGAACAATTCTGAAAGTTTAGCTAACCTAATTTCAGTATTGGTCCATGTTTTTTCTGCTAATTTTAGCTCGCACACAAGTAAAGGTGACTCCCAAGTTACAGAAATTTGTCCTTACAGAATTCACCAATTGCTATCCAGAAATTTGAGATAGGGAATAATGTTATTCCCTTTAAACTCCTACAGAATATGTGTTAAATAGTAAATACATTTATTTTTGTTCAATTCCCATTTCTTGACTCACACAAATGAAGTGGTTTTGAGATACAAAAAAAATGGTGTTATGGACCATTTTGCAACTACCAATTCACCCCACCTCCTATGACACAGGCTGAGGGAGTGCCTGTCGTGCAATTCTGGACTCGAGTGAAAAGGCTCAAAACACAATTGTATAATCCACTGCCATTTTCTCCTGTACATCAATATCTCTGCAGCTAAAACTACCTTCCACACTACAACCTAGTCAATCTTTGTCAACTGCAAACTTATCAGCCATGCCACCCACACTCATGTCAATCAAGTATAGTACAAACAGCAACTATCTTAGCACTGATCCTTGTGCGACACCACCGATCACTGGCATCAATTGATAAAACATTCCTTTATCAGCCAAACTTTTCTCACATGACTTATCCTAATCCATCCTCAAATTCTGATATTTATTTATATCATTTATCGATAATCCTGGCTAGGATGACCACAATTCCAACCCAGTGCCACTGCCAGGTCAATAAGCCTTCATAGCCAAGTTAAGACTCTTAAACTCTTTAAAAAAAAAACATTGAACACGAAGGGGACTAGTGGCGCCTAAAATCGTGGTGACTCTCGTGTACAGACCCAGAGGGTCCACTATCTTACACTCTTATAGTTAGTATGATTATGCTTAGTAGGGTCGTTCACTGAATTGTATGCAAACGAAGAAGTTCACTGTACTTGGGTACACATGACAGTAAAGTACCATTGAACCATAATGTGGCCTGGATCATCTGTCTGCGAAGGTCAATCTATGATTGCAAATTGGTATCTAGAAAGTGACCAAAACATTTAGCAGAAAGAAACATGAAATCCTTTTAACTTTTTGTTGGAAGAAAAGATAAAATCCACACTATTTACACAATAGACAAATATTTTCATTATTATATCCAGTGAAAGCGGAAACTATGACAACATGAAAAAGTAATTATTACTGGCATTCTCTCTGCGGTGTGCTCAGATGGTCAAACATTTGAATCAATGAAGTGCTCTCCCATCACTGAACGAGTTTAAATGTTTTTTTTCTGCTCATTAGAGCAGCACGACTTGAAGAACTAGGACACCCTGATGGGTCAGTATCACCCCATGCAATTGAAGTAAGATCAATAGTTGGTCGGAAAGAGGCCTGAGGCTTTTAAGCACTGGCAGAATAATTATCTGAACTATAAATGCTCAAGTTTAACATGGACCGCATACATTTTGTGAATACATAAGCAGCTGAGAGTTAGCCATATCCTTTATCACTGGTTACTACTTTCTTTGTTCTGCAGTAGTGCTATAAATTCTCACACTGGCCCATAATATTCTGATGTGTGGTTTGAAAGGGAGCAGTCCACTGAAGTAGTACAAGATGATACAAAATAAGAGCTAATGTTTATTTTGGTTACAGTCATATGTGGCCAAAGCATCATTTGGGGCCCACCTTACCAGAATAACTAAAATAATTATGCACCACAGAAACATTTGATCCTTGTGAACCAAAATGTCTATTTGAATTAGTCCCTTTTGCCTGGGTTTGGTCCATATCTCTGTAAAACGTTCCTATCCATGAATGTCTTTTGAATATTATAATTTTATCCATCTCAAAAGCTTTTCTCTGGCTGCTCGTTTCATATGTTATTTTTTACGCAGAGGGTGGCGAGTGTCTGAAACACACTGACGGGGAGGTGATGTTGGAAGCAAGTCAAGCCAAGTCATGTAAAGTCCAGAGAGTTTATTGCCATGTGTCCCAATAGGACAGTGACATTCTTGCTTGCTGCAGCACAACAGAATATTGTAGGCATAAATACAGATCAGATTTGTGTGCCAATATAACATATACACACACATACATAAACAGATAAAGTGCAATGGGCTATTATAGTTCAGAGTTTGTTTGAAGTTGTGTTTAATAGTCTGATGGCTGTGGGGAAGAAGTTGTTCCTGTACCTGGATGTTGCAGATTTCAGGCTCCTGTACCTTCTACCTGATGGCAGCAGAGAGATGAGTGTGAAGCCAGGATGGTGTGGGTCCTTGATGATGCTGGCAGCCTTTTTGCGGCAGCAACTGAAATAGATCCCCTTGATGGTAGGGAGGTCAGAGCCGATGATGGACTGGACAGTGTTTACTACTTTTTGCAGCCTTTTCTGCTCCTGGACGTTCTGGTTGCAATAGTGACATGTGAAAGTGTTTTGGATAGGCATATGGATATGCAGGGAATGGAGGACATGGATCATGTGCAGGCAGATATGAGTTGGTCTTGGCGTCATGTTCAGCACAGACATTGTGGGCCGAAAGTCCTGTTCCTGAGCTGTACTGTTATGTGTTCTATATTCTATGTTTTACTTCCCCATCATCCTCTGTGAAAAGGTTACCCCTCAAGTCCCTTTTAAACCATTTCCCTCGTACCTTAAATCTATATCTTCTAGTTTTAGACACCCCTCCACACTATGAAAAACACTATGACTATCCACCTTATCTGCTCTCCTTATGATTTATGAACCTCCACAAAGCCACTCCTCAACTTCTGCACCATTTCCAGTTTAACATCGTCCCTACAGTTGGGTGACCATTACAGCGCACAGTTAACCAAGTGTGATCTTCCCAGACTTCTATAGTTGCAACATGATGTCCTAGTACGGACCGATGGAGACAAAGCTGCCAAATGTCTTATTTGCCAACCAGTGCTATCCTTTGCCACCCTATAATAATGGGTAAAATTATAATATTTAAAATACATTTATATGGATTCATGAATAGGAACCTATGTCCCTTTGGACATCGTCCCTATGGACCAAACCCAGGCTAATGGGACCAGCTCAAATAGGCATCTTGGTTCAAAAGGATTAACTGTTTCTGCAGTGTATAATTATTATAGATGTTATGGTGAGGTGGGGCCACAAATCACCCCTTTCAGGATACTATGTACCTGGTAACTCTAGTCTTTCTGCTCTATAACACTCTCCAGGGCTCTACCATTTACTATGTAAGTCCTGCCCTGGTTTAACTTTCCAAAATGCAATACCTCGCATTTAACAGAGTTAAATTCCATTTACCATTTCATGGTCTACTTCCCTAGTCCATCTAGATTTGAATGTAATCTTAGCAGTCGACAAGATCACCAATATTAATATCATCCATAAATTTACCAACTGTGCCACCTACATTCACTTAGAAAAAAATAATATAAATAAAAAAAGAGGACCTAGCACTGACCCCCATTTTCTATTTGGCTTGATCACCTTAAATCCCATGTCATCTAATATTTCAGACTAGCTTACCATGCAAGATTTTGTCAAAAAAATTTCAAAAATCTATGTAGACAATGTCTACTTCCATACCTTCATCAATGCGTTTGGTCACCTCTTCAAAAAATTAAATTAAATTATTGAGACATAATTTTACACACACACAAAGACGCTGATTATCCCCAATTTTATCCCAGGTTGAGTCCACAAACTGTTTATGATGCACAATCAAGCACAGGATCTCACTGGATAAGTCCCATCACTACATTTTTCAATACACTGCAATATTTTTGAATTGGTGAATTCGGTGAGCATTCACAAATAGCCGAAGAAAATGAACCTCAGCCTAAACAAATACCTCAATAACTTAGAGACACAAGGAACTTCAGATGTTGGAATCATCAGCAAAACACAAAGTTACTCAGTAGTAATGCAGTGTCTGTGGAGGGAATGGAGAGGTGACATTTCAGGTTGGGACCCTTCTTCAGACTGACTATAATTGGGGTGGGGGGGGGTGGGGGAAGATGTGGAAAAGGGAGGAGAAAAGCCTGGCAAGTGATAGGCGGGCATAAGTGAGGGGGTTTGATTAGCAGATGAGTGCAGTAAGTGCAAAGGCTAGAGATGAAAAGGCAGCAAATGGGTGTCAGATGAGGAGTGAAATGCAGAAGAGAGAGGGGGTATAGATGGAAAGGGAGAGGGGGGCGGGGAAGAAGGCGGATAGTGGGAGAAATGGTGCACACTGGGTTAAAGGGACAGGATAGAGATGGATTGGGGCTATTACATAAAATTGGAGAATAAATTGAATAACCTTACAATATTTGACCGTTTACTTTCTAGATAAAGTTTATATTTATCCGTAAAATATGTTATGGTGCTGTTCTTTATGGCATGCTAATTAATTTTGTACGTCAACTAACAATATTGAAGCAAATAACTTACATGGTCCTTATCAAATCATTGTTTGTTGAACCAGCTGTGTAAAGATTTGCTGATAGGTTCCATATGGCAAGTGATTATAATTCAGAGTGTTTGTAAATCGCTTTACTAATTTGAGATCACAAAAAAAGTTCATATGATTAGTAGTTCTCTCCTTCTGCATGGACAAAGAAGAGGACTTGATCTGAAAACTCAGGCAACATTAAAATTTAGACATTTTCTTCTCCCAGAGAACAATTGATTTGTGAAATGGACGAGCAAAAAAAAAAATCTAGGTCAATCAATATCTTTCACAAGAAACAGAGTCAATCCTAATAGAGGAACGTGTGCTGTTAAGATATTAATAGATTTGCTTGGTTCATTTGGGGTTAAGAGGAATTGACACTTGGATGATTCCGGTAGTCATTTAATTTCAATATTTATGCATTCAGATATTTGTCATAAAACATTTCATAAATTAATAGTCCCAATTAAATGATCACTAAACTACATAGAAAAATATCCTGACCAGCAGGAAATCAATTGAATGGTGGTGAGACTTTAGGAGGAAGAAAAATCTGGTAAAGAAGTAAGCATGCAGTGGCAAAAGCGTCCAAGGAGTAATGAGAATTGTACTGAAAAATGAGAACAAGATCAGCAGTGACCTTATTAAGCAGTGAGCATGCTTGTGGGACTGATGGCCTACTTCTACTCCTAATTCATATGTAACATGGCAGTCAGGGTCAAAGATGATGAGAAAGTCGTAAAATAATAAGTTAAACAGGAAGTTTTCAGTTCAAATTGTAACTTTCGTTTTTAAAATGTGGATGTTCAATCAAACTGCTCATTGAGGAACACAAGGCATTAAAAACGATTTAAACATTACATTAAAAGTTTAAAACAAATCAGCAACACTTCAGCTGTATGTAATTATGGATATCCAGACAAGATGATTATCTTTGTGGAAAAAATGCAGATACCAGCAAACTCTGGAAAGACAGCAAATACTGATGGCAAAGAGAGGCCTATATTCAGTGGGTCCACAGATGATCTCGAGTATACTTCCAGCATTCCTTTTTTGTTTCATAAAATACTTTTGTCAACACCCCATGTTCACTGGTAGGTGTTATTAGTGAGTTTCAATGTATTAAATGAGGAGTGGCCCAATATTTGCACTCAAGAGTCCCATTTTCACTTTGGTTCAGATGGCTAAAGGTTGAAAGGAAGCAGTGGAACTACAGCATTTCAGGACCAGAGATCCGGGTTTGATCCTGACTGCGGGTGCTTGTCTGTATGGAGTTTGTATGTTCTCCCTGTGACCTGCATGGGTTTTCTCTGAGATCTTCGGTTTCCCCCCACACTCCAGGTTTGTAGGTTAATTGGCTTGGTGTAAATGTAGAAAATGTCTCTAGTGTGTGTACGATAATGTTAATGTGCAGGGATCGCTGGCCGGTGCTGACTTGGTGGGCCGAAGGGCCTGTTTCTGCGTTGTGTCTTGAAACTAAACTAAAGATCAACCCTCAAACTCCTTTGCTCCAAGCAATAAAGTCCAGGCCTGCCCAACCCTTCCCTCTAGATTAGGCTTTTGTGGCCTGGCAACAAAGTTTAAATCAAATTAATCCACATGGGAAAACCAGGAGCTATGCTGAATGGCTGAATGCATTTGCTGTTTTGTTTTGGACCATCATTTATTCTAGATGTTGCAAACCTAAAACTTAAAATTAAGAATAGACCCCATGGGGGTAGTAATCCATCTGAGCCATATGTTACTTTGGACTGCAGTTCCATGAGATTTACTTATATATTTTCTCTCTTGTAAAAACTGTTATTTTTGCCTTACAAGAAGTTCTGATGAGCAATGTGTGCAAAACATCAGAAATGCAAGTTCAAAACTGTACGGGAGGCAGGTACGGGATACTGAGTTGGATGATCAGCCATGATCATATTGAATGGCGGTGCAGGCTCGAAGGGCCGAATGGCCTACTCCTGCACCTAATTTCTATGTATGTTTCTATGTAAAACTGAAGTCGACATTTTACATACAGCGAATAAAAATTACGAGGTAATATATCTACTGATGCAAAACTGTGCTGGTTACAAACCATGTTCAAGGAAGCGTTTAGATAAGGAGAAACACAGATTTCTATTTTTGAATTAGAGTGGAATTGTGTTCAACAGATTCATGCTAGCGACCTTTACAACAGATGCACCGATCAGAAGTTGCATTTCATGTGCTTAATAATCATTGCTCCTTTGCATTGCCAACTCAAATCTCTGTGGAATGCACACACACAAGTGTCAGCACAAGAGATTTATGATTTATTTCTTTTTTTTGTTTTATAATGAATTTGTGGAGCTCTTGTACTTTATATATGGGTAATTGCCCTGCCTCTTCACACTACAAATGAAAGACAATTTAAATTGTTGAAATTCCATTGCTTAATTTTTGTAACATATTGTTTGTTATATAATGTTATATTGCAGTTGTTTTGCCATGATCTAGCAGAAGTATTTGGTTTCTAAAAATAAAAATAATCTTCATGCACAATCTTCTCCAAAATACTATTATTATTTTTGAAGAATTGTGCAATCTTTCTACTTTTTAGTAACTGAGATGTTCCACACATGAACATGATTTTTCTCATACCTTCTGCAGGAAGAGAACAATCCGTTCAATCATCTGTGTTCGCCGCTCCTCCAGAGTGAACAAAGTTCTTGGTGTCCGAATGAAGATCTTGGTCTTCCCATATGCCACGTCATGCTGAAATTCACAGCACTCAATCAACTTCTTGACAGCTTCTTGGTCAGATCGCATATCATGGTTTGGCCATGTGAACTCTGAAATCATCTTATATCTGGAGAGGTGTTGAGAAAAGATGTCCATTACAACATTATGGAAACGGGAAAGATATCTGTTTAATATATTGAAATTCTTATATATTCTGCTTAAGCAAGCAATTTCTTCATATGAGAGCACTGCAAATTCTCATAAGGCAAAAGATGAATATGTACCAGTTATCATTTTGAAAGAAAAAAAAAGACACAGTGCTGGAGTAATTCAGCAGGGAAGGCAGCATCCCATGAGAACATAGATAGGTGCTGTTTCGAATCGGGACCCTTATTCAGACGAAGGTTCCTGACCTGAATTGTCACCTATCCAAGTTCCCCTGGGATTCTGCCTGATCTGCTGATTTGCACCAGTTCTTAGTGTATTTTGATTTTGTAAACCAGTATCTGCAGTTCCTTTGTTTCATCATTTTGAAAGAATCATGCCACAACGTTCCTTTGTTATTAATTTTCTGATGTGACAAAAGCAGATAGCATTTATAGTCTTGACACACTTCTGGCATGATTAGCACTCAGCTTGTCCCTCTAAAACTAAGGCTTAGAATAAGTTTGTATTTCATGAGGTAGTCGAAGGATCAAGGTGAAGAGTTACATGGATGTCAACAATTGCTGAAATGTTAAAGAAGGAACTGCATATGCTGGAGAATAGAGGGTACACAAAAGGCTGGAGAAACTCAGCGGGTGCAGCAGCATCTAAGGAGCGAAGGAGATAGGCGACGTTCGGGTCGAGACCCTTCTTCAGACAGTTGCTGAAATACTGTCTTAGATTAGTTTACTGATTAGATCACAATTAACAGCATTGTTTAAAGGTCACATTGAGATCACACACAGTATAGACACGATTTAGTTGGCCATGTAAGTGAACATCACAAAAGCTAAAAACCACAATGTTTAAATGCATGTATTCTCAGTAACGTACATGCAATTCAGCATTTGCAAGTTGATCAATTTTGGTTTTCTGAGTTAAGATTCACTATCAATAAAATCGTAATGCTGCTCAACTCAAAAACAGAACAAAGTTTCTTCAGCTTTGAGTCCAAAGGAAGGACCTGGAGAAATGTCACCCTGATGTACAAATTACCAGCTGCTAATTATTTCTGTATAATAAAATTATCAACTGTTATAATCCTGCAACATTGCTTTAAGTTCCTGGTCACCTTGAAGAATGTAAAATTCAACTAATATGTTCAGTGATGTATTTTAATTGCAGTAAACCCAATAGCAAAACTTCAGTAATCCCACCCTCCCCTCACCTAAAATTGTTTTGTCAATACTCATGGAGGAGCAGTTTTAAAGGATTGTTTATTGGGCACAATTATTTTGACTGTGATTTGGATTTTAAGAGTTTATAATGCTACAAAAGCATTGACTAATTCCTAATTACCCTGAACAAATGCATTTGTTTTAACATGGCCAGTTGCAATCCTAATGCTAACGTTTTTTAACATTCCATTTTCAGCAGGACTGTTCTCAGAGTCACAGAGCTGTCACACCAGCCATCGCCCACAATTTCACACCAATTGCACATTAATCCTTTCTAAAATTTTGACCAGTCTCAATTCCTCCCAGAATTTACAACTCATCTGCAAAGTGACCTGGGGAACTTATCTTGGAAATATCAAACAATCATACAGTTGTGGAAGCCAATATGGACAATCCTGGCTGTTAATGTACAAAACAATATTTGAGAGATATTGCATTTATGCAATAGAATTGATGATTTCACAATTGATATAGGTAAAAGATGGAGAATTTAATATTTCAGCTCGATGTAAAGAAAAGAAATATTGCCACTATGCAAAATCTTTCCTAGCAGGGTATTTCATACTGTGCCCCACAAGCCACAAGTAGTTTTGAAGTACAGCCACAATTGCACGGTCTGACATTCAGCAATAAATTTGCACTAAAGTCCCAAAACATCAAAGATAAATGATGTTATAAACGTATTTAGGGTATGGATTACAATATAAATATTATTCATAACACAGGGAACAATTTCTTCTCTCTGATTCAGTTAATGCCATTTCTTCTTTTAAGCACACTTATTTCAGTTGTTTGGTCTTCAGCCTCCAGAAAAAAACTCAACCGCAAGAAAAAACAGCACGCAAAGTGTCATTTTAACTCTCTGTCAAAATATTCAAAGCACAAAAAATATGTATTGCTATTTATAATGTGCAAAAGATAGAGTGAAAGCTTAAATTGCCCAAGCCATTAGTTCAGGTGGCCCCAGGATCAATTGCAGGGCTAGCTTTAGTTTTCTGACATCTGTTTGGGTGACAATAGAAATCTTTCCAAAGCCTTCATACCTTACCGGCAAAAGAAATAAAATAAGCAAGGATTTCAATCAAGTGAAAGCTTTTCAGGCCCAGAAAGCGTGAATAAGGCAATGATGACATGTTAGGCAAGAACAAAGAAGAGGAAAGCTGTCAAATAAGCTCTTAGTCTTGGCTCACACATGGCCAACATTGGCATGGTACTAAAGGGAAGGAGCTCAATGCTGTTGAAAAACATTAAAAATGTATTAACTATTAATTCAGAAATAATTTCAGAATCAATTAAAATCAGATGCACGTTAAAGAATACAAGTCAAAATTATAGCAAGAGTAATATTGGAGTCTATATTCACATGTTGGAGAATTAACCATGCAGGCCAAAACAAACAATTATTCCATGCTGCACAGGAATAAATTGTTAATGAATCTCAGCAACCTGTTTAGTGGTGACACAGAGCACCATCTGCCTCATTATTTTTTGATTGTGCAGCATTCCCATAATAATGAACAGACTGGATCAATGCATTTCGTCAGATTCGGTTGCCCTGCAATCCAAACATACAAACTCTGAACATAGAGAATTATCACAAATTTAGAATGTGGGCAGACATGTGTAATTGCATAATGCCAAAAATTAAACGTTTCATTCCAATGCGCAATGTGAAATGAAGCCGCAAAATATGCTTTTGAATTGGAACATAGGAACATAGGAAAAGCATGGGAACAGGCCCTTCGGCCCAGTTTCTGTACCGAACATGCTATCCAAGGACCTAAACAGTCTTTCCAGGTGAAGAAGAGGTTCACTTGCAACTCCTCCAACCTCATCTACTGCATCTGCTGTTCCAGGTGTTAACTTCTCTACACTGGCGATACCAAACGCAGGCTTGCCGATCGTTTCGCTGAACAACCTCCGCTCATTTCGTCTTAACTTACCTCATCTCCCAGTTGCTCAGCACTTCAACTCCCCCTCCCATTCCCAATCTGACCTTTCTGTCCTAGGCCTCCTCCATTGTCAGAGTGAGGCCCAGGGCAAATTGGAAGAACAGCACCTCATATTTCGCTTGGGTAGTTTACACTCCAGCAGTATGAACATTGATTCTAACTTCAAATAGCCCTTGCTTTCCCTCTCTATCCCCTTCCCAGTTCTCCCACCAGTCTCAAGCATGTCAGATTAGTAAAGTTTCACTGTACTGTGTAGATACAAAGAATGAACCTTGGATCTCTCCTTATGATTTAATAAACCCACTAATACGCAAAGGGGAGCAAGCGTAATACCACTAGCCTTGGCACTCTGTTCTGGAAGGATCAATTCTGATAAACGGTTTCATTAACTTGGCTACAAGATTTAGGATCCTAAATTGTGACGTGATCAACATATTTATAACATTATAATGTTTGATAGAATAAATAGAAATTAACTATATTTTCTGGTGGGATAAGCAAGAACAAGGAGTCATGGTCTTAAAATTAGAACCAGGCATTGCAGAAATGCAGTCAGAAAATACTTTCACACATTGGCATGGATGAATATTTGGAACTCTCCATTCAACATAAGTGTGTTTTGGAAGTCAATAATGCAATTGAAATAAATTATTCATCTTTGGAGAAGTTAGCACTTTCAGGTGGCCAGAATGTAATACCCATGCCTAAAAATATGATGCTGTGTGTCTTCTTGAACCAACACAGTCCACATTGTGAAGATGCTTCCATGAAGTGGCTAAGGATATTGTAAAGGGTTACACAAAAAGCTGGAGAAACTCAGCGGGTGCAGCAGCATCTAAGGAGCAAAGGAGATAGGCGACGTTTCGGGTCGAGACCCTTCTTCAGACTGGTGAACCTCCAGTCTGAAGAAGGGTCTCGACCCGAAACGTCGCCTATCTCCTTCGCTCCTTAGATGCTGCTGCACCCGCTGAGTTTCTCCAGCTTTTTGTGTAACCCTCGATTCTCCAGCATCTGCAGTTCCTTCTTTAACAAGGATATTGTAAAACTGAGTCAGCCATAATAACGAATGTTCAAAGACAGAAGGTTCATAGTATGAGAATGGCTTTGGATGTGACGGTATTCCCATCCAGCAAATGGGCTTGTTGGTTGTGGTTTTCGAATATATATAGGGATGGTGTAAATATTAAAAATGATTAATAAGTAGAATTATCAGAACCCAATGCAATGCAGCCAGTCAGATGAGCTAAATGGTCCAATATTATGTGCTTACCAGAGGGGAAACAATTGTCCTTGGCAAAGTTTGGAAAGAAAGTAGGTAAAGGTTCAGCAGAATAATTTCAATTAAATTCTGCTGAAACAGACCTCAATTCTGACTCACAGAACTCCAGCGCAGTTTCTCACAGAATATTAATGATTTCATTCTTCTGCAAAGTTAGGGGTTCTTAGGCAGCGATTCAATATTGAGAATACTTGTTTTAATTCCAGCTTGGTGGATTCTAAGGTGGCTAATGAAGTCACTGTAGGAACTGTAGACTCTTCCACAGGTGGAGCATGAGGTGACTGAAAGGACTGGCAGGTGGGTAGCTGCTTCTGCCATTTACACATGGCTTCTGTATGCTCCTGCTACATGACCTAGAGACTCTCTATACCATCTTGAATGCTTCTTTGCCACTTTCCGTGATCAGCAACCAGAGGCTTGTTTACTGCAATAGTGCAGTTGTGCACACATAACATCTAAAAAAGTCAGCTGCTTGATTCCGGGGCCTGAGAATGGTAACGGATTTTAAAAAGGTTCAATACTAATGCAAGTCTTTTTAAGTACAACAGTGTAGGCTGTCTTGTCTTCCCATAGATGAGAACAAATGTTCTAGGGGAAAAGGTAGAGAGTTTAGACCTCAGTAGCATAATGAAAAGTAGTGGGAACG
Source organism: Raja brachyura (assembly GCA_963514005.1). The sequence continues at coordinate 10,014,497 of OY740812.1, read as the reverse complement.
GTTACAAAGTCAATTCTTCTCAAGAGATTCAGACAGATTCTTCACTTTTGGAAGACCTTGGTGCCAATGGTTCATTTAATGCCCTTGTCTTTAGATTTTTATTTTTGGTAAAGGGGAGATACAAATCAATATGCGGCAACAATTCCTTGATGTTGTTTTCAATGTTCTGCCTCACATGACACTCACTTCAGATGTTGCATCTTCAACCACCTACATTTTGTTTCCACCCTGCAGTATTGAATATTTGTTTTTCTATCACTTAATACTGCACAGTCAAAATTACCAAACCCATTTTAGGCAAGGGAAGACACTTTTCAATATTTAGTATAGGCAGTGAGATAGAAATAATCTACTATCTCCTGTCAACATTAAGCATTTTATGACAGCCACAGAATAAAGCCTTGTGGGAGTTCTTGTGTTTTGAATCTCCTCAGAGGACGAGAACACATTAATGCTGAGCGCCATCCAGTGGCTGAAGTGCACAGTGGAAAGATACCCAAATAGAAATCTGAACATTAATAGCAGTTTTAAAATTTGTTTTAGTGCTATCTACATGTGATAGCATGACTGCTGCCACATAAAAACAATGTCAAATCTCACAATCTGATAGCATTTGGACTTGATTTTGTACAGAGTAGCATTGTCTCGCCAACAGTCTTTCTTCTTTTTGTTATTTTTAAGACTGTGTTAAAAGTGTGTTTTAGTGTTCCTTGGTTTGTTTTATTTGGGGAGTGGGGTTGGGGGGGTTGTGGGAAGCTTATTTCAATCTCTTACCTCAACGGAGATGTGATTTTTTTCCCTGTATCATATCTCCGTCCCCACTTCAGCCTAACATCGTGGAGTTGGCGGCCTTTCCTGGAGGCCGACCCGGCGCTCCAAGCCGTGGGAGTCTGCGGGACTTTAACATCGCGGAGCTTGCGATCCCTTTGCCGGGGATCAAAGCTCCAACCGCGGGGCCTGTGGACTTTAACATCGTGAAGCCCATGGTCTCTGGAAAAAAGAGGGCGATTCGGGAGCTCCATGCTGCGGAAAGAGTTTCAACCGCCCCGACGCGGGAGTTTCGATCACCCCGACGGGGGCTCCGATCGTCGGCTGCGGGGACTTTGATCGCCCCGACTGCGGATTGTTTGAATGCGCCGACCGCGGGAGAACAAGATGAAGATTAAACTTTATTGCCTTCCATCATAGTGAGGAATGTGGAATCCACTGTGGTGGATGTTTATTTTAACTTTTATTTTATGTGTTTGTGTGTCTTGCTGCTTTTCTCGAAGTAAGGCTGTATGGTGACTCAAATTACACTGTACCTTAACTGTGACAATAAACTGACCTTGAAACCTTGAAGTCATTGGAAGCAAAGGAGAATACATTCCCAGGCCTACTAGCTGATGGCACTAATAAATGTAACATAGCTGAAAAAATAGATTTCAATTTGGATATTATTCCCCAAGATCAAAGAATTTATATAAAACTAATTTTGTTAATCAAAACTGAAATACAGCGAAGCCTACCAGGACAGAGCCTTAACATTCTGAGATTAAAGTTTCTATACCACTGCCAACTACACAATTTGAAGAATAAAGGAATGGGAAAGAAAGAACATAATTTGACAGAAACTGTGGCAGTGTCATTGCGGTTGCATAATTAATGACACATTTTATTTGGCACAACCTAGGAGATTTGGTCATGAATCTTTACCTCTGCAGGAATCTTTCATAAGTCTGCCTGTTAGCGAATCCTGCCCTCCGAACACGTACATTTTCCATTAAACCTAAATATTCCACTTGATGCTGGCAGCGACGCTCATCAAACAGGAGTGGAGATTTTTGCTCATTGGGCTTAATGCATCGAACATAGTAAGGCTCCTGTTAAACAGACAGATGACATCTATAAATTAACGTCCTTAATATAGAATATACTCCTGATTTAACCACTGACAAACTTTTTATAACAGATGCATTCATGTGCAATACTGTGTAGGTTAACGTTTCTAAGTTAATAATTGTACATCTTGACATTATTGTAAAATTCAAGGAAAAAAGCACTAGAATCTTACAATAGCACCTGGTATACGTTGTTGAAATCAGTATAGATAATTCTTGGTATAATTATGCATCTTAGACACAGACATGCCTTACGGGTCACTCTCTGCCACCCATGGTCCCCTCAAATTACCTCACATCTTTATTTAAAATGAACCCCCGATTCAACTCTTCTAAATGTGTTTATCAAGCTTCAGCATGAATGATTCAATACTACATGTCTGAACCTTCTCTTTATAGAAATGAGCGCCATCCTGTTTGTCATTGCATTCCAGGTGCTCCACTATTTCGATAGTTCCAATGGGGTTATATGAATAAAGGGGTTTCCGGTGAGAAATCTACTTCAATGGAATTACAAATTCGCAATGTGGCTACATTTCGGGTGGGAAATACTAACTTCAAAACTTCTCCATCTAGGTCCTTTAGTGAAATATATTAACTTGATTTTGATATCACCGATTCAAACAAAAAAGCCCTTTAAACACAAAGTCTCTATTTAAATGACTGTTCATTTAGATTATGAACATGATATTTTAAAAATACACGAAGTCAACGTTTTCTTTCTCTTCTATGCATTGATATTTTATAGGGACTTTGTTTCCCTCATACAAAATTCATAATTACGAGCAGGCTAGTAAGGCGCTCAGGACTGCTGCCATTCAAAACGTATAGAGCAAGCTGGAATATTAAACCTTTGGCCGATTGCATGACACTAATGTATGCTCCTGCTTCAGGTTGCTACTCCTTTTGAGATTTGAATACAATAATTCACAAACTGTTCAATATTTGTGGTCATTAGTTGTTGCAGTTTATTCAAGAAATATATTCTGAATAAAACATAATTTTAAATATCTGCAACTGAGTACTCTGAGAAACTGCAGAGCTTACCTCTAAAGTGGCCGTTTCTTTCATATCCCATACCCATGGAGATTTCCATATCCCGAACCAAATCATTAAATTTCCCTTTAGGAAGTTGATTTTTGGATATACCAAATACCATGAAGAATTCTCCCAAAATCCAGGATTTGAATCCTTATCTTGGACCCAGGATTACCAGTCCCTTCCCAAGACCACCAAATGTTATCTTGGACACATGGGTCAGAGATGGATTATGATGCCAAATCCAGGCCATCAGTACTCTCCTCTTCATGATAGGAAATGATTAATGGTGAATTTACCCCTGAAAGACCAAACATCCGCAGAGACCCAAGCCACAGGCTGACGGTCAGGAATGTCCTTTAACCTCTTTCCATTTCATCATGGAAAGAACCATACAGTTCTTCCAGATGAAGCAGCAATTCACATGCACCCCTTCTAATCGAGTGTTTGATGTTCATAATGTTACATTCCCTGCACCATAAAAAACAAACGTACCTACATTTAATCTGTAAGTGCGTACAGGTGGAAAATACAATCTCAAAACGTCCTGTTTTCTGCCACTTTAATTCTCCATCACAGTCCCACATCGATCTCATGTTATAAAGAAGCAGTATGCAAACTAGACGAATAGCATCTACAACCTTGTTACAACCTTGCAAATTTCATGTTGAATTTGTCAACTTACAATAACTTATCATCTTGGTCTGTCTCTGAATTCTCATTTCTTCTATAAGTCATCTATCTGTGATATTGGCTCAAATTTAATCTCTCCATTTGTACAACCTGTCCTGCTGGCTATTTCTGATACCTCTGCATTTTGCAACAGTTTACACTCCTTACCCTGTAAGTCAAATTGCTATAGATTACAACAACTGCATCTCCAGACTTGCACCTACTCCACCCATCTGCAATTCAAACACCCCTCACCTGCATCCATCTATCACTTGTTAGCTTTATCGTGTCCCCAACTCTCTTTTTCAGCTTTCTTCCTACACCGACCCTCCACTCCTATCGGTCTGAAGGGTCCCAACAGGAAAAATAGCCAATCCATTTCCTCCCCAGATCCTGGGGATCCGCTGCCTGATTCGCTGAAGGCCTCCAGCATCTCAACCCTCGGCCAGGAACATTTTTCCAAAGCTGCAGATTTGATGCTTAAGCACAAGATATCAAGATATCCATATGAAACATCCAGCATGGACGAAGATCCGGGGGGGAGGGGGGGGGGGGGGGGGGAGGATTTAAAGGGGTATCTGATTTAAACAGGTCAGGTCATTAAGGAATCCGGTCGAACGGGTTTCCTGGCTGGCTTGCAGGTAAGTACCTCATTCAGGTCACTCACGTTATTTAGTATGTTTTTCCCATCTCTCTCTCCCCCTTCCAAGATTGGTTCTTCTGTTTTATTTGTTTGTGCTATTTATCACATTGTAACTTTTGAAAGATTCAAGCGGGTATCAGACGCTTTCTAAGGGCTGAATCGGCCTGTTCGCGGGGCCTTTCATCGCCCGGCGTGGCTTAAAATCAACTGCTGTATCGAGGCTCCCGATGGTGAAACCCCCGCCGGCCGATTTTAAGCCGCATGGGCAATGAAAGGCCCCGCGAACGGGCCGATTCAAGCCCCACGATTCGGGGCGGACGAAGCTGCTGTAACTGGAGTTCGGAGTCGGTCACCAACCAGGTCAGCTCCCGATGTTACCGTCCACAGGGCCCATGGCCGAAGCCTCCGAAACCTCGCGTGTGTGTGTGTGTGCGCGCGCAGCCACCAAGAAATTGTATCCCAGTTATACATCCACTGATTGTGAATTTAGACAGAAATATAATCTTTAGAAAGTCATTTCAAGTCAGTATTTGCACGCACCATGTTATGAAAGAAATAAGTTTCAGAATACAAACATTTAAATTTCAGATCTGGATTATGATCATTTTACAGAAGAATTAAAATATGTTGCAATGTCAGTTTATCACTAAACATTTAAAAATTTTGATTGTGACCTTACCAGGTATGCAATGAATTAATTTTGATATCCTCTTGTGTATGTCAAGAATACTTATATTTGCCGGATCACTGCTCTGAAGAAATTGTTCCCACAAATTAACTGTAGTACATTTCAATGACAATTCAAGGATCCAATATTGTAGATAGGATACAGAACAAGAGGGATTTTGAGACTGCAAATATTACAAATGAAACCTAGGTGTAATCAATCACTGCTGTCTGTTTAGATGGTTAGTGTCCCTAAAAGTAAATCAGAAGGAACCAGCCAATATTCCGCTTTGCTCCATCAAGCAAAAAGCAATCCTGGAAGCATAATGAGAGACAAAGGAAGTCTCATCAGAAACAGCTTCCCATGACAATGTTATAAATCAGGTCATGAAAACATTGTACAAAGACAACAGAACGTCCCTCTGTCAGCATGTGCTCACCAGATAATCAGAACCGAGTTTTAATATCCCCATGTCAAACCCACTGACAGGGAGACAATTCAGAACTAGTACAAATCTTTGGTTGCCATTCACAAGCCATGGCATAGTTGTAGAACAGATGTCAAACTGCACATGGCTGCAGCAAAACTAACATACATTGACATATGCAAGAAAACTACTGCTTTATTGTCAAGAGCCCACTCAATTGTTTCCACCCCCCTCCCCCCCCTCTCTTTGCCAATGTCTTGCATGCAGAAACTACCATTCGTATTGTTTTCAAAACACCACACATGACTTTCAGGATAAACTTATAGGTGCTCATAGTCACCTTATATCAGTGGCACTATGGCGGCAAACTTTAGTAAACTAACTTTCTTTTGAATCTGCAAGCACTTCTATTATTACAGGTATTAATTCAATTGCACCTCAATTTTTGAAAATACCTTTTTTCGGTTAACGCTAAAGACAGAGAAATACTACAAATTCAGTCTCTCATCATTACTGAAATACTCAAACCCAGGCAAAATCCCAGTGAACTTGCAGTGCAATCAAAACCCTGAGAAGGTGTGGTGACCAGAAATCTGAATCTCAATACTTCTATCATTCATTCTAAAAATCCCTGCATTATATTTCCTTCCAAAATGCATAATCTCAGACCTATCTGGCTTAAATTTCACATGGCATTGTTCTGCCCATCTTGTCAATCCACCAAATGTGCCCTGTAACTTGACTCCTTTCTTCACTTAATCACTCTGCTGCCCTGCTTGAATTAGGATACCACATTTTCTGTACTGCAGTCATCTGGTACCTCACCCATGGCGAGTGAACATTTAAAATCTGTCAGAGCGTCAGTAATTTATTTCCATGCCTCCCAAAGTAGCTTGGGATACTTCACATTTGAGCCAGGAGTTTAAACACCTTTAAGCCCACAAATATATCTAATGCCTCTTCCTTTTAAGTAGAAATGTGTTTTGGAATTGGTGGGGAGGGGCCATGGTGACCCTACTTTTAAGAAAAGGAGTTGGATAACAAACAAGCTCAAATGCGTTCCTTCTCAAAAAGTGACTAAACTCTGCCTCTACCTGACACATAATAAACAGCATCCTTGCAAGCCACCATAATATAGCAGGAAATAAACATTAATAGTGGAAGCATGATGACTTTCAGATAAAGACAATCGTATAATTTGAGACAACCTAGAAGTGCGAAAACACAAATATTGGGTTGATAAGTAGTTAATATGCCACAATTTCATGATAATCCTCTGATGTTGAATGACGAGTGTGTTATCCATTTCAAAGATTTGGTTATATTGAAGTCAATGGAACCAATTTCCAGAAGCAGATTTCAATGCATTTCTAATAAACTAAATCACATGTTTAGATCACGTGGGGATGAAAAACAATTTCAAACCATTGGATTTTAAGACTACATAAATTGCACAAATGAAATCAATGGCAATCTGACTAAAATTGTTAATTGAACATACTGGCAATACTTTTTAAACCACAATCATGGTCCGATCATATTTTCTCTTCAATCAATCTATATTACAGACATTGATCATTCACAATCCCTAAAATTAACACAGTTAGAGATGTGAACACACAGAGTGTTTATTAAGACCTGTTCAATAAAGCATGAAAAAAAAACTTTTAAGGTTAAGATTCCTCTCAAACAAAGAGATGGAAAGTATTTTGGGATTCAAGATTCAAGAGAGTTTATTGTCATGTGTCCCAGATAGGACAATCAAATTCTTGCTTTGCTTCAGCAGGATTTTAAGCATACTGTTATTTGAGTTACCTAATGATCAAATTATGTCTGTAATATTCACATTTTTCTCTGGCTCTTCCTATTTACCAATTAAGGTGGATAAATACTTGATAAACAAAGAAGTGAAAAGTTAATATGGATTTTTTTTAATTCAGACCAAATAAAGCTGTTTTTCTTTGATGTAGGAAAGTATGGGAAGTATGTTTCATCATAAATGCTTCTTTTGTTCTTGCAATAACAGAAACAATAGATAGCATGGAGATGTTAAGCCTTAATGTTTCTGATTTACTTACTTTTAATTCCAGGTTTTCTACTAATGCAATCATGGAGTTCTTAAATAAGGTGGCAGCTGTTAAAGGACGTTTTGTTACTTCCGTGATACTGAGCTTTCCCTCTGGCCACATGTTCTTCAGCACAGGATTAGAGCTGGTTACAAAGATAAAAAGTTATTCGATTACAAATGCAGTCCAGTGAGACGATAATCACTACTTGCAGTAGATGAACATCTTTCCTTAAATATGGAGACCAACACAGTATGCCAAATGTCCTCTCACCAGCACCCTATGCAATTGAGGCACAACCTCCCTATTCACAAGTCTGATCCAACAGCAATAAATAATAACGTTGTTAATTTTCCTAACTGTACCTGGACACTAGACTTGGATACTAGGCTTATGTAAGTCATGCATAGGACACTCAGATCCCTCTGCATCTCTGAGTTCTCTCTCCATTTGGTTAGCATGATTTTTTTTAATTTTCCTCCCAAAATAGACTTTCATTTTCCTGCATTATATTCTATTTGCCAGATACTTGTTCACTTAATTAACCTACTTGTATCCCTTGGAAAACTTCTTAAGGGCCTGTCCTACCAGCATCCAACTCCATGCGGTGAGCGCGATCAAACTGGAAGCGGGGGCCGTGCGGAGGTCAGGTGATCCCTGTACAGGGCCGTTCCCAACAGCATGTGCCTGCATACGAAGAGCACGACCAAACTGGCAGCGAGGGACGCGCGGAGGTCGGGTGAGTGGCGCAACGCGGCGCAAAGTGAGGCAAACTTAGAGCGAAGTCTTAAAGGTAAGTTCGCCAGGACAGAGAGGGACACATAGAGAGGGCCACGGAGCCACATACAGAGAGGGTCACGGAGGCACCTACAGAGAGGGTCACGGAGGCACGACGTCGAGGTGGTGTATAATGCGTTGAGGCGACTGCAAGCCGACAAGCCGTTGCCGCGCGGAATTTTTGAACATGGTCAGTTGTTCGGAGACCCACGCGATGTTGGGATGAACTACGCACAATTTCGCACGGCTCCGGCGATCGAAGTGGGACCAGCCCCACGACGCTGGACGGCTCAAGCGACCAAGTTAGGTCACGCTCATCGCATGGAGTTGCATGCTGGTGGGACAGGCCCTTTACTTTCTCTTCACAACTTACTTTCCTACCTTTGTGTCATCAACAAGTTTAGTAATTTCACCTTTTGTGTCCTTATGCAAATTATCAAACTTTGTGGCAACAGCACCAATTCCATGACACAAAATGCATTCCATCTTGCCAACGAAAGAAAGATCAATTTACCACTATTCTCCATTTCTTTAAAGTCAGCCAATTAATGTTAGCTCTTTCACTACAACCTTTTATTGTCAACAGCAATCTTTGATGTGGTACGTTGCCATATCTCTGGTAATAACGTCCTTAATAAAAGCTTCTGACAATTTCCCATAAGTTAATTGGCTAATAATTTCCTGTTTTCTGCCCCTTATTTTTGCATAATGGAATTAAAATTTTCCCATCCAATGGAACTTTTTGCAAATCTTGGGAAACATGGAAAATCAAAACAAACACATTTCACAAGCCTCGTCTTTTAAGACTCAAGAATGAAATTCATCACAAATATACAACGGGTTTTCTAACTATATATATTTTGAAAGTCAACATGTAATAACATGATTGTTCATCCCTTTCCAGCAGAAAATGGCATGCTTCTCCTACACTCCAATTAATGTAACTTTCTCTCCTTTATCTACAGTTTTGTCCATTCCAAATCAGACACTCTTCACCATCTTCCCAATTTACATGGAAGAGTTTTCAAAATCCTCCCGCCTGCTCAAACCAGGACATTTCTTCTCACATCAAACCCTTTTTCTCAGTTCAAAATGTTACTGCCACCATTGAAGCCACATATCACAGAAACCCAAGATTCATAATTTCTTGGCCATTCCTTTTACAGAATGAACCATTATTTACAATCTAACCCTTCATTCATATATTAAAAATAGGTATTTATTTTTGTTATGATGCAGTATATATGGATGCAGTAAATTGAATTGCTTTATTTAGCGAGCGCAAGATTAAGATCCATGCAAGATCCGTTTGGCAAATTGTTGTACAAATGATGTTAAATCAAATTCAGACCTGTTCTTATGAATTGGTAAAAGTATGAGCAGGACCTATTTTGTTTCATTTTAAGATTACCACATTACTTCCTCTGCCTCACCTGTTGTACATTAGTCGCTTGAAATCCTGAAACAGCGTGTCCTTGTTTTTGTCAATGAACCCATTGACTGAGTATCTAGATGGAAGGAAAAAAGGCTTGGTGTGAATGCAAAAACAAAATGATGCAGACTATTTATGCCATCTAAACTGCCACAATCCTGAATAATTACTTCCAGACCCTGACCCATAAGCAGCCACAATTGCAGCGATACTGTACTACTAACAAAGCAAATCATCTCATGGCTCTTCACAGAAGCTTTCCCAATCATAAATGCACATCAAATCAAATAAAAATTATATATACTTCAAGCAGTAGACCATTATGACCATTATCACCATACCTTTCTCACAATCACCAGGATATAGGACTACCAGATGAACAAAAGTTCTTAATTATAAAAGATTTTTACAAGTACAAAGTAGCACATTTTTACACATGCTGCCATGCAAGAAGAAACTTGTTTCCATAGCAGCAGAGCATGTCTGGAATAATCAACCTCAAGTATTGTTGTTAATCAAATGTACAGAATGTTACATTTCTATATATTTGTAAATGATAAATGGTGGTGGTGGTGGTGGAAAAACATTCATGATAGACAATGAAGCAAGTCCTCGATGCAAATTCAGTCACCAGTGGTGTTAAAAGAAGAGATAGTTTAGGTGGAAACATTGGGTTCTTGAAGGTATAGAATTAGAAAATAATTGTGAGAGAAGCCAACTTGACCATGAGAATGAAAATGTTTAGATGGGTTCAATGCATGTCAGTAGATACAAAGTAACAGTTAAACAGATTTATTTGCAAGTAATAAACTGGGGATTTATTCTGAGCAACTAAAATGACACAGTTATATAATCAAAGTCAATTAGAGGGAAATATCACCCAAAATGAAAATTACTTTGCTCATAATAGATACTGCAGGAAGGAGATCAGATACTGCACACATATCTAAGATGCTATGGAAAATGAAGGCCAGGTTAGGCACCAAACTTACACAACATGCCCAGCGTAATGCTTAATCCGAAAATCTCGTTCAAACTCCAGGGTCTTGTCAGATGCACAAAGCTGAAAACAAGAAAGGAAATTACTAGATATAACTTAAATCAATGGCTTTCTTTAAATAACTTGCGAGCCATCCTACAAACAACAAAGGACTTATGAAAACACAACAACATGGAACAACTTTCAGTTGACAATTCTATTTGAAATCTAGAATTTAAGTTGCATGTTCATCCGATTGATTACACAGCTTCTAGTTGCTTCACAATTTATTCATTTTAGTAAGAAATTGTGTGCCAAATGCATAGATTTTATCTTTTTTATTTGGTCATTTGTGAATAATTATTCATATAGCAGATCAATTGAACAAAAGATTAAAGAGAATGCTTTGCTGTCAAGTTCAGTGGCACATTTCCATAATTGATTTGGTATAGACTGTAAGATTACCTTCCTTTTTCTTTATCTTGCATGCAGAGCCAAACATCACTTGGTATGCTACTATATGTGCATACTAATAATATTTCCAGATGCGATCAATCAAATTTTATTGGATCAATTGCAAATAGATTGAAAATGTATAATTGGTAATCTTATTTCTGTACGTAATATTATCAAGTTCCATCTCAGCATGCAAATTTAAACAAATAGGACAATAACAAAAATACTAAAAACTATTCAATCAGATTTTACTCAAAAAAGAGAGCACACACCAATTAAAAGGAAAGGACACTGCTATTAAATTCATATAATTACAACATACTATAAGACGCATCAACAAAAGAACAGATCTTTGCCGTTTGCCATCCATCAACAAATGGTAACATCTTTACATATGATTACTGCATCTGCACACAGGGTGCACCTGCGACATCTGCTGATACGAAAATGAAATTTAGACTTATGGTCTCCCAAGCTTGCTCTTTCATTCAATAAGATCATGTCGCACCCTGTTGCTTACTGACTTCCCCATTCAAATCCCACATTCGGATTCTCACGGTCCAATGACATTAACATCAACAATTATAATACATGATTATATAAAACGCTCAAGAGGTAGACAGAGGAAAGTCTGAATCTTAGCTCCAAATGGTTGAGCCAATGTCTTGAGATTATGTTCACAGTTGCTAAACTCTCCAATTTGAGGAAATAACTGCTTAGCATCTACCCTGATGATCCCTCTCAGAATCTTTCATATCTCAATGAGATATCTCACTGAACAGAAGGTCACGGAGATGTGCTCAATCATCACCCTTGGAAATAGTTTCCTATAGACTGTCCTATTTATGCCTCTCATAAATTGATTCACTTATATCAGGACTCCCTTCTGCAATTTTTCTTTGAAAACTTTATTGACAGTGTCACCATTGAACTCTCAATTTCTTTCTATCCCAAAGTGTTACTTTGTTTGGCATAACCTTTTCCACACCTGAGCCATGACTTAACTATGTTATGCTACTCCATCCATCACTGACCCAAACCTCCCACAATCACTCCCATAAAATAATGGATTTTTCTGGTAATTGCTGAAATGCAGTACATGGACATTTCAATTTACTATTATGATTCTTGCTGCAGAGAATATACTGTGCAATTTCTATATTGTGATTATCTCGTGCTTAACAATTAGAGTACTCTTGTGCTGTCGAGGGAAAACAGATTATTCGTAGTTTAATGTACTCGAGCGGACAAAAATGAATCCATGGAAAAATAAATTTTGCTGTTTGACATTTGTAACTTGTATCATCCATAATATTAGATGCAGATAACAGCCTAATATTTCGCTTGGGTAGCTTACAACCTAATAATATGAACATAGCATAACAACGCCTCGACTAGCACACCAGAGCCTCAACTTCTTTAGAAGGCTTAGGAAGTTCAGCATGTCTCCAATAACCCCCACAAACTTCCACAGATGCGCCGTAAAAAGCATTTTATCGCAATGTATCGCAGCTTGTTTTGGGAACAGCTCCATCGAACAATGAGCTTACGCTCTTCCCCCACAATCAGTCTGAAAAAGGGTCCCAACCCGAAACGTCACCTATCCATGTTCACCTGATCCGCTGAGTTACTCCTGAACTATGTGTCTAATTTTGAGCAATTTTGCAGCACTCCATGTTATTGTGTAAATAAATAATATTTTCTTTCACGCACAGACAATTTGCTGCAAAATTAGCAAATGCAGCTTTCAAGACCAAAATTTGTACATTTTTTAAGGGAACAAGGATTAAAATTCACGCTGTTTTGAGAACAGCGTGAAAGAAGCCATTCTCCTTCTCCTTGCTCCCATCTGGCAGAAGTTACTGAACAATCCTTCGATAATATGGATACTGGTCGATTCATCACAACCCTACTGTGGACACTGCATTTTATCTGTGGAACTATTGCACTAAAGTTCAGAAATATGGGTGGCACAGTAGCACGCACTAGAGACCCGGTTTGATCCTGATTAAGGGCATTTTCTGTACAGAGTTTGTACATTCTCCTTGTGATCACATGGGTTTTCTCCGGGTGCTCCAGTTTCCTCCCACACTCCAAAGACGTGCAGCTTTGTAGGTTAATTGGCTTCTGTAAATTGTAAATTGTCCCTCGTGTGTGTGTGTAGGATAGTGCTAGTGTACAAGGCGATCGCTGGTCAGTGTGCCAAAGGGCCTGTTTTCACGCTGTATCTCTATAATGTTTACATGCACTCCATACCTTCCCCTTTGCTCCATCTATTGTACTCGAGTTTAACTTGCATAGAAACATAGAAAATAGGTGCAGGAATAGGCCATTTTGCCCTTCGAGCATGCACCACCATTCAATATGATCATGGCTAATCATCCAACTCAGTATCCTGTATCTGCCTTCTCTCCATACCCCCTGATCCCTTTGGCCACAAGGGCCACATCTAACGCCCTCTCAAATATAGCCAATGAAGTGGCCTCAACTACCTTCTGTGGCAGAGAATTCCAGAGATTCACCACTCTCTATGTGAAAAATGGTTTTCTCATCTCGGTCCTAAAATATTTCCCCAAAGACTTATGTATTACATTATGTATTATAGCATGCAAAACAAAGCTTTTCACTGTACCTCCATACACATGACAATAATAAACCTAAACATAAAGATATACAAGTGGAGTGAGTTGGAAGAATTGAGGAGCTGCAGGTTAACCATGATCAAGTTAACTGACTATTTTGATGACATATAAGATTCAGATTCAATTTTAATTGTCATTGTCAGTGTATAGTACAGAGACAACTAAATGCATTTAGCATCTCCCTGGAAGAGCGACACAGCAAATGATTTGGAACAAAAAAATGTAGTGAGTCATGCAGCATTTGTGGAAAGGGAAACATTTTATGATTCAGTCTTCATCAGAACTCAGATTTCTGAGAAAATAAGTTAGTTTTCTAGACAGTCAAGGCAACCTGACCAGGCAAACTGAAATGGCCTCATCTACAGTGTTAGAAGTCTTTAAGATAGAAGGTAGAACAAGAGACCAAATCATTGATACAATATTGTGAAAACATCAGGCACCCCAAGAACTGGAAGACCCAATTTCCTTTCACTGCAGCACTTGCTGCTGACATCTCTTATCATCCCTTGGATCTTCCTTATTCCATAAATTCCCACCATTTTTTCTTAGATTAAGTTCTCATTCTAGCAGATTGGCTACAGTAAGCACTGACACGTATACAAACACTATATATAAGACTACAGAAACAATAATGAATAACCCGTCTTAAAGGATAAATCTTCCTTGCGTGAAATAAATGCAACAATGTCAATTTTGTATCATGAGTGATTTATAGAAAATATTATGTCAAGCTTCACCTAACTTCAAAATGAAAACATACTTTCATGGCTCTTTGTAGGTTTATTTCAGTTTATCAAAAGCAAGATGCTGAGCTGAACAGCTAAGCCAGAAAATTACAGAAGACATGAAAGAACATGAATATATCAAGGACACCTTAAAAGCTGAGCTAAATAAAGATGTTCTAGAATGGCTACTATGTTTCTGCTCCTGTATCTTGAAATTAAATATTGATTTTTAACTCGCATCATAATTATGATCTAGCGATATGACTTATCATGTCTTATTCTCTGCTGCGATTTATCATTCAAGCAACTTTAAATATAGATTGGATGATAACACTGCCAGATAATAAGTAATCATGCTTGCATAAAGATTTCATTACAATTTCTTGCATTTTGCTATTCTTTCAACTGCTAGGGTATAATTACACAAATTAGTCCAAGATGCTCATTTTTAAGTGGCTATGTAGATAGCATGTTTAATTGTGCTACTCGCTTACAGGGGAGTATTGTGACTAACCCTAATCCCATTTTTGTTGGATGTCCACAAACCACATTCAATAAAAGTAACTGGATACCAACCAGCAACTGTCACTGATATTTATCACTCATTCAGTTTGTCGTCCAAATTCCAATGCTGAATAACTGTCCCAACTGCGATTAATCAACACCACTACAGTGATTATATCTGTGACATTCATTGTTTGCACTGTAAGAGCTCTTACTCTCATTTACAGGATCATTTATAGTTTAGAAATTGGATATAGCAGAAAATATCTAATTAAAATGTTTAATTATTCAAAATGGCACTGGTTATGTTCTTGCCGTATTACTCTCACTTTTGAAAATTAAACACTTATATAAGCACAGATTTTGTGAAGATTAAACTGATAGTATTTGCTACCTTCTTGGAAAAATTGAAGCCCACATTCATCAGTGGAATGAATTTTCTCCTTTCAGATGTCGGATATTGACAGCTAATGCAAAAGGATCCCTGATGTCCAGGAATCATGAACTCATCAACCAAGATGAAGAACAAATCACATTAAAGAAGTTTAGAGTGTCAAATAAATAAAAAAATATGGTTTATCATACATAAGCTTTTAAACATGAAAAATAACAAATCTTTTATATTTTTAGGTTTTCATAATGGAATTACAGTGAACAAGTCAATGTTTTTTCCCTCCTACCTAGTAGCTTGCAAAGTAATTAACATGTCCCAGGACACAATTTTTAGCAGCAAATGTCAAGAATTGTAGTGGTTTTACAAATGGGCAAAATTTCCATTTCAGTTTAATTGTTTCCCATTGACTATGATTGTGGAGGATGCAGACACCACCACCTAAAAGGTGCAATAGATTACTGGCACAGCTTTAATATTTCTCAATGAAAATCTCTACCTGGTCAATTTCATGGTTCAATCGTGTTCTAACTAATCCTAATGGTTCTTCTCTCCACAGATGCTGCCTGACTTGCTGAGTATTTTCATCATTTTCAATTTTATTTCAGATTTACAACATTTGCTATTTTTGCTTTGACTAACAGTTTAAATGTTATTACAGCCACACAACCACCATTGTGTCACTTATGGAGGACAAAGCAGCGAGTCCCACCAACAATTCTGATTATACCATATTTAATGAGCCTCAAGCTGATCCACCGGAGTGCCATGAATGAACTTCCCATCCTACAACAGTCATTATTTATTGCTTCTCCATGAGTGAGGTTGTTAGATCAAGATACAGAATCTAAATGGCAGAACAATTGCGCTTTATCTTCATGCTCTAATGCATTGTTAATTAAATACATTGACTTCCGAGATTCTTTTATTTTCAATACTGCTTTTCCTTCATGTTGGAAACTAATGAAGCACATCTTTCACCAAAGACCATAGAATGCTAGTAGATGCCCCATAGTTATGTCTATCTGAAAGAGGTAGTAGAAGAAACATTCTTTCTTCAGGTTCATTGCAAAACATAAGAATTTTCTAAACCTTCCATGTCTGACTTGACAAAATGGGAGACAGGATCCTGCTCAAACGCCTGCCCTTTCGGGCTATAGTGGAATTTATCTGGAAAAAGCACTTACTACACCAGAGTGGGTTGGCAAGAAAAAATAGTTCAGCTGTTCTCTTCCGTCATCACTGAAGGATACGAAAATCATAAAAACAGTTCAGAACCAAAATCCTGTCCCTTGCCCACAGAAATGTTGCAAAAACATTGAACACATAGCTATTTGTTACATAGTCACACTATGTAATGTTATAACAAAAAGTCTTGGTTCAGTTCACTCCAGTCCTCCTGCATTGTGCAACTGCTATCTGGCTTTTTTTTTTAAAAGAGCTTAAAATATCTGGGCCAGCAATAAGTAGGTGACCTAATCCCTGTGTAGATATGAAGCAAACAATTTGCACATCACTCTGACAGTTTTTACCTCTATCCAAGACCTGCCAATCTCACACAAATGAGCAGAATACAAGGTCAATTTGGATCTTATTTTTTCCTTTTGTTTTTTTATGTACTGCCTCCATAATGGATAAAGATCAGGTTTTCCTTTTGTGAATTCTGTACTTTGATTTACTGCATTAACTTGTGCCTTCAGGAAGGAGTGGAATAAGAACTAGTCTACTGTCCATGATGACAGATTCCATAACAGACAACACAAGTCTAAACATATCCAAATCTAACAAGACAAGCAGTGTACAATAACATATTTATGTGTTTTGTAATGAGCTTTGCAAATGAGAATTCTAGCTTCAATTCCTGCTTGGATTTAAATTAGTTGCTCACTGCTTTAACTATCTTCAATCTTTTAATTTTTTTTAAACTTTATGCTGGTCGCAGATTCAGCTGTGGTACCCCCAACTTAGCCCTTTGCTCAACTTCTATTTGAACAATTTGAAGTATCGAATAATTTGTATTTTGATAATCTTTAGTCAGTGGGTGGTGAATCTGTGGAATTCATTGCTACAGTAGGCTGTTAAGTCCAAGTCAATGGATATTTTTAGCGCAGAGATAGATAGATTCTTGATTAGTACGGGTGTCAGGGCCTATGGGGAGAAGGCAGGAGAATTGTGTTAAGAGGGAAAGATAGAACAACCATGATTAAATGGCAAAGTAGACTTGATTGGCTGAATGGCCTAATTCTGCTCCTATCACTTATGAACATAATAATCCAATTCTTATTGAAACATTTGAGAACCTGAGGAGACTTTACCAATAAGATTTTGAGTGGATAGTTTTAGTCATGGGAAAACAAGAGCTGAGAGGATCGTTTCAGAATAAGGAGGAAATTACTCATTTAAGGGAGGCATTTTTCATCAATTGGGGAATCTGGTGTTTAGGGAAACAAAGTAAAGTGGAACTTAGATCAGGATCAGATCAACTGTAATCCTGCAGAAAAGTTGACTAAGAACTGCTTTTACCTCCAGTAAGTCCCAAAAACGTTTTGGTGCTAGATACAAGGAACTGCAGTTGCTGGTTTATAAAAACAGACACAAAGTGCTGGAGTGACTCAGCGAGTCAGACAGCATTACAAAAAAAAAAACAAAGTGCTGTGATTCAACGGGTCAACACAAAGTGCTGGTATCAAAAAAGACAAAATGCTGGTATTAAAAAAATACACTGGTGCTGGTGTATCAAGAAAAGACACAAAGTGCTGGAGTCTGAATCATTAAGTCTGAATAAGGGTCCCGACTCGAAACTTCGCCTATCCATGTTCTTCAGAGATGCTGCCTCACCCAGCACTTTGTCCATGTGTTTTTTAGAGATTGTTTGCTAAGCATTAATTGTGACATTGTTAAACATATATTTCTCAAGGAATATAGCACTATTTACACGACATAACAGGACAGAGTTAATCCTAATGATTCATCCTTGTTGAGTGAGCAGAATTTCACATACTAACAAAGGGTCTTGTTCCTTTTGCATTTTGTGGTTGCTTTATTCATTTCTTTCCTCACTCAAATTCCAAAAAAGCAAATTTATATTTCTTGTTGCCATTTTTTAGGTATGATCCGTCCCCAGGTTACAAATGGGTTGTTTTTTTTTCCAAATCAATTTTGTCCATGAGTTTGAAAATACACAAAATGACTCTATGCAGTAACCATACCTCCACATTATTTTTGTCAATGGTGTTGTTGAGTTCCAATTTAGGTGAACATTTATCATCTTCCCCAACCGAGTTACATTGTAACAAAATCATGATGTCCCACTCTCAATCGTTGGTTTCAGTGGGCTTGAAGTGGCTCATGGAGCATTGTTGGGCAATAGAAGGGATTGCTTGTCAATTTTCAAAGCAATTCTCTTACATGACCTCCGCAGCGAAAACTGGCAGCCTATGTTCTTGAGACAATTATATCCAATTACATTGACGACTGCTTTGGTGTCACCTCCTGCACCCACGCAGAACTGACTGACTTTATCCATTTCACCACCAACTTCCATCCGGCACTCAAATATACTTGGACCATTTCCGACATTTCCCTACCATTCCTTGACCTCACCATCTCTATTGCAGGTGACACACTCCTGACTGACATCCACTACAAACCAACTGACTCCCACAGCTACCTGGACTACTCTTCCTCCCACCCTGCTTCCTGTAAGGACTCCATCCCCTATTCCCAATTCCTCCGACTACGCCGCATCTGCTCCCAGGATGACGTGTTCCACACCAGGTCATCGCAAATGTCCTCGTTCTTCAGAGAACGGGGTTTCCCCTCCCCCACTATCGATGAGGCTCGCACCAGGGTCTCCTCCATACCCCGCAACACTGCCCTCTCTCCCCATTCCCCCACTCACAACAAGGGCCGAGTCCCCCTGGTCCTCACCTTTCACCCCACCAGCCAGCGCATACAACAGATAGTCCTCCGTCAGTTTCGCCACCTCCAACGTGACCCCTCCACTCGCCACATCTTCCCATTCTCCCCCCCTGTCTGCCTTCCGCAAAGACCGCTCCCTCCGCAACTCCCTCGTCAATTCTTCCCTTCCCTCCCGCTCCACTCCTTCCCCGGGCACTTTCCCTTGCAACCGCAAGAGATGCTACACTTGTCCCTTCACCTCCCCCATCCACTCCTTTCAGGGACCCAAGCAGTCATTCCAAGTCCGACAGAGGTTCACCTGCACCTCCTCCAACCTCGTCTACTGCATCCGTTGCTCCAGATGCCAGCTAATCTACATCGGTGAGACCAAGCGGAGGCTAGGCGATCGTTTCGCCGAACACCTCCGCTCGGTCCGCAATAACCAACCCGACCTCCCGGTGGCTCAGCACTTCAACTCTCCCTCCCACTCCGTATCCGACCTCTCGGTCCTGGGCCTCCTCCATGGCCAGAGTGAACAACACCGCAAGTTTGAGGAACAACATCTCATATTCCGCTTGGGGAGTTTGCATCCTCTGGGCTTAAACATTGAATTTTCTCAATTCTGTTAACCCAGACTGCTCCCTCCCCCCCCCCCCCCCCCCACCTCTCCCTCAGCCCTCGGGCCCTGACATTCCTTCTCCATCTCCCCCCCCCCCCCCCCCCCAAGTCGCACTAGCTTCTCATTTTCACACCAGAAACAGC
This sequence comes from Raja brachyura, assembly GCA_963514005.1. The sequence goes on along the minus strand of OY740812.1, from coordinate 9,994,536 downwards.
TTACAATGGCTTGCTTCCCTTATCACCAATACTTTTTTGCATATCTTTCACTAATTGTTCTTGCTTTATCTCTCCATATCATTGTTTATATCTCTCGTTTCCCTGATCCCTGACCAGTCTGAAGAAGGGTCTCGACCCGAAACGTCGCCTATCTCCTTCGCTCCTTAGATGCTGCTGCACCCGCTGAGTTTCTCCAGCTTTTTGTGTAACCCTATATCCAATTACAGTAAGGAGGTTACATGTAAACACTTTGTTTTTCCAAGACTGGTTCTCGTTGAATTTAATTATATTTTATGGGAGCTTGTTCCAATGTGACTGAATTACGAAGATAACCTGTGGCCATTGATAATGAGCTCTGCAGACCAACTCAAATTTGGCAGACAAGGAATGGCAGATGCTGGTTTGCAAACAAAGTGCTATAGTAACTCAGCAAGTCAGGCTGCATCCCTGGAGAGCATGGATAGGTGATGTTTTGGGTCAGTCTGAAGAAGGGTTCCAACTCAAAATGTCATATTTTTTTGTAAAGCTGCATCAGTAGTTCCTTGTATATGCCAAATTTGAGTTGATCTGTAGGGCTCATTACCCACTGAATTACTCCAGTACTTTGTATCAAATTTGGCAGAGCCGTTTTCAACAATTCAAAGAGAAGCAATGTGCTTTTTCAGAGAATAAATTTGTTATAACAGTTTCATGTAGAGATAATTGCATCAACAATGAGCGTAACAATTGACTAAACAATTCACATTTTGCAATTTTAATCTTCCTGTTCTTGATTAAAATATCTGGAATATTACATAAGGGGGGGGGGGGGATCTTGCAGTCACTAAGATACTTTCCATTGCAAATCAACTCAAGTCACCATCACATACAGGATATTATTCAATTAGCTTTTTCTGCATATCATTTGCTGCTATAAGCATTCAGTTTACTCATAGGTTTTTAAAGAAAATTACAATTACATATTCATGTAACGAGCTTATGTTGAACAGGCAAATCATTAATATTCATTCAATGTTTTTTAATTACTTGCTTCAACATAGATTTGATTTGACCAAAGTACAACACAAGATTTTCCTGTATTCTGTCAAGAATACTGGAAAGACAAACTGGGAGAGAGGGTATTACATCCAGTGTATTAAATATGGTGCAGAAAACTCATCAACAGATTGTTTCAAGGTCAGAAAACTTTCAATCCTCAGGTCAGAATAACCCCTTCATTACAGACTTCATTAACATGAATGTATCATTAAATCTTTCCCTTACATAAACTCACAGCATCAATTTCAGCAGGACGTATTTTGTAGGATTGGTGATCAACATGAAAGTATTTATATAATCCCTTGATTTTTACAACATATGAAATATCGTCAGATGCAGACCTTAAGATTATCATTAAATGCCATACAAATTGCATTAAGGCACTGATTAAATTTTAGACGAACATTCTCTTCATACAGAGTCGCGGCGGCGTGACTCATGTTGCAGCGGCCCCTACAGCCTGTCTGGCTTTTAAAAAAAAATTTTTTGTCTGGTTAAATGTAGTTGTTCGTGTTTTTTTTGTACTGTTTCTAACTGTGTATATGTGGGGGGTGGGAGGGGGAAACTTTTAAGATCTCTTCCCTGCACAGGAGACCCGACTTTTTCCCTGTCGGGTCTCCGTTGTCGTTGGGGCCTAGCACTGTGGTGTGGCCTCCGACCGGGTGGTGGCTCGCCGCTGCGGCCCGACTCCACAGCTCCAGCTCCAGCTGCGGCCCGATTCCGGGGCTCCAGCCGCAGATTGCTACCGGTGGACTGTCGGGATATCGGGAGCTCGCGGGTCCGGGTGAGAGACCGCTCTCCGGAGCTCCCGCAACACGACTTCTCCAGCCCGTGTCGCGGGGTTGGAGCGACCCAGAGCGGGGCCATACATCGCCCGCCGCGGGTTTAATGGCCGCGGGACATTCCAGCTCCCGCCGGGGGCTCCAACGTTGTGACTGTTGGGCCTAGAGCGGGGCCGTACATCGCCCGGCGCTGCCTCAATGGCCGTGGGACTTAACACCACCCGCCTGGGGCTTGGACATCGGGAGAGAAATGGTGCGGCGGAGAGAGAAGACTTGCCTTCCATCACAGTGAGGAGGAGATTCACTGTGATGGATGTTTGTATGAAGTGAATTGTTTGTGTGTTTTGTTTATGAATTGTTCTGTTTGTAATGGCTTGTAGAAACGGAGTTTCGTTCGAGCCTCTCTGAGGTTCGAATGACAAGTAATAAAATCTAATCTAATCTAAGATCCTTGAAAAAAACATCACATATAATTATGTTAGTTCAGTACATTTTTCAGAGGAGCATAATGGAATATGACTCAATGATAACCATAATTACAAAAATACAAGTGTGAAAGTAAACTGTGAGCAGGATATAAAGACATATAGTGCCCTCCATAATGTTTGGGACAAAGCCCCGACATTTATTTGCCTCTGTATTCCACAATTTGTGATTTTTAATAGAAAAAAAAATCACATAAGGTTAAAGTGCACATTGCCAGATTTTATTAAAGGGTACTTTTATACATTTTGGTTTCACCATGTAGAAATTACAGCTGTGTTTCTACATAGTACCCCCCCCCCCCCCCCCCCCCCCCCCCCCCAATTCCCACTACAGGGCACCATAATGTTTGGGACACATGGCTTCACAAGAATTTGTAATGGCTCAGGTGTGTTTACCTGCCGTCTTAATGCAGGTATAAGAGAGCTCTCAACACCAAGTCTTTTCTCCAGTCTTTCCATCACCGTTGGAAACTTTTATTGCTGTTTATCAACATGAGGATCAAAGTTGTGCCAATGAAAGTCAAAGAAGCCATTATGAGACTGAGAAACCAGTATAAAACTGTTAGAGACATCCGCCAAATTCTTAGGCTTACCAAAATCAACTGGTTGGAACATCGTTCAGAAGAAAGAGAGCACTGGTGAGCTTACTAATCGCAAAGGGACTGGCAGACCAAGGAAGACCTCCACAGCTGATGACAGAAGAATTCTTTCTATAATAAAGGCAAATCCCCAAACACCTGTCCGACAGATCAGAAACACTCTTCAGGAGTCAGGTGCGGATTTGTCAATGACCACTGTCTGCAGAAGGCTTCATGAACAGAAATACAAAGGCTACACTGCAAAATGCAAACCACTGGTTTGCCGCAAAAATAGGGTTAATATTTGCCAAGAAGTACTTAAAAGAGCAACCACAGTTCTGGAAAAAGGTTGAAGATTAACATATCAGAGTGATGGCAAGAGCAAAGAGGAGGAGGGGAGATGGAACTGCCAAAGATCCAAAGCATACCACCTCATTTGTGAAACATGGTGGTAGGGGTGTTATGGCCTGGGCATGTGTGGCTGCTGAAGGTACTGGCTCACTTATCTTCATTGATGATACAACTGCTGATGGTAGTAGCATTATGAATTCTGAAGTGTATAGACACATCCTATCTGCTCAAGTTCAAACAAATGCCTCAAAACTCATTGGCCGGCGGTTCATTCTACAGAAAGACAATGATCCCAAACATACTGCTAAAGCAACAATGGTGTTCTTCAAAGCAAAACATGATCAATTCTTGTGTGGCCAAGTCAATCAACCAATTTGAACCCAATTGAGCATGCCTTTTATATGCTGAAGAGAAAACTGAAGGGGACTAGCCCCCAAAACAGGCATAAGCTAACGATTGCTGCAATACAAATCTGGCAGAGCATCACCAGAGAAGCCACACAGCAACTGGTGATGTCCATGAATCGCAGACTTCAAGCAGTGATTGCATGCAAAGGATATGCAACAAAATACTAAACATAACTACTTTCATTTATATTACATTGCTGTGTCCCAAACATTATGATGCTCTAAAATGGGGGGACTAAAGTCAAAGTCAATTTTATTTATCACAAACAATGCTGTAATTTCTACATGGTGAAACCAAAATGTATAAAAATGGCCTTTATTAAAATCTGACAATGTGCACTTTTACATGTGATTTTTATTTTAAATTACAAATCTCAAATAGTGGAGTACAGAGGCAAATAAATAAATTATGGTCTTTGTCTCAAACATTATGGAGGGTACTGTAGATAGGAAAATGTGATGGGGAAAAATTTAGGAGCTGGAATATAACATGTGAAAATGTGAGATTATCCACTTTTTAAATTGAAAGAAGGGAAAATCAGAAGAATATTATGATGCCAAATAATCTGGGCCTCCTTGAACAAGCCAGATGTCTGAAGAAGTGTCTCGACCCGAAACGTCACCCAATCCTTCTCTCCAGAGATGCTGCCTGTTCCGCTGAGTTACTCCAGGCTTTTGTGTCTATCTCCAGAAATTTAGTATGCAGGTATGGTAACTAACTAGGAAGGCAAATGGAATATTAACCTTGCTTGCAAAAAGGAGAGTAGATAATTGTAGAGAAACTTTGTTACAGGTGCAGAAACAAGAAACTGCAGATATCTCCATAGCATTTTTAAGACACGAATGCTAGAGTAACTCAGCGGGTCGGCAGCATCCCTGGAGAACATGGATAGATGATATTTTGGCTTGGATCCTTTTTCAGACTAATTGCAGGGGTGGGAGGAAAGAAAGCTAGAAGCTACAGGTTTACTTGGTCATCATGACACGACATATACTGCATACAATGTTGATCCCCTTCACCAAGGAGCGAAATACCAGCATTAGAGGGTGTTCAGAGAAGGTTCCTATGATGGAAATTGGTAATGAAATTAACAAACGTTATGTCATCTACCAAATTTAAAATCATGACCCATCTCTCAGTGTCTAGGTGTTTAACCTACATCGAGAAGAGCAATAATGCTTGCAGTGACCCAGAGGTAAATGTATTTTGTTCCTTGCTTCAGGCCCTTGCCAATTATTTTTTAACTTCAATATTTGCCTCTAAGATTTTGAATTTTAATTTATTAACTAATGCGTCATTTTACCAAAATCTCTCTTTTAAAATAAATCATATACACAATATCAACTGTCCCACAATCTTCTTCCAGCTATTTCACCAAATAATACTTACCTTCCGGCTGGTATAATGAGCATGTTTCTGCAGTTTGTTGTTCAGAGCATCCAAAAACATCTTATCGGTAACTTTTCCCACATTAACGCAGGCATCATCAAGAATCGAAATGATCCCCTTGTGTTGCAGTTCTACTAAATCCACAATTATCTGATTGTTGAAGTAGTCAATCTGCAGAGAGGGATGGGATAGTGATCTTCCATTCATACCAGCAGATCTTGGTCAATAGTAGCGGCAACTTTATTCCAACAAATTTATTCTTCAGCTCATGTCAGTAAAACAAATCATCTCATCATTTATCCCACTGTTGTTTCTGGGAGCTTACTGTGTTATTTCGTACATTAAAATAGTAAAGTACATGACAACTAAAAAGCTAAGATAAAATTCCCTTTTGAAGAGTATCATTGCAATGCCCCTGACAAGACATTGGCAAGCTCACATGGGGAGAACAGGCATTATAGACACAAAAAGCTGGAGTAACGCAGCAGGACAGGCAGCATCAATGGAGAGAAGGAATGTTTGATGTTTCGAGTCTCGAACGTCACCCATTCCTTCTCCCCAGAGATGTTACCTGCCTGCTGAGTTACTCCAGCTTTTTATGTCTATCTTCAGTTTAAACCAGCATCTGAAGTTCCTTCCTACACAGAACAGGCATTATATTGAGGGAAGGCCTCCCTTTGTCCCAGGTCTTTATCGCAATCAGACAAGCGTGAACTGAAATAAACATGTTTTGTCCTTACATGTCTCCAGGGGATGCCTTCACGCTGGTACTCTTCCTGTTCTTGCTTCAGTACAAGCTGGATGAAGAGCTGTTGTAACTTCTCATTGCAATAGTTGATGCAAAACTGTTCTAAACTGCAGATATAAAAATACAGTCATCATTAGTAATGCCCGAAATTACCTACTTTAATCTTACCAACAGCTAGTTGATAAGTACTAGAAGCACTCCAATTATCTTGAAAATATTAGCACCAATAATCAATTTCAAAGGACACAATTGACAAACTAAACCCTGTGCTCTGATAACTAAAGCAATAAAATTTAAATGAATTAATTTTCCAATTTGATTAAGTACAATAGAGCACATTCATTTTCTAATAAACTGATTTTTTAACACATACCTGTTGTCATCAAAAATCTCAAAGCCATAGATATCCAAGACACCAATAACTGTATTTTTCCCATGGATTCTGGCATCATAATTCTTAACTTCAATGATATCATTGATTCGGTTGACAATCCAACAGAAAAGCCGATCATATATTGCCTACAATTCAATTGCAAACAAAAGGTAAATACAATTATGTATTTGTTAACTATTTGTTAATTGTCATCTTTCTTTTTCAATTTGGCCTGGTTGATGTGTTCAGGGAAATTAAAAATAACTGGTCAATAATTTCACTCCACATCCCACAATGAATCAGAGAAACTACAGCAGTTGGTCACTATTCAATCTACTGATTGCATCTGGAAGCAGCCTATCTATTCCCATTCCTTTTTATTTAACAGATTGTTGTATGATAGTTAGTTTTAGAAAAGCCTGGGGAGATGGTAGAAACAGATATAATATCAACATTTATGAGGCATTCGCACAGAGACATGAACAGGCAGGGAATAGAGTGGCACAGATCATGTGCAGGCAAGTGGGATTAGTTTAAACTAGCATTATGGTTGGCACAGGCACATTGGGCCCCAAGAACCTATTTTTGTTCTGTATTCTTCTTTGTACTATGTTCTAGATTCAATTGAAGCTTGACCCAATGTTCCCTCTTCCTCCATTACCAGTACCAGAATCCATTTCTACCACAGAAACCTTTGAGCCATATATTTAATTCTCTAATCCGATTTACCCCGTGAGAATTTAGGCACAATCCAGAGATCATAATATTTTGTGATTCTGCTTTTCAATTTTCTGAGCTGCTCAAAATTTCTCAGCAAAACCTCTTTCCTTGTCCGACCCATGTCCAATCCGTGTCTACATGGACCAGAGCAACTGACACCACTCCACTCCCTCTGAGATATTTTATGCCACTATTTTGTTTTTAGGCCATTGTTACATCCTTACTGAGTTTTCCTGCAGTATTACTTTCATAGAACATTGAACAGTACAGCACAAGTTCAGACCCTTTGGCCTTCAATGTCTGTGCCGAACATTAAAATGTTTATGCAATATGTTTTGTTCCTTTGCTTGAAAGAAAAAACTGATTCTTATTGCCTTTTATTTTTGCTTATTTCATATCAAAATCCTGGTTACTTTTTTTTGGCTGACCCACGAAACAAATCACCCACCAAGCCAAATCAAATGAGTTAAAAGCGTCCCATTACATCACCTACAAGTCTTGTGCCCTTGTGATGTGGTGGAGAAACAGTAGAGGCAACACATGGACACATAGAGAACGTGCAAATTCCACTGGAGTTCACTGGAGCTATGAGGCAGCAGCTTCACTACCGATAATCGCTGTTCTGCCCCTACTTCCAAAAGTCACTTTCCTGAAGACCCTCTAAAATTGGTTCTATTCCTAGAATTGGAATAAGCTTGATGCAATCAACCTCTTGCTCGAGCTTACCTTAATGGCATCACATTTATTGCTATTCAGTACTAATGAGCTGCAATTATTAACTTACGAGTGGGTCTGAACTAGATTTTTGATTTTCATTTGTAATAGGAATTTTCAATGCCACTTTTGTTGCTTATCAAAAGATAATGCAATTTAAAAAAATGTTTTAAAGATTGTCATATACCACAGAAGGAACAGGAACAGAACTTTGCCCGAAAAATAATTTGTCAATTACTATCTAGCGGAAAGCCTGTTAAAATTAAAGTTAAAATAATTCCTTTTTGTTAAACAATGCACTAAAATACTAAAAAGTGACTAAGAATTGATACATGCAATTAGTAATTTATTTGTGCCATAATATTCTATAGTTATAGGTCATAATAGTTGTATAAGTGTGTGCATGTGGATCAATAACAGTACTTATCAATATGTGCAGTGGAAAATGCGAATACATCGCCCGGCGCGGCTTAACGGCCGTGGCACTTACCATCCCTGCCTGGGGCTTCAACATCGGGAGAAAAATGGTGCATAGGGGAGAGAAAAGACTTTGCCTTCCATCACAGTGTGGATGAGATTCACTGTGATGGATGTTTGTGTGAATTGAATTGTTTGTGTGTCTTGTAGGAATTGTTTTGTTTGTATGGCTGTAGAAACAGAGTTTCATTTGAGCCTCACTGAGGTTCAAATGACATTGAATAAATATTGTATTGTACTTTATTGCCATACACAATAGGATTTTAACTTACCAATTATTGACTGGGTGCCTTACTGGAAGGGTCTTAGATGGGTTAGAATTTGTGAAGTGCATTTGAGAGTGGATTTGAGCTAATATGCATATAGGCCGATGAGAAGGGGCATGACTGGATTTAATCATGAGAAATGAAGCCAAAGTAATGGTAGAACTGTCAGTGGGTGCGCTCCTTGGGATCAGTGATCATAATTCTGCAAGTTTCTAAACAGTGACAAAGTGAGAAAAAGAGGGTTCGCAAGTTAGGGACTCAAAGTAAGTGAGGGCTAATTTCAGTGACATATGACAGAATCTGGCGTAAGTAAACTGGAAGCATCCTCTTTCGAGTAAAACAGCATCCAAAAGGTTTTCTTTAAAAAGGGAAATATAGCAAGAGTACAGAGTTACCTTGAGTGAAAGGTAAGGATTGCAAGATTAGGGAACCCTGAATGACAAGGGCTGCTTAGGAATTAGAAGATTGAAAAATAAACTGTATGGCAGATTCATGCAAATAAAAAAATGACTAAACTCTGCCGAAGACAGCAAGTGTAGGAAACAGCGTTAAAAATAAATTGAGAAAGGGGCCTTGAAATATAATTGCCAAACAAGATTAAGGTGAAGCCCAAGGCAGTCTCTAGGTATATTAAGTGAAGTGAGTAATTAGGAAAAGAGTAGGCTTCCTTCAGGACCAGAGGCAATCTGTCTGTAGGGCCGAGTGATGTCTAAAGTGAATATTACTCACATGTATTTACCGAGGCGGATATGGAAGAGTAATATTCTGTTTGAGGAACTGTGATGTTCTGAAGTATTTTCCTAAAAACTATTTTTTTAGTCCCGAAGAAAGAAGAGATGCTATGCCTTGCGAAGCATAAAGGTAGACAAATTACCAGGCCTTGATGACCTGCATCCCGTTGCTATGGGAAGCAAAGGAGGGGACTGTGGGCCACGAATGAACATTATTGTACCTTCATTACCCATGCACAAAGCGCTGGATTACTGGAGGATAGCAAAGATGTAGCAGGGATAACAGATAATTACAGGTCTGCGAATCTTACATTGATGGAAAGGAAAATTATAAAGAAATAAATTATGAAGTTATGAAGAAAGAAAGATTTATCTTCACTTGGAAATCATGGGTTAATTAGAAAAGTCTGTATTGCTTTGTTTGCAGGAAATCGTCAAATTTGAGATAGGAGATAACTAAGCCTATTGAAGAGGGAAATGCAGGCGATGTTGTCTATATAGACGTTAGACCATAAGACATGGGAGCAGAACTAGGCCATTCGGGCCATCGAGTCTACTCCGCCATTCATTTGTGGCCGATTTATTTTTCCCCCTCAGCCCCATTCCCTTCCTTTCTCCCCATAATCTTTGATACAATTGCTAATCAAGAACCTATCAATTTTCGCTTTAAAATACCTAATATCTAGACATCCACAGCCGTCTGTGACAACAAATTCCACAGATTAATCACCGTCTTTCTAAAGTAGTATCTTCAGAAGTAAGATCTTTGACAAGCTGCCAAAAGCCAGGCTAGTCCAGAATGTTAAGAGTCCAGGCTGCCAGATGCAATCCAAAATTCCCTTGATGTTTGTGATAAACATGAACAACTTGGAGCTAGAAGGTATGATAAATAAATCTGTAGATGATGTGAAAACAAGGTGCAGTAGAAAAGGTTGGTGAAGGCAAACGGTATGATATAGATCAACTGAAAGTTGGGCAGTGCAACGCCAAATGAGATTAATCCTGATAAATGCAAGATGATGCATAATGGGAAAGTCAACAAAGGTAGGGCATATAGAGTAAATAGTGTGGCCTTGGGAAATGTTGATAAATAGAGGTATCTTTAGGTTCAAGTCCATAGATCCTTACAAGTGCTAGGACAGATGGATAAGGCAGTGAAGGGAACCTGAAGGCTAACTTTTTCCACACAAGCGGCTGGCGCCTGGAATGCATTATCTGAAGAGGTGGTGGAGGCAGATACACTCAAGGCGTAGAAGGCTGCACACCTAATGGGGCCAGAAAGTTTAATGCAGATGGGTACAATGGACAGGAAGGACAAGTCGGCCAAAGTATATGTTTTTTGTGCTGTACAATTATGATTAGCTCATCACCACAAAATGCTTCATTCTAAGCATCAAAATCTTCTCATTTTAGAGTGGTGCGTATTTTAACATCTATTTCTGATTCTAGGTACGCTTAGTTAATGAGCTTTAAGCATGTCAGACCACAGTTGTTATACAAATACAAGCTTTCCTAGATGTTAATATAGGAATAGATGTCAAAGTAATCATTGTGGATGCAGCTATAAATGTTCATGCTGGACTAACAAGTAAAAGGTTTTGAAATGTGACCATTACTGGCAAACTGGTGTTTTGAACAATGTACAAATCATTATTGCAAGAAAGTCTTACTTTCAATGATATTACCTTAGCGAACGCATCCCGTCCATAGCTGGCTTCCTGATCTGTGTGTTGTTTGTCAATCACATCACGTCCTGTAGCTACAGTACGATATAACAAGGCCTTTTCTACCGCATCAGTTTTTGTTGAGAGCAGTTCCGCAATCACTGACAGCAGCTTACTGCTTTCAATGAGAGTGGCGTCACCGTCCATTGTAAATTTTAAATTTCCCTAGTTTTAAAAACAAATTGGTCAAACTATATGGCACAATGAAAACAAGAATCACAGTTTTGCTTTAAGTAGAGGGGCTACAAACAAGCAAATTTCTATTGTTAATGCATCCTTCTAAAATGACAGAGCCCAAGATGGAGAAAAATCTGCTGCATGGACAACAGAATTATCAATAAACCAAACACTTTATTTCAAATAGTTTAAACTGATAGCTTGTTCCATATGAAAAGAAAAAGTAAACACTGCTGGACATTTGAAATTTAAACTACAAATCCTAGAAATAGACGAAAGACAGTAGCACCTGAAGAAGATGATTTATGATGTAATAAAAATAAAGACCAGGACAAATCAGGGCTGGCAAAAGATGACATCAAGCAGGGTGTTTCCGATATTGGCTAGGGACTGTGTGATCCAAAGGGGGAGACATCATTCAGTTGCCTGATAACAGCTGGGAAGAAACTGTGACTTTCTTAGAGACATTTGAGACCAACTCAGTTTATGATTATGTAAATGATTCTTGTTTTCAGTGCTAAGAAGAACAGCGAGTTCCAAAATATTGTTGACAGCTATTTGCAGATTAGGGTTGAATCGCGGGTTTATTTATGATGTAAAGGCATGCTGCCAGTGAGCTCACCAGACTTTGCAACAAGTCGTAATTCCACAACGGCACCGGGGGCCACAGACATTTAAATACATCTGTTGCAAGAAGAAATTTCCAACAAGCTTCATCAGTAAGCTTTTACATTGAAGGACACGAGGGACTCAGTGTTCCGTTGTTGTTCTGCTGCTGTTGAGTTGTTTGATTGTTTCAAGAAATGTATTTTTTCTATTAAAAAATGTTCTATTTTTTATTTTCCTCACGATAACCGGTTTTGCACTAATATCACAAAATGCAGGCCAGTGGGTTTTCTATTTAAAACAAATTGACACCAGAATAGCTTTATGAGGACAACAGTAGTGTTAAAATGTTGGACCATACGTATGTAGATATATTTTTCACTATATAATGAATAAAAGTTTCCTAAAAAATTCTGGGTATTGCATTCATTTTACATTTCCTCATTTTATAACTGCCTGAATGCAAAATATCTTTTTTTCCCTTAAGTAAACCCACCAAGTGATGCTTGATTGAACTGACAGCATTCAATTTTGAACCTCATTGAAAATCTCACATAAAGACCATCGTCTCGGTACATGTCTGCTCCTTGTACACTTACAATCAGTGGCTTGTTTCTAAAATTGCCTGGTGCAATGCTACACAATTTAAATAAGGTAGTGAGTCAGAAATGAACACGCCTGTGAGGTGTGTATGACTTCTGTGTTCAATTGCAGGGCACTGATGTCAAGCCATGTACAACATCTGCTAAATTACAAGTAAAATAATCTGTTCTTCCTCCTCTAACAATTTGTGCAATAATTTCTGGTAACCTGACAGGAAGAATAAACGCCTTTCTGATGATTCCCATAACTATTTCATAAAATACATGCCAGTTTTTTGGTAGACCTATTTGTTAATGACAAAGTGAAGGAAAATATTCATTGAATGTTTTCTTTTTTAAAGTTGAACTTTATCTTCATAAATCTCAGATCATTTCTTATCAGAGCATTTTGCAGTCTAGATTAGTTTAACTAATAATTTGCCATTTGATTATTTCTTAAGTAGATAACCGCATATCATTCCACATTATACACAAAGTACTGGAGTAACTCAGCAGATCAGGCAGCATCTCTGGAGAAAAAGGATAGAGACGTTTTGGGTCGGAACACTTCTGCAGAGTGAAAGGGGGGGTGGGGGTAGAACTGGAGGTAGGAAAAGGTCAGAACAAATCAGGGCTGGCAACAGATGACCAAGGAAGGGTGAGCCCATAATGGGCCAGTGTTGCCTGGGGAAAAGGAGATAACAGAGGGATACAAGGCTGCGAACAGTGGAACTAGTAGGATGATTATTTACTACTATTTTACCATCTTAATAATCATAGCATTTTCCCAAAGACAGGTTAGACTAAGCAGTCTACTTTGTCATTCTCCAAGAGACTAAGATTTACTTTAGCCAGTGTACTCTTTGTATCCTTTCAATGTTGGTTTTCATGTTAATTTTGCTAATTAAGTCTGCATGCACATTCTTCAGCTGAAATGTGGCAGCCTCCCAAACACATTATCCACATAGCTTTTAACCTCGCAGATGCACAGCAGTGATTGTAGTTGCTACCCTAATTCCATAATTCAATGCTCAAGCTGCTCTCGTTGATGACACATCCCACAAATACGATCATCCATGACACAGGTGCCCAGGTCTTCCAGAAAAAGAATAATTCTATAAAGCACTTTGGCATGTTTCAAACAAAATCTTAAAACTGAGCGACTGTATAAATTCTTGTCCTTGGCTCAGTGATTGCAATTTTACTTCTACTTGGCACTGACTATTGAGAGGCCTATGGTATAACCCCAAAGTGACCATCCCTTTCTTATTCCTAATTTCCACCCAGTGAAGGGCCTGTCCCACTTGGGCATCATTATGTGAATCCCAAAATCCTGGGGCACCGCGCGTCACTGCCTACACCACCACGTCTCACCCCGCGCCATGCGCACGTAATGCACGCCATGCGCGCGTTAGGTACGCGTAAATGATGTTGTGTAAATGACATGCAAATAATGCCCAAGTGGGACAGGCCCTTTAGCCTCATTGGCCAATTTCCCATACAACATCTTTCCTAAGTACTGCTGCCCCTGATCGGCAATGCTGCATCTGTTATGCTTGCAATGTCTGTATGCTGGAACACTGAGCTGCCATTCTTTCCCTTCCCTCAACGATATTTCAACAATAATATCATAATCCTATGGGATCCACAGCTCATCTGTTTTACCTGTGAAATTCCTTGCATTAAAGTAAATACTGATTAACCTACTGGCCCTATCATGTTTCATGGTACAAAACATTACACAGATCTTCTCTGCTAATACCTAGTTTTAAACTTGAATTATGCAACAAACGTTTGCATGTGGACAAAAGGAAGATTTTAACTCCAGGGTCCCTTTAAATTCTTTGTAAATATTTTCCTTTTTTAATTTCTCATCTCTGTGGGACCCAATTTTAGTCAGAATTCTATATCAAGGTTTCCTTTCTCTTGTGAAGTGTGGAAAGGACTATATGCCCATAACACAAGTCATAACCAAGCACAGTCCTGTTATACTGTTCCTACAATCATTGTAATATTGGCAATAGAGATCCCCTCCATCCTACATACCGTGAAGAAGGCACGTCAGTGTCTCTATTTTATGAGAAACGTAAATAAATTTAGCATGTCACCGGATACTCTCTCAAACTTCTACAAATATCCTTAGAAAATATCTGACTGATCGTATCATGTCCTGATATGGCAATTTCAAAGCACAGATATGCAAGAGACTGCAGAGAGTGGTGGACTCAGCCCAATCTATCAATGCACAGCTCTTCCCTCAGTAAACACATCTATATAAGCCGCTGCCTCAGGCAGTGAGATCTATCATCAAGGATCCTCACCATGACATCTTCATGTTGCTAGAGTCTAGCAGAAGTCATACACCACCAAGTTAAGGAGCAGCTACTTTCCTAGAACTATCAGGTTTTTGAACCAACCCCCCAAACCCTAATCCTACCTTAACAACAGAACACTATGGACCACCTTTGTACAACTGTAGGTGTGTCTTTATCTTGTTTTTGCTTTTTACTGTCTTGCAATATTTTGTCTAATTGCAGTATAATATATCTTTTTGCTTGTTTGTCTTTGGGGAAAAGCAAATTTTAAAAAGTTTGACTAACTTTTTGTAATGCAAGTTGAAGAAGTTACAATGAGATGATTTACTGAGATATTTATAGCAGTTCATTATTAGTAAATTTAAATGTGACTTATGACTGCATGCCAACACTTTGGCAAGGACAATTTTTTTTTTTTAATGCATTCTTAATTGAGAGCAAAACCAGTAGATCAGGACTGTAATCCTCAACTTGAGTTCTACCAGAACATGGAGCATAATCTGCATTCAAGAATCGAATGTGGCCAGAAATTGAGGGATGACACTTTATCAACTAAGCAGGAATTATTTTTTTGGCTCCTTGCCATAAATTTCCAGATTTGTAGTCACTTTGATAGATTTACTTCTTACAAAAACATTAAGGAATGTGAAATAAAAACCCCCAAATGTAAAATGGAAACAAACTATTGAAATGAACTTTCGTTACATTGGACAAGCAATCCAGAGGTTATATACCAAGCCATCTGGTGAGTTTCAGTAAATATAGTACATAATCACGAGTGCACGTTTCAATGAATATTCATTTAAATGAATATAGTGGTTCTTTGCAGCACTAATATTTAAGTTTATCAATTCAATTTTAAGCTGGATATGCCTGCAACCACATGGGTTTACTTGAAATTCACTACCAAAGTGACTTCTGCACCAGAGTGTATGAATGTTCATTCATAAACTTCCTGCAAATTCCTAACACTTAATCAAGGGAACCTGCAACTGAACCAGTGCCAAGTTAAACCCTGGGTTCAGAAACTACATTTGAATGGAATCCAATTTACATAGTTTTATCATTAAAAAAAATAATAATAATTTTATTTATTAGAGGTAAATACATCAATGTACACATATATACTGTTATAATCATTGTACCTCATACTTTTATGGCTTTTAAAGAAAAAAAGAGAGAAAGAGAGTGAAATGTGAAAAGAGTTGTGATAGTGAAAGAACATGCCAAAGGGGAGAAGAAACCCTTGGTCAAAGAATTAGAAAAGCGGGTTAAAAGATAGACCCTAAAAAAAGAAAAGGAAAAAGAAAAAAAACAAGAAAAAAAGCAGGTTATTATGTTATATATATCACGCAAAAGGAATCCACCAACTCAATAGTTTTTCATCCCCCCCACCAAGGCCTGAGGAACTCCCGTACCCAGTTTTATCATTTTAATATTTATATTTTATGCTTTAATATGGATATTAATTTTTACATGCCATTAGTTTTATTTTTGTTTAATTGCCCTGAAAGATAGTTACAGGTTGATATTTCCTGTTTCAATTACTTTCTAAGCATTAGGCATTGATTAACTGATTATAATGTTTTCCACATTTGTGTGGTAGGGGTTTATTCTGAGTGTGGCTTGTGATTTACTTTTGTCCAAACGACCTTGAACTGTGTAACGAGTTTGAAGATGTTTTCAGTGAAAGAGTTGCTTCTAGAAAATGTGTTAATTCTAAGTGCAGACTCTGTACGTTGGTGAACAATGAGCTGTATGAAAATTCTGGGCATTCATAACAAAGAAATCCAATTCAGAAGACAAGTTAAACAAACATTTCCTGATCAGGAACATGGCAATAATAATGTAATGGAGCTCATGAATGATGTACTGTGCCTTAAAGTTTATTCTACTTCATTTAGTTCTTTCTCCATTTATACCTGTTTTGCTTAGGGTGCATATCAGTATAGAAATACATAAAAGTTTTATTGTTTTTTTCAGTTTTTAAGTCAACATTTTCTATCATGTACAATTCTTGAGTGAAAGGAATTCCTGAAATTAGCTAAGTTTATTTTCTGTTTAGTACCACTAAATCATAACAATGGTTATCCACACATATAGCCACTAGATGGTAGTATAAGGTAGATTAATGACGAATAAGATTAATAACATGGTTTAGACAAGGTAGAACTTGGCAAATTGGGAAGGACAAGTGACTGAAGTATCGGTGGGAAAGTATTTTGGGAAATGCAAATAGAGTTCTATTAGGTTTTTAATTGTTACTAGACCAAGGGGGACCCGTTGGGTCCTGTCCCCTCAAACGACGGTTGCGGGGGGGGGGGGGGGGGGGGGGGTGCTGGGCCACGCATGTGTGGATAACGTGCCGTTCTTCCACTTTGCATGTGGCCCACTCTGGTAATGGAGGTGGCCCAGGACAGAAAAGTCAGTAGTGTAATGGGAACACAAGTGAAAATGGTTAGTAACTGGGAGATCACGTAGGTATTATGGAACCGAGCGAAAGTGTTTGCCGAAATGGTCACCGAGTCTACGCTTGGTCTCGCTGATGTAAAGAGGGCTACACGGGAACACTGGATGCAGTAGATGAAGTTAGAGGAGGTGTAGTAAACCTCTGACCTGGAGGGACTGCTAGGGTCCGTAGATGGATTTATGAGAGGGAGTATAGCGACACATGTTACATCTCCTGCAGGGTTACACAAAAAGCTGGAGAAACTCAGCGGGTGCAGCAGCATCTAAGGAGCGAAGGAGATAGGCGACGTTTCGGGTCGAGACCCTTCTTCAGTCTGAAGAAGGGTCTCGACCCGAAACGTCGCCTATCTCCTTCGCTCCTTAGATGCTGCTGCACCCGCTGAGTTTCTCCAGCTTTTTGTGTAACCCTCGATTCTCCAGCATCTGCAGTTCCTTCTTTAACACTTACATCTCCTGCAATTGAGGGGAAAGTACCTAATAAGTGGTTTATTTGGGAAGGGATCAGTGAACTTAGGAGTTGGATGGAGCGTTCGCTATGGAGGGTGGAAAGGAGGATGGGACGATGTGAATGGTGGTGGGATCAAGTTGAAGGTGGCAGAAATGACAGAGAATGTGTTGGATGTGACTTTCACCCTTTAAAGTTCTCCATCAATCCCCTTCCTTACTCTATTTGAATCTTATGGTTTAACTTTTTATAAACGAAGGTCATGTGTATGGTTTGTTTTCTGGTTTGTTTTATGTGGGGGTTGGGGAAGGGGGTCGGGGGAAACTTCTTTCATTCTTTTACCTTGACGGAGAAGCAATTGTTTTCCAGATCATATCTCCGGTCGCTCTGCGACCTAACACCATGGAGCTGGAGGCCTTGCTCGAGACTGACTTTGAGCCCCACCGTGGAGCCATGGACTTACCATCGGAGCCTGCGATCCTTTCCCTGGGTTCGACGTTCCAACCGCGGCCTGTGGATTTCAGCATTGAGGAGTTCGCAGTCTCAGGTAGAGACTGATGTCGGGAAGCTCGAAAGTCCCAAGAGATTTTCGACCAGCCCCAACCTGGGGTCCAATCGCCCAGCGCGGAGGAGCTGAGATCCCCCCAATGCGGGAGCTTGATTGCCCTGATGCGGAGGGCCGGACCGCCGGCTACGGGAGCCAAGATCATCCCGTCAATAGAAGGCTCGAGGCCCCCGACCACGGGAGAACAAAGAAGGGAAGAGATTGAACTTTTTTTTTCGCTTTCCATCACAGTGAGGAATGTGGAGGAGTCACTGTGGTAGATGTTTATGTTAAAATGTATTTTGTGTGTTTATTGTTATGTAATATTCAGTGATTTTAAAAGTATTAAAATTGAAGTGAATTATTAAAATAAAATCCCCTGAAAATGAAAAACATAAGGACACATCCACAACACCATTAGAATATCATAACCAGGCAGTAATTTAATAGCATAATGTATAAACGTTACTCGTAAACAACTCTTTCAGTCGTGTCAATGACATGTGGTAACAAGGATTTATATACAAACATCTTACAAACTGTAGCACTGCTGATGACTAGGCACAATTTAGCAGTAATGTGGGGACAGAGATGGTAAATGAAAAGAGATAAAAATCAGAGGCCAAGCCAAGCAGCCCAAATTTGTACACTTTGATCAAGTTGTCTATTTATAATGGATAAAATAACCAAGTTTATACATTTTCATAAATGCACACACCCTGTCAAATCGGACTGTTAACTTCTTCAAAATATCATTTTGATTTCACACCATTTCTCCCCAAAATTGGCGCGATCCTACATGAATACATTGTCTTTGCACAGATAATAAGACGGACCATCTATGGATTAATATCTGTCCATTACCCACAAGAAAAACTGGACCTACCAGATGCAGAATGGTGGCGAGGATTTTGTAAACTGTCTGAATCTCTTCAGCCGTGAACCCAATCACTTTCATAGCATCTGCGACAGCCTTAAAGTCAGCAGCATCATTTATAGCAGACTAAGTAAAATGAACTTAAAGTTAGACAAACCATTTTACGCACAACACAAACAAGCTAGATAACGGATAACATGGTGCTTTTATCGATAGAGTCAGGCATTCGAGTGAATTCATCAATTTCCCCCCACCCACACTGAATTCTTCAAACAGAATCAATTTAATGATAGATTACTTGGAACAGATCATGGAGCCTCCAATTTGAATATGAAATAGGTTTAATGCATACGGTTACTCAATGGTGAATGCAGACTCTGGCCTGAAGGGCCTATTTCCAGGTTGTATGACTAACTACAATTGCAATTCACTGACTATTAGCATACGAGTGCATGCACGAATATGCTCACAAGGTTGCGTCAATTGTAAAAAGCATCCCAGACATATTTCCCCAAACACTCTTTCCCAGAAATTGTCTGAAATGTTTAAAAGGCCCCATAATCTTATGGTCTAGTGCAGCACTGGCAGTTGAATCCTAGCAAACAACTCTTTCAGTAGTTAATGAAATGTGGTAACAAGGATTTATATAGCGGCTTTAACAAAATGCATCTTACAAACTGTCACACTGCTGATGACTAGGCACAATTTAGCAGTAAAGAGAGAGGGGCCAAGCAAATAATTAGTTGGATTTAAATTTAAGGCTCTTTTTAATGTGGGGACAGAGATGGTAAATGAAAAGAGATAATATCAGAGGCTAAGCCAAATAGCCCAAATTTGTACACTTTGATCGAGTTGTCTATTTTTGAAGGATAAAATAACCATGTTTTACATTTTCATAAATGCATACACCCTGTTAACTTCTTACTTCCAAATATCATTTTGATATCACACCCAGAAATTAACTGAAATGTTTAAAAGGCCCATAATCTTAAGGACTAGTGCAGCACTGGTAGTTAAATCTACTGCAGTCTTCAAATGTGATTACTTTCACCTTCTCCATAAGATGTGCACTGTGCTCCCTGCCCCACATCCACCACCATCTTCTGCTGAAGACCAAAACGTTGACAGAAAGGCGAGAAAAAAAAATTCCTGTCATAGATTTTTTTTTCTCTGTCTCTACTCGTAATTCAGATATTACATGTTGAGAAGGGGAAGAAAATGGGTTGTATAATTTCTCTGTTTAAGAAGGAAGTGCTGATGATGGAAAATCGAAGTTAGACAAAAATGCTGGAGAAACTCAGCGGGTGAGGCAGCATCAATGGAGCGAAGGAAATAGGAAGGACTGAAGTCTGAAGAAGGGTTTCGGCCCGAAATGTTGCCTATTTCCTTCGCTCCATAGATGCTGCCTCACCCGCTAAGTTTATCCAGCATTTTTGTATACCCTGTATAATTTCTCTTTTTTCTTGCTGGGATCTTACCTTCACTACTCCACCACCTTTGATGAAATTGTAGGTTGTAGGATTTTTCTCAATGTGCAAAGATCGCAGCAACTTTTCAGGTCCACCCAAGAGTAACTAAAATATAAATACATCATTTTCAAACTAGGGGGCAATCTAAACCGTGAAGGTCAACAATATTTAATATAAGGGGGCAGCATAATGGCACAACAGTAGAGTTGCTTCCTTACGGCGCTAGACCCGGGTTCAATCCTGACTGCGGGTGCTGTCAGTGCAGAGATTGCGTGACTGCGTGGGTTTTCTCTGGGTAACCATATAACCATATAACAATTACAGCACGGAAACAGGCCATCTCGGCCCTTCAAGTCCGTGCCGAACAACCTTTTTCCCTTAGTCCCACCTGCCTGCACTCATACCATAACCCTCCATACCCTTCTCATCCATATGCCTATCCAATTTATTTTTAAATGATACCAACGAACCTGCCGCCACCACTTCCACTGGAAGCTCATTCCACACCGCTACCACTCTCTGAGTAAAGAAGTTCCCCCTCATGTTACCCCTAAACCTCTGTCCCTTAATTCTAAAGTCATGTCCTCTTGTTTGAATCTTCCCTATTCTCATAGGGAAAAGCTTGTCCTCATCAACTCTGTCTATCCCTCTCATCATTTTAAAGACCTCTATCAAGTCCCCCCCTTAACCATCTGCGCTCCAGAGAATAAAGACCTAACTTATTCAACCTATCTCTGTAACTTAGCTGTTGAAACCCAGGCAACATTCTAGTAAATCTCCTCTGTACCCTCTCTATTTTGTTGACATCCTTCCTATAATTGGGCGACCAAAATTGTACACTATACTGCAGATTTGGTCTCACCAACGCCTTGTACAATTTTAACATTACATCCCAGCTTCTATACTCAATGCTCTGATTTATAAAGGCTAGCATACCAAAAGCTTTCTTTACCACCCTATCTATATGAGATTCTACCTTCAAGGAACTATGCACGGTTATTCCCAGATCCCTCTGTTCAACTGTGTTCTTCAATTCCCTACCGTTTACCATGTACGTCCTATTTTGATTTGTCCTGCCAAGGTGTAGCACCTCACATTTATCAGCATTAAACTCCATCTGCCATCTTTCAGCCCATTTTTCCAACTGGCCTAAATCACTCTGTAGACTTTGGAAATCCTCTTCATTATCCACAACACCCCCTATCTTGGTATCATCTGCATACTTACTAATCCAATTTACCACCCCTTCATCCAGATCATTGATGTACATGACAAACAACAAAGGACCCAACACAGATCCCTGAGGCACCCCACTAGTCACCTGCCTCCAACCCGACAAACAGCCATCCACCATTACCCTCTGGCTTCTCCCATTCAGCCACTGTTGAATCCATCTTGCTATTCCTGCATTTACACCCAACAGTTGAACCTTCTTAACCAACCTTCCATGAGGAACCTTGTCAAAGGCCTTACTGAAGTCCATATAGACAACATCCACTGCTTTACCCTCGTCAATTTCCCTAGTAACCTCTTCAAAAAATTCAAGAAGATTAGTCAAACATGACCTTCCAGGCATAAATCCATGTTGACTGTTCCTAATTAGACCCTCTTTATCCAGATACTTATATATATTATCTCTAAGTATCTTTTCCATTAATTTGCCCACCACTGAAGTCAAACTAACCGGTCTATAATTGCTAGGTTTACTTTTAGAACCCTTTTTAAACAATGGAACAACATGCGCAGTACCCCAATCCTCGGGGACTATTCCAGTTTCTAATGACATTTGAAATATTTCTGTCATAGCCCCGGCTATTTCTACACTAACTTCCCTCAATGTCCTAGGGAATATCCTGTCAGGACCTGGAGACTTATCCACTTTTATATTTTTCAAAAGTGCCAGTACTTCTTTTACTTTGAAACTCATAGTATCCATAGCTACTCTACTAGTTTCCCTTACCTCACATAATTCAATATCCGTACTATTCAAAACCGGGTACTCCGGCTTCCTCCCATATTCCAAACAATTTCAGGTTTGTAGATTAATTGGCTTTGGTAAAATTACCCTCAGTGCATCAAATGAGAAACTGGTTTAACATAGAACTAGTGTACGCGTGTTTGATGGTCAGCATGGAGTCAGTGGGCCGAAGGGCCTTTTTCTACACTCTATCACAAAACCAAACAAAGGTACTAAATAGCACTTCAGTGGTGTCCACTGCCTCAAGGTGCCAGCCACCCGTTCTTTCCTAACCTTGGATACTGTCTGTATGGAGATGGTACTATCTGTGTGTTGTGACCAGGTGGGTTTCCTCTCGGTGCTCTAATTTCATCCTGCATCCAAGATTTGTGCAGGTTTTTAGATTTAGTGGCTTGTTTAAATTGTTCCATGTTTTCGTGAGCCATAGAATCTGAGGTGAAGTTGGTCAGAGTGCGCATAAGAAATTGAATATCACAAATGGCTTATGAAGCAATTGTTTATTCATACTAACCTGGTAAAATGAGTGAAAGCTTCTCTCTCCACCCTGCTGCACAATAACCCTAGACTATTAAATAAGAATCATTACTGATTTAGATAGAACATCAGTTAAGCAGGATTTCTGTTAGAAATAAATTGCTCTAACTCAAATAAATAATCAATAAATGCAATTACATTATTCATTTCCACACGAAGCTTCAAATATATATGCAATTTCAATGTTTCACAATTTAATTTAATTTAAATATTTGGCACAAGAAATGTCTTTAGTTAAACCACTCCCCAACAAATATTTTACCAAAGTTAAAAACAAAACAAAATTTAAATTAGTATATGAAAGAACAGAAACCAGGATTTATTTTGTGGCTTGGGGATTGCTGCATCCATATTTTATGTTCTTTTTGAGTTTTGAAAAATAGAGTTTTCAGTATTTAACTATCACGTTCTTCAGTCCAAACGCATTTAGAAATTTACAATGAAGGAAGCTTACACTTTGGCATAAAAACCCATTCACATCTCCGAGGAGACAGTATCGACCACAGCACAGAAGAGAGAGTGGAAAGAGTTGGATTGAACTGCATCTATTTCAAAGCTAATGGCCTGTTAGGCAAGGCGGGTGAACTCAGGGCATGGATAGGTATGTGAACTGGGACATTACAGCCATTACAGATTCCATTACGGTTTCTGTAGACTGTTTAATGTCTGACAGTTTAATGTTCCAGGGTGCAGGTGGTAAAAGAAAGATAAAGGAGGGAGTAAGAGGACGAGGGAGTTATTTTATTTGATTAAAGAGAACATTACGACATTAATCCGAGACGGCATTACTGACAGATCATCCAATGAATTTACATGGGTGGATTTGAGAGATAAAAAGGGGATTATCACTTTATTGGGATTTTACTATAGGCCCCCAAATAGTCAACGAGAATTTGAGGAGCATTTATACCAGGAGATTACAGGCTGCTGCAGGATTAATAGGGTTGGCATAGCAGGGGAATTCCCAATATAGACTGGAACTGGCAAGTGCCAAGATGGGGTGGAATTTGTCAAGCGTGTCAAAGTTAACTTGGGCAACCTGTAGAGGGCGCTCCAAGGAAATGGGCAAAGTTTGACCTACTCTTTTGAAAATGTCTCCATCCCTCCCCCATCCTAGATCTCTGACCAGTCTCACTATACCCAAGATTAAATGTTATCTTTGTATGCTTCATTGTCATCTTCCCCTAGCTAACAATGATCTATTCTACATTTTCCTTGAACTTCATCACCTTTGATGTCTCGTTTTTACACCTCACCCTTCTATATCTCGGCGTCTCGCTCTCCCTTGACTCTCAGTCGAAAGTCAGACCCGAAACGTCACCCATTCCTTCTATCCAGAGATGATGCCTGTCCCGCGGAGTTACCCCAAAAGGTGTGTCTATCTTCTTTGGACAATGGGCAGAGTAAATGACTGATTTGTCAGTGTACAAGCCTTTTTGGGCCAACAATCACAGTTCCATTAACTCTATGGTATTGGGGAGAAACTTGTGAAAGTTGATTGGAGTAGATTGTTTTCTGGCAAAGGGTCGTCTGAATTTGAGAATTATAATACTGTAAATCATTCAAAAATCTTAATACATCAACATTTTAATATTTAAACCAGAGGGCAGCTACCCAACTTGGTGTCACGGATTGCCCTTTACTGGATGCATCCCAGAGCATCGATATTCACTTTCAGTAGTGCACAATTATCAAATGAACTGAAACATGCATTTGATTTTCCTCTCCAAAGCCACTGAAGTTTTATTTTTGGTAACCACAATTCTTACTTTTTCCAGCAGATAGTTATTGATGTGTCCACCTATAGGGTCCCCTTTAAAATCAAAGTTAATATCCATGTACTTTCCAAATCGACTAGAATTATCATTGCGGTTGGTCTTAGCATTTCCAAAGGCTTCCAATACACAATTTGATTTTAATAGTGTGTTCTTTACCCTGCAACAGGAATAAAAACAGGCCATATTAATGCAGCATTATATAGCCAAATTTATAATTGTATTAATCTCAGAACCACATTAGATAGTCAAATCATTGAACAATGGTTAGTAGTGAATACATTTGTATAACTATTTCAAATTCAGCTTAAGGTTAAAGTAAGAAATTGCTCTTTAATGCTATTATATAATTGCATGACCAATTTGATCCAGTGATTATCATTTTACAACATGACCTTATTTAAAAGAAAGTCAATTATTGTCTGACTGCAGGGGTTACAGAAAAACGCAATGGCATGAAGATAGTTTATTTCCAGAGAGCATAAACCAGTTTTGGTTTGTGGGTTCAAAGAGTTGCCAAAGTCAGAGGGTGATTAATCTGTGGAATTCTTTGCCACAGAAGGCTGTGGAGGCGGTCAGTGGGTATTTTTATGGCAGAGATGGATAGATTCTTGATTCGTATGGGTGTCAGAAGTTATGGGGAGAAAGTAGGAGAATGAGATTAGGAGGGAGAGATCGATCAGGCATGATTGAAAGGCAGGGTAGACTTGATGGGGCCAAATGGCCTAATTCTGCTCCTATCACTTATGACCTTCACTAACATGTGCAGATTGTTTCCATGCTCTTCTGTCTGTACAATATTTGTTTGCACCCACAACATTTGCCTGTACAGTAATTGGTACTATATTCTATGAATATGTTGTCAGGAGCATATTTTATATCATTTGTGAGACTTGCAAAACTTGTATTATACATTGTCCTAAGGTTGGTTAAGAATGTACATGGAACTGGAGAGGATTGCAAGAAACTCAGTACTTGCTCTCCCTTTCTGGTCGATGCAGATGACAATTTGGACAACTAGTTATTTTGGGATTGTTCTGTGTGGTGGTGCTGCAGGATCCAAATATTCCCAAAGATGATAGCATGTCTCTGGACCGATATTGTTTAATTACCTGGAAGCATGAAGATTGGGTTTTCTTGACAAGATTGGTGCAAAATGAGTTATGAAAGAATAATAAAACTCAATTCGATAATCACCAATTACAACACATAAAACATCTTCAGAAGTCTGTGCATTAAGAACATTTTGCTTGCAGGTTAAAGAAAACAATAATTTTATATGTTACGCAAGGAAACAATGACTCAAACCATTTACTACCTTTCCACTTCCTGTCTTTGGCTGGGATTTGTAATAGCTGCAATGAACTGCATGATATATTTACTAGCTTCAGTTTTACCAGCACCACTTTCCCCTGAAATCAGAAGGACATTTTTATTCATTAAGTTAGAACGATAACTTCCAACCATTAAAACTTAAACGCATAACATTCCTTGCAATCAACCAGCCACATTGCCACTCTGCAAAACAGTATTTACTTCAGCAATACAGTTCTAAACCAAGTTTTATTTTACGGCTCAAAATATTATTTCCTTTTCAAGACAATGCCGAAGGAATTTGAACAATAATATGGTCTCAAAGTGGAGGTCCAATGCTTTTCCCCCATAACACACAGGTAATTCCAATTTATTTCATCTTTAGCTAGGCTTCTTTTTTGGCCATTTTGAAACCAATAGCATGGCTGCAGAACTCAGCTCCTCAGTATGGAGTCCATGTTGGTAATTAATAGGGTTCCTGCTACACTACTTATATTTTTTGACCACACAATGGCAGAAGACCAAAACAGTAGTTTCCTAATATAGAGAAATCCAGAATTCAGTGGTTAATATTTTGCATAAGAACATTTGGAAATTTGAAGAACATTTTGCATCATGTCATTGGCAAGATGATCTGTATATGTAACACTGGCATCTTCAAACACACTGACCTGCAAAGTCACCCTGTCAATCTATGGAAATTCCCACTAGACGACAGACATGAATGCAACAGCACTGAAATCACAGTTCCTTCAATTTAAATCAGGCATGGCTCATTGCAATTCTTCTGATTCAGCCAGTATCTCACTGGCTCAAACTACTGTGCTCAAAGCTCAGGATATCATGCACATGAGAATTTTCATCACGATCTTCCACCAGTTTTAGAGTGGACAGAGTAGAGGTCCCGTTAGTCAGAGGCTAGCAGTAAAAATTAAAAGTGGTGGTGAGGAAGGGAGAGGGAGCCCAATATCACGTGCATTCGAATTTTCTCTGCAATCTCCTGTCAATGCAAAGATGGAGACAGTGATGACATTGTTGGATGGAAAATTATGGAGAATGAAAAGGCGAATTTTTAAAGGGCAATGGGGGCAGGTGAGTGGAGTAGTTAGGCTTTCAAGCACACGCCAGGGATAAGTGATTGAGACACCATCGGGTGGTGAAAAAACAAATGATCAGGTAGGCAAATATGCAATATAAAACATTGATGACAAAGTTTCTTATTCAAGTTTCACAGTTCTACTTTAATTCAGCACTCTCTACCTGATATGACAATGCAGGTGTCTTTTGATCTCCTCTTCATGGCTTTGTATGTGGCATCTGCAATAGCAAATAGGTGAGGTGGCCTCTCATACAACTCGCGCCCTTTATATTGCTCAATGGTGTCCTTCCCGTAGATATTCATAGAACGGTAAGGGTTTACAGAAACCACCACTTCACCAATGTATGTATAGATTCTGCCCTTCTCAAACCTGTCATAAAGAATAAAAATAATTGTTATGCAATGGCAATTCAGACATTTTATTATACCATGCAACAAACTAAAAGGACACCTATCATATGAAATTTGGTGCAAGAAATCGATTATATATATATATGGAGTCAAACACAACTCTGGTACATTACTAATGTTAGTACCTGTACTCTGATTTGACAAAAATCGCATGCAATTTATCTTCATCATTTCGTGTAAATACAAGTGTTAAGACAAGAGTTTTATTGAACAAACTGTTCAATAAATATTTTATAAGACAAGATTTATTTTCAATATTCCTCAATACAGAGCCATGTGGAAAGAGCATGGAGCTGATAGTTTGCTCCAGACAGAGCTAGTGTATGATTTGACACCTATGCAGTAATAAATCTATGATTTTGTAAAACATCACTTTCCAACTGCCTGTTAATTAGAGCAAAAAACATCAGTAACAATGTTTTCATATTAGTGTACTCTAGGTGAGTTTTACAAGAGGCATTTATTGCTCTGATACACACAACAAATGTGATTTCTATTTGTTTTAATCTCCATGTACAAGGCACTTTTATTTGTTCATTGAAAGTGACACTGTGCAGCTGTCACAGCTCCAACGATGCAGGGTTGATTCTGACCTCTGTTGCGACTTGTGTAGAGTTTCCATCTTCTCCCTGTAACCACAATAGATTTCTCCTTGCTGCTACAATTTTCTCCCACATCCCAAATATATACCTGACCATGGAGGCGGCCGGAGAGGACCTGGCAGCGTTAATGGAGAGTTTGATGTGGCGGTCAATGATGGCGCCGACCGACAGACGTGGACAGACACGTGGAAGTGAGGATGCCACTGCCGAGGGAAAGAACAAAGGAGGAACGAAGGAGGCCATGGCATTGGGGGGCTGCCGTAAGGGGGTGCAGAACAATTGACAATGGGGACCCGGCCTGGGGATACAGCCGTAAAGAACAATGGACATTGGAGGACCTGGTGTTTGGAAGGATAGGTGTGAGGGAGTGGGGAAGGGATTTGAAACAATGTAAGCAATGTAAATTTATGGGCAACTATTTGCATACCTTGGCAAAGAATTTCACCATGACTTGTCACAATAAAATACTCTATTGTATCTATGGGGCGGCTAAAAGTTTGTTTCAAAGGGTAATTGGTGGAGAGGGACTTAAAGGTAGGAAGGGGTGTAAAAGAGTAAATGAAAAATGTTTGATCATAACAGGCATTTTTTTCAGATGCGAAAGGAGTGTTGAAGATTATTTGAAGTAGATCTCCTGATTAAACAGCAGAGATAAAATCCAGTGGAAATAACACTTCCGGTAAAATATTAACTTCACGAAAGCAGATACAAAGGT
This sequence comes from Raja brachyura, assembly GCA_963514005.1. The sequence goes on along the minus strand of OY740812.1, from coordinate 9,965,841 downwards.
TTTGTGCATGGGTTAATTTGACCAATATGCTTCTTCTACAAAAGGACACATATATGCCAAAGTGCAAAAATAAGCACTTTGGCATAGCCAGGGCTTAAGGACCTTATACAGTGCACAGAGAATTACAACCTGCTCGTCTTAGCACAAAATAATTATTATCGCCACTAAAGCTTTACAAGAAACATTTCATCATTGTAAAATGTAGAATATCCAAACTGTAGAATATCCAGGCTACCAATGAAAAAAAAGTTGCGACTTTTTTCAAGTCTTGCTGAAAGGGTCACACCATGGACTTTGGCAGTGGCATGGCCATTGGGAGGCCTTCCAGACACCCTGCAGCAGATCCCTTTATGACAGGCCCTTTCTCGCTACAAGACCTTGTACACCATAAAACACTGTCCAGGATTGTACTAAAGTCCAAGGTTTGAGCTCTATTAAATTGATTAACTCTAAATGTAGCAATGTTACAAAATTTTGAGATTTTAAAAATCAAGTCTGCAATTTATCCCATCAGATAAAGTATAAAAAGAAGTTTAATTTGACACCTAATTCACTTTCATATCTTCAGTATTAAAAAAGGTATGGCCATTTTCATACTCGGAAATTAGCATCTTGTTCCCCATTGCCTTTTAATTGACTTAACTCAAAAGCTGTGATCTGGATCAGTTAAAAGCCCATAACTTTCTTAAAAATTAATAGAACTCAATGAAATTTTCACTTATTATAGATTGAAGCATTCTGAAATAAATATGAAACAATCTTACTTGGATGACCTGAAATTAAAGCATATAATTAGTTAGTTATCCAATTGTAGCTAATTACAAAATTAAATGAGTAGATCTAAACATCTATCCATTTCTTAAGAAGATAAACTTTTTTTTAAATTGCCTAAGTGTCCAAATAACATTCACACAATAATCCACAATATAACATAATTTTTAAATCTCATTTTCATGAATTTCTGGGCCAAATAGAAGGAATTTAGTGTTTGATTCCTGTAAATTAATGGCCATTTAAATGAACTAGCGAGTGGGTTTTAGTGGAATGTGGTGGATTGGAACGTTGCGGTTAGCGGTGAAGTCGGGAGGAAAAATACTGTTTGTTCATACATTTTTTTGGACCCCATTTCGCAACATGAAAATGTTATTAAAGCCTCCCGAAAAACCAACTTTTAATATAAAAATAAACTATTTACCTTTTTTTCTCCCCTACGCAAAATCCTTCCGGTTGTCAGTTCTCGCGGATTTTGAAGGTGATTTTTAAATTACTCTAGTTAACAAATAATTTAGAGTAATTTAAAAATACCTTCATTCATGAAATGTCGGAGCGATTTTTCTTCCGCAACGAAATCGCCCGACATTGATCGATTATCCAGGTCTGTTGAAAAACGGCACTTAAGCCCGCCCCCCTCTGGAAGGCGCCAAAGTTGCGCACACGGGGAGCGGCAGAACTGCAGCGCTGCTCAAGGTAAGTTTTGTAACATACCTACTAAATGTTGTCACTTTCACTTTAACGCAAAGACAGATGGACAACATGGAAAGTTTGAAAATAATTGAATACATTCTTATTCTACTTCTTCTTCTTCCTTCATGTGGCGTGCACAGCCTAAAGTTGTAGGACAACTTGTTCTATTTGATCTTCTGTTTGTGCACGTCAACTCGACGTTAGTCGAAACAGGGCGGACCACGTGAAGATTGCAATCTTCCACTCCCTTATTCTACCGAGTAATTTCTATAGCAGTCTACACTAAAATTAAATTAGAAACACAAGAGTTTGTCCCATTATTGTTATATCAGTGAAATGTATGACAGTGGCAAAAAGTAGTTCAGAGCATTTTCTAAAGTCGGAAGCCCAAACAAGAGCCCAATATGCTTTCAAGAGAGAGTTAGAGCACTTAGGGATAGCGGAGTTAAGGGAAGGCAGGAACGGGGTACTGATTGTGGATGATCAGCCATGATCACATTGAATGGCAGTGCTGGCTCGAAGAGCCAAATGGCCTACTCCTGCGCCCAATATGGTTCTTGTTTATTTATCTTCTTTCATGTGGCGTGCACAGCCTAAAGTTGTTGGACAACTTGTTCTATTTGATCTTCCGTATGTGCACGTCGAGTTGATTGCATTAGTCGAAACAGGGCGGACCACGTGAAGGTTGCAATCTTCCACCCCATTTATTTATGATAGCAAGAGTTAGAACTCAGTCCGACACCCTTCCTTCCTTCACTGTACCCTGTCTTCACCAGCTGCAATGCAATTAAAACACCATCCATCTCCAGATAAGGCTTCCTTTTTAACCTTGTCTGACCCGGAACAACAGCCATTCCTTCTCTCCAGAGATGCTGCCTCACCCGCTGAATTATTCCAGCATTTTGTCTCTACCTTTCTTTTTAGCCCCCTAACTCGTGCAGTACACCACAAGCTAATATTTAAAAATATATAGTTTATCAAATTGGTAAAAAGGTAGAAGCATTAAGTACAATAAAATCTGAAATAATCCATAGGGCTATCGTTCATATTTTCGTCTCTAGCTACTGCATCTTATTTATAGAGATAAGGGATTTCATTGAGTTACCCAGCAATACTTCAAAATAGCATTTCACTATTAAATGTGTAAGAACACCACTGCATTGTAGCCAAAGTAACATTTTAACTGCTATCGATCTGTGACTGAATTGTCTGGCTCTAATAGGTGGCAATTTTTATGTAGTCATTTTGAAAAAAACCAAAGCAGGATACTTGAATGAACTACTGATCAACAAGTGTGATCAAGTACAGTGCACAGCTGTCCAATTATTTTTACTCCATAGGATGTCAACCAGACCAGCTTTTACTAATTATCAGAAGTGCTTGACATTTTCTTTCCCTAAATTTTAATCAGTCTAGAAGCAAAACCAAACATCCACCCTAACTTAGCTCCCACTCCTCCACTGCCGCCTCCCATCATCCCATCCCATTTAATTTTATGGTGCTTAATTTTTGTTCAATTTTCAACATATTCATTTAGCCAGAAGTACACAAACTTTATTTCAACCAAGATTTTGTTGCTTAATTCTGAAATTTAACCATGTCTTGCTCAACAATTAACCTTCTGCTCGCTAACAGTATTCGTGCCTACTATGTTCTGGTGTGCTAAAGCAAAGCAAGAATTTAAAAATTGTCCTATTAGGGACACAGGATAATAAAACTCTCTTGATTTCGATCTCTAACTTTGTCCAGCAATACTAATGTTTAGTGAAAACAGGAACTACAGATGGTGGAATGCTGTGCAAAATACAAAGTGCACTAGAGTAACCCAGGCGGCATCTCTGGAGAACATGAATAGGCGCGTGTTGCATTAGGACCCTTCCACATACTGATTTTATTCTTTATTTTGAAATCCATTTTATAAATACTGTCAAATTGCACCAACGTCGATGGGCATCTTGGTATGCACTGGCGAGTGGCCTAATTGGGATGATGGAGTTGTTTCTCTACTCTGTCACCCTACAACTATGACTCCATAACTCTATTTCTTATTCCAAATAAACTTGGCAGTTTCTTCCAGCATAACAGCTTGTGAGATCTCCAGACTCCACCATCACCAGACTCTTGTTAAATCTCTATCTTCATCGCTTCATCTACAGTGACCAAACTTTCAGGCACCTGGGCAATTCCCAAGCAAAACCACTCCCGTTCTTTCTCATCTACTAGGATACTTCTTAGTATCTGCTAATTTGATATAATTTTTGGTCACCTATTGTATCGGGTGGTTCTGTGCCACAGAAACTATGCTGACTTTTCAATCCCAAACAGGACTGCATAATTGTCAACATTGTTAATTCTTCAAATAAAGTATAACCAGCATTGTCATTTCCTCTTCAGATTGCTGTAAAAGAGTAATTATCACTGAGATGCAGCATCTTTGTGGTCCATCTCAGTATTATTCTCAACTATAACTTCATTCAATGACAATTATTCATTTGATTTAATGTGTATGCTATTACAGCCAACATCACACAGCAATGAATAAGATGCATGCATTTACATCAGGTATCTCCTATTTGGTCAGTGAGAACATTTCAGCAGTCCACTGCAACACATTTTTAGGAATGAAAGGCCTTTAATGGTCAAGGTCTTCAAAGTAATGAGCTTTCAAAATGTGTATCTTGATTATAGAAGTTAGCTGCTGATATAGGGTGCAGCTTTAGACTTTGTTCCAGGATGAAATCAGCTGCAGTTTTTCTGTTTATTGTTCTATTTAAGTGATCAAAGTCTTATTATTATTACTCCAGTATGGGGTTGTGGGAATATTGCATTGCAAGAGGTTACATTTCATTTGATGGAACATTAACCCAAGGCTCCACCTTTTGAAAGGTGGATATAACTGGTATTTTATCAGAAGGCATCTCTTTAAGATCTTGCCCAAAAATGAACCCTCAATTAGATAATAGTTCTCTGAATACTTAATGCTACACTTTTTGAAATACAACTGTGATGTTATATATTTCTTGTATTGTGACTTCATACAATCTAAGGTAATGAATGAATAACTACATAAATGAAAATTATTTCCATAAAAGGTGGAAAATCATGTTTACTATTTAACTCATGACCACCTATCTATGGTCTTGGTGAGACCACATCTGGAGTATTGCGTACAGTTTTGGTCTCCTAATCTGAGGAAAGACATTCTTGCCATAGAGGGAGTACAGAGAAGGTTCACCAGGCTGATTCCTAGGATGTCAGGACTTTCATATGAAGAAAGACTGGATAGACTCGGCATGTACTCGCTAGAATTTAGAAGATTGAGGGTGGATCTTATAGAAACTTACAAAATTCTTAAGGGGTTGGACAGGCTAGATGTAGGAAGATTGTTCCCGATGTTGGAGAAGTCCAGAACAAGGGGTCACAGTTTAAGGATAAGGGGGAAGTCTTGTAGGACCGAGATGAGAAAAACATTTTTCACACAGAGAGTGGTGAATCTCTGGAATTCTCTGCCACAGAAGGTAGTTGAGGCCAGTTCATTAGCTATATTTAAGAGGGAGTTAGATGTGGCCCTTGTGGCTAAGGGGATCAGGGGATAAGGAGAGAAGGCAGGTACTGGATACTGAGTTGGATGATCAGCCATAACCATATTGAATGGCGGTGCAGGCTCGAAGGGCCGAATGGACTACTTCTGCACCTATTTTCTATGTTTCTATGTAAAGGGCTATACTGAAGAGAGCTGTCGTAAACTCTTCAAATCTTGAATTTAACTACTTCTGAATTTTTCCAGATGTTGTGTCCAAATTTTGGAAATATAACAGCAACTCCATATAATCTCAGTGAAAAAGAAACAAATTACATATATTACTGTAGATATCCATCACCCAACAAGAAAATCTGAGATCTCAATCTCCAGGAACTGGGCACAGACTAGATAATGACTATTGTAGTACTTGAAGAATATGCATCACCAGAGTTACCACCCTTTTATTTAAATAATTGAATTAATTGCTCATTCCATATAAGTAGCAGTTTACATGCCCTTTTATAGCAAATGAAATATCGTTGAAGTTTAGTCACAGTTCTTACCAAAAATGCAAGATCTTCAACAAGGTCCCAAAGTAAATTGTGCAACAAAGAACAAAAAATCTTAGACTATTTGCGACATTGATGGAGAGATGATCCAGAATTGAGTAAATTATCTCGGATGACACTAATATTTAGGCCTAAGAGGTCACCACACTAGTTTAAATATTATATCTGCCTTCAGTTGATTTTTTTTGATACCTCATTTTCAATAAACATTTGTGGTTTAGTCTCGATTCAGCATTCAGTGGGATTAATTACTGGTAGTAATATGCATCTGTACTTTGTAGATAAACTGCAAAATTTAGATTAGAAATTAAAGCTAAGTAGTTCCATAATTTTTTAAGAGAAGAAAGATAACATTTTATATTCCACCATTTCATCTGTTCAGATAAAGGTTAAAGCACTTACATCAATTTTTGACCAAGTTCAGAAGGCTGGAGAGTAAATCCAAGAAAATAAAATTGATAACACTGATCTTGCGTATGTGTGTGTGTGTGTGTGTATATATTTGTGTCATTCACAATATTAATGTAACTAGTAACTTGTCATTAAACGTTCATCTTATCTATATTTAAGGAAAGGAGACCTGTTCCCCCACTCATTGGTATGGCCAATGTGTGACTCCAGACACAATTAAACGAACCCTCAACTGCCTTGGTTCAGGGACATTAAGTGAAGGACAGTAAATGCTGTCATTGGCTGAAACACTCACATCCTCCCAATAATTTGGTGTAATTTTGTTCAAACAGCAAGCAACTTTTTATTGTGCATTACTTCAATGTTTGTGGATGGATTGCAATAGTACAAACAATGAATCATTCTATTTTTAATTTTATGAAGAGTAAATGATAACAGGCAGATGTCCTGATGCCCCTTAACAATATCAATTAAATACAATGAAAAGGTGTTGATAGTCAATTTACACTTCACTGCAAATTTCTTTTGAGTGATTCCTATTCAAATTTCAATGACATGAAATTAAAATAACTTAATGTTCAAGTTACGTTATTATTACACTAGCACAAAAAATATATAAAGTGCATTGAAGATAGATGACCTTATATTTTTAATATTTAGGACAAAATTAAGATTCCTTTGTGTAGGAATGAATTGTAAATATTGGTTTATACTGAAGATGGACACAAAATGCGAGAGTCATTCAGCAGGTCAGGCAGGAGCCCTGGAGAAATAGTAGAAGAAGAATAGGTGATGTTTCAGGTTTGAACCCTTCTTCAGACTGAAAGTAGAAGTTGGGGGAGGGGGGAGGGAAAAAATAAACAAGGCAAGAAAAGGCCAAAACAAATCAGGACCGGTAACGAATGGTCCCAGGAAAAGTGCAGCCCACAATGGCCCATTATGGGAAAGGTGTGATAAGAAGAGGGATGCAAGAATGCAAACAGTGGAAACGTCGAACGACTAGGGTGGGGGAAGATAATGCAGGAGTTACTTGAAATTAGAGAAATCATTGTTCATGCCACTGGGTTGCAAGCTATGCAAGCGAAATATTTAATGTTTGTGATACCAATAATCATAACATTGACATCGTCCATGCCATTTAATAGACTTGCCAACTCTGGAGATTTTTGTTTGCCCAATCCCAAACTCTAATTGGTTAATGTTACATTAGCTGAGGTTGATGTGATCATGATAATGAGGCCCGAGGTGGACTCAATGACAGAGCCTCATGGTCGAGATGGGCCGAGGACAAGGTCAGGCCAAGGTGGACGGGCCACACTGTTGAGAATGGGGAGGATGAAGAAGAGGAGTACTTTTTGTAACTTTGTCGGTACTTTGTGGGGACTCTTTTGTGTGCTTTGAATGAAAGACAAAGAATTTCATCGCACCCAGCTAGGTACGTGACAATAAAGTATCATCATCAGCACCACATCAAATTGCAGATTTACATACAGTTCTTCAATTAATCTTCAAATATAAGCACATTCATTGTTATCTTATTGGATTATTTGTGTCTGTCCAATAATCTTCCTTCCCCATCTGCAATATGTTATGACCAGCAAGAAAATAATCTTACAAAAGGAGTACAATCGTGAGGATTGGTCACAGCAGTGTTTCTAGACATTTATCTTCCACTACCAGAATTTCCAAAACAATCATAGTTGAACTGAACCTGAAAGATGCATGAGAATATTTTGAGGATACAAGACACAGAAAAATAGATATTGCCTGCACATCCTTGTACACAACAAATAAACAAAGACCATTAAGAATGCATATCCTGCAATCCCCAATGACAAAACAATTTTGACATCGCTTGAAAAATCCTCAATGCCAAGAGGCACAGATTTATCTACAAACTAGCACTAGCTCTAGCACTTCTATAAAAGTGTTAATCCTAGCCGAAAAATATCATTAGTGGGTTGTAAACAGTTAGAAAACAACGAGATGCTGAATGTAGATTTTATTTCCTTTCCATTTTGTTTTACTGTTGTGTTAGTGTCATGATGACACATTTGAAAGATTTCTTCTCCAATTTACTAACTGATTTCTGTTCACCACATTTCACCTGTCAGTCAACTTGTTGAATTTTCTGCTTCAATATAATCATTATAGAGTTCTTAAGGTGGACAGAATGACGGTGTCTCTGCCGCTATTTGCAAGATAAACCAAAACTAATTAGTCAGTTCTGCTCTCAACACATTCTTTTATATCTATTCTTGAACGCTTACTTAAGAATGTGTACTAAGTGACCTTGAGGTGCAAGTACAAAGCTCCCTGAAAGTGGAAACACAAATAGACATTTGTCGAGCGAAAAAGACATTTGGTATAGAACATTTAGTTTAGTTTAGAGATACAGAATGGAAACAAGCCATTTGGCCCACTGAATCCATGCTGACCATCGATCACCCGTTCACAGTAGTTCAATGTTATCCTACTTTGGAAATGGAACATAGAACAATGCAGCAGAGAAACAGGTCTTTTGGACCATGATGCGTGTGTCAAACATATCAAATTAAATTAATCTCTTCTGTCTGCACGTAATCCATCCCCCCACATTTTTACATGTGTACAAAATCATGAGAAAAATAGATTTGGTAGATGCACACAGTTTCTTGCCCAAAGTAGGGGAATCGAGGACCACAGTACAGGTTCAAGGTGAAGGGGAAAAGATTTAATAGGAATCTGAGGGGTAACTTTTTCACACAAAGGATGGTGGGTGTATGGAACAAGCTGCCATAGGAGGTAGTTGAAGCTGGGCCTATCCCAGCGTTTAAGAAACAATTAGACAGGTATAAGGAAAGGACAGGTTCTTCAGTCTGAAGAAGGGTCTCGACCCACAACGTCGCCTATTCCTTCTCTCCATAGATGCTGCCTCACCCGCTGAGTTTCTCCAGCATTTTTTTGTCTACCATGGATAGGACAGCTTTGGAGTGATATGGACCAAGCACAGGCCTGTTTCCTGTTTCCTATGACTATGTGACTACACCCTGCATTAGCTACATATTTATATGCTTATCTAAACATTTCTTAAATTCCATTATTGTGCCTCATTCAACCACCATCCTTGTGAACATTCCAGGGCACCCACAAACATAAAAACATTCCCCTGCACATCTCGTTTTAACTTTCTTCCTCTCATTTATACAATGCTTTTTAGTATTTGACATTTCTGCCCTGGGGTAAAATTTAACAACTTTTTACCTATTTAAATTCATAATTTCATAAAACCCATCAAGATTCGACACTCCAGAGAAAACAACCCAAGTTTGTCCAATCTATCTTTAAAGCTCATACATTCTAATCAATACAACATCCTGATAAATATCCTTTCCATAGCCTCCACATCCTTCTTGAAATGGATGACTGTATATCTTCACATCATGACCAACAGTAAACATTAGTCAACAGATTAATGTTTTCATTTGAAGGAAACATATTAAATCGTTTTGGCAAATGTGAATTTTTAACAACTTGTTCAACAAAGTTCAATGATTTGCACCTTTGTCTTCTACAGTTTGAGTCCCAAATGTTTGCATTCTGTCCCCAAATCTTTCTGCCTCTGCACCACTCCCTCATTCTGTAAATTGATTCTAAAATCTAACTTTTGACCACCTGCCCAAATATCTTATATTGCATGTCACATTTTGTCTGGTGGCACTCTACAAGGCACCTTAGATCAATTTGTATTTTAAAAAAAACATGTGCACATTGCTGCTTTCCTTGCAGTGTGTTCTTTTTAAACAGAATCTGGTTTAAGACATTTGCAAATGTTATATAGTCAGCTGTCTAAGGATATTGTCCTCCATTATCACTGGTTGCAAATCCTTAAACCAATTCTTTGGAAATAGTTTCAGCAGGAGGCCTGCTAACAGTTCAAGATGGCAGCATGTCATCACCTTCTCAAGACCAATTAGGGATGAACAAAAAATGTTCGCCCCACCAGCAGCATGCAGATCTCAAACATAGCCATCAGAAATCCATTCTTGTACATGCTCTCACACAGGATATCTGAAAAATATAACAGTGCTTCTTTACAAAAGTCACATACAGAGGACAGAGGCTGAATTCTGCACACCCAAAATGCAATCAGCAACAAGCACTATCACTTTTCATTCTGCCACCTTGAAAGCAGTGTTTAATTTTAGTTGTATTGTTACATGTAAGTTTCACGCTACACTGAAAACCAAGATCTTTTTGTTCATAGTTGCAAGGATCCTATGTAAAATGGTATTCAGTTGGGAAAGAAACAAAGTTACATAGGTTTTTTTGGCCACAAAAGGACCATCCTCCAGAGAAATTGAGAAATCTGTGGTACTAAGGCTATTTTCACTACCAAAGCATGAAACTAACTGTTGGAACAAAAATTATTGTACTGGAAGGCAAGCTATTTTTAAAATACTCAGGAAGCATTGTGTTTAACAGCTGCTCTCATATTACACACTATTTTCTTTACTGCTGCATCAGTGCCCTGCCTATTGCTACCATACTATCACAGCATTATCTGGCTTTGATTTACCTCACAGATGTCAGGCCAGGCAGACTACATTTTCTTTGTTTAAATGGGGCCATCCTGTCAGGATACATTTACCGAATTGGCTTTCAATATTACAAGATATACATGATTGCAAGACAATTGAAAAAACAAGATGTCTGGTCTCTTCTTCTGCAAAAGAAAAGTGCAAGATAACCTGTAAAGTTTCAATAATTTTGTGCCAACACTATCATGATACATTAACAATTAAATTCACAAAGGCCACTTGCAGTAATACAGATCCATTTGGTATTGGCTTGCTGCCAGTGTTATTGTAATTCTAGAGAAGTCAATGTTCATACCACTAGGGTGTAAACTACCCATGCAAAATATGAGGTGCTGTTCCTCCAATTTGCGCTGGGCCTCACTCTGGCAATGGAGGAGGCCCAAGACATAAAGGTCAGATTGGGAAGGAGAGTTGAAGTGCTGAGCAACCAGGCGATCAGGTTGGTTAAGATGAATTGAGCGGAAGTATTCAACAAAGCAATCGCCGAGCCTGCGCTTGGTCTCGCCGATGTAGAGCAGTTGGCACCTGGAACAGCAGTGGCAGTAGAGGAGGTTAGAGGAGGTGCAGGTGAACCTTTGCCTCACCTGGAAAGACTGATTGGGTCCTTTAATGAAGTCGAAGGGGGAGGTAAAAGGACAAGTGTTGCATTTCCTGCGGTTGCAGGGGAAAGTACCCAGGGAGGGGTGGTTTGGGTGGGAAGGGACAAATTGACCAGGGTGTTACGGAGGGAACGGTCTCTACAGGAAGTAGAAAGGGGAGGAGGTGGGAAGATGTGGCCAGTAGTGGGAACCTGTTGTAGGTAGCGAGGATTATATGTTGTACGCGACGGCTGATGGGGTGGAAAGTGAGAACATGGGGGACTGTGTCCTTGTTACGAATGGGGGAGGGGGAGCAGAGCTGCGGGATATAGAGACCCTGGTGAGAGCATCATCTATAATGGAAGAGGGGAACCCTTGTTCCCTAAAGAATGAGGACATCTCCGATGCCCGAGTATGGAACACCTCATCCTGGCCGCAGATGCTGCGTAGACGGAGGAATTAGGGAGGAGAGGATAGAGTCTTTACAGGAAGCAGGGTGGGAAGAAGTGTAGTCATAATAGGTATGAGAGTCAGTGGGTTTGTAGTAGATGTCGGTCAGTAGTCTGCTGCCTGCGATGTAGATGGTGAGATCTGGAAACGGAAGGGAGATGTTGGAAATGGTCCAGGTAAATTAGAGTGCCGGATGGAAATTAGTGGTGAAGTGGATGAAGTCAGTGAGTTCTGCATGGGTGCAGGCGGTAGCACCAATGCAGTCATCAATGTAGCAGAGGTAGAGTTCGGGGATAGGACCAGTGTACGCATGGAACAGGGATTGTTCAACGTACCCTACAAAGAGGCCGGCATAGCTAGGGCCCATGCGCATGCCCATAGCTGCACCTTGGATTTGGAGGAAATGGGAGGAGTCAAAGGAGAAGTTGTTGAGGGTAAGGACCAGCTCTGCTGGACGGAGGAGAGTATTGGTAGACGGAAATTGTCTAATTCTGTAATATTATTTGGTCTAACTATAATTCTTCTCATAAGAAAAACATGTGATGTTTCCACTGTTTTATACTTCAAAGAATATAACTATAGACTATATGTATACTACAGGTAGTTAATTAGAACACTATAGTTGCATTCCTAAAAAAACTCATGTCATAGAAAATCTTGTTTTAAATACAGGGCGAGGAATTAAAAAGAGGGCGAGGAATTAGACCATTTCAGACTGCAATAACCAAGATATTTTTCCTGCCAGATTTCCAAAAACAGAAGGTCTTTAAAATAGCAGTACGTCTATTTTCATTGCTGCAAGCTAAAAATACTACAAACTGTATGTTACATTATTTAGAAAACAAAACAGTACAGCACAGGAACAGGCACTTTGACCCACAATATCTGTGCCGAATATGATGCCAAGACCAACTCATAGCTGCCTGCACATAATCCTCTATGCCCTGCATATCCATGTACCAATCCAAAAGTGTTCTAAATGCCACTATCGTATCTGTCTCCACCAACACCCCTGGCAGTGAATCCCAGGCACTCACCACCACCTGTGTAAAAAAACTTGCACCACACATCTTCAACATTGCTACTCTTACCTTAAAGCTATGCCCTCTAGTATTTGATATTTCTATCCTGGGAAAAAGGTTCTGATTATCTATCCTATCTATGCCCGTCATAAATTTCTATGTCTATCAGGACTCTCTTCAACCTATTGAGAACCATGGGGCTGTCCCACTGAACGAGCTAATTCAAGCAGTCTGAAGAAGGGTCTCGACCCGAAACGTCGCCTATCTCCTTCGCTCCTTAGATGCTGCTGCACCCGCTGAGTTTCTCCAGCTTTTTGTGTAACCCCAGAGCTAATTCAAGAGTTCTCCTGAGTTTCCCCTGATTCGAACTCGGAAAATTATGGTAATAGCTGCTCGTAGGTACTCGGGGCTCTCGTGGACATTTTTCAACATGTTGAAAAGTTTTCCCGAGCCTATCGTGTTTCCCAAGTACCTGCCGTTAGCATTACGAGCCGCTAAGAGAGGTCTCGAGCTCTGACGTACCCGCTATGTACATTCTATGTGCTATCACGAGTTTGATTTTTTTTAAACTCGGGAGAGCTCTTGAATTAGCTTGTACAGTGGGACAGCCCCTTCATTGTTCAAGTATCAATAGAAATGACAGCCACCCCCAGTGAAACTGACACACTGCTTTCTTAAGAAACAATGGTGTATGATTACTGCAAGGAGATACTTGAAACAGAGTTCCAAATACTCTTTCAATCAAAGCCATCTTTTTACCCCCATGTCAATTTCCAAAGTTTAAGTTCATGATCAAAAATCGCATGGTAACCAATTTGACCCATGTAATGCAAATAATGTTCCCAATTCACTTATAATATATCCAATTCATGCTAAGAAAATACGTATTATAACATAACTACCAGTATTAATCCACAAGGTTAAAAGAGGGAAAACATTTTGTTGTTTCCAAAGCAAAACTAAAAATTAATCAACTGGGTTGAATTCAAGCCTCCGTTCAATGCTTTCCAGTTCTAAACACCATACCAATTAATGGATTACATGAACATTTTGACTTTCTTCACCTTCAAAGGTGGCATCACAAAGATAGTTTATTATTAGTTAACAAAAGTGACATCTCTCATTTCTAAAAGCAGATTCCAAATCAATCACCGATTATTTAGTCTTATATGTGGTCACCGGTGATATATCAGCATTTAATGGTACTCAATTTCCACACAACAAACAACAGTTAAATTACTTAGGGGGTTACACAAAAAGCTGGAGAAACTCAGCGGCTGCAGCAGCATCTAAGGAGTGAAGGAGATAGGCGACGTTTCGGGTCGAGACCCTTCTTCAGACTCCTTCACTCCTTAGATGCTGCTGCACCCGCTGAGTTTCTCCAGCTTTTTGTGTAACCCTCGATTCTCCAGCATCTGCAGTTCCTTCTTTAACAGTTAAATTACTTAATCTGCTAATCAAAAGGTGTGCAGATGTCTGAAATCTGAAATAAAACAAAATACTTAGCAAGTAAAAGACAAGTGAAACAGTAAACAGAGTTAATATTTCATGTTGCTAACCTTTCAGTACAATGAGGGAAAGAACATTTAAATGGAAAGGGTGAAGAATGAATGACAGCGAAGGTGGTGTTGGCCAAGAGGCGGTGACACTGGCTTGTTAATTCCAGCTGAGGTTGCAAATAAGAGATGAATGAGAACAGAGGACAGAAACATTTTTGAAACTGAGATCTTAAAACACGGCAGACATTGGAAATCTGAAATCTAGACGACCATTTCAGTACAGTTCTGAGAAATAACAAAGCAATTAGTATCCTCCTCCCTGTTTCTTCACCATAACACTTCAATGTCCTTTTCATTTGAAATATTTAATTTCCTTTTCAAATTAATTTTGTCTTCTTCTAGCATCTTTTAAAGACAGTGCATTTCAAATCAATAGTCACTGTACACATTTCTCATATTCATTCTGATTCTATTGTTAACTTGCTTAAATCATTAACCTACAGTTACTGACTGGAAACAATCACCAACAAGTTATCAAAAGACTTTTGTTTCTGAACTCCTCGGTGAAATGTTCCTTGCCTTTGTCTGTTCCAAGGAGAGAATCACAGCTCTCATTTTTTAACAAATTACGCTACAAGGAGCCACGAGGATAAAATTAGGACTATGTTGAAAAGGTCCTAAAAATAAGACAACATCACACTCTAAAGGAAAAAAAAAATCATGTTAGTTTACAGCTATCCAAGGTCAGGCAACAGAGAGTTGAAGACTGCACATTAAAGGAGACCATATGGTTGTGATTTTGATCTCAATGCCACTGCAGGAAAGCAAAATATTTGGACTGTGGTTATTTTGGCAAATGCAATTGTGGAAAGCAACATGAGTAAGAGACTGCTTTGAAATAAGTGCCAAGAAGTGGATACCTTCTAATTTCCCGATCAGTGCAATTTTTGTTTGTCTGTCAAGTAACAATCTGGGCATGCATAAAGGAAAATGTACAACTATTTTTAACCATTAAAATGTAAAAGTACAATTTGGCCTGACTTTTCCATAATTGCCTATGTCTCAAGTTGATGGAATGCCCACAATTATCCTAACAATCCCATGAATGTGGAGCAGTGGGAGTACAAAGAAATATTGTACACACCACAAAACCTAAGGAAATAGCCCACAAACACTAACATCAACATCCACACATTATTCAGAAAGTTTTTCTAGAAAATGTCCCCACCCTGTACAAAAACTCTCAGTCGACAATTTACATTCCCCAGCAATGATCACTTCTATCCCAAAGCATGTGTTAAAAATACTTCCTGTTTTTTTTCTGGAAGAAAGGAAATTGCCATCTTTCACAATACGTTCCCCTCAATTCAACGCTTTACACAAAAATTATGGCAACATCATGTTTTCCTTCATCTAGAACCTTTCAATATCCTGATTAAAGCTACATCCACACAAATTCCCCCATCACAACCCAAGAGTCATGATATTGTGCACCATGGAATGAACAATTATTATTTTACTGTAGTTTTTCACTAGTCCAGTTCTTTAATTTAAAAAAAAAATCTCTATTGGTATTTGTGATAGTAAATAGAGATTATGGATAGTCAGCATTGCTTTGCGCATGGATAAAATTTCACAAGTCAGATTAGACTTTTGGAGTGGTGACCAAGAGGATCGACGAGGGGAGTGGAAGTTGTCCAGATGAAATTTGACAAAGTCTTTGACAGGGTCCCACACCATAAGCCGGTTTAAAAGGTTAAATTACATGGGATCCAGGGTGAGTTTGCCACTTACAGATTGGCTATTGGTTAGAGAGTGATAGTGGAGGATTGGTTTCTGATTGGTTGCTGTTTGTCATACATATTAATTGTTTGGTGAAAATGTAGGTCCAAACATCATCTTGAAATTTCCAGTACCTGTTTGGTTTCCTGGAAGGGGCTCTTTGGCGAGTGTACTACATGTGGAGCTGCATTGACTAAACATTTTGTTTAGTATAATTATCTGGACAGAGCACTACTTTATCATATGTTTAAACATAACCGTCACAGTACCTTCATCACATCAGTAGGTGCAAGAGGGAAGGCAACATTACAAGACAGTCCCATTAATAATAAAAAAAAACATTTCAGCCTTGTCAATCAGGCACACCAGCCTCCCCCATCCCATCTCCTTCCTCTAAATCTACCCACTTCCTCCATCCCCATTCCACCACCAAATCAACTCTTCTCTTCATGCTTGCTTGAGGAAGAACCAACGTAATCACGGAGTACTCATATCATAGTCATTCTCTCTTCTCCCCTCTTGTGTCAAGCAGAAGATATAAAAGCTTGAAAACACATACACCAGGTTGAAGAATAGCTTCTTTCCTGCTGTTGTGAAGACTTTTGATCAGTTCTCTCATCTGTTGAGGAAGAAACATTTCTGATTTCTCAATCTACAACAGGAGGAACAGCATCTCATAGGAACAGCATCTCTAAGCTTACAACTCAGTGGCCACGGTGGCACAGCGGTAGAGTTGCTGCGAATGCAGCACCGGAGACCCGGGTTCGATCCCGACTACGGGTGCTTGTCTGTACGCAGTTCTCCCCGTGACCTGCATGGGTTTTCTCCGAGATCTCGGTTTCCTCCCACACTCCAAAGACGTAAAGGTTTGTAGGTTAATTGGCTTGGTAAATGTAAAAATTGTCCCTAGTGGGTGTAGGATAGTGTTAATGTGCGGGGATTGCTGGTCGGCGAGGATCCGGTGGGCCGAAGGGCCTGTTTCCATGCTGCATCTCTAATCCCAGTGGTATTAGTTTTGATTTCTCTAACTTCAAGTAACCCCTGCACTCCCTCTTTCTCCATCCCTCCCCCATCCAAGTCATACCAGGTTCCTGTTCTCACCTAACAGCTATCAATGACCTGTTTCCTTCATCGTCGTTAATTTATTGCACTTCTTTCATTTCATTTGTTCTATATCTCAGCATCACTGTCTATATCTCCACGTTTCCCTTTCCCCAGACTCGTCTGAAGAAGTGTCTTGACCCGAAACGTCACCTATCCATTCTCTCCTTAAATGCTTCCTGTCCCGCTGGTAGCATTTACTGAGGTACTCCAGCATTTTGTGACAGAGATATAGAAGGGCAAGGTTTGAAATGAGACATCAAAGGGGACAAAGTTCAAGGAAAATGTACAATAGCATACAATAATAAAATTTAATCAGGAGGACCGTCAGACCGGCCAGAGAACGAGAATGGGGGACGGATGGAGAGAGCATGAAAGCAAGTGTTGCTCGAGGTTAGAGAAATCAATATTCATACTGCTGAGGTGAATGCTGCCCAAGCAAAATACGAGGTGTTGTTCCTGCAATTTGCGCTGGGCCTCACTCTGACAGTGGAAGAGGCCCAGGACAGAAAGGTTAGTATGGGAATGGGAGGGAGAGTTAAAGATATTAGCAATCGGCAGATCATGTTGGTTTAGGCAAATTGAGCGGAGGTGTACAGCGAAACAATCGCCGAGTCTGCGCTTGGTCTCACTGATACATTGGAGTCCTATAAGCTCTGGTTAGATTACATCTATGAACAATTCTACATTCCACACTTTTGGAATGATGCATTGAACATGGGTGAGGGAGGGGGAAATAAAACTTTGATTGCAATAATAACTGCATTTCCTGGGTTAAAATACATGTAGAAATTACAGAAACTTGGGATGTGTTCCCTGATCTTTAGATAATTCAACATGATTCAATCAAAGATGTTGACCCATTGAAGAGATTTTTTTTTTAAATAAGACAGATCGCAAAATGCTATTCTGTTGACTTGAGTGCCCTGGACTAGGCAGCAAGATTTAAAAGTGAGAGCCACATCATCTGTTGCTACATTTCTAATATTTCCAATGTCTCCAAGATGGTGCACTGACAACATAATTGAGACCAAACTATTTTTTCCCTCCCACACAACCCCCCCCCCCCCCCCTCCTTTATCTTTCAGAAATCAATCAGGAAATCTGATATTCATATTTGGAACAGGGAAAATAAAGTTGCTGTATAAAGATTTTTTAAAGACAGGAAATTCCCTACTAATCGTCAGTCAATTTGCAAACAGAGATTTGCCATCGCCTACACTATAGCCTGCCATAGCATCATACAGTGGACTATAGAAATTGCTGCAAAATATTGCATGAGTAAAATGGTTTTACAGCAGCATCAACAACAGTTAAATCATTTTTTTTTAATTGATGTTATGACACATTGCCAAATCTCAACTTATACTAATAACACTTACAGTTCCACATAATAATGAAACATTCCAAAACATGTGCATAGACACATAAGCTTGCGTAAATACACAAAATTATCACTTTACTTATTTGGCGGAAAGTTTATTAATTTGACGTGTTTGTAAATTTATATTGAAACAAATCTGTTTCAGAAACATTGCCTATTATTTCTATAAACCAACTGAACGCTTGCATTAATTAAGTGCAATGCAAGTTTTCTCAGATTTTGTGTTATTAGTGTAGGTATGGAGATCAGTAGTTGCTAGAGTTTATAAATGTCCATCAGGTGATGCAAATATGAAACTGCACACATAAGTGAGTGAAATGAACACTTGTGATGGCAAATTTTTACTGGAAGCCGAAGAGAATGAAGGCAATGTAATGAATAATTTATGGTAAATCGCCAACCTAAATCTGATTATTTTTTTAAATGAAGAGTTGTCCCTCAAAACTCTGCTAAACAGAAAAATGAAAGTTTAATTTACAGACTGCCAAGGAAGTAATAAGCAAAACGTTTTAAATAAATGTTTACAACCATCTGAAAAGCATGGTATGCTGAAATGGCATGCCATCCTTTAAATAATTCCTCCTCCACGGTGCTCTATTTGATTGCCTCCTTTACCTCCTTCCCCAAATAAATGTATTCAGCCATCAAAATAAAGAAAACAGCATGGTTTTGAGGGACTACATTTTTTCAAATAATCAAATTTGGAGGAAAAATGCCCTCAAGTAGTCATTTCGGACTTTGCATCCCACTCACAATTTATAATCCCATGTAGTTTAATGTTGTCATCAATTATCAAAATATTGTAATTTGTTTTATCATCTAAATTACTGATTGATAACATGAATAGTTGAGACCCAAGCACTGATTACTGCGGTAACAAAAAGTGCAGCCTGCCATCCCCATCTTATTTCTCCATTTTAAATATCTGTCAATCATGCCTTCGAACATGCCAATAAATTATTGCCAAAATCAGATGCTTTAATTTTTTTATACTACCAGTTAAAAGTTTTAAAATTATCAAAAGTTTTTTGAATAAACACATACACTACATATGCTATATTTCTCAAATATTCACATGAAACACAGGAGAGGGCTATTTGTTCACCAAGTCTATACCGGCTCTCAGATCAATCTCTTTTCCCCACATACCTTTGTGATGCATTTCCTTTCACATGCTAATCAATTTCACCCCACTTTATTCCCACCAAGGACAATTAACTTCTTGTCTGCATGTCTTCGAGAAGGTGAGGGGAGAAGGAGCTCCACGGAGACTGAGCGCGTCCTTTTCGTTGGCAGCGGCCTGAAGCAAGCGCTGCTGGGCAGGGGCTACAATGTGAGCCACAATAACACCGGATCACACAGTGGGAGAAGAAAGATTCGCTGGTGCAGACCAGTGGCATCAGCGCTTAGTTTTAAGGTGGAACGATACAAAGTGCTAGATTAATTCGGGCAAGTATATAGATGTTTTATATTTTGTAGATCAATACAATTTGTATTAGACATTGTTCCATGAGTAACTTCCACCAAAAGTACCTACTTTGCAAGTCTGAATGATTTCCTTTTAACATTTATCATCAGAATACTTGGCTAGATTGTCTTTGGATATAATATAAATCCATTCCTATGGTCTTCTTTTCACTGAATTTCCTGTATAGTATATGGGCATGTAAAGTGAAATTCTTGTATTCTAGAAAGGAAAACAATATCACTGACTTGAGTATTCTGAGGAAAATGAAGATGGTATTGTATTTCAATTAAAATGATTGCCATAGGACTAAAAACTAAGACAAAGTCTCAATTTTTTAAAACTTAAAATCAATTTGGCTGAAACAATGGAATATTAAACATTGTTATTGATCAAAGAATGATGGAAGAGAAGGAGGCACCAATTTAAGATAGAAAAATTACTTAAAAGAAATATCTTAAAATATTTCAGTAGATCAGATTTGGCTGCTTCCATCCATCCTCTTGTTTTAAAGATGAGTAATAAATTCTCTAACTTTGATGCAGGAGTTCCGCTGTACTGTTTGCATTATCTGAATGAATTTCATTTGTTGTTTAAAGTAAAGTACATAATTAAACAAATTGTGCTTTGAACCCATTGGCTAATTTTGGAAAAAATCTTGGTGGTAAGTCAACCAGTAAGCACTATTCATGGAACATTGTAATTACAGAATAGAGTGAAAGATAACTTAAATGTATCTTCAAGTAAGCTGGAAGTTGTTGCATGGTAAATATTTTAAGATCTTGCAGAGTTCTTCCTGCAGCAATAAAGCTTTGTTTCAAACTCTGCTGATTAACACTTTATCTTACAGTATTTAAAGCAATTGCATATAACAATACTTGTTTGCTCGCAGGTATTGGCTGGGGAGGACACAATAATCTATAATTGCATTCTGCATTCTAAATACTCCAGTATCTGATAGCAACCTAGTGGCAGCAGCAAAATATTTTATGGACAGATTTAGACAGGATTTGGTTTTCCTTCAGGTTGTTTCAAAGTCAAATGGCATGCTGACACCACCTTTTATGCACAGCCAACAATAGCAGTAAGGTGAATTACACAAAAAGCTGGAGCAACTCAGCGGGTGCAGCAGCATCTAAGGAGCGTACGAGATAGGCGACGTTTCTTCTTCGTCTGAAGAAGGGTCACGACCCGAAATGTCACCTAGCTCCTTCGCTCCTTAGATGCTGCTGCACCCGCTGAGCTTCTCCAGCTTTTTGTGTAACCCTCGATTCTCCAGCATCTGCAGTTCCTTCTTTAACACAATAGCAGTAAGGTAATGGAAGAATGCCCATGACTGTAGAACCTTGAATTAAGAGGGTTATTTTCAGGAGAAGAGTTGAGAAAATTAAATGATCTTTGAAATAACATTCAATTTGTATTTGATGCTGATCATTATTTTTGGTAAACAGAAACCAAAGCCAAATTTATAGAAACATTTCTTGGTGCTGCTCTGATCTATTGCAGATTGTTGTTGTTGCTTAATATAGCTGTGGGTTTTTTTCATTTCAAGCCCAGTCAGTGCATTTCTTGGCTGTGATAAGGGAGTACATGGATGGAATTTCAAATAAGTGATCTGAAGCTATCTTTGAGGTTGATTCATGTCCATGTTAACAGATATGTAAAAACAACATGCAGCAGAGATGCATAATTAATTCCACGGGACAGGATCCACATGCAGACTCCTATATGCAGAAGGGAACCTCCCACGATGTGCCACGGAGCCATGTAAGAACGGACCCGGCGGCCACCATGAACAACCCGGGGCCCGCCAAGACAAGGACAGGTCTGGTGGCCAAGAACGAAGACCGGTGGCCACTGCCTCAGCCCATAGGGGGAAGCTCGGTAGCCCCAAAGACCGGAGAGTTGAGGAGGGTTCCATTGGCGATGTTGGACACGATGAGTGGGCCGGTAGGATTGGTACCGGGTTAATGCCTCCAGCACCTTCAAGGTTGGCTGCAGGAGGCACCCCCAGGCCACAAAGGTATTTTTGAGCAAGGAATGTGACGTTGGGTCATGGGTCTGCAGCAGCCTGCGGCTTACCTGAGCTTATCTGGATCATGGGCGCTCCATTACTTCCATCATGTGGACTGGACCTTTTCTTTGTAAACAGCACCATAATGTGGCGACTGCATTTGTGGGTTGTGCAAAATAATTTCACTGTGCTGTGCATATGTGGCAATAAAGAATAATTGATTATGTCCTTTTAAACCGCATTACAGGTAGAATTATTTCCCTCTCTATACAAGTTAGCAAGTCCTCCAAATATCATGCAAGCAACCCATTCCTTCTCTTAAATTGCAGGGAATATATCTACATTATTCCTTCTTATAAATCACATAGCATCTCCTTCAAATAAATTTGACAAATAGGTTTTTGCTTTTCAGAAGATTTCTTCAGGGGAACAAAGATCAGTTTATCACCTTATAGAATTGGATTTCAGAAAGGTCATTGACTTGAACAATTAGTGGTGGCTGTTTCTATAAATGCTTCCTGACCTGCTGTGTTGTAGAAATCCACAATACGGCCCATTTTCCCAGAATGAAAACCCCTGGCCCTAATGTGGGGATTGTTTGTATTTTGCTTTCATCTGAACTAATTTTAATGAATGGACAAACCCATGAAAAAATCGATTTAACTAAAGTTATTCTGTGTTTTGGTATAGAAACATAGAAATTAGGTGCAGGAGTAGGCCATTTGGCCCTTCAAGCCTGCACCGCCATTCACTGTGATCATGGCCGATCATCCAACTCAGTATCCTGTACCTGCCTTCTCTCCATACCCTCTGATCCCCTTAGCCACAAGGGCCACATCTAACTCCCTCTTAAATATAGCCAATGAACTGGCCTCAACTACCCTCTGTGGCAGAGAGTTCCAAAGACTCACCACTCTCTGTGTGCCCATTTTTGGTTATTCCAATTTAACAGTAATCCTGATGTGCCAGATTAATCTAACCTATTCTGGAATTGTGGAATCAAGTGAGAAGAATGTATTACTTCAATAAGGTTACCAAACTAACCACTCAGGCTTGTGCACAGTATTATCAAGTCTACGATACCACTGAATTCTGCAATGGCCATTCCATGATGATAAAATTCCACTCTTCACACTATTTTCTGTAAAGTGAAACTGTTCCAGAACAGAAATAATATAAGTTCTATTGATACTTTGAACAATTTTGTCCAAATTCCTTAGAGCAAATGTTTGTGCAACTCTTGCGATATTCACAACCACTTTCCATTTCACTTGCACAAGAATTTTGATGCTGAAATGTTTCTCCCGGTGGTTTCTCCTGGCAGGAACTGAAGGAAATCCACATTCTGCAGGAAATGGTGTTGGGTAGACCTTCAGATTTATCAGCCTTCAGATGGGACTGAAGGCTGATAAATCCCCAGGGCCCGATGGTCTGCATCCCAGGGTACTTAAGGAGGTGGTTCTAGAAATTGTGGACGCATTGATGATAATTTTCCAATGTTCCATAGATTCAGGATCAGTTCCTGTGGATTGGTGGGTAGCTAATGTTATCTCACTTTTTAAGAAAGGCGGGAGAGAGAAAACAGGGAATTATAGGCCAGTTCGCCTGACATCAGTGGTGGGGAATATACTGGAGTCAATTATAAAAGATGAAATAGCGGCACATTTGGAAACCAGTAATAGGATCAGTACAAGTCAGCATGAATTTACGAAGGGGACATCATGGTTGACTAATCATCTGGAATTTTTTGAGGAACTAGGAAAATGGACAAGGGAGAGCCAGTGGATGTAGTGTACCTGGACTTTCAGAAAGTATTTGATAAGGTCCCACACTGGAGATTAGTGGGCAAAATTAGGGCACATGGCATTAGGGATAGAGTGTTGACATGGATAGAAAATTGTTAGGCAGACAGGAAACAAAGAGTAGGGATTAACAAGTCCCTTTCAGAATGGCAGGCAGTGACTAGTGGGGTACCGCAAGGCCTGGTGCTGGGACCACAGCTATTACAATAAACATCAATGATTTAGATGAAGGGATTCAAAGTAACATTAGCAAATTCGCAGATGACACAAAGCTGGTGGCAGTGTGAACTGTGAGGTGGATGCTATGAGAATGCAGGGTGACTAGGACAGGTTGGGTGAGTGGGCAGATGCAATTTAATGTGGATAAATGTGAGGTTATCCACTTTGGTGTCAAAAACAAGAAGGCAGATTATTATCTAACTGGTGTCAAGTTGGGAAAAGGGGAAGTACAACAGGATCTGGGGGTCTTTGTTCATCAGTCAATGGAAGTAAGCATGCAGGTACAGCAGACAGTGAAGAAAGCGAAGGGCATGTTGGCCTTCACAACAAGAGTGTGTAGGAGCAAAGAAGTCCTTCTGCAGTTGTAGAAGGCCCTAGTGAGACCACACCTGGAGTATTATGTGCAGTTTTGGTTCCCTAATTTGAGGAAGGACATTCTTGCTATTGGGGGAGTGCAGCGTAGGTTTACAAGGTTTATTCCCGGGATGGCGGGACTGTCATATGCTGAGAGAATGGAACGGCTGGGCTTGTATACTCTGGAGTTTAGATGGATGAGAGGGGATCTTATATAAACATACAAGATTATTAAGGGTTTGGACACGCTAGAGGCAGGAAACATGTTTCCGATGTTGGGAGTGTCCAGAACCACGGGCCACAGTTTAAGAATAAGGGGTAAGCCATTTAGAGTGGAGACGAGGAAACACTTTATCGCACAAAGAGTTGTGAGTCTGTGGAATTCTCTGAGGGCGGTGGAAGCCAGTTGTCTGGATGCTTTCAAGAGAGAGCTAAATAGGGCTCTTAAAGATAGCAGAGTCAGGGGATATGGGGAGAAGGAAGGAACGGGGTACTGATTGGAGATGATCAGCCATGATCACATTGAATGGTGGTGCTGGCTCGAAGGGCCGAATGGCCTACTCCTGCACCTATTGTCTATTGGTTGGGCGCCGAGATTGAAATCTCAAGGTACGAAAGCAAAACATTTTTGTCTTGACAAAGAATTGATATGGGATTGTAGCAAAATTACGTGAAGCTGACTGAAATAACGTACTGGAAATACTCACCAAGAAAGTATCTGACATTATATTTTCCCTTACTTCAAATTAATAGCATCTGTAGCATTCTTCTGAAGGAGCATGTGTTTTAAAACAGTAAACCCTTGTTATAACAGACCATAGGGGGAGAATGGTGTCTGTTATTGCTGAGTGTCTATTGTAACCAAGTATGGTATTATCATTGTATGTCATTGAAACAAAGAACTGCAAATATGGTGGAGCTCAAAAATGCTGGAGTAACTCAGGCAGCATCTCTGGATAGAAGGAATGGGTGACATTTCGGGTCGAGACCCTTCCTCAGACATTCCTCTGCCTAGCAGAGCAGGCCTTTACTCTTAACAACTTCCCATTCTACTCCTCCCACTTTCTCCAAATCCAAGGCGTATCCATGGGCACCATCTATTCCTGCCCTTTGTAGGGTACATCAAACAGTACACAGGCCCTATCCCCAAACTCTAACTCCACAAGTTACTTCATTCCAGCCTGGGGACGACTCCTCCAAAGCCTGTGATGGGCAATTTTCACTTCATGTTCTCATACTTCTAAAACAATGAGCACGTATTTATTTTATGGTTTAGAGATACAGCGTGGAAATAAACCCTTCGACCTACCGAGTTCGCACCGGTCAGCACATTAACACTATCCTATGCACACTAAAGACAATTTTATGTTTATACCAAGCCAATTAACCTACAAACCTGTACATCTTTGGAGTGAGAGGAAACCGAAGATCCCCAAGGAAACTCACGCGGTCACGGGGAGAACAGACACACTCCATACAGATAGCACCCGTAGTTGGAATCGAACCCGGGCCTCCGCCACTGTAAAGCAGCAACTCTACCATTGTGCCACTGTGCCACGCAGCTTTGTGATAACTTAGCAAATGCCTTTTAAAAATCTACAAAATAATACATTTCCAGACACTCCTCTTTTAACCCTGTTCATTACATCCTCAAAGAATTCTTGCAAATTTGATTTACCTTTCCTATTATCATGTTGACCTAGTTTACACACTTCTCCAAATGACTGATATCAATGTCTGATTTTAAGGTGCTCCGTTGGTCCATCCAGTATAATGGGCCAACTGGTATATAACTCCTTAGTTTCTCCCTTTCCTCTTCCTTAAATAGTGAATAACCAGTGCAGATTTTCTAACTAAAACAAATGGTTCCAAATTGAGATGTTTGGAATATTATAGTTGGGGCATTTACAATCACCAATTCTTCTTTAAACTCTGGGATGGAAATTATCTGTTTTTCATTGCTATACCGAAAGGCAGGACATTTGAGTAACAGATTTACTTGCAAGACAATTTACAGGTATAGAACAAAAGATTAAAATATCAAGAATGAATCCATCCATCATTACTTAGAAGTTCTCTTTTGATCAAATGTATTGAATAGCTCGACCAAGGAAGAACTAAATAGAGGAAACAAATTGGTAGGTTCTCTAATATTATGTTGAGAATTCAGTCTCCTTTTCAGTTACCAAATACTGAAGAAAAGCTCAGATCTCTTTTGCAACTTCAGAAGGTTTCATCACACAAAATCAAAAGTCTTGGAAAAATGAATGACATTGCATACAGCCTAAACAAATACACACCCTGGACACCAAAGTTGATGATAATATGCAGAAGATGATTTTTTAATTGTAATTCTAGAAAACAAGTTGGCCAGTTCACTTATCAACTACCTGCCTCCGTTTCCATTATAAATATTTCGTAAGGAGATGCAATTTTCATTTTATTGCTTATCATTACAAACTAGTGCAACACAAAGTATATATTTTCCGCATTTGCCCGACGGAGATACAGGGTAACAAAAGTACCCTGGTTTGCTACCTCCAACACCTTTATTCCAATGAACAACGTAACCTAGATTTTGCTTTAAAAAAGCACAAAGTTTATTGTTTGGTGTTAATATGGTGTATATCATTCAGCAAAGTGGTAAAGGAGTGCCATATCAATTATGAATCTTCACCAATTGTGCTGCTTGACCAAGAGCATCATGAGAACAGCAGCTCGTCCTCAACTTTCTTGGCAATTTTATGTAAATTATAAATGTACTCATTAACAATTAAATTCACCACAGAAATTTGGGGGGCTAATTAATGTAAAAAAAAAAAAATTCTAAATGAAGGGATTTGTGCTCCTGCAGTTCGCATCAACCTTCAGAGAGAGGATTAAAACAGGAATCATTAAAGCAGTTAGTAAATTGTTTATAGAAATTTTTGTAATTTTTTTTTTTTAATTAATACTTACTTCCCTGGATCATTTTCTTGACTAACTCAATCTTTTCTTATTTACTTTTTCCCAGATCTGGCATCTCACCTCAAGTCCAGTGATTTTTCAAAGAAAAATTAAGCAACTGGTCTATAAATTATGTGCCATGACTGGTTAAGAATCCTACCAGTTGGAAAGTTCTTCAAAATTACTTGGTAGGGTTCAATGTTTATTTATCCCAGTATACAATATTGTAACTAAACACAGTGTTACAGTGATCAAAACAAGCAGGAGCAATCGTATTGAGTGTGGAACAGATAACACAAACACAAGAGCAATGCTCAAACATTTTATAATCCTTTAAATCTAAAGATCAAACAACTTCAATTGTATTTAAATATTTCCCTTTTCTGACATAAATTGTTGTACTTTGGCATGTCTTCAAAGTTTCTTCCCCCATACAAATTTATCTCAAGAAATCCCAAACACTAATGATCAAAAGAAATATACAACCATGTTGTTCTGAATTAGATGAAAATTGACAAAAAAGGCGCTAAAAACAAAGGACAACCCATGAACAGAGGAAAAGATTGTTTCACACCAGCAGGATCAATCAGGAACACCATATTGTATCATTTCAAATGCGGATTTTCAGTGTTTTATTTCTAGCAGGAGCATTTGTTATTTGATTTGGAACGTGACAGTCATCAAGACTTCTTATTGGCAAAGCTTCAGTGAATAAATGTGTCTAATTATTCCATTGCATGCAAAACTTAATTTTGAAACTTACCAGCTAAGTACTTTGTAATAAGACCTGAAGTTGGAACAAATATAAATTTGAAACAACATTCAGTGCCAGGCCACCTGACCCTCCCCCATCTGGTTCTGGTTGATTTGCCCTTCACCTCTTTCCTAATAGTTCCCCACATCACCTCCCTTGCTTACCAGATTCCAACACTGGTAGCCTTTGTGTTCGAGCTTATCAGCTGTCTCCACTACCACCCTCCCCTAGCTCAATTTTATCTTTTTTACTTTTGTCTGCCTCCATCTATCATCCACCCGCCTCTCTCTCCCAGCTTCCCTCCCAAGCTTCATCTACCCTTCATCGCTTAGTCCACCAATAACCTCACTGCTTCCCCCTTTCCTCTTTATTCTAGCGATCTTCCTCCCCATTCCTATTTCTGACGCAGGAATTTGACCCAAAATATTGACCAATCCTTTACTCCCACAGATGCTGCTCGGCCTACCAAGTTCCACCACAAATTGTTTGGGGTTCAAGTAACTAGGCCATGATTACACGACAGATTCAACATTATCAATTACCAGTCTTCACATATTCAGCAGCAATGATGGAAAATGTCTACAACATATCTATTAAGCAACACCAACTAACCACTAATCTGTTAAATATGGTTTCCAGCCATATCACTTCACTAATTATATATGCACACACACACACACAACTAAAACTCTGATCTTGTGCTCTTCCGGTTTGCATGGTTTTTCTATTTGCGCAAAAACGATACACGATGGCACTACGATTTTCCGCCACCTTACTTAACATTTTCCTGAGCTCAAGAGCAACAAGTTTTGTTCCGATTTATAGTATAGTTTAAAAGTTATTAAGGTTTAAAAACCTTAAAAAACGTGCATGTGCAGATTGCTCTCCTCTCAGTCACCCAGGACGGCGACGCCCAGGCAGGACTGGCAACGCCCCTTCCAGCACAAACATCGCCGCACTGATTGGCCATGTCCTCTGTCACTCACTGGCGGGGAGAATAAAGCTGAAAGAGCGGAGTGAGCAGAGCGAGGCCAACTCCGAGGAGGACACCGGATACAAAGACAAGGACTCCGACAACCTCGAGATCCTGGGGAGGTAGGGAGGCCGTCTCCAAAGCTGACTGCTGCAACTCGAGATCCTGGGGAGGTGAGGAGGGAGAGTGGGGGATTGAGGGAGAGGAGGAGATAGGGAGGGAGAAGGGGGAAAGTGGGGGAGGTGAGGAGGGAGAGGAGGGAGAGGTGGGGAGTGGAGGTAGGGAGTGAGGAATAGAGGGCGATGGGGGCAGTGGGGGAGGTCAGGAGGGTTGGGGGGATAGGGGGAGATGAGGAGTGAGGGAGGTGGGGAGGGGGTAGAGGGATAGGAAGGGGGGTAGGGAGGGGAGATGAATTATGGAAGTAGGGAGGGAGTGACTGAGGGCAAGGGAAAGGAAAAGGAGATGAGGGAGGGATTGGGGAGGGGAGGGGGGGAAAGAAGAGGGAGTATGAAGAGAAGGGGGAGTGTTGGGGGATAAGGGTAAATGAGTCACGTCTGCGCAGTTAAGGGCTATGTGTGAGTGGTGGAAGATTGCGTTGGGGGAACGGGTTGCGTTGGGGAAAACGGGTGAGTGGTGGAATATTGCGTTGGGGAACGGGTTGCTTTGGGGGACCGGGCCTCTCATGTGACTGGGACCCAACGGGTCCCATTTAGTCTAGTATCACATTAAAGTTTGATCTAAATACAAACAACAGTCACGTACTAATGAGAAAGATATTCCTTTGATATCAATTGTAATATTCTGGAACCTTCATATAATTGAAGGCAATGAGAATCAAGAAGAAAACCCTCGAGTCATATTTTGCACAAGAAAATAGTTTACAGGTGTTACCATCCAATCGATCAGCCCAGCCCATTGCTAAAGCAGTAACCGAGATGTGTTCTAGGCTTGGACAACGTATGGTCCCTCAAGACTGCTCTAACATTCTACAAGATAACTAATCTGATCTTGGCCTCAGTTCCTTTTCTACCTCCTGCCCATAACTCCCTTATATACTAAAAATATGTTTATCTCAGCTCTTCTTCAATTAATCAGCTTCCAGAGCTGTGTATGATAAAAGGTCCAATGCCTCATAACACAGAAGAAATTTCTTTTCAACCCCATCAAAAATGGATGGCACTGATTTTGAAAGGGCACCCCCTAGTTTTGGGCTATCAAAAGGAGAAACATCTTTTCAGCTTCGATGGCCCTTCTTGGTCGGCATGGAAGGTTGGGCAGAAGGACTATTTTCCATGCTGTATGACTATGACAATCTACCTTGCCAAGCCCTTTTAAAATTAAATCTTTCAATAATATTACCTCTCCAATATCTTCAGCCTTTGCACTGGCCTTCCCTCAACAAATGGGGTGGCACAGTAATGCAGCAGTAGAGTTGCTGCCTTGGAGCACCAGGGACCCGGGTTTGATCCTGACCACGGGTACTGTCTCTATGTAGAGTTTGTAAGTTCTCCCCATGACCTGTGTGGGTTTTCTCCAGGTGCTCCGGTTTCCTCACACACTCCAAAGATGTACAGGTTTGTAAGCTGATTGGCTTGGTTAAATTGTAAATTGTCCCTGGTGTGTGTGGGACAGTTATTCGTGTGCAGGGATCGCTGGTCAGCATGGACAAAGGACCACTTTCCTCACAGGATCTCTAAAACAAAAAAACTTTAAAAAAAAACAAAATGAAAAATGACAAATGAATCTGTAATTCCATTTGCCACTTTTCAAGTAGAGCAGCGGTCCATCTCCATACAACACGACCCGTAGAACAGCCAGGTTAGTGCTCACAAGTTCAAAGCAATGCAACACAAAAGTTTAACTTGGTCTCCTTATCATTTAAGTGTATTGTCATCATCACCAAACCACACACTAGTTGTGTTCTCAACTTGCAACAACAAAGCAAGCTTAAAGAGCACCCTCGCCCCACCACCAAAATAACAAAGTGGCAAGACTGCATACAACATGCACAGCAGCAACTCACCAGTTGTTCCCAAGTTCATGACCGCCACATGGTAAAACAAAGGCAGCATGTGTATAAGATAAATCCACTTGCAAAATCTGCTCCAAGGCATGAATTATTGTGATCTGGAAATATATCACAAAATAGAAGTCCCAAAACTCCCAAACTAATATCTTCACAAGAATACCTTCATCACAAGGTTTGTGGCAGTTCAAGGTCCTCACACCATCTCCTCCAGTGCAATTACCATTGGGAAACAATTAATCTTGCCTGCAATATTGTACCCCATGTAAAAATAAGTACATCTACATTTTCCTTGATCTTTATCTCCTTTGGTGTCTTGTTTTCACACACCCTAACATACATGTCTCCCTCTCTCCTGACTCTGTCTGAAGAAGGGTCTTGACCCAATACGTCACCCATTCATTCCTTCTAATCAGAGACGCTACCTGACCTGCTGAGATACTTCAGCATTTTGTGGCTATATTAAGTAAACCACAAGGCTGAACCAAAATACCCAAACTGACCACCTGTGGTTCCTGACTGTATTTATCCAAGCTGGGCAAACTGAATAATCCCACCTGATATGGCAGCCACCCAGCAAGGTGTCCACAATGAAACACCCTCCGATGGCATGTGGCCTCTAACCAAAATATTCAGACAGTCTTGACAGAGGCACCGCTGGACAGGGAAGACAGAACTTTGCCGTTTGTCCAAATCTTTGCGACTACTTTATATTTTTAAAGATCTGAGATATTCAAACATTTAAAATATGTTTGCTGTAAATAATTCAAATTCAAAAAATAAAAAATAAATGTTCCTCCAAATTTTAAGACACGAGTCCCATTGAAATGAATGATAACTTCAAATCCATCCGGCACATAATATTGAATTGCTATATTTGGGGATAACAGTGTGCTGAGGGTTCAGACTACATTCTAGAGATCCCAGCCAACACAGATTGAGATCAATGCAACACTGAGATGTGTTGCAGTGTCAATTTACAAATATCACTTTTTGCCCAAATAATACTTGAAAAAAAACATTTAAAATGGCAGAGTGACAACCTTTTAAAAACATGAAAAATCCTAAACTGACGATCACTGCAGCACATCCTTCTTGCTAGGATTTTAAATTGAGGATCTATTGAAGAGAAACATGATGATTTTGTAGGTATCCTAATCAATACTTAACCTTCAAACAAAGTTAAAGAATTACCTGGTCATTAGACCTTGATCGATGTTCAACCTTGATGTGCATAATTTGGCTGCCAACCTTCCTAGATTTCAACAGGAGGTTTATAAACTACTATCATGAAAGGTGCAAGAAAATTACTTACTAATATACCT
This sequence comes from Raja brachyura, assembly GCA_963514005.1. Next base: position 9,933,600 of record OY740812.1, on the reverse strand, counting down.
CATTCATCTAACAATTTAATCTTCTCAGGCATACAGCTTTTCGTACACTTTTACTCACATACCATACATGCTCACTACCTCAAGACTCCGTAAGGATCATCACCAGCCCACCTACATCCTATTCCACAATATCTTGCAGCTTCTCTCCGTTGCATAAATACCTTTGCTGTCAAACTTTCAAAGTCACCATCGGAACTCCACTACTGGATTTTCAATTTGGTTCTCTTACTACGGTTTTCCCCAAAATGTCCCCAGAATAGTTTGAATATTGAAGCACTGCATAAATGTAAATTTTTGTTGGACAAATTTAATGAATCTGAGCAAAATAAGCATTGATATTTATAACTAAAACAGCAGCTGTACCATGTTAAGTCTGCGACTTTAAACAAGGTTGACATATTTATAAATTAGTGAAGCTATTCAATTCTATTATCCATAAATGTTTTCAAGATTAACTCTTCCCAAAGAGTCTACGTAGCCATTCACCTCAAATATTTAATCAGCAACAGTTTGGTAGATGTGAGATCAAAGAAAAACAATTCTCTATTCGTTACCTCATAATTATATTTACTAGAAAACTCACGTGTGTTTTAGAGCAAAAATATTTTCAAAATAGTGGTAGGCAATTTAGAAGGTTCCATGAACAGCAATGTAATGACAAAATAATCTGTTTTCGTGATATTTATTGAGAAATAAATATTAGCCAACAATATTGTTCCTTCTCCAAAACTGCACCTCTAACTAATTTGCTTTCCCTCAGAACTGCACGTTAGTGTTCGTTTTATCTTTCCGGAAGGGACTTAAATCCACAATGATCGAACCCAGGTGAAGGTACTGTCATTAAGTTAATTCTGGTCCTGTAAATAACTTGAAATATCTTTGGACTTTACAAAAAGCAGCATAAAATGTTATTTAAAGAAACTGTTGATCAAAACATCTTTGACAGTTACACCATACACAAAAAAAAATCCGCCGCATACTGCATGCGAAATGTCACCTTCCTCCTATGCCATCTTGAAATTAGATGAACACGTTGTTGATAAGTAGGGCATTCATAACCCGAGGAGGACCTGTGGTGAGCAGCTTGTTGGCCTTACTCAATCTCACCATTGAAATTTAGAACATAAATTGGAGACGATGAAGTCAACTCCACGCTGCTAATTTACTTTGGCTTCAATCCAGATTTGTGTATTGAAAGTAAAAGTGTTTTCCACATCTTGGCACATACCTTCTTGGTTACAATGTGCTATTGGTTTGCTGTTAAGGTAGGAAAATAAGTTTAACTGCATAAACCTTATTTGTCAGTGCGTAAATGTTTGACAAAACCAAATTAGAGAATATTCCATAACTTCTCAAAATGAGCTATTCAGAATATCATACAGCTAATCCAAAAATGACTTCTTGCAGGAGAAATGTTTTTGGATATGCTACTGTAATAGGCCAGATTAATCATAATTAATGGGTCAGATCGACTCCTGGGATGTGCCGCACGGCAGCAGAAGATTCCTGGGATGCACCACTGAGTCGAATGGCTGACAGGCCACCAAGGACAAAGAGGAACCCGGCAGGGGGCTGCCAAGAGCAGCCCAGTGGATGGGCTAGTGAGAGCAAAGAGGGACCCAGCGGGGATCTGCCAAGAACAAAGAGAGACCCTGCGAAGTGCCACCGAAAAAAAAGACGAACCCAGCGGGCCACCTGTGGTGGCAGGCCTGGTTCACCGCTGCAAGATGATAAGACGTTTGAAACCAGAAACGTGGTAACTCTTTGTGTACTACCTAGGTCAAGTCTGCTGTATGATCTTACTGGATTGTATGCAAAAAAAATAATTTTACTGTACCTAGGTACATGTGACAATAAACTATAATTGAATTGAATCATTGATCCTGCCAAGTCCACACATTCAGAGTCCTACTCAGCCGATCATATGGCTTATGATCAGTCTTTCAATCTCAGACTCCACCCAGACCCACTGCTTGTGCAGCAGATTTTTGTGGATAAATGGAGAGTTAATATAACTTTCAGCAATTTTGTCTATCTTGCCCTCACTTAGCTATAAACGTGACATTCTACCATTTAGTTAGGGCATTTTTCAAAAAATGCAATTTCAATACAAGTAAATAACAAATACTTAGCTGATGAAAAAATGTACCATATGCAGAAAAATATTCCCTAGGAACTACTCAACACCAAACCCCACAGCAACATGTGGCTACCAGAATGAACGTGATCAAACATTTGCAGCAATGAGAGGATTAGCAATGGTAAGGGAAAAAGTGTCTGACTCAAAGAAAATATCAAATATTAATCTATATCTCATCAATTATGTCACAGCCTTGCAACACATTCTGAATTACCCCCCATTATTCAAGTTTAAGGATTTTGACTTAATATGAAAAAACCTTGTACTCCAAAGTCCGAGAACATCATAAAATCATATAGAATTACCCAAGTTGCTATTCAATCCAACGAGCCTGCCCTAGATCTTTGAAATAGTCATTGGTTATACGAACTTCAAATGGTTCTGAATATATATAAATCTGCTTCCTTCACTCTTTCAACATTGTTAAAACCTTGGAATCATGAATTAGTAATTCATGAAAGAGTAATCAACATGGAGTGGGTTGAGGGTGGTCAGATATCACAGAAGAGCCTTCTGAACACAGAACATGTACTTTATGCCAAGGTATTATTTTTTTCAATGCTTGAGAAAAGATTGAAGGACAGCCCCTCGAGTAACCAATTATGACAATGTATTTTGATTCTCCATATTAAACTTCACGGTGTAATCGGTTGTACTGGAATTGTGTTGATCAAATGTCAATTACATAATTGTGGAATGTAAAACAACCTTGTCTCGGAATGAAATCACAAACGGTGAATTTTATTTGATGATATCTTAATTACAAATAAATCACCAATACAATATACATTACCTGCAGTGTATTAAGTTTCATTTCGCCTACATGTAAATCTGTTCGTATTTCTTTATCATGCATGTCCTCCGCCCATCCCCATCCATTGATTATGGGTGCGTGTTTGAAACATAAACACCCTTGCATCTCTTATCATTAGTTAAAATTCTCTCATTCGCTTCCTTTCAACGCTGTCGCACACGCCAGGCTCCCCTCCGACTCACAACTCCTCGGTCTGTTTCTTACCTCAATTTTAAGTTTGCCATGAACTCTGACATGTTGATTGTGTCCATCAGGACAAAGTCTGCTTTGCCGAACTCCAGGCTTTCCTGCTCCGCCATGGTTCCCCTTGTCTGTCGGCAGCGTAGCCGAACGGGGAAAGAGTGAAGGAGACTTTGTTATCCTGGACTTCAGCTCCTTCGGCTTACCGCTCACAGGTTTCCCTCAACTCCACGCACTTTTTTCCCCCTCTCTCCTAACGATCTAAAATAATAATCAATTCCAGCGTCCGCAGTTTGTTTTTTTTTTTGGGGGGGGGGGGGGAGAAAGACTCTTGTCCCCGACAGTTTTCGTTTAGCTTTCCTCTCTCTTGACTTCGACTCTTTCCTCACGCGAACTCCCCGAAGCCGCACCTCACCTGAGCGAGACTGTCAGCACGTCACGCCCGCGCGCGTGCGTGCGTGCGCGAGCGAGCGAGCGAGCGAGCGAACGACACCGGCGTCTGGGCGCGCTCACGCCGCTGGCGGGGCAATAACGCAGGCGCGCGCTCTCGGTCCTGGCAGTTGGGCGGGCGGGTCTGTGCGCGCGCTCGCTCGCTCGCTCTCCCTCCCTCCCTCCTGGTTGGGCGGGACTTTTTGGCAGATGCGCCATGCAGCCGGCAGTAGGAGCAGACTGGAGGTGGGGTGCGGTGGTCTGGGCTGACTTGCCCGCCTTCCCTCCCTCCCTCCCCCAAACCTCCTTGCTCAGGTATAAGTTTGATGATGTCTGTGAAAGAAAAGAAAGTCTTATATTCATCCTGCGTGTCAAAGTGCGAAGAGATTATTTCAATGGATATTTATTGTCAAATATGCAATTAAACATTACACAGTGAAATTAATTTAGATTGGGTCCAGGAAAAGTGTTAGAACATAGAACTGTACAGTACAGCACAGGAACAGGCCCTTCAGCCCACAATGTATGTGCCGAACATGGTGCCAAGGCCATCACTTACCTTCCTGGTCATAAACCATATGCTGGAGTAACTCAGCGGGCAGGACATGCAGCTTCTCTGGAGAGAAGGAATGGGGCATGTTTCGGGTTGAGGCCCTTTTTAAGAACCTCGACCAGATCTCAACCCAAAACATCACCCATTCCTTGTCGCCAGAGATGCTACCTGCCCAGCAATTTGTGTATAAACAAGCTACTGCAGTTCCTTCCTACCCATATCCTTCTGTTCCCTGCATATCCATTTGCCCATCCAAAAGTATTTTAAATGCCACTAATGTATGCTTCAGCCATCATCCCTTGTAGCATGTTCCAGTCACTCGTCATCCTCTGTGAGAAAATCATGCCCCACACTTTTCCTTTAAACATTTCCCCTCTTAGCTTAAAGCTATGCCATGTGTTCTGAAGTAACATAGATAATGCGACAAGAACCTGTGCTACATTCAGCTTCCTTAAAAAAAAACACCCGCTGGGCCAATGGCTGGTATATCAGTGGAAGTGCACTTGGGGATCAGTTGTTATAATTCTATTAGTTTCAAGACAGTTGTGGAAAAAGATAGACAAGTCCACAAGTTAAAGTCATAAATTAAAGCAAAGCTATTTTTGATGGCTTTAGGAAGAAATTTGTAAAGGTTGACTGGGTGAGGCTTTTTCAGGAAGACTTTTAAAAGTGACAAAAGGAAGAGTTCAGAGACAGTACATTCGTCTTATAAATGAAGGGCAAAGCTGACAGGTTTAGGGAATCCAAATCCAAGTAGATGGGGATATTAGAACATAGAATAAGGAGCTGCATACCAGGCAGGTGCAGACAGTTAGAATATATGTACTTCTGCTCTAGCATAAGCTTCTCTAACACAAAGTAGATATAATGTGAGTGATAAATTAGGTAACACTATTTTCATTATAATTGGTTATCACGTAATTCTGTCGAGGAAAGTTACTTTGGAAATTGACAGACATAAAAAATTGTCTTGAATTGCTGCACCCGCTGAGTTTCTCCAGCTTTTTGTGTAACCCTTGAATTTAAACAATATGGGGTGGGGGAAATATGTTTCCATGTAACCTCATTGTTTTTAAGAGGAATCTATCAGTTTTACCAACAGGTAGTCACTGAAATTGACAAGCAATTGCTTCTATTGACACATGTGTAACAATACTCTATTAAACAATGTAACATACAGCCTTTAGTATAGTTATCTGGCAGTAACACAAACAGGTTGCTTTTGAAAATACCTTTATTTGGAAAAACTTGCTGTGAAAATAACATATTGCACATCTGAAACTCTCTAGCCCCGACTTCCTTCCCCCATTGACGCAATTGTGTTTATAAAGTGATTTTCTATAATACAATGTTTCTTAGGAATGCAACTATTACATTATAGCAGAACTAATTGTGCGAATGGATATAGATAGATTGAGTGTGGGTATAAAAATAGCAAATGGAATTTAATTTGAAAAGCAGCTCTTGACTACTGGAAGGAGTCAGTTAAGGAGGACTTGAGTGATGTTGTTCCCTGTGCCAGACAGCAGGGAGATTTGGCTTCTTTCTTGTAGATGATGATGATTACTATGCCCCTGAGATCCCTTAACAGAGTTAAGGCTGCAGAGTTTTAGAACTTCACCAGGAACTTCTGCTCCCGTAGTCTTGTTTCTTTTTGATTTGGCATAGGATTTTTCAACTTATTATTGGAATGAATTTGGATTTATGTAGGCCCTTTCCCCCCCCCCTTTCTGAAGGTCCTAAATCACTTTACAGCCACTGAAGTACTTTTTATTGTGTCATCACAATTGCAATGTAGAACATACAGCAGACAAAGAAACAACAAAAAAATCAATTTCAGTATAAAGAGTAGCCACAGCACTGAAGATAACTCGCATTCACATCATTGTTACAACACAGTATACAGTAATTTGACAAATTCAGTATATATAGGTTTCATGTAAGACCAATTCAGCCAGTCCACTCCTCAGAAACGGTCAAATTCTTTTATTTCACCTAATTTGTGAACACTTCACCAACAATTGAAACTATCTTAATTTTTACCCTTGCTAGTGTGTTCCTGACCATGACCAGTTGTGTGTGAAAACATTTTCTCTTGTATTGTTTTTGGTTGTTTTGACAATTACCTTCATTCTGTGTCTCTTGGTTCTTGAATCCAGACATTTCCATGCCGCTGAGGACTATTCACCCGACGCCGATGTTGCATCTTCCCGGCAGGTGGGCCTATAACATCGGGCCGCCTTTATGGAGGCTGGCTGTGGAGGCCTCAAATAGGTCCCGACCTCGGGTGGACTAGGAGGAGGAGGAGGACTGGACTTTTTGGTGCCTTCCCTCACAGTGGAAAGTGTTGATTCTGCTGTTGGGGGGACGTTCATGTTGAATCCTATAGTGTATTGTGTCTTTTTTTTCTTTCTTTTTTATTTTATATGGATGTATGTATGGTAATCTAAATTTTTTCTCTGTAAAGCACTTTGGCTTCAACATGATTTGATTTAAAAGTGCTATATAAATAACAATTATTTACTTACTTACTTGAATCCTCTGCCAATGGCAACTGTTTATTTCCATCTACTTTGTCTACGCTTTCATGTTCTTAACTAAGCATATCAGATCTCTTTGCAAGTTCCTCATCTGGAGAATCCTTTTAATAAATCTCTTCTACACCTTTTCTAGATCCTTTACATCTTTGCTGAAGTTTGCTGTCTTGGACTGGAAACAAAGCTCCAATTGCGTCTGAACCAGTATTTTACACTTCTTTATTATGGTACTCTATGCAACTGTTTATAAATCCCCAGATCCTGCAAGCTTTTGCGACCTCTTTGGAAATACTGGGTTTGAATCATATATGGAGACACAAGAAACTGCAGATGCTGGAATCTTGAGCATAACACAAAGTGCAGAGAAACTTAGTGGGTCAGGCAGCACCCGGGGAGGGAATGGTGAGGCAACATTTTGGGTAGGAACCCTTTTTCAGTCTCTCGAGACACAGGAAACTGCAGATGCTGGAATCTTGAGCACGACACAAAGTGCTAGAGGAACTCAAAAGGTCAAGCAGCATCTGGGGAGGATATGATGTATGGTCCCGCCCAAAATGTTGCCTGTCCATTCCCTCCTTAGATGCTTCCTGACTCACTGAGTTCTTCCAGCACTTTGTGCCTTGTTTAGGATCTTATATGTCCATCTGTGAGAGCAGAGAGACCATTGTTTAAATATTTCATTCAGATGATAACATCTCCAATAATGCAACATTCCCACACTATTATACTAGCATATTAGGATATATCTTCATTTAATTATTGGAAATGTGTCTCTCAGGAACTTAGAATTCCAGACATGCAATGGTTGAAGAATAACATGCACTGAAAGAAAATGTATTTTGTTCCAAATCCTACCATAAGGTTGACTTGGGAAATGTGCTGGGATCCTATCTCTAACAAACAGTCACAACTGTGATCCTGTTTATGACCTTAAACTAGCCTCCTAAATTATCAACTAGACTGTTTATACTCACCTCTGTGTATCACCAACCCTGCATTGGCTTATCTGCTGCTGAAACTATCATCAGTGCATATTTGCTTCATTCTTAACTATCCCAAATACACTTCTGGCTCACCCCTCTCATTCTGTTCTTCATAAAACTGAAATCACCTAAACTTTGCTACCTTTGTTCTAATTCATACCAGATCCCATTTAATCATAGATGCAGCCATCCTCTCTATATCTAATCTTCAAGCCTAATGGGCATGTCCCACGTAGGCGACGTTTTAGGCGACTACAGAAGACCATGCGGTCGCCACATGTTTGTGGATGGTTGCTGGGGGGTGGCCTTCATGGTCGCGAGTAGTTCCCGCATTCTCGGAACTGGTAGCAGCTTCATGGCAGCTTCATTCTGGTCGCCGCTATTTTTCAAAATAAAGCTGCAACAGAAATGCTAATCCTTTGTTTTTAATGTATGACTGCACTTATTTTTGTTGATTGTGTTTTATATTGTTGATGGGTTCAGCAATGCAACAATGTGGACTAGTGCCCCATCGTTCATTATAACTTAGCTTCTATTTCAACAAATTCCTTTCACCTTGGTGCATTTTCTTCCATTTTTACATGTTAATTTCTTAGTTTTCAGTCCCACATCTCAGTTTTGCCAACTAATTCCATTTGATGCACTTGTTTTTAGTATGTGGAAAGCTCTGTTTGATGATATCAGCAAAGTTAACTCAGCATCTGGCCCAAACTGATCCACATTCATGCCACTGCCCATCTCTTTCTTTAAAAATGGTATAACTTCCATTTACTCTGATTTACTGATTTTTCCGCTTTTTTTCAAGATTCAAGAGTGTTTTATTGTCATATGTCCCAGATAGATAAATGAAATTCTTACTTCTATACTAAGTTCTATACTCAGTTTATATCAATAAATCTGGTGTTGCGAGAGGTAATTGAAATCCAAATACATAATGTTCCATTTATCCACCAGGTCTATTCATTCTTGAAGGATGCCAATTGATATGACCCCATGATTTCTTCTTGTTACTTAATGTTTATTCTCCTGCTTCCCCCATCAGGGTATCCTCAAGTGCTTTGTCTTTTATAGATATGAGGTACAGTGTACAGTAGTTTACTTTTTTGCTTATCTTTTGCCTGTAAATTGTTAGTATATTTGTTCTAATGAATTCCTATGGGTATGGAATTTAAAAGCAAGAAAGTCATGTCAAAACTGTATAAATCATATCAGGCCTGAGTAGACTGTACTGTTTTGGTCAGCTGTTTACAGGAAGGATGTCATGGCACGAAGGAAGGCACAAAGGAGATTTATGAGAATGTTTTGCCAGAGCCAAATAATGTTATTTAGGAGTTGAAACTGCTCAGGGTTGTTTTCATTGTCACAGAGGAAACTGAGATTGATTTAATTAGGCTTTATAAAATTATGAAAGTCCCAGGCAGAGTGAACCGGAAAGATTGTTTATCCTTTGCAGAGAGCTCAACAATTGGATGCCATAGTGTTAAGGCATCTGGAAGAAAGTCTAAAGTGAAGTTGAGGAACAATGTGTTCAACCAAAGGATGGGATTTGGATTTGAGTGCATGTGAGGGAAATGGAAGCAGAAACTATTTTCACGTTGACAAGATACTTGGATAAGCACTTAATTTACCACTAGATGAAGGTCTGGGAGCAAGGAAATGAAAGCGACACCCAAGTTCCAGCTATTTGGTTATGGAAATTCACCCTGGGGAAATGCACAAATCGCCACCAAACATTTTGAGGTACAGAATGAAATTCAGGCTTACGGAATTTATGTGGTGATAAAATATATAAGCAGATAATGTAAAAAAACAAACAAATTCTAGCAATGTTTACTTTCAGTCACTCATTACTGTGGGGAAATAAGATATGAATATGATATCACTACATCAATTGGGTTGGCATTCACTGCCGTGTCTTTCCTTTACCGCACTCTCTCTAATCCAAGGATGTGAATAAACATCTCAGCATGCACTGCTGCTGCATTCTTCATCTGCAAGGCCATTTCCCTGATTCACAGCATTGTGGGGGGCTGCAGTAGTCATTGCCAGCTCCTGACAGTGATCCTTTGGACTTTACTCCAATTCCACCAAGTCATCGAACTTTAACCCTTTCTTCCCCACCTCCACCTAACTCCTTCTGCATCACCTTTCTATCATAAACCCCAATTCTTGAATCACATTCATTTCACTGATATCCCCACTTTCCAAATCCTATCCTAATCCACAAGTCTTGTGCATCAGAAAAAAATTGCAGTCTCTTTCTCAAGTGCCTTGCCCATCCTCCACTTCTAAGGTCGGCCTTAGCTGATACATAACAGCAGTGGATCACTTTGTTATCACCGTTAAAAATAGCTTAATATGAGAGAGAAATCCCCATTGGAATGCATCTCTGCTATCAACATATAATTCAATGGGAAAAGGGCTTTGCATTATAGTAAATTGCATTAAGTTGTGGTTTTCTTAAACCTTGGGGTCACTTGTAGCTCTATTTATGGTCAGCAAGGGACAATGGATCAAATAGCTCTGTACATTGAATTATTATGATTCACCTTCCTTGTTGCCAAAGATTGTTGGCTTCCATCATGATATAACTAATTTCACCGGCCACTTCCTAATTATACAAACTATATGATATTCCTTTTTTTTTTAGTTAGGCTTGGTTTACCACTGAAAGAGGAGGTTGAAGCACCATTCTAGAGATATAAAGACAGAATCCCAGCTCACAACTCTGTGCAGTAACAGAGAAATATTGTATTATCAGTGGTGGTACTGTCCAGAGGAGATGTTAAACAAAAGCCCTATTGGATTGCAGATGGATGTAAAAGGTGCTATCAGAGAAAATGCTCCTTAATACTGAACAGCCACCAGATCTAAACAAATATCAACTGAAAAAGTAATTACGTGATCATTTACATTTGTGCTATTTGTGTGAATTTTATGTACATGGTTTGGCTGCAGTATTTCACTGCAATACAACGGTTGCTGCACTTCAAAAGTTCTTAATTAAACAGTGAATAATTTTAGGACATTTAAAGGCAGTAAATGATATTTTATGATATTTGACATTTTCTTTAATGTTTCCAGGTTGTCTGATTTCTTCCTTGATTTGTAAGTTATGTTTCTTTATATTTCTTTGTTGAGGCCTGCAAATGATATTTTTCCTTTTGGAAGATAGACAATAGCACTTTTCCTTTTATATGGTCAACCTTTTAGTTACTAAATACTGTGACGCTCTTTGGATTCTTCAGTGGGGCCTGTTGCTTCCTTGAATACAAATTTCAAATGTTTATTTAGAACCATAAATATTTTGTTTAATCCTCCACGCAATCTTACAATTTTTAATATTTCAACTCTGCTGTCCTATTTCTTATTTAATTATTTTATTAATATCTGTCTTCGATTCTGCCTCATCGTGGTTTAATTATTTTGCCAACGAGCATTTCCTTCTTAGTGAAATATGGTTACGTTAAAAAAAAACATATTCCTGAAGTACGCTATTTTCAAGTTTACCATCTCTTTGACCGTTTGGCCAGCTTTGTTAACTTCCTCCAACCATTGTATTATCCTTATTTCCACAATTGAATGCCTCCGTTACAATACACCCTTTCTTCATTATAAGCATAAGCATAACAAAATTGATACAAAGGAGGTCTATGGTTGAGTCAAATAATTTCAGCCTTGCAAGAACAAAAAATAAGCCAGAAGAAGAGCACAGCATCTTTGGAGGGGGAAAGGATAGTTGGTATTTTGGGTCAAATTATTCAGTTATTCTGGATTTTAATTCATGTATTGTGTTTTTTTTTAATATATAATTTATGATGCTTTTATGTGATATACTAAGATTTTATATGTATTTTATGATGTTTTTATATGCAATATATTTTTATGTAATGTTGTCCCTTGTCTGGACCTTGAGTCTGAAATAAAGTTTATTATTATTATTAAAACCTTATTTCAGGTTAGACACTGAAAATGCACAGGGAGGATAGCCAAATTGTAGAGGTGAAGGAAAAGGGTGCAATGGGTTGGTAGATGATAGGTGGAACTGGGTGAGGGGGGGAAGAATCATGCCACGTGGGGGAAGATGGTGCCACGTGGGGGAGGGAGGAGTTGTGGGACAAGCTAGTGGGTGATAGGTGGAACAAATAAGGGGAAAAAACAGATTAAGGAAGGATTATGATGGATGGAACCAAATGAGGAGGGAATAAAAAAGGTAGATCAAACAATCTGAAACTAAGGTGGATAGGTATGAGGTAATGGGCAGATGAAACTCAGTGGGAGAAGGGAACAAATATTGGTAATGGGGAAGGGGGTGGGTATGAAAAAGGTGGTCAAAGGGAGAGAGAGAGAGTAGCATGAGGAACGTGAAAGGAATATGAAGGTGGATTAGCCGAAATTGGAAGATTCATTATCCATATCCTACCCAATCCCTTATCTATCTCCTTCCCCCATCTAGTTCTATCTGCTCATCACCCCTCCCTTATCGCATTACAGCCTCCGTGTCTACCTTTCTACCCCCCCCCCCCATTCTACCTGCCTATCATTCATCCCCTACCTTTTTTTTCATTGCTATCTGCTTCCACCTATCACCCACCAGCCCCCCTTCCCCCACATAGCTCCATATGTCCATCATCCGCACCTTTGCCTGATTCCACTCATCACCCCATCCTTTGTCTTAACCATCTCCCTTACCAATTTATACTGGCTCTCTTCCCTCCAAATTCTCAGTCCTGATGCAAGGTCTCGACCTGAAACATTGAACCATCCTCCAGCAGTATGGTTTTCACTCCAGATCTCCAACATTTTGTGTGTTAGTCTTATACAAATTCTTTATGACATATGAAAATGACTGAGCCCTAAGAATGATATCTTTCATGTTGAGAGGGGAAGGATTTAATGGGAACCTGAGGGCCGACATTTTCACATTGAGAGTGGTAGGTTTCTGGAATGAGCTGCCAAAGGAGGCAGGTACTATAACAACATTTAAAAGAAATCTGGACAGGTCCATGAGTAGGAAAAGTTTAGAGGGATGTGGGCCAAACATTGGCATACGAGACATCTTGGGTGACATGGACCAATTGGAATGAAGGGCTGGTTTCCTCTTGAGTATGACTCTTTAATTTCAGGTGTCCATACACCTGAAGGACACTACATGAAATAATTATTGTCTGTGGACAAATGTTAACCCTGCTGTTTCACTTTTGTTTTGTGAAGTTGCAAATGCTTTCTTCTAAGACTAGCTATTTAGTGCCTGAATAAGCATGCTGCCTCCCTCTCCTGGTGTGCATTCAACATAGCAGGCAGGAGGGTGTCATTTGAAATTCTAGTCTAAACATTTGTCTGGGTTTTTTATTTAACAGTCCAGTGTTATTACACATGTTTTTTTGGCAAAACAGGAAATGGCAAAGGAATCATACATCCAAAAAAAAGTCTCTACAGATAGGCTAAGGTCCTTTCAAACATGTTTTCTTTCCAAGTCCAATATATTTAAAGCATGTAAGCAAAATTTAAATTGAGGACACATATACTTAGAAATAATCTTATGCAGCACCAAAATGTTGTGTACTATGCAATTCAACTTGTATAAAAATAAATAGTGAATTAAAATTGGAGAATTCTCAGTCCTCGATTTATTTCTGTGTTTATCCATGTGTCAGTTGTGCAATATCTGAAAAATGCCAGAGGAGTACTTTGCAATGACATAAAACCACACGCAATGCTTCTTATGCAATTTTTACTCACATTGTAATGCCTCACACTGACTGCAAGTCACTCATCCAGAAGCATTGACAGAACCTGAAAGATTCACGGCAAAGTTTCTTTAGAGTTGCCACACTGGTAGAGCCTCAAGGTGGAGCTGCAACCTTTCTCATGACAGGCTTAATATCTGCCTGAATTAATCATTCCTGGCACCAAGCATACAAATTTACAGACACAATTTTTAGATTATGAACCCAATTTCAGTTGTGCCTGGAACACCTAGTTTTGTTTATTTTCTATCCAGAAAAAGCCACAGAATCATCTGCAATGTCATCCACTTCCCAGCTCTGCACCATTCTGGTATCTTCCCATATGTATTTCCTTTTGCCCCTTCTATTTCACTTATAATGGTGCCGATTAACAACATAATCTGAAAATGCAATGTTAATTTTCACATGTATGCTGGTGGTTCAAATTCATGAACACCTCTCTAAAAAAAATCGCTAAAATGTCAGACTGCATCTTCAACATCAAATAGTCAATAAGTAAAAAATGCCTCCAAATGTTTATTATGATTCTGAACTTTCCTTGGCAATCTGGACTCCCCCAATGTTCCCGATGTTGGGGGAGTCCAGAACCAGGGGCCACAGTTTAAGAATAAGAGGTGAGCCATTTAGAACAGAGACAAGGAAACACTTTTTCTCACTGAGAGTTGCGAGTGTGTGGAATTCTCTGCCTCAGAGGGCGGTGGAGGCAGGTTCTCGGGATGTTTTCAAGAGAGAGCTGGATAGGGCTCTTAAAGATAGCAGAGTCAGGGGATATGGGGAAAAGGCAGGAATGGGGTACTGATAGGGGATGATCAGCCATGATCACATTGAATGGCAGTGCTGGCTCGAAGGGCCGAATGGCCTACTCCTGCACCTATTGTCTATTGTCTATTATCATGCCAGACTGAACTAGATTGCTTGCAAACTTGCTATCAAATTTGGCTCTCAAGAATAATATATTTATCTAACTTTATAATGTGACCAAATTTAACAGCTTCCTCAGCTCATCTGTTTTTTAATGGTTTAATCTAAACTTCATGATTTCAAGACCTACAGTATGTCTCAAAAATGTTCAAACAAACCTCTTGTGCTCAACATTTCAAAAACTTGAGATCTGCCAAAATTCTGCTGCTTTGTCCTAATTTGCAATCTCTTCCACATACCCAGTGTTAGCTCACTCCTGGTTAAACTTTGTTTTCAGGTTCAAGTATATCTCTGATCAGGCATAGAACATTCTATACAGATATAGTAAGAAGCCAGAGGTCATGGTCTGTATTGGTAATAACAATCTAGGTAGGTGGACGTATGAGGTCATTTAAAAGGAATTTAGGGAGTTAGGTAGAATGTTTCAAAGCAGGACCTTGAGAGTTGTAATGTCTAGATTATTCCCTGTGGCATGCGCTACCAACGCAAGACATTGGGGAACAGTACTGTTCAGTTGAATGTGGCTAACAAGCTAGTATAGGAAAGAGAGCAGATGCCTGTATCATAGGGCTCTCTTTTAGGACAGGTGGGACCTATGTAAGAACAGGGCTACCAACATTGGATGAAAGTTGGGAGTGAGAAATTGCGAGAGACCAAGCCCTAGGGAGCGTAGCAACCAGGGGGTGGGGGGGTAGGGGAGGGGGGGGGGGGAGAGGAGGGGGTCCCCATCCCATTAGTATCGAACTTTTGCATTTTTCAGCATGAAATTGTGCAATATGGTGCATACAGTAGTGAGTCTTTTAACTTACACTTGAATGCAATATATATGCTTTAAATTGGATTAGCTATGAATAGGGTTAAAATTACATTCCTAATTACATTCCACAGTAGAGCCCAGGCTCTGATCAACAGGTGCAGCACATGAATAATTTAGTGTATTCATGTATGGAAATCAGATTATAATCAAGCACTTGGCCCATGTTGACCAAGCTGGGTCTCACTGCACACCTGGTGCTACTCCTGGCCCTGACTCCAGTTGCATACCTTCACTCATTCCTGACCCTGAGTCCAGCCTTACACCTGGCTCCCTATTCTACCCTGATCATAGCTGCTTACCTGCTTAGGTTCCCAGTGCTGAACACACCCCTCGTCCCAGCATTGACTGCACATCTAGTACTATTCCAGACCTTGACTCTGGATGGACACTTGGCCTTGCTCCAAAGCCTCTTTGCATTGACAATATATCTGGCCCACACATAAAGCCCCATAGGACCCCCTGGACTTAACCTATTACGTTCAAGTCCACAGGTGCTCCTCTAATGCAGTAACCTTTTATGGGGCACTTCGCATCCCACATTATGGAGAACAAAATTTGCTACATTCATTGGCTTCCTTGTTATCTAACATGCTAGTTACTTTGTCAAAGAAGTCTTCAGTTGGTTGAACACAATTCCCATCCATAAAATCATACTTACTCAGCTGTACATGTATTCTGATACCATTTCTTCCATTTTTGTAACAAACTGTCCTGAAGTCATTTTCACCCCCAATATTTTCAGTATTTTGCTGTCTTCTTCTCAGCTGCGGCTTTTCCAAAATGCAAAGTTCAATAACTATATATTTAAGCAATATTATTCTATTAAATGTGATCTTGATAGTACATAATATTTTATGTGGTATTAATAACACAACAATGATAAAAAGATCTTTGTTTTGATTGTACCTACCAACATGCATACATTATTACATTACAGTTAATATGTACCAACACATTAAAAAAAAGCACAAAAATATGGGAAGTACAATATGGTAGGTGGGGTCCATAGTCAGACTTTCCAGAGTCTTTTCCATTGAAAGTCAGTGTTGAGCATGTTGCAGTAACAAGGAAACACCTCGCAGGATGTATCGGTCAGTCAAGGGCACTTGGAAGACCAAGCACTAAGGAGATTCATAATACTTATACATTTTATGCTGTAGGATAAAATGTAATTCATTCATTTGATTTGCAGTGTTTATTTTATGTTGGCTTTTGCAGTGTGTCAAATGAAATAATGTGTTTATCATCGATGGACTATGATTAGAGATGTAGGATATTGGTAACAGGTATTTGAGCTGAGATTACTGATAATATGAAGCAAAAAAGCACGACTGCCTAAGGAATTAAATGGGTCAAGAAGCATCAATGGAGGGAAATACAATACAATACAATACAATAATACTTTATTAGCCAAGTATGTTTTGCAACATACGAGGAATTTCATTTGCCACGTCCGTCATACAAATAAAAACCAACAGAACACACAAATACATTTGAACATAAACATATACCACAGTGACTCCTCCACATACCTCAGTGTGATGGAAGGCGAAATAAAAGTTAAATCTCTTCCCTTCTTTGTTCTCCCGCGGTCAGGGGCCTCAAGCCTTCCGTTGACGGGACTCCCGTAGCCAGCGGTGTTTGGGCCCTCTGCGTCAGAGTGACACAGAGTGACGGTGTTTGGGCCCTCTGCGCATCGGGGGGATGTCAGCTCCGATGTGATCGGACCCCGGGTTGGGGTGGTCAAACCTTCTGCTTCTTTGAAGCTGCCGACATCTACGGCCTCTCCCGAGACTGCGAGCACTTGATTGGAAAATCCGCAGGCCACGGTTGGAGCAATCCCAGGCAAGGGATTGGCTCCGATGTTAAGTCCACTCCCCGCAGTGGGGCTCAAAGTCAGTCCAAGCAGACCTCCAGCTCCAGGATGTAAGGCCGCAGAGAGACCGGAGATACGATCCGGAAAACAATCGGATCTCCGGCAAGGAAAGAGATTGAAAAAAAAGTTTCCCCCGACCCCTTCCCCCCACATAAAACAAACCAGAGAACATTTACACAAAATGTTTAAATGCACTAAAAATAACAGAAAAAGACGATAAAACAGACAAACTGTTGGCGGGGCTGATATTTACTGATTCTAAACTTGATTTATTTCTTTGTGTTGAATACAAACAGAAAAGGAATCTTTTCTGTAGAAGGGTCTCGACCCGAAACATCACCTATTCCTCCTCCCCAGAGATGCTGCCTGTCCCGCTGAGTTACTCCAGCTTTTTTGGTCTACTTTCAGAAAAGGAATTGTACATTGCAGCCTCCTAGCTGTCCCGAGCCGTTCTGTTCTTCTTCAAGCTACCTCACCTCAGCTTTCATTTTCCAAATATTTATTTATTTATTTATTTACTTATCTTACCAAAAATCATTTGATCAATTATTTACAATAATATTTGCAGTACAAAACAAAACCAACCACCATAATACAAGACAAACAAATGTACTAAATTAACTATTGTACAACTATATTACAATCCTTATTGAGGATGACTTCCACCCCACACGGAGCCCAACAGTCCCGGAAATCCTCCAGGGTGCCCGTGGACAGTGCATAGCCCCTCTCAAGTACCACCTGGGCACGGCCATAAGCCTGGAAAATGGGCTGGCTCGGGCAGAGCCCTCTTCCGCCTAGCGCCCCCAGCTTGCGTTTGGTAAGTGATGCCAAAGGCTGTTCTGTCATGGTGGCAATGTCAGGCAGTATGACACCACAGATTATATATTAAGCTTGATGAATTATTGTTGGACCAGGCAGCAGAAGTATAGTTTTTGTTTGGCAAGTATCTGTTGTTGGATACCTCTCCTGTGCTGCATATTATCATTGGGTTATTCTTGTCTTCTAGCAGCCAGGATTTGTTTTATTTTGGTGTCCAATATACTGTTGGCAGTGTATACTATCAAAGAATCAAGGCATCATAACTGCTGTACACCTTAAATGGTCACACACCAGCCAGAAGTTGAGAGAGTGGAATCTGTTCAGTCAGTGTTGACTGAATGTGAGTAATGTTGATGCAGTCAATTGCACCCTGTAAACACTGATTTTTGTGCTTGTTCTGCCTTCTTCTCTGTGGCAAAAAGTAATTAAATTAAATTATTTCTTATTTAAATAACCTCCCTTAAGCAGTGGGGAACAGCAGATGTTAGAATGTTGATAACACCTTCAGCACAGCTTTGGAAAGAACTGGCGTGTAAAAAAGCCATAGTTATGATCATCTTGATATTCCCCGAATGTTACTTGTCAATAATTTTTTTAATAAAACACTAATCTCAAATTCAGGCATAACTAAATTTGAAAAGCCAGTGCTCTGAATTGGATTCTGGAAACTTTGGATTAATGGTTGGTACTTAATTCGGGACAGCACGGTGGTTCAGCAGACAGTGTTGCTACCACACAGTCTTTGCGATCCCTCCAGAGCTTTCTGTGTGGAATTAGTATGTACTTCCTGTGAACAACTGGATTTGCTCTGGGTACTACAGTTTCCTCACAGTTACACATCCATGCTGGTCGGTAGTTTAATTGTCCAATGTATTTACAATTAAACTACCGGCCAGCATGGATTTGGTAACTGTGAGGAAACTAAAAATGTCAGAGCACAGAAACAGGCCCTTTGGCCCAACTCATCCATGCCAAGCAAAATGGCCTTGATACCCATTTGCCTGTATTTGCCATATCCCTCTCCACCTGTCCCATCCACACACCTGTCCAAATGCCTTTAAATGTTGTTATTGCATCTGCCTCAAACACTTCCTCTCAGAGTTTGTTCTATTTACATACCACTCTTTGGGTTATAAAGTTTCCCACAGGCTGATATTAAATCTTCCCACTCTCATCTTAAACTTATGTAATCGATATCTTGATTTCCCAATCCTGGGGGAAAGATTGTGTGCCTACCAACGACCCTATTAGGTAATCACTCTTGAGAGCTAGGATAGACTTGATGGGCTAAATGGCTTTTTATGAATATCATAAGGAAATATAAATAAATATATGAATTTCATCAGGTTGGGTTGCTTTGTGCAAAGGGAACTCGGAAGTTCAGCTTGTTAATGCAGTTTTGGACGCTGATTAGCAGTGATATTTGTAAAGGTCTTCACATGCCATGTAAAAGTATTTTCCTTTAAATTATCATTCCTCCTTCCTGCTGAGCTTTCAAATTCATTGACTCCTCCTTATCTAACCTTTTCTAAGTTCTGAGTTATTCTAAATATTATTTTGCATATTGTGCACTATATTAGTGTTAGTGTTTGCTGCACAAACACAACTGCTCTTTTAAAAGAAGGTGGTGACTATAACAGCTGTCAGAAGCCATGACCCTGAATGTGGGAGGAAGAAATTTAACCTGCAGTGTTTAATAGTGCAACCATCCATATCCAAAGTACTGTCCCAAATATAGTTTGCTGATGACTCACAGAACTTAAGTGCCTAGCAACGAGGTGACCTGTTGTCAAACATGGTAATACCAATTTAGCCATCTAAAGGATCAACACCCACTTCCATTAACCATTTCTACATTTCTCCTGCTCAGGAGATTTTGTTCACAGAATTTACTTATTGTGATTCTAAAGAACTTTTTTTATTAATTAATTGTGGAATTTAACCAAATTGGATTTGAGATGCTGTTTTTAAGTAGGATTTAAATTTTTGCATTCAATTGGTGTTCTTCCCTCCAGGAATGCTGCCTGTCCCGCTGACTTACTCCAGCTTTTTGTGTCCATCTTGTTTTATTTGGTGACTAATACTGTTACTCTGTGTCAAAACCAAAGCTAGCTTTCAATTTTATATTCAGATGGATTGATTCATCCTGAGTTACCAATATAAAAATTTTAAAAATGTGTTTCTTCAAGCATGGTCTAACTAAGATTTTCATTGAATGCTAATCTTTTCCCTCTTGCCCATGTTTGTGGTACAATAAGATGTAAATTATGCAATCCACACTTTGTACAGTTTACCTACCAACTTAGATGATGTTAGTACAAAAGAGGCTACCTACAAGGCCACAGTAGATGTTGTGCAAACTCCAAATGGGCAGCACTGATTAAGATCAACACTAGATTGCCGATTTGCAGCAGCTGTATTAGCTGATCTTTCACCTAAGCACTATTCTCAGCACTATCTGTAAATTTCCTGAAATCTATTGCTTTCTAGGTTGAATGAACATAATGGCTGAGTTTCCACAGCTCTTGAATGTAGAGAATTTTAAATAAATACAGAAAAAGCTGAACGTTTCTGAGGAAAGAGCAGAGTTAATGTTTCAGGTGAAAACCCTCCATCAAAACTGGGACAGAGAGAAATTTAATACCGAACTTTCCAACTTTTTCTCATTTATTCTGTCTGTGTCAGAACTGGCCATTTCTGTCATCTAAATGATTTTTGGCTCAATTCTTTTCTTAATATTAGTATAGACTGACATGCAAGGCATGTTCCACTGTCATGCTGTTTGTAACACATAACACGGATATAGAAGCAATAGAAACATAGAAAATAGGTGCAGGAGTAGGCCATTTGGCCCTTCGAGCCAGCATCACTATTCAATATTATCATGGCTGATTATCCAAATTCTGTACCCCGTTCTGGCATTTTTCCATATCCCTTGATTCCCTTAGCCCTAAGAACTAAATTGAACTCTCTTGAAAGCATCCAGTGAATTGGCCACCACTGCCTTCTATGGCCGGGAATTCCACAGATTCACAACTCTCTGGGTGAAAAAGTTTTACCTCATCTCAGTCCTCAATATATGATTACAACTGTCACAATGTACAATTTTCTCATCTCCTCAAGGCACATTCACTTTCTTCTATGCATCCCTTGAGGACCTGTCCCACTGCGGGAACCTAATTTGCGAGTTTAGAAGAGTTTAGGAGAGTTTAAAAAAGTGTCATGGTCTTGTTGTATCGCCGAAGTAGAACACCTCCTACGACCGCCTTCGACTATGTCGAGAACCTCCTACGAATATGTAGAAGACCTCCTTCGACTATGTTGAAGACCTCCTATGATCTCCTTCGACATCCTTCGACTATGTTGAATACTAGCTTCAACTAGCTTCGAGAAAATTGGACACTGAATAGTGGAGAGTGAAGACGACCACCTTTGACTATACTAACACTATCTACGACTACCTTCGACTACCTTTGATTACCTTCGACTACCCTCGATTACCTACGAATAGCATGCCGAGCTACTACGTCCTACTTCGACTAAACCTACGAGTAAAAAAAATATCGATTTTTCCCATGCTGACCAATTTTTACTTGCGGACAATTTTCAACATGCTAAAAAATACTCCTCGACCAAACTGAGGCCTCGAGTATGCGGGAACTTCTCTCGAGCACGAAGGAGAGTTACATAGACCTCCTAGGACGACGTGTCGGCCATGCTGCAAGTTTGAGTCGAGCGCAAACTCTTCTAAATTCACAAATTAGCTCCCCGCAGTGGGACAGGCCCTTTACTAACCTTTTCTGCTACTGAAAAGTAACATTTTTTCTATCCCAGTTCTAAAAAATTACAATTAAACACAAAGTACTTGTGCTGTAACATCAAGATAAGCGCTCAACCAAGAAAACCAAGCATAAAGCCAAAGTACTATCTAAACTGATTATGCAAACTTATGCTAATGACAATAACTAACTCAATATGCAATAATTAGCTACCTACATGTTAACAATTACATTATAAAAACTCTTCGTGTAGATGCAGGTATATAATTGGGTTTTCAAGTGGGCACCTCCCTTCACTGGCATTTCATTGAGTTAGGCCCACGACACCTCGTGAAGGCTCGACAGAATAACCCCCATCAGTTCCTGCTCTCACCATCTATGCTACCTACTATCTACTAAATAAAGGAAACTCCAGACAATTAATTCACTCATACAAATGCTAAACACTCGCATCCTGTTTTTCACTTATCCTAACCCATCATTAAACTCGTAAGGCCACAAATATCAACCTTGCATAACACCAGGAGACACTTACACAGAACACACTTACAAAGAAATACACATATCGCATGTTACATATTTCCTTTCGGCTCCCATCTGACGCTTTTTCTTTTCCACCAAATCCACCTACTTCCTTGCTTTGCGGCCTCTGACATCTACTTTAAGGCCTGACGCAAGCTCTGACCACATATTCCTAGCTCTCCAAATAGCGACGTGATCGATCATGCTATGAAACGTCTACAATCCACTTCTACCGGACGTACTCTTGCTCTCAATCCTCGCTGCTCAACTTCTGCTGCCAACTCTACATATCTAAGCTTTTTCCTTTCATAAGCCTCATCCACTAAGTTCTCCCAAGGCACCGTCAGTTCCTGCTGACTAACTGACCGTACCACAAACTAGTACTAATTATTTCTTGCGGAACAACAAGCTTTCCTCCCAAACCAAACTGCATCTCCCAGACATTGGCTCCACTAAACTGGCCTAACTTATACCTGTCTGGAAACTTTCCTCCTCTACCTTTCCCTCACAAAGGAAATGAATAGCTACAATCTCTGTCCTGATTCCCACTGAATTCACTTGTGCTCTTCTCCTCTCAATTGCAGCAGCTATACATTTCAAGACCTGGTTACGCTGCCAAGTACACTGACCCTGAGAAAGACTCGTGGATGTAAAAGATTTCTCTTTTCATAAATGCTGCCTAACCTCTCGGGTATTTTCATTTTTTTTCCAGAATTCCAGCATCTGCTATTTTATTGATTTTCAGTTACTCAAGAATTCCAAAGGTTCCCCAAACCATGAGTGAGAAAAAAAATCAAATCTCATTCTTAAATGGTCTACCCTTCATTGTCAAGCTGAATACCCTTGTCTTAGAATCCTTAGTCAGAGGAAACATCTCCCAGCATCCAGCCTATTAAATATTGTAAATTTCAATACCATTTCTGTTCATCTGTGTAACTGTTAAGGAATACAGTCCAAGTTGACACAATCTCTTCCCATATGGCAAACCAACCATCTATGGAACCAGTCTCATAAATCTTCACTGCATTCCCCTTTGTGGCAATTAAATCACTTTAATTAACAAGGATCTGCAGATGCTGGTTTATGTCAAAGATAGACACTAAATTCTGGAGTAACTCAGCGGGTTTGGCAGCTTCTCTGAAGAAAATGGATAGATAGCATTTCGGGTTGAGACCCTTCTTCAGACTGAAGGCGTTGGGTCCTAAGATGAGGTCCCGACCCAAAACGTTACATTTCCACTCTCCAGCGATGCTGCCTGACAAGCTAAGTTATTTCCGGATTTTGTATCTATCTACACAATTACAACATTTCTTTACCCTTGCAATCAAACCCTCTTGTAATGCACGTGTCTGCACTCAAATTCATTTAGACCATCTCCGACACCCCCCACCCCCTTTCTTGATCTCATCATCTCCATCACAGGAGATAGACTATCGATTGACATCTATTACAAACCTACTGGTTCCCACTAACTATCTTGACTACACTTCTTCCCACCCTGTTTCCTGCAAAGACTCCCTACTCCCAATTCCTCTGTCTACGCCGCATCAGCGGCAAGATGAGGTTTTCCACACCAGGGCATCCAAGAAGTTCTCATTCTTGAGGGAACAGGGGCTCCCCTTTCATCTATGAGGCCCTCACACGTGTCTCCTTGGTACCATGGAGCTCTGCCCCTTGCTCCCCTTCCCCCTAGTCGCAACAGACAGTCCCCCGAGTCCTTATCTTTCACCCCGTAAGCTGTAGCATACAACACAAAATCCTCCGACATTTCCGCCGCCTCCTACGGGATCCCACCACTAGTCTCATTTTCCCATCTCCACCCCTTTGCGCCTTCCGCAGAGACTGCTCCCTCCATAACTCCCTAGTTAACTCATCCCTTCCCACCCAAACCACCCCCTCCCCGATTCCTTCCCCTGCAACTGCAGGAGATGCATCACCTGTCCCTATACTTCCTCCCTTGACTCTGTGCAGGGACCCCGACAGTCCTTTGAGGGTAGACAGAGGTTCAATTGCACCTCCTCCAACCTCATTCACTGTATCCGTTGTTCAAGATGTGGACTCTTATACATCGGCGAGACCAAATGTAGACTGGGCGATCGTTTCGCTGAACACCTTCGCTCAGTCCACCTGGACCCACCTGATCTCTACATCATCGTCTATATCTCTCGTTTCCCGTTCCCGTCACTTTCAGTCTGAAGAAGGGCCTCGACCCGAAAAGTCACCCATAACTCTCCATAGATGCTGCCTGTTGGCTGAGTTACTCCAGCTTTTTGTATCTATCCTCTTGTAATAAAGGGTAACATATCATTTGCTCTTCTGATTGTTTGCTGCACAGATGTGTTGACTTTCAGATACTTGCATAAAAGTATTCATAGCACCTTTTACATATTAATATTTGCAATCCCTCACTAATTAATAAATAGTCTTTTCTTCTGTTTTGAACAGAAAAGTGGACTGCCTCACATCTCTGCATATATTCTTGCGCTCAGATAACCAATATACTCTTGAACCCTCTTTACATCCATAACCCACCCAGTATTATACCAACATGTAGCTGGGTACACCGAGTATAGCAAAGTCGATGTGACTTTTCAGCATCCTGGCAGTTATGGTGAATGTTGGTCCCCAGAACTGGTGCACTTCTGGTTAAATTGTTTCAACATTTCTAGCTGTAGCATCTTCAAATAAAGTGGCGAACATCCCCAGTCACAAACCATCGTGCCTGCAGTGACTTCACAATCTGCACATAAATATTTTCTTTAAAATTAAGATATTGACTAGTTAAGTAAATGTGGAAAGTGACAGCAGATGAAGTCTTTTATTAATTTATTTTCTATTAATTTGATTGGGAAAATAGCAATTTATTGGAGGGTTTTGAAGTAGGTGGCATTATCTATGGCAGGGAATATGGCAGGTGGACATTTAGTACCTAAATAAAGGGAATGTTATTTACTGAGAATA
This sequence comes from Raja brachyura, assembly GCA_963514005.1. The sequence goes on along the minus strand of OY740812.1, from coordinate 9,908,516 downwards.
ATGTGAATCATTGTATTCTCTAACCTAGAAGCCTGTGAAAGCTCAGTGGTTAAATATATTCAAGATTAAGGTAAATGGAATAGGCAGATAGAAGCAAGAAGATCAAGGGCTGTGGGAATTGGAACATGCACTTGCAGTCTGGAACAATTATAGTATATTTTGTGTATTTCTAATGATTTACTTGATAAATGCAATTAACATGAGCATTAGTATTTTCGCTCAGGTGGATTTTTAAAGATGTCATAGTAATGAGCTTTGAGGGTGAGCGACGTGGTTATCAAGTGCCTTTTCCCGGTAATCTGGCCATCATTTCTCCTTAGACTAACAGCAAAATGAAACCATTAGGCCATTATCTCACTTATATTTGTTGCACCTTATTACATATGAATTAGTGGTGCAACTTTGTATGTCATATTGGTCACTACCTTCAATTGTTTGCAAAGTTATTTGGGACGTCCCAACGTCGCAAAAAACGTCCTTTACATTATTTTTTAAATAGTTGGGTGAAGGGAACGCCCTTCACGAGTTGCATTGCTGTCGGTCCCCAGCAGAGGGAGTGAAGAAATAGGAAATCTATCGCAAACGGGAAACTAAAAATATTATTGTAATAAAGTTGAGTTCTTATGTCGAGTAAAAATTAATTCTGATCAATCATTTTGTGTGGGTTACATGTTGAGGTGTCCTTTACTTGGTACTAGAGTATGACACTCTTGCATGTTGTTGGCTGATTGGGTAACGTATATTTTTAGCTCATGTTAAAGGTTCCGCTTCAGTTTTATATGTAATCAGTTGGTTCGAAGCTACTCCCCACGAATGGGAAGTGCCATTGATTCTCACCAGTAGACTGAGGTCAGAGCGGAATCTACAGAGCGGTATCAGCTCTGCCGAGTCTCATCAGGTCTGGAATCCCAGGTGAGAGTCAGGATGAAGGCTTTTGTAGGGATGTTTGTTTTATTATTGAACTGGGGAGGTTTAATTTGTTTCCTACTAAGTTTAAGAAACTGCAACTGAATAAAATGGCAGCATCGGTTAAAAAAGCGGAAGTTTGCCGAGCAGCGTCGAGGACATTTTGTGAAATTAATTTTCTAACGGTACGTGTTTCTTCATGTAGTTTCATTGCAGTATATCCTTTAGATCCTTGGGATATTCCTGCATTTTCCGATGGGTGCGGTGACGTTGGTACTTTTTCTATGTTGTGAGATGTGCTCACAATCAATTAAATTAATTAAAATTTACTAAATGTACAGTACAGTGGTATTCTTTAGTTGCAGATGCCTGAAGACTTTGCAAAGCCTAAATATATATATATATTTTACACTAGATTATTATTTGAAAGCTACTTCAAATGGATGGTTTCGAATTAATTTAGAAATCAATTATTTTGTATGGTTTAAATTTTTGGTATGGTATTGGAATACATTTCTTACTTGGCACCATTTCCAGAATCATGTTCGCTTCAGAGATGCATTTTAAATAAATAGATGCACTTTCATCTTCGATGTAATAATAATCAACACATTTTTTTAAAATTATATCCTAATTAAAAGTATATGCAATTTAATTTAATCTATTGGCATATGCAGTTGGTCAAATGATGTAAAATACATTAATAGTTACATAAAAGCAAACGGGCAAATAACATGTTAATGTTTTTATTGTATACACAGCACAATAATAATTGTTTATGAACTTTTTTGCTGGCACTTTTGCTAAAATGCAATGTACATTGTTTAAAACATATTGGCTGACTTTGAAAATGTTTGTGTTGCAAGGTCTCCTTCTAACAAACTAAATTAAAGCATTTTAACTTCTGAATTAATATGAAATAGTTTGTGCAGTTCCAGTAAATACACTGCACAAATGAATAAGCCAAAATAACCGAGCTGAACTGCCATCTTATTAGTTGGTAACAATGTAATGAACTTAGTGCAATCTTTCTGCACTAATACCATAATCCCTTGATTAAGAAAATGTTAGATTGTGACAGGAATGTGGTATTGGGATGTAAGATCAGACAGAATTTTATTGAATGGCAGAGCAAGCAGAAGGGCTGAGTGACCTATTTCTTTTTTATGTTCAATAGTTTGAATGAATGCATTATGCATTCTGCAATGCAGAGAAAATGAACCCAAATATTTCAGTTTATTTTGCTTGGAAAGAATATTGCACCAATTTATTGACCATGAGTAAGACTTGGAGTCAACTGCTTCTGTTTCTTAATTTTGATTAGCTAATGAATCAATCTTCAGACATCATTGGATGTTATTAATGATAGGAGAAATATTAAAGGGTAAATTTATTTTGTGTTCTTAGCATAATCATTGGTTCATTTTTTCATTCAAATTCTTGACCAACATTTGCAATGCTTTGACAACAATGATATAATTTCAGAATTGGATCACACTAACAGTCTAAGTTAATGGAAGAAAATACATTGGCTTCGACATTGTGGGAGTAACAGTGGTGAAACTAACTATTTTTATAGTTGTACTTTGTGAAACCGACACAAGCATTACGATTGCTGCTCTTGTGCTCTAAAGTGGAAATGCTGAAGTAGGTGCAACTCCGCAACCTACACTCTTGATATTGAAATCAATTCGGTAACCGAGTGAGGCCGTGCTAATTGGCCAGAATTTGTGTCAAGATTTTCTTGCCATTCTGAAGGTGTGCAAGAAGTGTTTTTCCGACATCGGAAGAAGATTTCAATCATGCTGAGAGGCTTGGGTAGAAGCTTGTTTTATATAACTGGTTTATTTTTCCATGGCTTATGACACACAAAGAACTCTTAAAATTGTTCCGACACGTCCTCGAAAAGGCTCAAAACGGGTTTAATTTAGATTGTTTTTAATTGTTTGATTATTTATTCGTTATCAATATTTTAAAAAGTTTAAACCGTTTAGTAGTTTAGCAGTTCAAGCTAAATATGATGCTTTGTCTTGGCCTAGTCAATGAGGTGTTTTGTGGGCATGGCTGGTCTTAGCCATCTCAACCAATAACACTTTCATGCTTGAAAAGTCTTGAAGGGCCACCACAGAAAAAACACCTGAGTTTTTTTTCCAGTTCATGCCGTGAGATTAGGTGAAAGTGTGTGTTAGTGCTTAAGTAAACCATTCTGTTTAGTGTTTGGGTGATATTGTACGCAGCACAGACATTTATTTAATATGTGGTATAGACCTTAGAATTGTTTTGAGTGAGGTAGACCATCTGTTGGAATATTGATGGTAATATTTTATAGATATACATATTGCAAAGAAGGTTGCCATTATTATTTGTAATTTAGTTTAATTTAACTTAGAAAAAATATATCCTTACAAGTTGAATTATATTCTAAGTCTTCACAATTTTGCTTTAATTTTTGTGCTAGATAATAGTTATGGAATCTTGCATGCCTGATTGATAGATTCACTGTAACTATTACTGCCTTTGGAATGAATTAGATGGGTAGAGATTTGCATGAAGAATGTGCAGCCCTAGTGGTGTGGCCAATTCTGGTTGGACATGCTCCTGGAGGTTCATCATTTAACCTCCTGCCTACGATTTCTGTCAAACATTTTTCCCATCTTTTAGGTTTTTGTTTTAAACTACCAATTCAGAGTGCTCAAAGAAAATGGATAAACACACAATGTCTAATACTCCAGTGTCTTTCCTGCATGTTTCTCACAGTCCTTGAAATTGTTTTTTTAATTCCTGGACAATCCATGAGAATTAGTACTTGTAAATCTCATTCTTCAGCCACTCTAAATTTAAAATGTGGCTTCTAATAAGATAGCAGAACCATTGCTCCCTTCTATCATTGTCTCTATTTTAATTCATTTTCCAGGATTTGGGCCTCACTGGAAAGGCCAACATTTATAATTACCTAGTTTTCCTAATTACCAAATTAACTGAGTGGCCTCCAGGGCCAGTTAAGTCACCAAATGAACTGGGTAGCCTCTTGGGCCAGTTAGGGTCATGAGTCGTATATAGGCCTGACTGGGTAAGATGTGACATCTTCTTCCCAAAGAAGAGTAGTGAATCGGATAGGTTTTTACAATAATCCAGTTGTTTACTAGTCACCACCACTAACAATTAGCTTTTTAAATGTCAGATTATTAATCGGAATTAACATTTCACAGGTACAATGGATTTGATTTCAGGGCTGTTTGTGTGGGTTCAGCATCACCAGTAAGGTAACTTAATCATCATATCCTAATCAATGAAGGCAGGTAACCTATAATAGTATCAAAATATTATGATATTAATATGTGGCCCTTGTGGCTAAGGGGATCAGAGGGTACGGAGAGAAGGCAGGTACGGGATACCGAGTTGGATGATCAGCCATGATCATATTGAATGGCGGTGCAGGCTCGAAGGGCCGAATGGCCTACTCCTGCACCTAATTTCTATGTTTCTAATCTTTACTGATGGTTCTCAGAAAATCTCTTCAACTGTTATAGTACAATTCAGGCGTCCTATGAAAGGGTAAGAATTTGCAATGTGAATCTGGAGTCAGAATCTAGATTGTAATGGAAAGTGTACATCATTCAAAGTCTGACAGAATGCCCAACTTCGATAGGGATCCAAAGGTTTCCTTATGTCCATTGTATTCTTAAAAAGCAGCTGTTGAATCTGTTGCTGTTGTAACATTTTTAAAATTTGAATTGCAATTAGTAAAATGCTTTTGTTAAGTCCCTCCCCTTAATTAGAAAAATCCATGGCAGGGGCTTGTGGGTGTTGTAAGGTTTGCATATGTAGCTTATTTCTTTACATTCCGAAAGAGAAGGGAGAAGATTTTGAAAGATGATTATGGTTGGGTATCTGTTCTTTCTTTTGAAGCTTTGGCAAGATCGAATTAAAAATAATTAAATAGAATTAAAAGAATTCGAAAGAGAAAGACAAGAATTACAAAACGGTGTATGGCTGTCTTTACATTCATCCACTATTCATTCAGAGTGTCGTCAAGTCAGTACATTTGTAAAGTTATCAAGTTGATATATCCTATGTACAAAGGACAAATGCCACTTTTGAGAACTCTGAACACTTTGATACTGGCCAAGTCTAAGAGATATGGTATATGGGATTAGTTCATGGGTGAAACTATATAAGCAGTACTTCCTTTCTTGGAACAATAACTTTATATTAATACACCTGACAGTCCTCCAGCACCTTCTCAAAGCTAGCTAGTTTGAAAGTAGCAGAATAAGTGAGTGACCAGTGTTTTATACTGCTGTATTTTTGGCCCAGCCTACAACTATTTTTATACGTGGGTGTTTTGTACTTTGTTGGAGGAACTGATGAAATGAGTAATTTTTGAAATTGGCAATAAACACTGATTAGGAAGGGAGTAATTACAGTAAGCACACCATGTGGTTTCCACAAGACCACAAGTGCAAAGTATGAACAGTTTATCATCTCAGCCTCATATTTCTACTGAATTCTCCTGCTACTCTGAACAGAAATGTAGCAAAGTAATGGTGTATTTTCATTGTCGCTGCAATAATCTGAATTTTGAAAACTCAGAAGATACTTTGTGTCTGTTTTTTCCTAAAGCAAGTATTTTTATTTAAAGTTTTTTTTCACTATTAACAACTTGTATGTTGTACGTCGTCCTCAGTGGCTGTAGCACACTGGAACCTTTACAACAAAAATACATGTAGATGTAAATAAAGAAGTTACCAAAATGATGACCAAATTTATAGATAAACAGAAAAATAATTGGAATCTTTGTGCTGCTGTCAAGGAACCTCTCATTTAATTTCACAAAGAATAATCAAGTTCAAGCTCAAGTGAGTTTATTGTCATGTGTCCCTGATAGGACAATGAAATTCTTGCTTTGCTTCAGCACAACAGAACATAGTAGGCATTGACTACAAAACAGATCAGTGTGTCCATACACCATTATATACGTAAATACACACATGAATAAATAAAGTGCAAATAACAGACAATGGATTATTAATGTTCAGAGTTTTGTCCGAGCCAGGTTTCATAACCTGATGGCTGTGGGGAAGTAGCTATTCCTGAACCTGGTCGTTGCAGCCTTCAGTCTCCTGTACCTTCTACCTGAAGGCAGCGGGGAGATGAGTGTGTGGCCAGGATGGTGTGGGTCCTTGATGATGCTGCCAGCCTTTTTGAGGCAGCGACTGTGATGGATCCCCTCGATGGAAGGAAGTTTCAGAGCCAATGATGGACTGGGCAGTGTTTACTACTTTTTGTAGCCTTTTCCTCTCCAGGGCGCTCAAGTTGTTTAACCAAGCCACAATGCAACCGGTCAGCAAGCCCTCTACTGTGCACTGTACTCTACTATAATGAAACTGACTACAATAACTGGCAGTTTGCAACCATTCAGCCCTTGTCAATATTCAGGTTAGTTTATTGTCATATAGAGCAGCATGCAATTCAATTCCTTGGTGGGATGAAGCTCACAGAGTAAACAGTATATGATATTTATAACAGTAAATACAACAAATGCCAGACTGCAGAATGGTGCAATCATTGATTGTAGCACAATCTGAAGTAGTGCAAAAGCACCTCCAGGAAGAGGGTGAGAAAGAGGTGATTAGTTCAGGAGCCTGATAACTGTGGGGATGAAGCTCCTTCTAATTCTGGATGCCTGGGCTGTCAAGCTCCTGTATTTTCTCGCAGAAGGTAGAAGAGAGGAAAGGGATGCAACAGATGGACTGGATGGAAGAAAGTGACAAGCCAGTGATGGACTGGGTTATGTTCATCGCTCTCTGTCGGTTCAGTCAGTCAAGAGCAGACTAGTTGCCACACTCGGCTTGGATGCATTCTGTCAAAATACTTTCTGTCAGCACCTTTGTACGTGTTCGAGAGAACCTGCGTGGGCATGCCAATTTTCAAGTGCCTAAGAAGGTAAATGTGCTGATATTCTAATACTCCCAGGTGTTCGGCCTGAGATGTAAAATTGTCTCTAGTCCAAGTAAAACAATCGCAGCAATTCCAGTGCTCTGGTTACTTATATTGCAATATTGGACCTTGTGCATTGTCATTTAGTAGTGTAGTCGAAGGTTGCTCTATCTTGGGTTGTCAAGTGTGGAAGAAGCAAAATCACTGCCTTTGGTTAAAATTTGGTATGAGCTGTTGGCACAGAGGGGCATAAATGTCTTTCCTCATCTAAATCAATCTGTGGACAGAAATGTGTGTGCTAGAATCAATGATGGGATGTGTATTCTGAAATCGCATACGTGGTCTTTGGAACAAGGGTGCTGGATGGGTTCTGTAATCATTTCTTGTCCTATACTTTCTTGCATTCAACAATAGTAATAGCATTTTATCTGCATTGGATAAAGGTTTTAGACTCTACAGTTAAGGATAAGGTTTGTTGGTGGATATTGTTTGTTTGGAATTTTAGAAGGCCTTCGAAAGGATGCCGCATGTGAGGATGCTAAACAAGATAGAGGCCTATGGTATTTGAAACTAGCATGGAGAGAAGATTGGCTGACTGGCAGAAGGCATAGAATGGGAATAAAGGAGGTATTTTCTGGTTGGTGGCTGGTGACCTGTGGTGTTTCGCAGGGGTTGGTGTTGGGTCTGCTACTTTTCAATTTACGCCAATGATCTGGATGATAGAATTGATAGCTTTGTTGACAAGTTTGCAGATGACACAAAGATAGGTGGACAGGCAGGTGGTATTGAGGAAGCAGGGAGTCTGTAAAAGGACTTGGACCTGTTGGGAGAATGGGCAAAGTTGTGGCAGATGGAATACAGCGTAGCAAAGTGTACAGTCATGCTGTTGTCGTTTTGCATGTAAAAACCCACGTGAGAACATGGGTGATTTTAACATTTTACAGCCAGATTTATCACTTCTGAAACTTTTTAGATACCAAAGGAATCAAGAAAATTCACAAATAACTTGCTGTTGATTAAATGCAGTGAGCAAATGTGATAATTCCCAATATTTTCAATCTTGATATCTGCCGGCCAATGTTCGCCAACCACTTTAGCTGTTGTTGTCCATTCAGCTGTTGTTTCTCTCTACCATCATTTCTCCTCACTTTTGGAATTTTAAAGTAGGATAAATCAGGTTACCCCTGATTTCCACAAATAGTTACAACGCTAAAATTGACCATTTCGGTGTTTTTAACAGGTAAGAAAGTACGCGTTTTGTGTATTAACAGTGTATTCCGTAGGCTGCCATGTCCTCCACATGGATTGAGCTGCTCCGTGCGTCATGCCCTTTGACCCGATGACCTTACGTGCAACCCCCCTGGAGTTAATGTGAAGAGGATGTTTCCAGTAGTGCAAGAGTGTTGGACCAGGGGTCGCACCTCAGAGTAAAAAGACATACCATTTAGAATGGAGATGAGGAGGAATTTCTTCAACCAGAGGGTGGTGAATCTGTGGAAATGATTGCCACAGATGGTAGCGGAGGCCAAGTGATTGGGTATTTGTAAAGCGGTGATTGATTGATTCTTGATTAGTAAGGGTGTTAATGTTTATGGGCAGAAGGCAGGGGAATGGGGTTGAGTAGGAAAAATAGATCAGCTGCAATCAAATGGCGGAGAAAACTCAATTGGCCGAATGGCCTAATTCTGCTCCTATGTCTTGTGATCTTGTGGATGAGTAAGATACCATATTGTTCTGTAAATATCAAGTCTTCTTCTGCTACTGTATTAGTTATTCAACTCAATAAGATAAAAAACTATCTGTTCATGTTGACCACTTTAAAACACAAACCTTTCAAAGCCATACCACCCTTTTTGAATTCTAACTATAAAGCAGCAGGGTTTTGTTAAAATGAAAATGCAGTTATTTCCCAGAATCTCAATGTTCCATATCAGATTATAAAAAATGGTATTCCTGTAAATTTCTACCTATAATTGATGCCTGTCCTCTGCAGATTTCTAATCCTGTGACCACTACTGCCTGTTATGAATTGTTCCCTCAGCCGTGTTGTCACACACACAGTAATAACCACCAAGGCAGCAAAACTAGTTTTAAATAAATGACAAAAACATTATAGATTCTGCAAAAAAGATTACACTGACTACCAAAGCATTGTAAGTGCACATTACTGGAAAGGGTAAAGAGATGTGAGAAATTGATACCATGCAATTACTTGCTTTAATAAAATGCAATGACTTTTATATTGATTGAGGGATCAAAGCAGCTAATTTGCATGTAATATGATCCCAGGAGAAACCAGGAAACAATGACCTGAAAATCTGTTTTAGTAATGCCTGCTATGTAGTGAAGAAGTGTGTTATATTGAATCGTTCAGCTTCCTGAAGGACAGAGAACATAGTTTAATGTTTCATTGAGTCATACAACACAGAACAGGCCCTTTGGCCCAACTTGCCTATGCCGATCAATTGAAAGCTTTGTGGCCAAGCTTGCAGATGATTGCGAGTCCCATCTACACGAACCCCACCTGCTTGCTTGCATTTGGCCCGTATCACTCTAAACCTTTCCTATCCATGTACCTGTCCAAATGTCTTTTAAGTGACCAAATCAAGACCAATATATGACAAGCTCATTATGGATGAAGAACCTGGCAAATAAAAATGCCACAGAAATGCTGGAAGGCATAATGGTAGAGCCACAATCTTTGGACCAGTTTAAGAATCTGTCAAAAACTTGCTGGTTATTGGATCCAATCTAAGGTGCTGTTATTGTTTTGATAGGGGCAGAACTAAAGGATACTAATCGCAAGATATTTGTTCAACCCGGAAAATTCAACGCCAATAATAAATTGAAATATTGTAGTACCAGAGATGGCAAACATGAAGCTAATAGGTTGTCTTAGTTTACTCTGGGAAAGAAATGTGGCATCTTCACTTTGTGTGCTTTATGCTACTCGACAACCACAGTAATATCGTTGGTCTGAAGAAGGGTCTCGACCCGAAACATCACCCATTCCTTCTCCTCAGAGATACCGTCATAAAAACATAGAAAATAGTTGTAGGAATAGGCGCTTTGAGCCAGCACCGCCATTCAGTATCATCATGGCTGATTATCTAAAATCAGTAGCGTTCCTGCTTTTTCCCAATATCCCTTGATTCCTTTAGTCCTAAGAGCTAAATCTAACCCTGTCTTAAACTTCCTTATTGCCTGTCCCATTGAGTCACTCCAGACTTTTGTGTCTATTCTTGAACTGTGCTTGTCTGAGTTCAAAGGCCTTGGCCATCAGCCCTGCACAGTTGGTTCGGTTATCATTCTCACCGCTAAGTCAAACGGTTATGGTTTAAAATCATTCTGCAGAGCCTTGCACACATAATTGAGGTTTAAACTATCAGAGGTGCTGGTGTTTAGAAGAGAGGTCACTGTGAGGTACCATTTGCTCTAACAAGTGGACATAAAAATTAACATTTGTTATTTGGAACAAGAGGATATGAGTTTTTTAAATTAATATTTATCCTTCAATTAAATAAAAATCATTATTTTCTTTGCTTTTTCCGGGAGCTTGCTTTGCACATATTAGTTGTCTAATTTCCTACATTATAATAATGATCAGACTTGCCTGTAGAATACACCTGAGATGCCCTGATCAAATGTAGGTAGTACATAAATACACACTTCTGTTGTGGTATTAATTTAATCTCTGTGGTTAGTATCGCCCAAATATATTTAAAATGCTCCTTGATTTGTTGGTGCCAACTTCCTTATTGTCCATATTACATTCCACCATTCTGCTTGCTGCTGCTCGGAAATGGAACCCAACCACGTAGTTTACGCCCGCATCTCATTTTTTACCTGTTCGCCACCAGGACTAGAAACTAGTGCAGTATTGGTCAAAAGGTCAAATTTGTAGTGTATATATTATAATTCATGATATCAGAATTTTTCTAAAAGCCAGGGAAAAAAAATCACTTCTGTCAAATCTATCGATTTTCGGAAAAGTAGGATCTGTTGAGAGGGAACATTTTTTTCTGTAGGTTCGATGGGTCGCAGATCATTTGGAAAATGACTTATCCCAGAAATATATTAAAGTAGTTCACCTTCTCTCTTAGCTTGACTGTTCCTTTTCCTGTGTGTTTTAAAGCTTGGACAATTACTCTTCTTGTGCCGAGTAATCAACATGCATACAAGTCAAATGATCCCACTTGGTGGAAGAAAGCTCACTATGAGCTTTGCAAAGCCATCAAGAGACAATGCCGGGACTAATTTGAATCCCAGTATAATCATTCGGAACTCAACAAGGTCTGAATACTGTAACTGGCTGTGAAGGAGTCGGTCAACATAGCTGGTGAGCAGACCTACTGGATGAACCTAATGTATTCTATGCTCACTTTGAGCAGAAAGCCAACGGGACAATGACATCTGTCCCATCAGACTCGAGTGTGTCTCTTCCCAAGGTCAAATACCAGTTTTTATTTACAGTATCAAAGAAGGAACATAGAAATTAGTAGCCTAGACTGGTAAATATTCCTGGTATGTTCTGCTTAGTTAAACATGGCTATTCACCCTTGATTTCAGACACTATATGCAAACCATCCCGGTTTTGATTTCCTGTCTTTGAGTGCTATGGTTGTACTCCCGGCTTGGCCTCCTCAAAATCATCTGTAAGCAATCGCACACTACAGGACGTGAATTCCAGACTCCCACTGCTTTGGGCAGGAGACTTAAGTTTTTTTAGCACTGTATGATGTAATCCGTCTGAAATGTCTAGATTTCATTCAACCACGGCTGTGTTGACTTTACTATAGTCCCATATAGACACCATGTGAACTATGATGTCAGGAATATTTCATGGAAACACGATCAATTAAAAAATTAGTTAACTCTGGGAAAGCAGGATGTTTCATCTTAAATAGAGATTGCTGTTCCCATGACTTATCAAACTTTATGCATTATGTGCCAAGAAATGTAGCACTGTTTATTTTAGTGTTGTGCATTTGAAAATGCACTTTCCCAACCAGTATGTGAGTGTTTTCATTTGTGCTTTTCAAATTTTGTTTGGGTCTTACTTGCATGAAATGCATTTTGCATGCATTGCATGGAATCCGATTTTTACATTTTTAATGCTATGCTGACTGGAACTTTGCTAAAGTAAGTCCCTTTGCTTTTGCTCATTAACCACTCTCCCTACCCATTGATGTTAATCCCTGTAAACACCACCCACAAACATCTCCACCTGGTGCAGGGCTTTGATGCAAAACACTGACTATTCCTTTCCCTCGACAGATGCTGACTGACATATTGAATTTCTCCATCTTGTTCTCTCGCTTTCATCCCTGTCTCCCCAAAACACAGAGACACCAATGTAGCCACTTTTAGCTCTCCCATGCAGCCAATCTCTGGCTAGCAGAGAGCCTGACATGTGCCTTGCTTGGCTTCTTTTAAACCCTCTCCTGTCTCATGTCCTGACTCTGATCAGCTTCAAATGAAGCATCTCCCCACTGCAGCACTTTTCCTTTTCCTCAACCTGAGTCTCAATTGGCATGTTACCGCTGTGAGGTTCCATGGCCAATATCCTCTTCAACCTTTGATCCTGGACATCGTATTTCGTTTGTGTGCTCATATTGCCAAAAGGAAATGTGTAATGGCAGTTCAGTAGAATCAAACTGTTGTGGCAGGTCTAGGTTTGTGAGGAATAGGAGTAGAATTAGGTCATTCGGCCTATCAAGTCTATTCCGCTATTCAATCATGGCTGATCTATCTCTCCCTCTGATCCCCATTCTCCTGCCTTCTCCCCATAACCTCTTGCATGTGTACTAATCAATAAGTCTAGGACTGAAGTAGCTAATTGAGGTATCGCGCAGTGGCCAATCAGTGTTCCTTTATGACACTTTACCAGTTGCGTTATCCAGTTCAATTGTTAATCCCCAAAATCTGAATCAGTTGCATTAAAATATCACATTCATGTTTTAACTTCCATTCAATATAAGCAGTTATTACAAAAGCATCCTTAGAGCAAACAGTTAATTGCTGTTGTATTTTTACTGTTACTTTGCTGCAGGGGAAAGGCACAACTCATTCACTTACAATTAGTCAAATGTGACTAATTTTTTTTTTTTAAGTGAATTAATGGTTGACTTTTATTGTTTTGCTGGTGAAACCTATTTTCTGTTGTCTGCAAATGGCAATTGAGAATGTTTATATTTTTTGAAGGTCAAATTGGTCTTCTGTTAATTAAAGGTGTTTTTGATACTTCAAGAGTGTTTAATTGTCAATGGACTGATCGCTGTTGGGAAGAAGCTGTTCCTGAACCTGAAATCTCAGGTTCTTATACCTTCTTTCCGATGGTAGGAGCTAGATGAGAGTGTGTCCACCACTTTTTATAATCTCTTTTGTTCCTGGATGTTTGAATTGCTGTACCAGGCAACTTAAACATTGCCTGAAGATAACAAGTCAAAATGATTCTCTGGTAGAAAGAAGAATATTGTTACATATTGGTCTTTACTTTAAACTCTTCCTCAATAGAAGACAAAATTAAATCATCAGACAGTGCAGCTTGTTCATGGTCTCATTTATCTGCTTATAAAGAAATAACCAGTTATGATTGAACCCAAATCTCTGGCAGCTACTCCACTGCTGTGTCATTGTGCCATTTGTGATGGGCAGCTGGTTGGACAAAGGCTAGAGATGAAAAAACAAAAGGTGTGAGATGAGGATAGAAGAGTTGCAAATTGTGAAGCCAGGTGTAGGAATGTAGGTACAAGAAAAGTAAAACAGTAGGAAAGATGCAATCATCGTTAGAAACTCGGTGCAAGAATGGATATTGTACATAATATTCCAAAGGATGAAAAATATGGAAAGTTGGTCAATAGACCATGGGAATAGTTTTACAGTGCTTGAATAGAGCCTTAAGCAATCAATGCACCATTCAATGGACAGAGGGGAACATGGGTCCAACTTGCAGAACAGACATAGAACAAAAAATTGTGTGCAAAGCATAGATTATGCAACTGTTGGAGGATTCAGTTTTAATTGTCCTGTCATAAAGAATGTTAAATTATATGTAACATTTTAAAGAAATTGTTGTGATTTGCTTCCCTTTAATTCTATTGTAAAACGCATAGTTCAGGTTTCAGATAGTTTTCTAGACGGGCAGCTACTGCATCATTTGGCCTGTGGGAGTTAGTGCTTCTAAAGAGATCTCCTCATAGCAACCTCTGGCTGAGGGATATTGTGAAAAATGTGGTGCGAACAGGAAATGTAGATGGACAGTAATGACATATAGCTATCCTGAAGCCTGCTGCCTCCCGCCTGCCACGCACAAATGGAATGAGTTGATTGTACTCTAAGTTTCTACATAACACAGAACCAGTAATCAGCATTGGATCATGGATAAAGGATTTTTTACTTATTTCAGGAACTTTTGATTTTTTACAGATAGCTGCTAGCACCCTAATCAGATGGCTGCAAGCTTTATAGATAAAATTTGCATCATAGCAGTCAGTTTATTTCATCCACTGCCTGTAATTTATAGTGTGATGCCATCCTTGTAATATTTAGTTATTTACAAAATGTTACAATTCATAACATTTTGAACTAATTTCTGCCATTTAAATAATTGACACGAGTGGTGTATGTTGATGAAGTCTTGTGTAGAAATGGCCACCTAATTGGAAGATCCTGGTCCAATTTCTAAATGGCCAGAAGCTAAACAGGAAATAAGGGGAAACGTTTTGAAAAGGGTGTGGAATGCTTTTTGTATGCAATTTGCACGTTTTAAAAAAAAAGAGTGCAAATGGATTAAGTTATTTAACATCAGTAGCTAGCAACGAGATTATTGTATCGTAGAGTCTGTGGTGCACATTAAAAGCTGCAACCAGTGTAAACTTGTTATGATTAATGCTTAAGGTTCTTCTGATAATCTTCTAATTATTGCTACCATAACAAATCAAACATTGAGGTTTTTGGTCCAAATATATTCCTTTCACACTTATGTGTAGGAAAGAACTGCAGATGCTGGTTTTAAATCGAAGGTAGACACAAAATGCTGGAGTAACTCAGCGGGTCAGGCAGCATCTCTGGAGAGAAGGAATGGGCAACGTTTCGGGTCGAGATCTGTCTTCAGACTGATGTCAGGGGAGGGGGCGGGACAAAGATAGATTGTAGTTGGAGACAGTAAGACTAGTGGGAGAACTGGCAAGGGGGAGGGGATGGAGAGAGAGCAAGGGCTATCTAAAGTTTTTCAGGAGAAGGGGCGGGATAAAGATAGAATGTAGTCGGAGACTGACCACACTTGTGGTCATCTAAAAACTAAGTTACAAAATCCAAACTAAAAACACACTGGTGGCTGTTATTTGTGTCACTCTGAAACAAACGTATGTAGGGGGCATGCTCAAACGAAGCAGGCCTGTGTTCAGTTGTTAAAGCTTCCTGGAATGATGTGTTTCTGTTCCTGTAAATCAGGAGAAACTGCAGCCAATGGCTGACAAAGGTTTGGAGGATGAGGTCATTCAGTTTCCATGTTATTGGATCCAGTAGAAAGAGAGAGAGAGATTCAGCTTTGTGGCTGTTCTTTCTTAGAAACTGCAGAAGTCGTATCTCAGCGTTAGGAGATGAGACTAGTGTAATTTCGTCCTCTCTCTTCCAACCATTAGGTATGTACATTGAAGATATACAATTTTTTTTGTTGTCAAAAATGAGAGTATATTTTAACATGTGGCTTATATTATAATCACAAAACCAGGAAATAATTCTGAAGGGTATCTTTGTTAATTCACCAAGGTTAACTGCATTTTCTTTTTCAAGTCAAGAGCGTATTGTGTACTTATTCCTTCTTTAAAAAAATGAATGGCCGTTGCTTGGAAATAAATCTGTCAGAGTTTCAATGTGCTTGTACTCCCCCACCGACTTCACATTGTAATCAGACAGTGCGTGTAATCTGACAATTCTGCCTCAGATGGATTTGTGAAGTTTACTCCCTGTTTTTAGGATTTTTATTGAAGTGTGATGTTGGTTGGAAAGGAGATTGCAGCAGACTGGCGGACCCTTACAAACATGTACGTCTGCTTTACTTAAAAGACACATGTCATTTTAGCAGGCACTTAATTTAGATGTAGAAGTGCACACAATTACAGAATTGCTGCTGTAATAGTGTAGTTGTACTGCCTGCCATCAATTTTACATATTTTAAAAGGATGTTCGTCTCTGCGAAAATTGCACCGTAGTGTGTTTGCTGCATTGACATTGTGAACTGGTGGTCAGTATGCCAATGTGACCACTGCCAGAGCTTAGTGTTCCAACACTTTTGGCTGTCCGAATGTTTTCTAGTTTGCCGAATGAAAGAACGTGAATTGAATCCAGTGAAAACAGTTTTAAGTTCAAAGTGTACAAGCAAGCTTCTTGAAAATGTAGAGATTTCTAAGATCTAGTTTTGTGCCAAGCCCAGACTTGCATCGAAAGTCTTCCCTGTCGCTCTTAAGTTTATAAATGGAATGAGCATGGAGTGTCCAGAGCCCCTCAACACAGTAAAATAATTTGTTATTAACTGGCACTGCATTGTCATGTAGAGAAATTAGAGGTTGCTAAATATGAGGAAAATGAGATCCTGTTACTGCGCTGTATTGGATGCTATTCTTAGTTTAAGGTAAATTGAAGTTCAGTTTGTATCAGCCTACACTGCTGCACCCTTTAAGGTGACTGAAGCCAGTACTAGATGTAAAAATATTCCATTCCCAACATGTACTTTGCATATTTTACAATATTGATTTGCCTCCCTGAGAAGGAACAAATTTGTTTTCTCAGCAGAAGTATTTGATGTGGAGTAAATAGTCTATTAAATTGCAACATTGATGTGAAACTAGCAATTTTAGTTATGGAAAGCATGGATCACACTTATGTACATTTGGAGCATAAATGTTGGCATGGACACTGATGGGCAGCATAATGACACAGCAATTTCGTATTGCTTGCTCACTTGTGTTTGATTCAGATTTTGGGTGTTACCAATGTGGAGTGTATATGTTCTATCTGTTACCAGGTGTGTTTTTGCCCCAGATGCTCCAGCTTCCTCTAACATGCCAAAAACACGCTAGTTGGTAAATTAATTGGCCACTCTAAATTGCCCATCGGGTTAGTGGGTGACAGGCAAATGCGGGTGATGGAGCAAATGGATGGCCATTTGAGCGAAAAGCAAAATTAGCATGGATGGTGCTTAATATGTTGGCCCGAAAGACCTGTTTCTCTGCATGGTGTTCTATATTTAATGACCTGCTCAGTTGTGCCATCTGTTTCAGTGCTATAAGAACTCTGTTAATTTAGACATTCCAATTTTCTCTGTACCCTCATTTCCTGAAGAAACCTATGTCTTGGTGAAATATGGTCATTCCACAATTGATGGCTGGATTTGACCCTGCACCAAATGATCATTATTTGGACAATATATGACCATTACTTGTGTGAGCTGCGAACAGTGAGTGTCACTGGCTATTTGGCAGTTCCATGGAGCTGACTGCAATTGCCAAACTTGACTCGTTTTCGCTAAGTAGGTGCAACAAGATGCAGAGCATAGCAATTGCGGAAAGAAATGGTAGCTAAAATATTTTCTTATCTATAATGTTGAATCTGCCTGAGAATAGCAAACACATTCTACCCAATCTTTCTAACCCCTGGTTTGCATCAATTGAGTGAATTGAGATGTTGGGGAAGCTTATGTAAATGCACTAAAAGTTCTTGACCAGAAACATTGGGGGAAAAAAAATGTGCACCTACGAGGAAGTGCAGGGATGTGTAAATGATTGGATATTGTTTTAAAGTGCTAGCACACGTCTGAATGATCAATGAGCTACAATGTTGGTCTATTTTGTTTATGCTAACCGTGTGGTGGCTGTGTGATGCACACCACATCTGATATTTATTTTCACTCATTGAAATTGAAATACACAGCTGCTGCAAAATGTGGAATGAATGAATGATTTCTACTCCCATGTGTTTGCAGACCATAATTGGCCGGTCAACATAGTTTGTCTCTGAGCCAAGGCATGGCAATATCTTGCTTGAACTATTTTTCCTTTTGCAGGTGCATTTATTGCCTGCGTTCTAGGTGTGTTAAAGAAAATGGCAGTCAAATGTTCGTCACGACACCCAGCTGAATCGGATATCAGGAACCAGCAAGAACTCCCGATCAGTCAAATGGAGAGCAAGTGGTTTGCAATCAGTGAAAATAAACGCTGTATGAAGATGTCTCTCCCAGTAAAGGTTCTAACTGAGGGAACAGCAAAACAGGAAATGGATAACAATGGGCGTAGATTTTCTTACATTGCTCAGGCAACAGGTAAGCAGAAGGATCTGTTCACGTGTGGCATTAAATTATATAGATCATTGACTGACGACCCCTTCAACCGTTTTTACAAAATGGCAACTGGTGTGCCTTTCTTCTCAAAATATTTTTTTTTGTTGCTAACAGGTTAACTATTGTTCACTATTCAGCAGCCTCATAGAAACAGAAATGGAAACTACGCTATCCCCACCATTAGCATTGTGTCAATAGGAGTGGGTTGTTGGCATTAAAAGACATCGCCCACAACTTCCCCCTTTTGGTAGAGATAGTTTCTGCTGAGGAAGCATTTAGATTCATTCCCATTTTGTGTTTTTGAATCGGCTGAATGCCTATTTAAAGTAAGTTCTGAAAATATAGTTTTCAATTTTATTTTTTCTAGAGCATCGGAGGTTGAGGAAAGACCTGATAGAACTGTATAACATTAGAAGAAATATAGATGGGGTAGATAGTCAGAAACTTTTTTTTCCTGGGTGAAGATGTTAAATACTAGAGGGCATAGCTTTAAGTTGAGAGTGGCAAAGCTTTGGAGGCAATTTCCATTTTACACAGTTATGGGTGCCTGGAAAGCGCTGCCAGAGGTGGTGGTGGAAATGGATACAATAGTGACATTTAAGAGTCTTTTAGATGGACACATAGAAGTGCAGGGAATAGAGATACGGATCATGTTCAGGCAGAAGAGTTTAATATGGTATCATCTCGGCACAGAGGGCTGAAAAGCCTGTTCCTGCGCTGTACTGTTCGGTATTCTAACAAATGATGTTAATCGGAAGGAAACTTTCCCTGGATCATGAAAAAAATGTCTGGGCAACTGAAAACATTAGCCCTGCAGTTGTATGGGTCAGTGAGAATTAAACACCACTAGATCCCTTGACCACAAGGTATTTGATCCATGAGAACTTACTGTCCCGAAGATTGCTTTTGGCTCAGTAAAAACGACTCTTTTTATGCAAAATAAAATTATGTTGAAACCTGCAGAAATGGTTAATGAGACTTAGTTTCACAGCTTCATTCATCTATCCTCGTAAAGCACTTGTAGGCTGCCTTTTGCAATACTTAATAGACTCTTTATCGTTCTAGGTGTAGGAAACCAGAAGCTCATACCCAGTTGTGAGAAGCCACAGTTCATAGCCACACCTAACAGTTACAGGTAAGAAACTTTCAGCAGTTTTGTGCTAACCTCGGAACAGTTTTATTGATGATTGACATGAAGGAGGAGGAGAGCTGGTGGAAGTACACGTGCAATGAAACAGTAGCTCATAAATCTACAATTGCTGAGGAATTAACCTGATGATAGCGAAAGAGAATAAAATGAATAGAAGTTATGAGATCTACCTTGAATTAGATTGCAGAGGACCAGGCTGATGAAAGTGTCTTGCAGCAGAAGCTTGGAGAGAACATATGAACAGACGTGGTCTTTCCTGCTCCTCAAATCTATTCTGTCATTCATTCAGATCATGGCTCCCATCCATTCACTCATCCTAGGTTTGCATCTCTTCAAG
Source organism: Raja brachyura (assembly GCA_963514005.1). Next base: position 9,888,845 of record OY740812.1, on the reverse strand, counting down.
TGATCGCCTCATTAAAAACCATCAATCCTTATCATTTAAATACTTAGGAGGGAGTTTCTAAGCTGCAGCACCTGCCATGTGAAACTCTGTTTATGATTTCACTCCATTTTCACCATTCTAGTTAAAACATTTTGCTGTCTCAGTCCTGATTCCTCAGGCGAGCTGCCTTTTTTCTTACTAACATTGGATCATTTTATGTTTAAATACCTTAATTGGAGTATCCATTATATTTGTAATTTCTAGATTTTATAAACTGTTAAACCAACAGGTTGATGTATTAAGAAAAAAGATTAGAGTCTGTATAAACATATAAGCACCATTCTATCGGGAATGTTGCAGATTTGGGTGTGAAGGACCATCATTATATTATGGAGTAGATTAAATGTGAATTCTGTTAGAAATCCACAGTAATGGTGATAATTTTGTCTTTAACCAGATAGTTTTCTGTTTTCTTTTCCAGTAATTGTGCAGAACGATTGAACTTGGAAAATGTTCCAAACAATGTGGCAAAAGTGGCTGAAGGGAAGCTTCCTCAGCCACAACAAAGCCCGGAGCTCAACAAATATCCCAGGAAAAAACGTAGGAGGAGAAAATCCAAGCATAAGGTCAAAATTTCACAAAAGCAATCAAAGACCCCCGAGCAAGAAAGCTGTCCTCCAATACCAGTTCAAGTAGGTAGCAAGTTTCCTCTAATCTTAAACAGATCAGATTCTGTCATTTTATGCAGACTCCTAATTTCCTGCCATTCTTATTTTTCACTTTGATTACCGATTTCAAAAATTAATTTGTCATAATTTATTTAATCAACAATGGAGTGGTTTAGAAACAAATAATGAATTTAATTGTTCAATTCTTATTGGCATATGCCTTAATTTTCAGAACTAATTTTCCGTAATCACTCTTTTACAAAGCTTGGCTGATCTTTTTTGAATATGGGTGGATGACTGACTATAGTAGACAAATTGCAGCTGTCTTCCATGAGTTAACTCGGGGAGGGGGGGGGGGCATAGGTCTTTTCCACAATTTACCTGTGCAAATATTGAGAAGTGGAAACTCTAATAATAACACTGGCAGTGATCAGTTTGATATGTATACTCAAAACATTAGTTTTGTAGCTAGCAGGATTAGTGTAGCTGGGACATGTTGGCTGGTGTGGGCAAGTTGGGCCGAAGGGCATGTTTCTACACTGTATCACTCTATGACTGTATTAAGTATTGGCCTTTGGGATTACTGACTCTGATTGGATATTTTACCAGTGATCTTATCTAACAATCCCCGAGCCTACGACATATTCTTGTCTATGCTGCCAATTTGGTTGACCAATGGGTCTATCCTGACTTTGCAGAACAAGAGTGCACTGATTTTATCACCTCATTGGATAATCCTTGAGAGAGAGAGAGATGCAGACCTTCCCCCTGTTCCATCTTTTGCATTAATTCTTGATCTTTGGTTGATATTGGGGGGGGAAAAAAATCGCGTTCAAAATAAACCCATTTAACATTTAATTCCTGAAGAGTGCAAGATAACCCTCGATCTTTAAAATCACAGCATCTCATTATCAATGTAGTTAAAAATAAGAATTCCCCCTGCATTGCTTTACCCATTGAAAGGCTGCAGCCATAATCTAACCTTTTTCATGAAACAGACATTTTTATCATGTTTTTCCAAACTTTACTTTATAGCCAATGAACTATTTTAAAATGTAGTCTCTGTTACAATGTAAACTGTGGTCTGAAGCCTGCCATGCTACTCTTTTTTTAATAATAGATTTGAATGTTAATTAATTTTATTGGTTTTGCTTGTAGGAAAATGATGCTGAAAACAGCACCTCCGATTTTTGCAGCAGTACCTCGAGCAGCAGCAGTGGCTGTTGTGAGCATGAACCGATTCACATTAGCGCTGCTCATAGAGATTCTCATGGATTGTGTGGACTGCGTCTGCAGAACCCAATCCGGGAAGACGAAAAAATTGAAAATATATACTTGGATATCGAGCACCTCAGTAACAGAGTTAAGAAGTCTAACGTTCGACCCATTCCCTCCTCAATCATGAAAAATGGCAGTCTCTCGCATAACGTGAGACAGAATTTTGAGCGGAAATTAAATTTGGACATTACGCGGATGCCTAAATTGAACCACATTGACGTGGATGGGGGACAGGAAAAGCAAGAACTTTCCTTCAATAATAATGCAGCCATGCTCTATATCAACGATGTGGGAGGAGACACTGGAATACGTATTCCTGATTCAATAAGTGCAGAAGAGACCTCTCCTCCACAGTTTTCTGTCTTCCAGTGCAGTGCAAGCAAGGGGTGTGTCATCTCTGATAACTTGAGGTGCTTGACAATGCCAGCAAGACAATGGGAAAAATACGCACAAGGGTGGCAACAAAGTGAAAAGCCTCCAGAAACCAATGAAGGCGTTCTTCAACATGAGGTACATGGTGCACTACTTGCAAAGTGTTGAATTATATAGTTTCTCACTCCAGTATGTACGAATTGTTTAAGAGAGCAGTCAGTGAATTTGCTAACCTCAGCCCCTCTTTGCCTTCTAACAATTGGTTATTGAATTATAGCTTTGGCATCAGCAGAAAGCTTTGCACGTTCTCTGGAGTTCTAAATTAAATTTCATATCCTGGATATAATAAAAAAGAAAGATACATATATTTGGTTGTCCCTATTATGCTCTACACAACTTGTTTTCTACATTTTTATTTTATTTATTTTCTTGCAGACAAACACAGTAGACAATTTGCACAAAGAGGTCTCGCATCAAACCATTGACTTGGTACCACTAATGTAGGAATGAAACCTGGCCAGGATGACCACCTTTCTCATCTTCAGGAAGGCTCTTTGGGATATTTTATACCAGCATAACTACCCCCTCGGAAATCCCATAATGAAGTTAATACTTTTGACAATGCAGTATTTCCTCAGTGCTGCACTAAAATGTCAGACTACTGATGCACGTGACGCTGGGAGTGGGACTTCAGCACATAAATTTCTGATTCACGCAAAAGCTGACCGACTTGGTCAAGCAGGTAAACTCGTCTCTCTGAGACGAAAGTAAGTTGTAGAAACATGGAAGTTTTGAGCAGCAACTTTGTGATTGCCAGTAAATGTTGCTGGCAATCTAACCAATTAATCATTCAAATGTTGATATTTGTCGACAAATTCATCGCCAGTTAGTAATCAATTAAATAGAAGCAGCTGCCTTTAGCATCCCACCTCTGATATTCAGTTTCATGGACTCCAATCGAACCAAATCTCAGTAGGTGAAATATTTGGTGTGTTTAACAATACAAACCAAGGATGGATTTCTGACAATTGTTTTCTAAGTTGGACATTACTGAATTAGACTATTCTTTCTCCATCTAGAAACTGAAACCTGTGGATAATCATTATCAAGAAAACTTGCAGTGGTCAATCTGCTCCAAACCGTTGGGAGTTGGAACCTTTGGAGAGGTGTATGTGGCAAAAGATCACTCCACTGATTTCACCTGCGCTGCTAAAAGGGTAGGTTTTTCCAACTGGAAGTATATTCAGCAAAGTATGTTGGTGGCAACTGACCCTTTGAGACAAGTTTTCTGTGCTCGTCTCCTTGGCTGAAATTTCACATGGAGTTATAACTATTCTCCAGCTTTGATTATAGTTCAGTTGTTTAGAAATTGAACTTGCCTTTTCTTTGTACATTAAATGTATGTTTAACATGTTTAACACCTAGCTGAATCCCCTGCAAATATTGAATTGGTCATCTAAACCCATGGAAACATTGCTATAAAGTGAGCTGAGCATTTACCTGTGGGACGATGCACGATCTTATGCTATTTTAGACTGCTTGTTTAAATCTTAAAACCAGTAATGAAACTCTTAACAATATTCAATGTCGTCATTAATGGCCCAAATAATAATGAGTTTGCAAAAATTGTGAGCATTCTAAAATGAGGAAGATCATTGATATCAGAATAAATATGCTTTAATTCTTGTTTCACTGTTGATCTCACTAAGTTATTAGTTGTGTGATTATTATGAGATAGTTACTCAACCATAAGAGTCCAATATCAGTTGTCAAGTGGTGTAAAACATGATGCTAATCTTGTTAATTGCATTGCTTTCAACATTAATAAGTCAGGCGAGCAGCCATGAATATTTGAAGTGCCAGTCAAATTTCGTGAAGATCGCTATTTCTTTGGAGATGGTGTCTTTCAGGGAAAATCAATTTTGCATCATGTTGTTGAAAAAAACAATTGTGTACAATCCAGTAATGCATAGTAATTCATCCTGTGGTTTAAACTTATCGTACACAGGAAGAATTGTGTTTTTAGTCCAGAAACCTATTAAGATGCATCTCCTTTCCTAGATTCATGTGAGCAAATTCCAGCCACAGGAGTTGTTGAATTGGAGCAAGTTGAACTCCCCGCGAGTTGTTCCATTATATGGTGGAGTGCGCGAGGGGGAAATGATCACTCTGTTTATGCAACTGATTCAAGGTGAGATGCTTGTTATTTCATCTTTTGTGAAACATTCGATGTTCAATTTTAGCAAAATCATTATTGTTTCAAAAAGTCTGTACTGATATTTTAATCTGAGTGGTTTAGGGAATGTGTTTTAGGAATGTGTTGAGTAATAAATTATTAATTGGTATAATTTTGATATTATGACTATCATTTAAAAGTGTTTACTTGAAAAAACTTAAGCCTAGAACTTATAGTGCAGCCAAATGTAAGTGCTTAATGGTTAAAGCAGCCCATCCCCAATTCTTGCCCTGAACTTCATTAATCCCTGAGGCACAACGGTCGGGGGGGCTTTTGGAAGGGTATTACATATTTTCAGTAGTGGGTGCAAACTGGTGGGAACATTCCTATAGATTTCATTGGGATGTAAAGTTGGATCAGCAAAAAGGTAAATGGATACAGGGACTTTGCAATCAAGCTCTGGATTGGTGGGTGGGTGTGAAGATGCCACTTGGCTGATTAAGTCAATCAACAGCTAATAAAAATATGTGTTTTCATGTGAGATGTAACATTCATCAGTTCCGGCAAAGTTTTGTCAAGAGTGTTCACTTACCTTTTCCAGTCTAAGACACGTTGTATATTGCTTCAACTGTACTTGCTTCAAGCTCAGTGTTCAAACTTTGATTGGCTGTTAAAGACCAATACTTGAGCGGGCACACAATAACCCAAAGTGTTTTGATGAGTAAAACCTGCTGCAATGGCAATGTTTCATTAATTATTTTAAAGCTTTTATTTTCATTTCCTTGAATGGGAGTAGTGAACTTTCTGTCTTAATTTTAGGTGGATCAGTGGCACAGCTAATTGGAAATAACGGACCTCTTCCTGAAGGTGTGGCTCTTTATTACACAGGCCATGTGCTTGAAGCCCTGGAACATCTACACTCCCTTGGAATTATACATGGAGATGTTAAAGGTAAGATTGGACAAAATAATAGTTATTAAAATCCCTTTTTTACTTTTGGTTCGGGTTTCAATCAGATGTTTTTTTTGATTTATTCATTGAAAGATACAGTGTGAAAACTGGCCCTTCCACCCACGAAGTCCACACTGACCATCGATCACCCATTCACACTCTGCATCCACTACCGAAACACTAGGGGCAATTTATAATGGCCGTTTAGGTACAAACCCAGATGTCTTTGGGATGTGGGAGGAAACCTGAGCACCCGGAGGAAACCCTCGTGATCACGGAAGATATGCAAACTCCATACAAACACCACCCAAGGTCAGGGTCATACCAGGTCTATTGCACTGAAAGGCAGCAGCTCTACCCCACATTAAACATTCACCTTGTGTTTTTTTTTGTAGCTGAAAATGTACTAATATCAAACGGCGGTCGAGAGGCTTACCTCTGTGACTTTGGACATTCAACACAATTAACTACAAAGGAAAAGAACACATCAAATGCAGGTAAGAGTTAGTTATACATGAGTGCTAAATCCATTTTGTGCTTGGGATGGACATGAGGAGTGGAGTTTAACTGGAGGAGGATGGGATTGGGGTTGTGAGTAAACGCAATCATTATTTTCAAGAGACACAACCCTGATAATAATAATCAGATGGCTATTTGTTATTTGGCTCCACCAAAGAGCTGGCAGCTAATTGTGAAGGGTCCCAAAATGCAGGGATTTGCATATTTTAAGAGAGCAAATAAGAAGGCGTAAATTGTGTGCACTGGTGAACATAACCTCAGTTTTTCTAAATGATTCCTGAGGAAGTCTCTTCCCTTCATTATGCAATGCCCCAGCTGATACCAATAATTTCCTCTAATAACAAGTCAAAATAGGTTTTTATATTCATTTTGCTTAAAAATGAGTAAGGCAGCTAATAAATCTTTCTGTACCAAGTGAACACTGCCCTTCAAGGGATGAATCGGCTTTTATGCACAGTAACCTGTTTTCCCTAGAATCTTTTAAATAGAATTGTAAAATGTCTATTTTCTCTCCGCTCCTTCAAGGCAGTCACTGCTTGGGTACAGTGACGCATATGGCACCAGAAGTGGTTGAAGGCAATGGCTTTGGTGTCAAGGTGGATAGCTGGAGTGTTGCTTGTATGATGCTGCACATGTTAAATGGCCATCACCCCTGGAGGAATATAACAGCACAACAACTGCTACTCAAGGTGAGTTTAACGTTAAAAGTCTGCAAAAGCAGTGCTACAGTTTTGCAGTGATGTCAAATTTCATATTGAGTGGGCTTTGTCCCACAGCAATGAGCGCATGTGTTCATGCTGTGGTATAGGCTCAATGTTTTGAAGGTGTTGAAGACTCTAAATCTGGGTGGAGAAATTCTAAGAGGAAGCATGATTTCACATCACAAGCAAGACAATAGTCTAAATGTTTTCAGTATTGCAGCAGCCCACTGAAAATAATACCCAGGGCTGATTAATGTCCAAAATCCTGCCTATCACACACAGAAGTGGGATTCAATCCATTCAGCATTGAAAGTAGGGATTCATGCCATGCATGACAAGAGTCATGACATGTGCATGACAGAAACTATTACACAAGAGTTGTTGAAATCAGTACTTGAGGCACAATTAAAACGTAGGAACTCCATTCACCTCTTTCTGGTGAGATGCAGTAAATATGTATTCATTTATAATGTTTGTGTAATTAATTACTTCAGCAGTCTATGGACATGAATGCGAAGATACGTTGCCAATGGATTGCCTTTTGCTTTCTTCGCAGATTGTGAAACAGGATCCTCCAGTGAATGAAATACCACCCACATGCAGCCCCCTCACAGCTAATGTGATCAGGGCTGGTTTAGTGAAAGACCAAAGGAAAAGAGCTACGGCGTCTGAATTGCGTGCAGCAGTGAACAGAGCGTTGACATCATTAAGACAACGTAAGTTGAGCCATTGACTTAAAAGCCTCTATTTGCAACAGAATGTTTTGTCCAATAATGCTGTATTATGGCAAAAGAAACCGCAGAATCGACAACTGAATGCCAAAATCTCAGGTCAATTTCTATCAGTAACTGGCAATTCTTTCAGAGATGAGTGAGTTATGTCCTGATCCACAGGTTGAAAATCTTATACCTTTCCTAACTGTAAATGAGTAAAAGATCAAAGCTTTATTCTTCATTGGCTCAGGGCTACACCTATGATTTGCTTTGCTGCAGACATTAAGTGCGCTGTCACACTAGCATATCTGGGAAAAATACTCCTGAATAAGGGACGATGTCACGCAACTACAACAGGAAATGTTGATCTGCGGTTGGGAATAAGATATCGGGTTAATTATAGAGACCTTTTATTTTCACCTCATTCCTGAATGAAGACCTTCATCTAATCTGTAATTTTAAAACCGATCAACTGTATCAACAGTTGATCCAACTTAAAAATGGAAGTCTCAACAATGGGGATCAATGTCCTTGTGGCCTTTGGCCAGTCACATTTCAGCTAGAATCATTTTGTTGTAATAAAATGTACAGTCCACCGTTCATTATGTATGGCTTTATTGGAGGTTTTTCTGTGCATACCTCATTTCTATACTTCTGTTAAAACATATTTGTTGTATTCTTGAATAAAGAATGGTAATATCAAGGCCTGTCTGGAGACCTAGGATGGTGGATATTATATTGCTACAGAGTAATGTGGATGTATGCTCAGACTCTAACCTGCTGTTGCCTGACCCAAATTATTACTTGGTTAAAGTGAAATACACTGCTCAACAAGAGGGGGAAGTCCAAGTGTGACCCAGTTTAAATGTCTCCTGGTCAACCAGTAACCTGGGAAGAGGTCCTCGTCATTATGAGGAATTCAGCAAATCTGACTTGCTATTGTTGGTCTAAAAGACAGTGTTGCATCCAATTCAAGGCTGGATGGAAGTGATGCGGTGTTTGTTTTGCAACGCTGAATTTTTTAAATTTCTCCTTGGTTTCTATTGCAGGAGCTAACGGGACTCCTCAGAGTAATCATACTCAGAAAGTGAGTTGTGCTGCCAAGTCGGAGGATGGCAACAATAAGAGTGCAGTGACCCCAGTCCAGGTACATCAGAATTCTGTATCTGACACCAAGAAAGGCAGGCCTCCTCTTCGATCAGAAACTGTGTCAGCTGCTGTGGACTCGAACATGTACCAACATTGCCCCCCGAAGAGAGAGCCACTCAATGTGAATGCGGTCAAACCTCTAACTGAGAAAAATTCACCACAAATCTACCGGAGAAAACCAAAAAATAGCATCAAATTGGCCTGTAACTTTGACCAGTTGCATTTGCAAGATGATGATAGTCATTTCCCAGAAACGACGAAACCTTTCAGTGATGAGAAGGTTTTATCGATTCCTTCACCACTGATGTCGCTGCCTTCATTTCAGAACAATGAAACGGAGAAGAAACTCGTAGAGGAATTTGGGAACCTGCAAAAAGGTACTTTATTCTGCTTCCGGCTTTTGAAGTAATGAGCAAGAAATTATTTTGTTATGATTGCAAGCATTTAAATGTTTATGGAATGCTAAATTGACAAATTCATTGAGCTTTTGTGCTGTGTGTAACATTGCTATTATTCACTTTCAGTGATCTTAACATTTCTTTTAAAAATTTCATGAATACGAACTTCATTTTCACAACAAGATTGCTTGCTTGGTGAGCAGTTCATTAATACTCTGCCAGGGCAGCTCTTACAGTGTGAGAGATGGTCTTGAGTCACAATTTCCCTCAAACTAAACTTCCCGCAAGGAGATGCCAAAATAGTGTAGAAACGTTGTGAAAATTGAACATTGTCTCATGCTGAATTGCAAAATAGTGCAGAAAAAGGCATGGGAATGGTCTCGGTTCCCTTCAGGGAGGAATGACTTTCTTTGTTGTTTAGAAAAATAAAGAAATAGTTGTATGGTATTGTAATTAATTTATTAGCCAAGTATGTGAAAACATACAAGGAATTTGATTTGCCATGTAGTCATGCCAAAAAAAGAAACAAGTCACACAACTACATAAAAATTAACATAAACATCCACCACAGCGGTTCCCCCACATTCCTCACTGTGATGGAAGGCAATAAAGTCTAATCTTACTTCCTCCTTATTCTCCCGCGGATGGGGTAGTCGAACCAGCCGCAGTCGGGGCGATCGAAACTCCTGCGTCGAGGCGATCGAAGCTCCTGCGGCTTGGAGCTCCGGAAGTCGGTTCCTAACCAAGGGAGAGCGAGCTCTACGATGTTAAGTCTGCGGGCTCCCACAGTTAGAGCTCCCGAAGTCGATCCTCAGCAAAAGGCCACCAGCCCCATGATGTTAGGCCGCAGCGTGGACGGAGATACGATACGGGAAAAGCCGCATCTCCGTTGAGGGAAGATATTTTTTTAAGTTTCCCCCACCCCCCACATAATACAAAATGAAAGATACTAAAATATACATTTAACAATGGACTAAAAACAACAAACGAGGAAAAAGGACGAGACAGACTGTTGGCGAGGCTGCCATCGTATAGCGTCACCCTAATACAGCAGAGAATAGAATTGACACACCCATGAACTCTAGCTCACAAACCAGCTATGTTCTGTTTTTGAAATAACTCTGATCCAGATTTTTCCATCGTCACGTTGCAGTTGGCGAGCAACCAACAGCCGAGATCAATTTATCCTGAATGTGTTTGAAGCTAGTAGCTGAAACTGATGTATGCAACAATTTTAAATCTGATTCTATTGAATTCTGTTTCAGAATTTTTACTTTATAACCTATCGCAAGTATTCCCTGAAAAGTTGGAGGATCACATACTGGATGTATTAAGCAGCGATGCATATAGCATAATGGATGACTACGACAAGGTATATATAACCAATAATACATTGCCATACTGAACAGGCCTATCACATTATCACTCCCTATGTTTATTACCAAGGATAAGTGACCAGAATAGTGACAATATGTATCAATGCAAGTTAACTGGTTGATCTTGTATCCAGTTACAGATGGAAAGTTAAGATCAGGGAAAACATTTTATGAGATTGTTAAGGAAAATTCCAGGAGCAGATTAAATAACCAATTACTCAGAATGAAAAAGAAAGTCAAAACACTCAGTAGATCAGACAGCATCTATGGTGAGAGAAAGAGAGCATTAATGAACGAACGTAGACAAATGAGTTTATATTGAAATATGGGATGGAAAGTGTGATGACAAGAAGTGTGTGAATAGCGCAAGATTTATTTTAAGAAATCATGGAGGGATAAATGTGATATTGTATGAAAATGGAAGGGTGGAATATCCTTCCAAAAAGCACCCCTCATATGCATAACTGAAATTGCTCATCCTTGGTAAGCAAATCTTCAGTGATACAGTAGCCATTCCAGGTTACTGTTATTAGGGGGGAAAAGAGAAACTTATAATGGTAGTACAGTGGTGCAACTGATAGAGCTGCTGCCCATCAGCACCAGAGATCTGGGTTCGACCCTGACCTCGGGTGCTGACTGTAGGGAGTTTGCATATTGTCCGGGGAGGATGATTGCAACCTTCACGTGGTCCACCCTGTTTCGACGAATGCAATCAACCCGGCGTGCACAATCAAATAAAATCAAATAGAACAAGTTGTCCTACAACTTTAGGCTGTGCATGCCATATGCAAGAAGAAGAAGCATATTGTACCTGTGACTGTATGGGGTTTCCTCCTAGGTCCTCTGGTTAATTGTTATTTGTAAATTGTCCCTAGTGTGTAGGGAGTGGATGCGAAACATGGAACTATAGTGAATGGGGAATCAATAGTCAGTGTAGACTGGGTGGGCTAAAGGATCTATTTTCCTTGCTGTACCTTTCAATTAGTTAATCAAATGTTCAAATAGCAGCCTAATATAGTTTCTACTGGTCATTTAGCATTTTGGTACCAAAGAGGAAGTAGTAGACCAAAACATTTTTTTTAATGTGGGTTACGATGGTTAAGATTAAGAAGTTCTAGTGATACAACTGATCTTTCACCTGGAATATACATTTTTTTTAATAGGATTCCCAAAAGGGAATGCCCAGTCTCAGTGGCAACTACAGTTCTGGAATTCACTCAATGTCATGGAACAGTCACACAGATGGACTTAGCACCAGCTTTAGCCTCAGTCAACGACTAGATCACCAGCAAGATATGCCAAGCCTCTTTAATGGTGAGCAAAAACAAATGGGGAGAAATACGTTTAAGAGGTCCTAATTGAAAAATTGTGCACTCGACCAATAGAACCCTACAGGTTTCACCAAGTGCAACAGAGTTGACATTGTAGACCATAGAAAGGAGATGAGTAATATTATCTGAACACCGAGGGAAGTTCTGTTAAGAAGGGAGGGATCTTCATCATGGCAGTGACATTAGAGTGCAGTGCAGGGATGTACTTTGGAAAATGATACATAAACAGGTTCTGATCTGGGGTTAGCATCTGGCTTCCGTGCTTTATGCTGGTAAATAACAGCTGGATTGTCTAATACCTGTTTTTCTTTCCTACTTGGCTCTTGCATAACATCAGGGTTCCCAGGTGAACAGCTTATTATGGGCTTCTTAGAGCGGTTTTCTTTTTTTAAAGTGCTCCCATTCCACTGAGAACTAGAAATCTGTCCTCTCTTGTTCAGCACCAATCAGAAGCCAAGTAACAGCATCTGCAGGAACCACCAGTGTGAAAATGTTCAACTCTAACCCACTAATGCACAAGCTTATTGATGTGCTAATTCACCTTGTAGCTTTCCTTGGAGATTTAGTTATAACTTGTCCAAACAGCTGAAACCTGGTCCTCAATACTAAATTCTGCAATTTTCTATTGAAGGAGTTGAGGCCAGAATACACACATTCAGCGGCGAGTGTCTGATTGTCCATGATGTGCGTAGAGCTACAGTTGGCCAGGTGGCTACAGGAATCAGTAATCTGGTAAGTTTATTTTTCCCCAAGGAGAGCTCATTCAGTTCCTACTATTTACCATTTCCTTTTCACTGTTAATGCAATTATTTACAGTTAAACCATAATAGGTAATATCTCCAGTAATTTGGAATGCTAGGCTTTGTTTCCGCAGAAATTAAAGCAAGTTAATGGTTTTAATTTGACCGCAATATGGAGTTTAAGGCTGAAATTAAATATTATTCATGTGACCAATTGGCAGTGTATCAAATGTGTAGTCTTTTGTCAATTGATACCCTTCTCCCATTTCACACCACAATGGAATTCTTTTTTTTTAAATAGTAGTTGGACGAGATATAGCCATTAGTTTTATTTGCATAAATGAGGCTCAGAAATACTCCACATCTATTGTATTACGCAGAATTGCTGAAATTATTGCAGGTGTAACCTTTGTGGTTGACTTTGCTAGCGCGTATAAATGCTGTGCATTATATGTGGCAGGTTGCGGCTCGGCTCCATTTGCCTCGTATTGCTCCAATTACTTTACATTTGGTTAATAAGTATTTATCAATCCCTTATGTAAAATTAACAATTGATTTAGCAACTGCTATTTGCAGGAGAGAATGGAAGGTCTCAGGGCTTCAAATTGTGTAATGGGTACTTTATCGTGTTAAAAATTGACTTTATTCATTTTTGAGGTCTGGATATCACTGACAAGCTTAGCATTAATTACACATCCCTTGGAAAAGTGTAGATGAACCACCTTCTTGAATTGTCCAGGTGATTGTAGTGAAGGTACTTGGTCCTTGGTGCTGTTAGTATGCAATTCCACGATTTGGATCCAGAGATGATAAAGGGCCAGCAATATATTTCAAGGCAGGATGGTTTACAAGTTGGTGTAGGATAGATGGAATATGTAGGAAGTGGTATTTCCATGCCAGTGCTCCCCATGTCCTTCCGGATTGTTGAGAGCGGGTTTGGGAGATGGTGTCAGGGTTACATGAGCAAGTAACAGCAGTGCCTTTAGTAGACTGAACATGTTGCATCACTCTGCTGATGGTGGAACGAATAAATATTTAGGATGATAGAAGAAGCCAAGCAAGTGGGTTGCTTTTTCCTGGATGGTATTAAGCTTCTCGTGAGCTGTTGGTGATGCACTCATCTAAGCTATTGAAGACTTTCATGTGCCATGTAGGTGGAGGAATCAACTTGGATGTGTTGGAGGTGAATCATTTGATGCAGAATAACCAGCTCCAACATGTTCTTGTAGCCAAAGTATTTATGTGGCTGGTACTGTTGAGGTTCTATCAGTGGTGATCCTCAGTATGTTGAAGGTGGTGAATGCGACTATGGTATTGCCACTAAATGTTACGGGTTGGTTTTTCGACTTGTTCTTGTTGGGGGTAGTCGAGGTATTTTCTTCTGCTCTTACCAAATGTATATTGGCTTTGAGAGTGCACTGAAATGATTTTGTAGAATTATATATGGTTATTTTACTTGGAGCTTAGAAAATAAACTTTGGATCAAAGTTTTCACACCATTACATAGGACAGATAGAGAGGAATTATTTTTACTGGTCGGGGAATATGAATAAAAGAGGGCGGATCATAAAAATATCTGTTAGATTAAAATTGGGTGACATTTATACAGGAAAAGCGTGGCAAAAGTTTGGAACTCCCGTGAACATGACATTTGAGATCAAGACTAGACAAAAATGTTGGAGAAACTCAGCGGGTGAGGCAGCATCTATGGAGCGAAGGAAATAGGCAATGTTTCGGGTCGAGACCCTTCTTCAGACTGGGATCAAGACTGAGATCAAGACAATAGTTGCACTTCAATTTGAATTTGGTTAAGTATTTATGTGCCAAAATAAATGAGGAAAATGGAGCAATCGCAAGTATATAGAGTAAGATTACAGACAAACAATGACCTAATTTAATACAACACAAATTCATTGTGGGACAAACAGTCCAGACCTGACCCTCCGTTCCAAAAACCTTTGTTGACAATTCAGTAAAGTCAAATCAACATATATGTATGACATGTTTTAACTCTGCGTGAATTGTAAATAAAAATGTCTTTAACTGACTTGTTTCTTATTGGCAGATCCAGGTCGCAAGTTACTCCCTGGTGAAGCAAAATGGATATCCTATTTCTCCTGACTTTGAAATCCCAGATTCTGGAATTGATCTAAAATGTGCTCCTGCTTCCAATTCGAGCAGCTCCTGGACATGGAGAATTAAGGATGGAAACCTTAATTTCAAATCTTGAAGCTTATTTAAATCTTCGGGATCCTGGGATTATAAATTATTGTTCTCATTTCAATTACTTAAAGCTCAGCTTACTTCAAATAGATTGGACACCAAAACTACTAGACAGATCAAACCATAAGAACATTTCAATTGAATTATCTGGTTATGTGCTAAGTTTCCAGTTTGATGACCATTACATTGTTTTATTTGAATTAGTAGATGATAAATAGAACTATTAGATGACTCTGCCCTGTTACCTTAATGCTTTTAATTGTATTTGTCTGGACTGGTCAATGTCAAATAGCCGAATGATTTCATGGAGGTGAATGGAACTATATTACCTTAGTAGGGAAAATGACATAGCAGTTATTGTCATGCAAGTCGTCAAATTAAATTAAACAGAGATTGAATTCCCAGAAGACAGACCCAAAAAGCTGGAGTTACTGCGTGGGTCAGACAGCATCTCTGGAGAAAAGGAATAGGTGATGTTTCGAGTCGAGACCCTTTAATTTCCACAATGAGTTCCTCTTATGAGGGGGTTTGATAGACTTTCTATGGAGAAGTTCTTTCCAAGTTTTATAAATGCACATACATCTCCACTAATTTCAGCAGTAGATAATAAATGCTCTATATACAAATAAATTGCACCAATTCTCCTCCAACTCTTTTCTAATGTTGATGTGCCTTAAGCTGGTTCATGGCGCAGTGTTCTGTGGGATCCCTTGATGTTCAAGAGCAAAACTATTGACCACCATGCAGAGTTGGCTGCCTTATTGAAAGTGAATGCGAGACAATTCAATCCCATGTGGTGTCAGAGTGATACGTTTCTTTTTTTTTGTGAGAAGCATGTTTTATTGTTGGCTGAGTTGCAAGCAGGCAACAATGAGGTGCTAACATGGTGGAATTGTCCTCATTTCTGTTGACCCAAAGGTGGAACTATAAATATTTTTAGGAACTTGAAACCAGAGCAGCACATGGAAAGGAGAAGTTAAAATATCTTTCATTATAAGAGAACAAAGTAATAAGCAATCAGATGTTTGATATTTATGGCCTGAAATGAAACTAATGGAATTCATTTCTCTTCATGGTGATGGATTTCACTGAAATACTCCAAAATGGAGTTTTGGTGTAGTGCAGTGAGAATTGGGTGAGTTGCAAGAGTTCTTCTCCTGCATATTCTCCGTGGTTTGATTTGATCTTCCCGTGTTCAATAATCTGCCCATTTTTTAAAACTGAATTTACTGGTTCATTCCTCAATTCTGAAATTTCTTTTATCCAAGTGCATTTTACTATCAATTCATACTCTTAGCTTTATTTAATAATTAACATGGCAATATTGTTTAGATGCTAAATTAAGTAAGGATGTATGAATAACAATATGAAACCTTGCTATGGGTTTCGTGACCTGTGGGTAGGATATTTTTATTCACTTATTAGTTTTAAATAATTACAGGAATGTGTCATTTTTCTTCACTTTGTCAAAATGCAATTGTTAAACTGCAAGACAATTAGACACTAGGACTTGAACCAAAATGTGACAGAAAATGTCCAGGTCTTTCAAATCGGTGATGCTGAATTCTGCTCAGTGTCTGGGTAAAGCAGTACTGGCTCATCCAGGACTGGTGGATGTTCATAATAAATACATCCCTTGCAACTATTTATCA
The DNA here is from genome assembly GCA_963514005.1 of Raja brachyura. The sequence goes on along the minus strand of OY740812.1, from coordinate 9,872,619 downwards.
CTAGGAGTGAAAATCTGTGTCATTGCAATTGAGTTCATGCTCTGGTTTGGTGAATGGGGCATTTATTTAGTAATATAGTTTTCACACACACACACACACACACACACACACACACACACACACACACACACACACACACACAGTCATCTTTCTCAGGTGCAGAGTACTACTCTAATGTTATATTAATGTAAATTTTATTCTGAAGCAGTATATTTAATGTGCTAAAGGAAACAAAATATATCACATACCGAGTAATGGTTTGTCTAGTCAAAACTTTACTATGGACGCTGGAGATAGTGCAGGCAGTTGAGAATGTGCTGTGGAGTGATACAAATTTGTTGTTAGATTAAGGCAGCAAAATTCCCTATGGGCTTCTTTACAGGCCGGACTGATACTTGGCTGATAGTCACCATAGTTGGCATATGGGCCCCATAGTTCCTCTTAACTTGGGTGTAATTTCAAATTTTCATCCAAGATCAGTTTTATCAAAGGTTACTAATGATTAGTAAATAAGTAATTTGAGGTCTACACCATCCCATTGATATTCATTAAAATGCTTATGGTAATACTACTTGGCATGTCTTTCCATATTTTTAATTAAATCTGCCAGACATACACTACTGCTGTCAGATTTGGAAATCCTGATCCATGTCAATATTTTAAGAAATGTATCTTAAAATGATTATGTTTCCGACATGAATGTATATTTTTAATAACTATGGCCGTAAAAGCACAATGTACTTTTATCTAGTAAAAATCTGTAAATTTACTATTTCATTTATGAATAAATGAGACCGTGAAAGGAATGTATTTTGAACTTTTATGCTGTTCTTCTGGAAGGTTTTTGTGCAATTGTACTGCAATGTAAATTGCAAGTTACACAAAAGTAATAAAGTATTTCTTAAGTGATCCGTGCATCTTGGTGTTCATTTCTGTTTCACGACCCTATTAATGACGTGCTATAGCCACTACACAACAATATGGGTTACACTCGATTAATTCGGAAACCTTGGAAGGTTGGGTAAATGTGTTGCAGGAGGAAACCAAATGGTTTACTAAACCCTTCCTGAGACTTCAAAATGCTTCAAAATTTACTTTATCTAATGACTCCCCCCGCCCTCTCAAACTAATTAAAATCCGGACAGTGCCTATTCAATCAAAATAATACGGAACTGACCAGTTATTTTCTTTCCTGGGAAATCTTCTGTTTTCTTAAATGTCCTAGGAAAGAAGGTAATTGAACAGTATCATGTCACCATTCATTTCAAGCTTAGTTAAAGGCTCGAGCAAATGTTAAGTTCTCCAAACCGTCCACTTCATGAGAACATAGAATATTTTTAAACTCTTGATTTCGCTGTACCTTAATTGGTACATGTGACAATTAAATTGAATCTTGACTATCACAGCACATGAACAGGCCCCTCAACCCACAATGTCCATGGTGAACATGATGTCAAGTAAAACTAAATTCCTCTGCTGTCTGTGATCCAAGCCCCTCCAATGCATGCATATCATGTGCGTATCTAAAAAAACATTTTTAATCCCACTACTGTATCAGCTGCCACCATCACCCTGGCGATGTGTTCCAGGCACCCACCAATTTAATTATTTTTTAAAACTTGCCCTGATATCGCCTTTAAATTCTTCCCCTCTCACTTTAAAGTTACGCACCCTAGTCTTTTACATTTTCACCCTGGGGCAAAAAGGCTGACATTCTCCCTTGCCCATTCATTTTCTTTCTGCAATCGGGCAAGCCAGAATTGCACACTGTACTCCAAATGCAGCTTAAAGAAAGTCCTGTGAATCATTTCCTAACTCGTGCACTCAATGCACTGATCTGTGAAGGCAAGCATACAATATGCTTTCTTTACCACTCGATCTACTGTGCTGCCACTTTCAGAGTTATAGACTTGTGCCCCAAAATCCCTCCGTATATCAAGCTGTTATGGATCTCGCCATTAACTGTATACTTTACACTTGCATTTGACCTCCCAAAGTGCTGCTGTATTGGAATTTGTATCTGGATTATTAGTCCAAGATTCTAGATCAGCTGTTGTGCCCTGTTGTCTCAATACAGAAGATAGTGAATTGTGGCCCCTTGGCTGCATTAAAATTCAGCACAAGGTATTGAATTAGTAAGTGTGAGCAGTCGTGGTTATAAATTGAAAAAGAACAATTTTCAGATGTTTGCCATTTAGGATGTAGAACATTCATCAAGATAGGGATCTGATGGGAGTAACTATAAGAGACCGATAACATAACATTGGCCTTTTTGCAGATGATGTAATGATGTATCTCATGGAAGTAAACACTTAATTCCCAAGGATGATGGGGATCTTAGAGAAATTTAATTTTTATGCAGGATATAAAGTGAATATTTCAATATATTGTCCTCCACCAGAAGAAATCAAACAAAAGTATAATATTAAATGGGATTTGAAATCAATCAAATACCTAGGGGTACATATAACAAAAAATATATCAATGTTGTATGGGGCCAATTATAATCACATCAACCAAAACATAAGAAAGGATATGGAAAGATGGTCCACCTAGCCAATGGATTTTAGTAGTAAGATAAATGTGGTGAAAATGAATATTTTGCCAAGGCTATTGTACTTGTTTCAATCTCTGCCAATAGAGGTACCATTAAAACAATTCATGGAATGGGATAAATTAATATCTAGATTTATTTGGTGAGGAAAGAAGGCCAGAATTCGATACACTACACTCCAGTTGCCAAAAGACAAAGGTGGAATGGCACCTTAGGATATATTTCTATGCAGCCCAACTTCAACCACTAATTAATTGGTGTGAGGACAGCTATATAGCTAGGTGGAAAGAGATTGAGACATATATCCCTGACCTCCATATCCAAACACTCTTGGGAGAAAAAGCGCTTCCTGGACATATCAGGAGTATAATCGATCCAATAACGATTTACTTTAGAAACCTGGTTCACTCTCACCAGACAACTTAAACTGAATAAAGGACAAAAAGTTTTAAGATGGATAGCTTTGGATAATGAATTTAAACCAGGGATGTATGACTCAACATTTAAAGAGTGGATGAAGACAGGAATGACTGCATTTTGTACTGTTGTTGAAATTGGAGACCTAAGAAGTTTTCAAGATTTGAAGGATAGATTTGCACTTCGGATCAAGACTTGTTTAGATACCTCCAACTGAGAGATTATTACAATAAAAAAGTAAAAAGGGAGGCACTAGAAGAAAATAATCCAGTGATAGAAGTGATAGTTAATGCGTATCATCAAAAAACATTAAGGATTATTTCTAAACTTTATCATAGTTTAATGGAATGTCAAGCTAAAATTGCATTTTATGTAAAATTTAAGTGGGAAAAGGAATTGAACATTACAATCTCAGAAGGAAAATGGCATCATATGTGTGTAACACTACAGACATCCACTAATTCACAAAAATGGAGAGAATTTAATTGGAAAAATTTGATTTGTTTCTTTATTACACCTAACATAAAAAGCAAGCAAATTCTAAGGCAGCAAACATGCTGGAGGCAATGTAGCCAAACAGACGCAAACCATGCACATATCTTCTGAAGCTGCCCAAAAATAGAACCATTTTGTGACAGAGTGAATTCAGAATTAAAGGAGGTATTGGGATATATAGTCTCTAAGAAGTGTTCCATTTTATACCTGGGTAATATAAATACAGTGGTGCTGAAGGAAGATCATTACTTGGTTAAAATCCTACTCACAGCTGGCAGAAAGGCCATTACAAGAAACTGGCTTGCAGCGGACACACCCAGACTTAGACAATGGTTAGACATAGTACAGGAAATATTTGTCATGGAGAAAATGACATATTCTCTAAGAGTGAAAGAAGACGAGTTCAACAGAAAATGGCAAAAATGGATTAGGTATAGAAATAAAGACATCAACGCTGTATAATTTTATTGACAATAATGTAAGTTATTGGAAAATGTTTTAATAAGAAAATAATTCTGTATACTGCATAATTAATTGTAAACTGGACCCCCCCCCCCGCTGCACTGTTGTACGTTTCACTGCATTGTTGTATGTTTCATTGTTATATTTGTGTTTTATTTGTGTATACATAAAAGCAATAAAGGTTAAAGTGAAAAAAGGACATAGAACAGCACAAGAGAAGGCCCTTTGGCCCACAATGCCTGCACCCAGCATAATGCCAAACCATCTCTTATCTACTTGCACATAATCTATATCCCTCCTTTACCTGCTGTAGAGGCAGATTTTTATATCGTTCAAGAGGTTACTCCCTCTAGCCGCTAAGTGGACTACATGGTTAAGGGGAATGTCGTTATACGCATGCGAGCTCTCCGTCCAAGACCTTCAGAGCTTCTTCACAGATAAATCTTCAAAACACAGTCTTTTTGATTAATAAATTATTTATTGTTGATGAAAAACAATAATGGACATCCAAACTTCTTCCGACTTGTACACTATAATCTTCATCGAACTCCAGCGTATTGCATGAAACGTTAGGAAACTCCTTGTGTCTCCGTTACACTTCGCATGATCGAAGGGTATGCCTTCCTTGTGCTGGTCCGAACCTAAACTAAAAACTAAGCTTCTGCGCAAGAAACCTGCTCCAAATACGTTGTAAAATATGTCATGGATCCCACCCACAATATAACGGGCAGTCTAAAATTTAAAGACACACGCCATCACCAATGACACACAAAAGAAGCCAATTGGCCACTACATCTGCTAATCCATATTGCCCATAAAAAGTCTCTTGACTGCTGCTATTGTATATGCCCCAACCACCACCCCCGGCAGTCTGTTCAAAGCACTCGCCACTCTCTGTGTGTTGCACTACACATCTCCTTTAAACATTCCCTCTCACCCTAAAGCTATGCCCTCTAGTATTTGATTTTTCCATTCAGGGGAAAAAGGATCTGAATGTCTACCCTATCCGTCTCTCATATATTCTTTTAAGTCTTCCTGCAATCTCCTACAGTCAAGAGAAAACAATCCAAGTCTGTACAAACTCTCGCTGTAGCTAATACCCACTAATCCAGGCATCATGTTAAACCTGCTCTACATCCTGTCCAAAGCCACCATATCCTTTAAGTATTGTGCAACCAGCACTACATGCAACACTCTAAAAGTGGCCTAATCAAAGTCCTATAAAGTTGCAACATGATTTCCTGACTCGTGTACTCTATGTCCTGACCTGTGAAAGCAAGCATACCTCGTGCCATCTTTACTACTCCATCTACTTGTGTTTGTCATTTTTGGTGAGCTATAGACTTGGATCTAAGATCCCCTTGAAGATTAATGCTGTTAAGGGTCATGCCACGAATAGGATATTTTCCCTTTCAGTTGATCTCTCAAAGAGCAGCATCTCACATTTGCTTGGATTAAACTCCATCTGTCATTTCTGTAGCTGATCTTTATCCCGCTGCATATCTTGGCAGCTTTTTGTGCAGTCCATGGCCCGAGCAATCTTGGAGTCATCTGCAAATTTACAAACAGTAGAGTTCCTAGTCTCCAGTAGAGATCACTGCAGAACTCCACTAGTGACAGGTCTCCAGCCTATATATTGTTGTTCCACTGCAACCCTCTGTCTTCTATCAGTAAACCAGTTCAGAATCCAGCTGACTAAGTCACAGTTAATCCCATGCATCTCAATCTTGTGGTTCAGCCTATCATTGTGGACTTTATCAAATGCCTTACTAACATCAAGGCAATATGTAGGCACCATCCACTGGCCTACCCTCAACAACAACATTCGTCACCTCAAAAAAACTTGAGCAAGTTAGTAAGACAGAATGTGCCATGTACAAACCCATGTTGACAGTTCTTAATTAACCCATTTGCTTCCAAATGGGACTAAATCCTATTGCAGTGAGTCCTCTCCAATTGTTTCCCTATCACTAACATGAGGTTCACAAGCCTAAATTCCCTGGATTCTTTCTTCCTTAAATAAAGGAACAATGTGAGCTACCGTCCAATCCTTTAGGACTTTGCCTGTGGCTAAAGAAGACAAAAAGATCTTGTCAAGGCTCCCATAATCTCCCCTTGCCTGCCGTAGCTACAATGCAATGGATAGCCATTAGATATGTCTTATGGGAGTTTAGATCAGTTTTAACCAGATAGATCTAAACTCTCAAAAGACATGTCTCATGGCTACCCATTCATTGTTGCTGAAATAGCAGAAAGAGGAACAAAAATGAATCCATATTCTATCCAGTGAGAGAATACCTGATGTTTCCAACTGATACCTCAAGTGATTATTTGTAGTCAAGTATGGTTTATTGTCATATGTCCCAAGTAGAACAATGAATTTCTTACTTGCAGCAGCACAACAGAACACAGTACACTATAAGCAATATAGCTTCATAAGTTAACATTATTGTATGCTAACGTTAACCTTGTATTAGTAACTTAAGTGAACCAAAGTCAGCTCTCAATCAAATCTCAAAATGCTGTTCCTCTCCTTATGGTGATTTTTGAACCAGCAATAAGAGGTTGATGCTGAAAATTTGAACGAAAGTTAAAACAAACACTTTCAGTATTTGATTTAGAATAATTAGTTCAATGGAAAAAAATGTGGTGGATAAGTTACCTCTGGCTGTAAAGATAAAACTTTGCATGTTCAGGGGTAATTATCACTTTAAAAGTGGAGCAACATCTGAATCATTGGTGTATGAGGAAACAATTTGTTCGTTGGGATACCCCGAACGAAGAAAGGTTGGACAGGCTCTGGTGGTATCCGAGGACACAAAGGTTGCAGTCTTAATGTTCTTGCTTGTCATCTTCCAGCAGTTGCTTCCACTTTAACCCCCTCCCCCCCACCCCCCACCTAGACTTTTATTGGAATGTAGAATTACAAGTTTGATAACCTGTCATAACCTCATGAAAAGCAGGTGCTGTCCTTACGTTAGAAGTATAGTCATCATGAGTTACGTTGCCTAATACCTTGTTTGTGGCTTCAAAACCGGAGCACACTGTGACTCTACGTTAATTACTTGCAAGCAGATTATTTCCCGTTTTATCTAACTTCTACATTTTGTGTTCTATTCAAATTCTTGCAGTATTAGAACTGAATTCTTGTCTGGACTCAATCTTACAGTGGCTGAGGAAGGATAATAACCCATGGTCAAAACTACAACATGTGTTGATTATGCAACTTTTGGTCTTATGGTGAGATTGAAATGAGATTGAAGGAAATTAAACAGGAAGTTGCAAAATATATTGGGGCAGGCCTGAGATGAGGGCTGCCAACGAAACGTCTGAGAATGGAAGCAATTTGAGAGAAAAGATGTAATAGGGTCATGCTGTTATCTGTTGTCCTGACCCTTTAAGTATCTGATGATCTTTTAGTCTTCCTATTTTTAATCATAATCATAATCACACTTGATTAGCCAAGTATGTTTTGCAACATACGAGGAATTTGGTTTGCCGTACAGTCATACCACAATGTTGATTTGTGGTAACAATGTTCATGCTTGCTGCTTTCTTTGAGTCTTTTACGCTTGCCTCTTCTTCCTCAGAAGACTAAAAACATGTCTCTCAAGACTCTTACAAATTTTAAGATGCGCTGTAGAAATAATCCAATTAGGATGCATCACAACATAGTTTGGCAACTGCATTGCCCAAGATGGCAAGAAATTGCAGAGTTGTGGATATAACCCAATCCATAACACGAAAGAGCCTCCCCCGCACCCACCAACCCCCTCCCCTCTATCAACTCCTTGGACACATCGCTTCAAGAAAGTGGCCAATATAATCAAGGACCATGTAGAAACAAGGAACTGCAGATGCTGATTTACAGACAACATCTCTGGAGAACATGGATAGGTGATGTTTCAGTTCAGGACCCTACTTCAGACTGATTGACGGGGTTTAGGGGAGGGGTATGCAAGCTGGAAGTGAGGAGGGACAGGTCAAAGCCTGGCAGGTCATAGGTTGATACACGTGGACACCCACCCGTGTACTCCAGAGATGCAGCTTGACCTACTTATTTATCTTAGCACTTTGTATCTACAATCAAGGACCACCTACACCTTGGTCATACCTCTTCCCCGCTCCCTTGCTGTGCAAAAGATCAAAAGCCACCACCAGATTCAGGAATAGCTTCTTCCCTGCTGTTATCAGAGTCTTGAACATGCCTCTCATAAGCTAAAGATGTAATCTCCCATCCTTTCTTGTTGCAGCCTCTGCACTTGTTTGCACTTCCTCCACAGCTGTAACAATAGACAATAGACAATAGGTGCAGGAGTAGGCCATTCGTCCCTTCGAGCTAGCACCGCCATTCAATGTGATCATGGCTGATCATCCCCAATCAGTATCCTGTTCCTGCCTTCTCCCCATATCCCCTGACTCAGCTATTTTTAAGATCCCTATCCAGCTCTCTCTTGAAAGCATCGAGAGAACCTGCCTCCACTGTCCTCTGAGGCAGAGAATTCCACAGACTCACCACTCTCTGTGAGAAAAAGTGTTTCCTCATCTCCGTTCTAAATGGCTTACTCCTTATTCTTAAACTGTGGCCCCTGGTTCTGGACTTCCCCAACATCGGGAACATGTTTCTCGCGTGTCCAATCGCTTAACAATCTTATAAGTTTCAATGAAATTCCCTCTCATCCTTCTAAACTCCAGAGTGTACAAGCCCAGCTGCTCCATTCTCTCAGCATATGACAGTCCCGCCATCCCGGGAATTAATCTTGTAAACCTACGCTGCACTCCCTCAATAGCAAGAATGTCCTTCCTCAAATTAGGGGACCAAAACTGCATACACTACTCCAGGTGTACTAGGGCTCTGTATAACTGCAGAAGGACCTCTTTGCTCCTATATTCGATTCCTCTTATTATAAAGGCCAACATACCAGTCGCTTTCTTCACTGCCTGCTGTACCTGCATGCTTCCTTTCATAGACTGATGAACAAGGACCCCAAGGACCCCAAGATCCTGTTGTACTTCCCCTTTTCCCAACTTGATGCCATTTAGATAGTAATCTGCCTTCCTGTTTTTGCTACCAAAGTGGATAACCTCACATTTATCCGCACAATATTCTACACTCTGCTTATTCTTCTCTTTGCATGCAGTCACAGGGAGAATGTGCGAACTCCAAAGAGTAGTGGCCGTGACCATAATTGAACCACAGCCTCACTGAAGATGTGAGGCAGTGGCTCTACTAGCTGCACTACAAAATAACTTTGCTATTATTCCCCCTTGATATATGAACATACTCCCATTCAAGGTCACCAGACTACGATCAGCAGTGGAGAACAGTAATTCCTGCCTACCCAGAGATAGTGAAGAAAGTGTTAAAGCCCCTCTTAATACCTGATTAAATTGCTGAATTCAATGCAACCCATGAGCCAAATTACAGTCTAGAATCTACACTTTAAAATGAATCTTTTAGGACTCGAATGATTCGTTTGGTACGGAAATCTTCCCTTTCTTCTTCTCTCTCCCTCCATCCTTCCACATCCATCCCTGTCACCATCCCATCCCTCCTTATTCTTCTTCCTTCTTCTCGTGATTAATTCCTTGCTGTCGTATGGTAAGCAAATGCTCCAGATGTTCCTCGTTATTTCATAACAGTATTGTTCATGTACGTGTCTTGACAATTTGACTGGAAGGGCACCACTGTCAGGTTAGATTCAAAGTTCATCAAGTTGTTCAATCACGTTGTAAAAATTAGAGGAGGAGGAAAGGTGGGAGGCTTGGCTCCATTGAATACACTGAGTCTAACTGTAACAACTTTTATTGTTAATATGTTTGAGTTCACCTCAAGCATAGAGTCCAAACCGCACAACCCAGCCCCAATCCCTAACTCTGACATCGAGAAGCTCAGGTTTGTCACGTCAGAGGTGGCATTATGTTCTGGGCCTCCTCCACTGTCAGAGTGATGCCTATCGCAAATTGGAGGAATAGCACCTCATATTTCACTTGGGTAGTTTACACCCCAGCGGTATGAACATTGAATTCTCTAACTTCAAGTAACCCTTGCTTTCCCTCTCTCTCCATCACCTCCCCCTTCCCAGTTCTCTGGCCAGTCGTACTGTCTCCTACTGCATTTTATCTCTGTTTACTTTGTTGTTGCCTTATCCCAACTAACAATGATCTATTCTGCATTTTCCTTTTCCTCATTCCCTTTGTCCTATTTTCCCACCTTACCTAAACACTTTCTTATCTATGTACCTCCCACTCTCAGTCCGAAGAAGGATCTCGACCCGAAACGTCACCCATTCAGACTCTCCAGAGGTGCTGCCTGTCCAGCTGAGTTACTCCAGCATTTTGTGTCAATGTTTGTCCTTTTGATGGTAATGTTAGGGGTGGGATTTTTACCAACATTGAAATCAGGATTATAAATGAATGAAATTCAACAGATTGGCTAAAAACTGAAAATAACAAACATCATTTAATATTTCAAAGACCTTACATAATACCCAATCTCTGTCAGCTTCTGATGACAACTTAATATATCATGTGGAAATCACGCGATTAATTCTGAGTTGCGAGTTCCATGAATCAGTCTAAGATAAACATTTCCAAGTAGATGTGCTTTGTTATTTCCAAATTATTTGATAGTATTACAATGAGCCTGCTGGCTTGTCATGCCAATGATCACACAGGAAAGGCAGGGTGGGTATGATAGGTTTATTTACATTCACTAATATAATCAAACCGTTATACATGTGAGGAAGCGGACTTTTACATCCTGAATGTATTTATACTGTGTCTTGATCATCCGGTGGTTAAGTTGCTTCAGAAACAGAAGCTGAATAACAGTTAGAAAGGAGAGAAGGAGAGAACTTGTGTTGGTAAAGCTGTGTTTTGCAAACTGACAAGGTGCTGTGGAAGAACCAGTGAAGTACTTCCTGAGTCTAATTTTTCTCCCTAATTAAAACATCTCTCCAAAAGCAACATAATGCACTCTAGAGGCTCTGCTAGTGGTTAAGAGATAAAACAGTACCAAAATATTCACTAAGGTGCCAGAAGATATATTTCAACGAGTTGAGACCTGAGTTTAACTCCTAATCTGAAAGGCTCAAGGGGAGGAAAGTCTAGCCGTCCATGCTCAATTCTCCAATGTATATATTTATACTGCCCTTTTTTTTGTTTATTATATTGTTTACAGAGTACTATGTTTAAATATTCTGTTGTGCTGCTGCAAGTAAAAATGGTTCTGTCTAGGATATACTGCCTGACAATAAAACACTCTTGACTCTTGAGTTCACCACTTTATGAGACAGAGGCTGCCTTTTTGAGGCAGTGACTCCGATAAATCCCTTCAATGGTGTGGAGGTCAAAGCCAGTGATGGACTGGGCAGTGTACACAACTTTTTGCAGTCTTTTCCGCTCCTGGACGTTCAAGTTGCCGAACCAGGCCATGATGCAACTAGTCAATATGCTCTCCACAGTGCACCTGTAGAGGTTCAAGAGAATCTTCTCTGACGTACCGAATCTCCGTAATCTTCGCAGGAAGTGGAGGCGTTGATGTGCTTTATTTATAATTGTATCAGTGTGCTGGGTCAAGGATAGGGAAAATTACAATATCAAAATCAAAAATGTCAATTAAATCTATGCAGAATGATTTTAACAATGCAAAACCCAATGCTGTGGCCGTGATGTGTATAATCTTACTAACATATGTTTTAAGGTGAATATCTCAAATCTAAGCATATCATTTTGTTTTTTCTGGATTTCAGAAGCAGCGTCATTAATTTGTCTTCCTGTTTACTCAACAGCCAATATAGCCAGATGTTACCTGTGTAAGAACCTCTAAACATCACAAGTGAAGTCCATGGGCCAGACTATACCAAGAGTTAGTGGTATTTGTGAAGTGGGGTCTCTGCCTCGATAATTCAGGTCCATAGGATCCAGTCAGATCATAAATTGTTCATTGAATATGTGGCAAAGGGTGACGTGATGTCAGAAGAACTTAGCAAATTAGCAATAGGAGGAAATGTGTAGGAAAGTATTGCAGATGCTGGTTTTCACCGAAGATAGACACAAAATGCTGGAGTAACTCAGCGGGACAGGCATCATCTCTGGATAGATAGAATAGGTAATGTTTTGGGTCGAGACCTTTCTTCAAGATTCCTTCCTTGAATCTCCATTCCTTCTATCCAGAGATGCTGCCTGTCCCGCTGAGTTACTGCAGCATTTTGTGTCTATTAGCAATAGGAGGAGTCGATCTTCCTCCTTGAGCCCACCCACCATCACTCAGTGAGATCATGACTGATCCACAGTCTAACTCCATATATGGGAATTTGCCTGACTTTATTTACTATCCTTGTCATAGAGTAATGCAGCATGGAAACAGGTCCTTTAGCCCAACTTGCCCACATGGGCCAACATGTTCCAGCTATGCTTGCGTTTGAACCTGCCTGCGTTTGGCCCATACCTCGCTAAACCGGTCTTCTCCATGTACCCGTCTAATTGTTTCTTAAACGTTGCGATAGTCCCTGCCCCAAATACCTCCTCTGGCATTTTGTTCTATACACCCACCACCCTTTGGTTAATGAGAATTTATCATCTCCCCAAATTTCGGGGTCACAATTGATCAAGCATCAACGACTGCTGCTGGAGAAGAATTCCAAACTTCCACCACCTCAGCCCAATGAGTTTGATTTCTACCATCACTCCTTTAATGCCCGTCTCCACTGAGTATCCACTGCCCCATGTCATAGCTTCCCCAATCAGTGAAAGTAGCTTACTCAATGAAATCATATCTGATTCCATACATAGTCTATGACAGGTCAGACGTTTAGATGCTGAGCAGTTAACATGCATGTAATCCGTTACTAAGAAATGTTAACCAATTTTTGTAAAAAACAAAAACTTTAAAAGCAGTCTTATCAGCAAAGGAGGCTGATTCTAAATGAGTAAATTGAAGGAAAATTCAACTCATGAAAGTTCATTGAATTTATAATTGGTTGCTTCTTTGAAAGCGGCATTCTTTGTAAAATAGTCTCAGTGTTAAACAACTAGCAGCAGCATTTTTACATTTTTGGTTATAATCCCCTGGATCTCCCTTTCATACCTAAAACCAATTCTCATGATGGTGTGATGATAGAGTGACGAAACACCTATCTTAGGGTACATTTTCACTTCACAGCTGATATGTTCACAAAGGGCATTGAATGCCTGAAAGGGCATATTAAAGCAAATCAGTGATCGGCTCTTGCTTGTCTTGCCAAGTCAATCACCCGTACTGGAACATTGAATTTCAACTAGCTTTGGTACTCGCAAACATTTAACACCAATGTCCACTTTAGCTTAAAAAATAAAGAACTGCAGATGCTAGTTTATATCAAAGATAGACAAAGTGCTGGAGTAACTCAGTAGGTCTGGCAGGATATCTGGCGGAATTGAATTTGGGTCGGGACCATTATTTGGTGCCCAGCATTGGTACTCATGGCTCGATTGTAATCATGTATTGTCTTTCCACTGACTAAGATAGCATGCAAGATAGCTTTTCTCTGTACACCGATACACGTGATAATAAATAAAATAAAATAAAATAAACAATGCCACTAGACACGGCCTTTCAAACCTGATTATGACCCATTTGTTGCTAGTTTTCAGTCTATTAATGATTCCACAATCCACTGCTACATAATACACCCAATTCAATATGCTCTAACTTTGTTTATTTCACGCAACCCCTGTGCTATGGGTCACTGGGATGGGATCCTAAAAACATATCATTATTGCACTTTTCCGTAACGCAAAGGCACATGCATCAAAAAACGCCAGTTAAGAAAAATAAATGTTTGCTTTTTTTCCCACATAAACATGTATTTCATCCAAGACCAAATTCTCCCCCATATCTCAAATCACTGGATAGGGATTTGTAAATTCTGTAAGGGAAAATGTTGTTTACCCAAACATCCATAACGCGGGGTCTGTAATCTATTGTGAGGCATCTCCTGAAAGTCCAAATGCTCCGCATCCCTGGTTCATTCTTATCTGTTCTTCAAGTTACTAACTCATATAAAACTTTAGCACAGCTGGTAAACATTATTTTCCTTTCATAAATACATGTTTTTACTCCCCCTAATCCTTGGCTCTCCTTAGCTGAATTCTAAAGGGTTCTCAGTCATCAGACTTAAATAACTTTTTGGCAACTTTATAAGCCTTTGATTTAATACTATCTTTACTCTCTTGTTAGTCAGGCAGGACCACTTGTTGAATTTTTGTTTCTATATTTGATGTAAACTATGTACTGTTTATTTAAATATTAGCCGCCACTTGTTTACTGTTGCATATTTTAATATCGTTTCCAAATCCACCATTGCTAATTCAAACTTTGTATGTTCATAGTTTAGATTTAAGATCTGGATTTCAAATTGAACAAAATCATTTTTGATTGCTCATCGATTTCTCAAAGCCCTGACCTAGCAATCAGCCTCTGCACAAATGCTATGAATTTAGTTTTCCCAATCTGTATTTAATTTAGGATTTTCTCATGACTACTATGTTACTCTTGTCGCGCGCACTTTTAATTTCCTGATGTATTCCATGTCTTGCATTATCACTACTGTTTGGGCCTATAGACCATCCCCATCTGCACCTTGCTGTATCTTAGCTCCAAAATGAATTTGCTTCCTTATTTTCAAAGATAACATCCAATCTCTCTATCTTTAAAAAAAAAATCAGGCCACGCTGATCTTATGTAATTCAACTAATAGTAATTTTACTCTTGTACAAATGTCACATCATAGTCCTTATTTCATGGAGTTGACATATTCTTGATTAGTACAGGTGTCAGGGGTTGTGGGGAGAAGACAGGATAATGGGGTTGAGAGTGGAAGATAGATCAGCCATGATTGAATGGCAGAGTAGACTTGATGGGCCAAATGGCACAATTCTGCTCCTATAACATGAATTCCATTCTTCACTAACTGTGCATACTGTGGGCACTGCAAATTGTATTGTAAAGGTTTATTCGTGGGGATGTTTGGAGGCTGGAGGTAGGAAGATGTTGTAGGTAAGAGAGGCATGGAGATCAGGATTGGGATGGGGTTTGATGCCTGTGAATAGATAAGAGTTCAACAGCCCAGCAAGAAGTAGAATATTTAATAAGCATCAGGGCAAAGGGTGATTTTTGGAGATTGGTAATGGGCAGTGGAGAGTGCCAATGGTCGGCTTGAGAATTGGTACTGGGATTAAGGGTTGGGCTTGGAGGTTGGATGGGACAGAGTTTGCGTTGATGGAGGTGTTTACATGACAGTGACAAGCTAAGGGCTATGGGATTTGCAGCACATTGGAAGGTCCAGGTTTAGATCAAAATATTGATTTTAAGGAAGGGTCGCAGTAATAGACTTATTGGCTTGGACCCACAACAAAATACCTCTTGTAATAAGCTCGCAATCTTTGTTTACAATTGGTTTATCATTGAAATCGTCCTACATAGAATTCAAATTACACCTCACAATCCACTATCGAGGCAAAATTCTTGCAGGATTCGATTATTTTTGCTATGAACCAACTACGTCTTTGAGTCAAATATCTGTGAATACGTAAAACCTTTCAAGGATACGGGATGGCATCATCATGTAGTATTAGACACAAACAGCTGGGGTAACTCAGCAGCATCTCTAGAGAGAAGGAATGGATGACGTTTCGGGTCGAGACCCATCCTCAGGCTGAACAACAGGAAAGACAATTAGATGATGATGGGGAGCAAGGTCTGAAGAAGGGTCTCGACCCGAAACATCGCCCATTCCTTTTCTCCAGAGATGTTGCCTGTCCTGCTGAGTAAAGGACCTGTCCCACTTGGGCGACCTAATCCGCGAGTCCAGAAGAGAGTCTTCGACCTTCAAGCTCGAGGGCACTCTCCTGGAAAGCCTCGAGCTGGATCGACCACCGCGTTGAAACCGCGAGCTGGATCGACCGAACCGCGAGCTGCATCAACCTACCGCGCACACACACACACACAAACTCATCGCATAGGTGGGGGCCATGGAAAGCGGAGAAGCGCTATCTGTGCGATGAAGGGGAAGGTAAACGACTGCCACGGAGTACTGTAAGGCCTTTAGAGAGCGCGGTGGGGGGGGGGGGAGAGTGTATTGGAGAGAAGGAGAGAGAAGGGGAGCGAAGGAGAGAGATGGGAGAGAGAAGGGAGACAGATGTGGAGAGAAGGGAGAGAGAAGGGGGGGAGAAGGGGAGAGAAGGGGAGGAGAAGGGGATAGAAGGGGGGGAGAAGGAGTAGAGACACTTTTAAGAAGTATAATAATAATGTATATAATGAATAATAAAGTTTAGCGGGCATTTTACCTCCCGATAGGTCTTCCTAGATCGTGAAACGCCAGTGAGCCAATCAAAATGGCCGGTCAGCAAAGGAGATGGCCTATGGCTGCCCTCGAGTGCCTGTAAGTAAATAGCGATCCCACTCCACTGCATTACGGGTGAAAAAGACCAATGCCGACCAAACCTTTCTCGAGGAAAATGTTTCAAAATTTTTCCGCGACCAAGAACTTCCCTCGAGCATGAAGAAGAGTTCCAGCCACCTCATACGAGACCTTCTAGGACTTCATGTCGACCATGCTGCGAGTTTGAGTCAAGGGCAAACTCTTCTAAACTCGCAGCTTAGGTCGCCCAAGTGGGACAGGCCCTTTACTCCAGTTTTTCTGTGTCGATCTTTGGTTTAAACCAGCATCTGCGGTTCCTTCCAACACATAATGTAGTAGTGTTGGCATGTTGTAGTCTTATATGTGAGACATTCGTTCAGCTGAACGGAATAAAATCTCATAGACTATTTTGAATACAAGCAGGGGAGTTCTTTTGTCCCAGTGCCTTTTACAGTTTTTAACATGCTACCAATATCATTGTAATACAGTTTACTTGGTCAATGCCACATTGTTGTTTGTGGGAGTTTGCTGCGGGTAAAAATGTTGTCATAGAAACATTGAAACATAGAAAATAGGTGCAGGAGTAGGCCATTCGGCCCTTCGAGCCTGCACTGCCATTTAATATGATCATGGCTGATCATCCAACTCAGTATCCTGTACCTGCCTTCTTTCCATACCCCCTGATCCCTTTAACCACAAGGGCCACATCTAACTCCCTCTTAAATATAGCCAATGAACTGGCCTCAACTACCTTCTGTGGCAGAGAATTCCAGAGACTCACCACTCTCTGTGTGAAAAATGTTTTTCTCATCTCGGTCCTAAAGGAATTCCCCCTTATCCTTAGACTGTGACCCCTTGTTCTGGACCTCCCCAACATCGGGAACAATCTTCCTGCACCTAGCCTATCCAACCCCTTAAGAATTTTGTACGTTTCTATGAGATCCCCCCTCAGTCTCCTAAATTCTAGCGAGGACAAGCCAAGTCTATCCAGTCTTTCCTCATATGAAAGTCCTGCCATCCCAGGAATCAGTCTGGTGAACCTTCTCTGTACCCCCTCTATGGCAAGAATGTCTTTCCTCAGATTTGGAGACCAAAACTGTACGCAATACTCCAGGTGTGGTCTCACGAAAACCCTGTACAACTGCAGTAGAACCTCCCTGCTCCTATACTCAAATCCTTTTGCTATGAATGCTAACATACCATTTGCTTTCCTCACTGCCTGCTGTACCTGCATGCCTACTTTCATTGATTGGTGCACCATAACACCCAGGTGTCGTTGCATCTCCCCTTTTCCTAATTTGCCACCATTCAGATAATAGTCTACCCTGCTGTTTTTGCCACCAAAGTGGATAACCTCACAATTATCCACATTATACTGCATCTGCCATGCATTTGCCCACTCACCCAGCCTATCCAAGTCACCTTGCAGCCTCCTAGCATCCTAACACTACCTAGCACACCTAACACTACCCCCCAGTTTCGTGTCATCCGCAAACTTGGAGATGTTGCATTCAATTCCCTCGTCCAAATCATTAATATATATTGTAAATAGCTGGGGTCCCAGCACTGAGCCTTGCGGTACCCCACTAGTCACTAGCCTGCCATTCTGAGAAGGACCCGTTTACTCCTACCCTTTGCTTCCTGTCTGCTAGCCAGTTCTCTATCCACATCAATACTGAACCCCCAATACCGTGTGCTTTAAGTTTGTATACTAATCTCTTATGCAGGACCTTGTCGAAAGCCTTCTGAAAGTCTAGATATAACACATCCATTGGTTCTCCCTTATCCACTCTACATCATTGAAAAATTCTATAAGATTCATCAGACATGATTTACCTTTCGTAAATCCATGCTGACTTTGTCCAATGATTTCACCACTTTCCAAATGTGCTGCTATCCCATCTTCAATAACTGACTCGAGCAGTTTCCCCACTACCGATGTTAGACTAACTGGTCTGTAATTCCACGTTTTCTCTCTCCCTCCCTTTTTAAAAAGTGGGGTTACATTAGCTACCCTCCAATCCTCAGGAACTACTCCACAATCTAAGGAGTTTTGAAAAATTATCACTAATGCATCCACTATTTCTGTGGCTGCTTCCTTGAGTACTCTGGGATGCAGACTATCTGGCCCTGGGGATTTATCGGCCTTTAATCCATTCAATTTACCCAACACCACTTCCCGGCTAACCTGGATTTCACCCAGTTCCTCCACCTTAATTGATCCCTGGTCCCCTGCTATTTCCGGCATGTTTCCTACTTGATGATTGTGCATCAAAAAGTAGTTGATGGGCTGGAAAATACACTGGGATTTTGTGAAAATGAAGGTAGTGCAAGGAATTTGTACGAATAAAATCATGCTCTCAGTTTAGTAGCTACGTGCTTTCTTTGGCCTCCATTAGGAAATAAATTCAGCATTAAGTTTATAGAAAAGCTATTAAATGCTCACTGATTAATGTGTATAAATAGTACCATACAATTCCATTTAATGTACAGAACTCATTGCACAGCCAGTACATTGTTTTGAATGACACATATCTTTCCAAAGGTCGCCAGTTTTTGTTGGCATATGATTTGGGAAGTGAAACTTGGTTTGCTCATAAGAGGAACAGGCTGCAGAGTGACGACAACCGCTGTGGAACACGAGCACAATTCAAGCAGCCAGGTTGACCGGAGCAAAACTTGTTGCTCCCAGTTCTCTCCGGTGTACAGCAGACTGGATTTATCACATTTCAGCAACAAACCAGAATGTGGGTTGGAGTTTGTTTATAAAAGTCGGAGTGCATTCAGGAAACAGTTTTTTGATCTAAGTGGAGCAAAATGCGGAACTCTGTAACCTTAAACTCACAGCTGCAGCAGCATAACATGAATAACCACAGAAAAAAATTCCTCTCACCCACACACTGTGGCTTCTCAGAGAAATCGTGTTGAATCACTCCTCTGACATGATGATCCCAGGAGGCATTTGTGTTTTGGACACTTTATTTCTTAGAGCCTTCAGTAATGCTTTCTTTTATCATTTCACTTAATTCATACCCAGTGAATGGTACATGCCTTTTTTTTCGTTCACCATGGTGAGTTTTGTGCCCTACTGGTAATTGATATTTCCTCTGGAGTATTTCATTGGTATCACCCTCAAGAATTTACAGGCCAAGTGGGGCACACACAGAGTGCCCCCTGCACATTGAACTAATAGTAAATTTATTGCAGTCTTCTTCTTTCGTGTGGAGTGCACGGCCTAAAGTTGTAGGACAACTTGTTCTATTTGATCTTCCGTTTGTGCACGTCGAGTTGATTGCATTAGTCGAAACAGGGCGGACCACATGAAGGTTGTAATCTTCTACCCCTATTGCAGTCTAAAGAATAGAGAAGCATTTTAATTGCACCAATATGTTTTCCATTCTTCCAAACCAGCTGTGTGTAATATATGGAGCTACCAGATCAAGAAGCTTATCAAGTAAAGGAAGGACTTGTATTTAATGTTGTATCTTTCATGACTTTATTGCATTGCTAAATGGTTTCGAGTCAGTGTAGTGAAAGGTTGACACACTCGCAATTCTGGAAAAGTGGCAGTCTGCTTCAACACAACAACCTGTCACAAACAGCAGAACACTAATGACCAAACAACAAATGTGAAGAACTAAGTATTGGCTGCCCTGTGACACACTGCCTTACAGTTCCTTGGAATAGGGCGAGGAGACCATTTATGTCTCCTATGGGAAGGGAGGTTCTGTTAGAGTCTAACATCTGTGGCAGATTGAAGAGTGGAAGACTCCCTTAATACTGTGCTGGAGTCTCAGGCGAGAGTATTTGTTTACATATTGCAGAATTTACATTGAGAAGCTTCAAATTTAGGGGCAACGTTGTCAACAGCTCAGTCGCTGTTCGCACCTCACTTAACATAAGGGTACATGAACGAAAAATTGGTTCAAACTTATGTGCCATGCACATGCCCCCATGTGTTCTGAATCTGTGGTGAAGTAACATGCAGGATGTGGAGTAATATATGAGAAAGCCTGATCTGCCTGGTCTATTCAGTGACTGCACAACCACACAGTCTACACCTGAATCAAATAGATCATATAATGACATTACACCAATTTACTTGTACTCCACTGTTCTCTTCTTTTAAAGACAGTGAAATAACACATACACACACACAATTGAACAGGGGTTCACTGTTTCCAAAATTCTCTTCCACATTTACTGCAATTGATTACACATATATATATCTAGGTATATATAGATATATGTATGTGTGTATATATATATATATATATATATATATATATATATATATATATATATATATATATATATATATATATATATATAGACTTTGCAAGTATACAATTATGCAAATAATTTCACTGTGCCTTGTCACATGTGACAATAAATTATGCTATGCCATATATGCATATATACACGCACATATGTATATATATATACACACACGTGCACAGGATTTTCAAAAATAAAAGTGTTTTGTAACAGCTACAAGTTTATTTTTGTGACTGCAAGCTAAAAACACTAAAGGCAGTATGTTAAATTGTTTATTACAATATCATTACACAAGTGTCAATAGAAGCAATACTTGTGAATTTTAATGGCCACTTGCAGAGAAACGGACAGACTAAATTCTGCACAGACAATGCTGTGATTACTGTGGGGAGATTACGTGGAAACTGTTTCATTTCCCTAAATGAGTTTTTTGCAGGACAGTTTTTTTCTGTTTGTCAAAACTGAACATGCCCAGGTCATAGGTCACTTGCGATAAACATTCTCGGCAGCTGTACTGCTGCGTGTATACAGACCTGGGTCTCCGGTGCTGCAAGCGCTGTTGAATTACTACTGGAGTTAGCGACAATATTTCTCCCTTCTCCACTGGTCCATGCAGAAATCTCAGCAGTCGCTCCTCCAGTGTAAGTTTAAAAACGGGCCGCAGGTAAGTCTTACCATTCCTGAGGTCGTTTGTCGGCTCTGTGTTGTTGCATTTCAGAGCGCACCATGGAGTCCAGGACAAAGTCCAAAAGAGCCGCTGCCAAAGTTGCTGCTGAGGAAGGAGGCAGTCAGCAGCGGTCGAGTTCTCCTGAGCTGCTGGTTTAATCCGCAGCCCCCGACTTCACGCCGCTACAGCCCTCAGGTGCTCCTCGGACTGGTGGCACAACCAGCCGGATGTCGGGCAGGTCCGCTGACTCGGCTGAGTCCGGACCGGAGGACACCCCACTCACGGGAAGTGACGGCGGTCGACTGCCCCCGCATGGAGCGGTTGGTGGAGCAGTTGCTCCAACGTGACCTGCTGTAGCAGGGGTATGGTCACAGTGGGTCTCTTAGCAGACCCACGGCAGCATCCTTTTCAGGACTGCCAAATGTCTCACCCTCCTTGCAGGGGTGCATTAGGAGTCAGAACTGGGCTGACTCTGAAGAGGGGAGCATGGCTGAAGATACATCTATGCTAGGGGTGCCAGAAGAGGAGCTATTGGGAATGGTCACGAAATTTGCGATGCCTACCCAAAAAGGGCTGCTGTTACATCCAAAGTTGACAGCCAGTATCAATTACATGGCAACTAACCAACTGCAAGAGCAAGCCATTAATGACACGGCAGCCAAGTACTTAGCTGCGGAGAATTGTGTCTCCCTCAACATGCCTGCTGTTAACAACCCCATTTGGGGTAACATGAGCCCTGGCATCAGGAGCCAGGAAGTCAAACTCCAGAAGATCCTCAAATTACTGGCTGCTGGGATTACGGCCATTGCCAGGTCAGTGGACGGAGTTGAAATGCCGGAGGAGCTGCAGGACGCTCTAGCTCTCCTGTGTAACACTCAATATGAGATCAACAGTTACAGGAAGAGTGTCATCCGGCCTGCACTCAACCCCAAGTTCGCGGGGTTGTGCAGACCCAGCTGTGCACAGCCGCCTAGATTCCTATTCGGGGACAACCTGCCTAAACAGGTCAAAGACCTCGATGGAGAGGCGAAGGCAAATGACATGATTAAGGTGCCGGCTGCCACCAAGTCCTCATACCAGCGGCGGCAACACCCCTATGCATCCACTAGCAGACAACGCTACAGCGACAGACCACCTGCTGGTGAAAGCTCGAAGGCCGTTCAACCTGCTCAACGGTCTTTTTTAGACCATGGCCCAGCACGGCCTTCTTGGAAGATGCGCCACCCCCACACCACAGCGCCTCCACATCACAAGAAACAAGGACAGAGGCAACCAACGCAGCACCGCCGGTAACCATGGAGGTAGGTGGGTCTGGTTGCCTCAGGAACATCGCATGTTTAAACTCCTCACGGGTTGGGGGACGGTTGTACTTGTTTCGGGATGCATGGAGTACTTTAACCTCTGATCCTTTCATACTGGAAAATATTCAGGGATATAAAAATGAATTTGTTCACAAACTCCCTTCCCCTGTTCAGC
The DNA here is from genome assembly GCA_963514005.1 of Raja brachyura. Next base: position 9,849,866 of record OY740812.1, on the reverse strand, counting down.
ATACACCTAGTCGAAAGTTTGTACTTTCACAGAATCAAAAGACAGAAGGTCATGCTGAACACTTAAGACTAAATTCAAAAGGGGTAATTGAGAAAACCAAAAGAGAGTCTCATGAGTTTGTATCGAACATTTTCACTAAAAATAAAAAAGACAGCGGATGCCGCATCATTACAGATTTGACTGAACTGAATACTTTCGTGCAGTATGCCCATTTCAAAATGGAAACCTTTGTCACGGCCAAACAGCTAATTTCCAAAAGGTACTTCATGGCTTGTATCGACCTAAAGGATGCATACTATTCACTACCAATAGACAACGATCATCGCAGATATTTGAAATTTGTCTGGATGGGGCAGCTCTGGCAGTATAAAGCGCTGCCTAATGGATTATCATCAGCGCCCAGACTTGTTTACCAACAGATTTTTCGATCTAAGTGGAGCAAAATGTTTCCTGAATGCACTCCGACTGCAAGTCGCGCAAGTTTATTGACAACACCGAATGGATGTTGGACCGCAAAGTGTTTTCCGACAATATAGATCGGTATGGAACACCAGATATCAACCTTTTTGCATCCAGACTCAATCACCAAATATCAACATATGTTGCATGGGAACAAGACCCTGATGAGGGGAATATTTAATTCAAATCCCCCCAGCCTAGATTTTCCCAGACATGGGATATCGGCATTGTACTAACCATGCTCCGAGGGTGGGCACCAATAACGTCCCTTTCATTGGACAAACTGACCTACAAAATGGTCATGCTGATGGCACTCGTGACAGCGCAATGGGTCCAATCTCTACACAAGTTAAGTATGGACGCCATGGTCATAACCAACAGCAAGGTAACTTTCTTTATACAGGGGTTACTCAAACAAGACAGGCCTGGATCATCTGGCCAAAAGTTGGATTTCCTGGCCTACCCCGTAGATAGCCGTTTATGCATAGTGACCCACCTTTTACACTACATGGAGGTCACCAAGGGTCTCAGGGGCACGGCGTGGGCTTTGCTTATAAGCCACAAATGCCCTCATCATAGAGTCACCGTGCAAACCATTTCAAGATGGTTAAGGGTGGTATTGGGTGCAGCGGGGGTGGACACTAACGTGTTTAAATCTCACTCCACCAGGGCTGCATCCACGTCGGCGGCAAGGATGATAGAAGTTCCAATGGACCACATCCTTGCAACGGCAGGTTGGACAAATGAAAAAACCTTTCAGCGGTTTTACAATAAACCCGTGGCCACGCCTGAGACATTTGCCGACAGAATATTAAGTTCTGTATTATAATTTCCCCGATGTAGGGGTATTATTATTTGGATTTGTTAAATAAATACCCTTTTGTTTTTCAGCACAGTTTCATGTCTGAAATACGTTAACATACTTCTTCCATTTCTCATAATGGCAGTGTGTGAGCATGGACTCGTTCCAGGGCATGAAATCACAGAGCTTTGAAATCTTCACGTAGTCACTGACGTGTCTTCACGTAGTCACTGACGTGACTCCGAAGTAAAATAGTAAGATTAAATGTGCTTACCAGTTTGAAGTTTGATCTTTATTTTATGAGGAGTTACAATGAGGGATTACGTGCCCTCCGCTCCCAAGCCCTCTATTATGAAGGTCAACTGGTATGCTGGTTCTCTTATCTTACTATGTTAGTCAACTCTGGTATCTGTGATTTCACACCACTGCTTTGAAGAATGTCACGCATATGTGCTGGCGGGGTCTTCACGTAATCCCTCATCGTAACTCCTCATAAAATAAAGATCAAACTTCAAACTGGTAAATTCTCATTTAATCTTACTATTTCTTGGCATTAATATCGGAGTTTGGGCGTAGGTGATGACATGCCAGATGGTGGGGCCTATTCACAGGAAGAGAAAGGCCTAGGGTACAAACGAGAACCAAGATATTACAAAGCATCAAACGCCCTGGAGTGCAGGTGTTGATGATGTTACTGTTAAATGCGCCAATTGGTGGTGGTATTTTTTGTGAGCTTATGCGGATGTAGTGGGGAATATCTGGCCAATTCCAAGCCCCGGGATCGACCTTGATCTAGGTCACTGTCTGTGTGGAGTTTGCACGTTCTCCCTGTGCAATATAACGTTGGTTTCCTCCACATTCCAAAGATGTGCGGGTGCGAATGGGTGATCGGCGTGGACTTGGTGGGCCGAAGAGCCTGTTTCCGTGCTGTGTCCCTAAACCAAATGAACCTAACTCAGTAAAGGTAAGTCATCGGAGGACGCAAGGATGGTGGACATGGGGACAGGTGGGAGAAGGGAGAAAGGAAAGTTGTCTGGGACCAAATTCTGGGACCAAAATGAACTAGGTGGCTTAGGTGAGAGGGGAAAGATTTAATAAGAACATAGTAGATGGTGAGGAAGTTACTAAGGCAGGTATAATAACAAAATTTTGAAAGACATTTGGACATGTGCATGGATAGGAACCCCCACTCTCTCTCTTCATCCTCTCTCTCTCTCTCCACCTCTCTCTCTCTGGCAACCCTGCCTCCTAGTCCCCACTGTCCCAACAGACGAATCGCGGTCCGGTCCCCCTCAGCCTGGGTGTATGGGTTCTATTCTCACTCGGGCTGCCCTCCCGGCTTATACAGGGGTATTATACAGGGGCGGGCCACGCACCCCTCTCTTGCATAACCCCAGGAGGTAGATTTGTGAGCGGAGTCTCACTAACGTTCCCGTCCCCTCCCGAGTGTCCTATTCCTGTTCGGGGGTGACCGGGGCAACGGTGAAAGAGCTAATAGTCAAATCTAAAATAGAGTCGTTCTTCTACAAAAGCATGGACTAGTAGAACAAAAGAATGGCTCGTTGCCAAGTCTGAATGACATTGTAAATTATATGGAACACAATATGGACGACAGGTTGTCTTTTCAATAAAGACATTAAAATGGCAGCCTGCAGTAATAACATGTGCTTCTTCAAGGCCATAAAGAAGCCAAGATTTTTTTTTTAAATAGCCGACGCTCCAGAGATAGGTAATAACTTGTCATTGGACGAACTTGATTTGGACCCAGCTTCTCTTATATTCTGAAAGGCTACAGAATCTTTCAGTCATGCCATATTCAGACTTGGTAGGAGTATTTTGCTGATAAGAAAAATGTATAATTGTGCTAACTCTCCATTGTTCTGTGAGTGGGAGCACGAGATGCACTGAGCTATGTTTGTGCTCATTGTAATCTTGCCACTTCCTTCTGACAAATCAACTAAAGATTGCTATGGTCTACCTTCAATGGATGTTGCTATCTGCTTTTTAAGCAACAAACTTTCACATTTGGCGTAGTCGGCAGGATCAGGTTGACCGGGATCTTAAGGGGAAAAAACTGAGTCGCATCCTTTGCAGTCTGACCTGCCGAAGAAGCTCCTGGTAAAAAACTAAGGTCCCTCAGTCTGAGGTTGGCCTGGTTCCAGACAAGATCCTTAGAAGCAGACAGCGAAGGTAAGACCACTTATGTAAGGGATTGGCTTGTGTATTAGTAAAGGACTGGCTTGTGTATTGTAAATGATCAAAGGATTGGGCACGGCAGAACTAAAAAGGTTTTGTCACAATTAAAGGATTGAACATGACAGACTACAATGTTTTGTCACTAATTGTGTATTGGAAAGACTGGGTGTCTTGAAAAGATGTGTATTGAAAAGACATTCTGTCTTGAAGAGACAGTGTTTTGAAAAGATTTGTGAATTTGCTACCAGAGAGAGTAGCCTAGATTGGGCTTTACAGACAGCAAAGGTTTGTTACAAATAAAGCATTGGTCTTAACAGGCTGAAAAAGCTTGTTACAATTTGTGTACTAAGTTGTGTGCTAAGAAGTGATTTGGTGATTGGATAAACTTGGAAATAATTTGGATAAGAGTGATAGAAAGGCAGGTGTACAACACATGTGTTATTTGTTTACAAGGATTATCTAATTTTGAATTATAAATTGACCAAACATTTGAGTAATGTGTCTTGACCAGTAGGAGGCATATGGAATGTGGAGACTATTGAAGGCAGAGAGTGAGAGAGTGAGGCAGAAAAGGAGACACGTTAGTGGTTGGATGAATTCTGCTTGTAAAAGAGGAATTTAATTGTGTATTAAGACAGAACTATTAAAATAATGGAAAGTACTTCAGATGGAATGTCAGTGAGCATAGGAATAGGAGATAAGGGCTAAGGCAGAGAAAGAAAGCGCTGATAAGAGTTTGGAGAACAAAACCAGTACCAATAAGTCTTCTCGAGGGTTACACAAAAAAAGCTGGAGAAACTCAGCGGGTGTAGCAGTATCTAAGGAGCGAAGGAGATAGGCGACGTTTCCGGTCGAGACCCTTCTTCAGACTGGTCAGGGATCAGGGAAACGAGAGATATGAGGTCTTCTCGAGCCTCTCGAGACCCTATGTCTGGCAATGGCGACACTGTCTATAGAAGAAGGGGGAGGTGGCCAATCACAATCTGAATCACTGTCCAATCACAGCTCAGACTAGTCCTATTTTGAACATTAGCCCGCCCACTATTACATTGAACGACTCCCTTTGTTCATTTTAAATTCTCACTCTAACAAAGAAGACAACTTTTGCAACCCTCCCAGTTCTAGTTCACAAAATCTGCCAGGGGAATTTCCTAGCTTGGTAACTCTGCAAATTGGTCCATAGAGAAACAAAGATTTTTTTCAATATATATATATTTTTTAAATTAATTTTTATTAGAAGCAATTGTACAAAGAAAAATAATCGACATAACAGTTACACAATTTTCGTACTGCTTCAGTTTTAACATTTTATAAACTAATGACGAGATCAGAAAAAAAGAAAAAAGAAAAAAGGGAAAGAAAGAAGAAAAGAAAAAGAAAAGAAAGAATTTCAAGAAAATCACGAAAAAGAAAAAAGGAAAACCCCAGAACTAACGAAGGAGTGAAAGAAGCGGAGATATATTCCACTGCCCTTCCATACGCCCGCTCAACCGACCCTAGCATCGGTTTTGAGTTTGTGTTCAACCGTTATGTTGTTGAAGAAAATCAATAAACGGAGACCATATTTTGGAAAATTGATCTGGTTTGTCAGTCAAGACAAGCCTTCTTTTTTCTAGATGTAGTGTCTCGGTCATTTCTGTGATCCACATTTTCACTGTGGGAACTGTTATCTTTTTCCAGAATTTAAGTATAACTTTTTTCGCAGTTATTAAACCATAGTCAAGGAAGTGTCTTTGAGATATCGTTAGATTAGGGCAGCCCTCTGACATTCCTAATATTATTAGTTTTGAATCTGGCTCCAATTGAGTTTTAAGTGTTTTAGAAATAATATTGAATATTTCCATCCAGAAGTTTTGTATTTTTATACAGGATACAAAAGAATATTATTAGTTTTGAATCTGGCTCCAATTGAGTTTTAAGTGTTTTAGAAATAATATTGAATATTTCCATCCAGAAGTTTTGTATTTTTATACAGGATACAAAAGAATGAGTTAGGGTGGCTTCTTGAAAGTGACATTTATCATAAAAAGGAGAGACAGTTGGGAAGATCTCGGTTCAATTTGGTCTTTGAGTAGCATAAACTAGGCAATGCTCTAAATTGTATCAGGCAATGCCTGGCATTTAACGAAGTTGTGTATGTATTGTAGGCTTTCCTCACATATATCTTTCGAAATGGGTAAACCCAGCTCGTCCTCCCATGCTCACCTATAAATCTGGCGTCATAAAAATATTGACACCCCATAAGGGTGGCGTGTCAATATTTAGAAGGGTGTTATAAATTTAAGATATCAACTTACTTGTATCGGCATGTCTATTCAAACAATCGTCTAATATATCTGGACCCATAAGAGGACAGTCTTGTGTATATGTTTTCACGTAATCTCGGATTTGAAGATATCTAAAAAAATTATTGGCATTCAAATCATATTTCTCCTGTAGTTCTTGAAAAGAGGAGTCCCTTTGTTATAGAGGTCTCCCACAGTATTAATTCCCAGGTTCTTCCATTGAACAAACACCACATCTAAAATAGACGGTTTAAACGAGGGATTATTTGCAATAGGAAGGAGAGACATATTTCTCCGTTTAAGACTGAATTTCAGCTGTTTCCAGAACCGGATAGTACCACGTATTACGGATTTTGCTCATACGTTGACTTATTCAGATGTATTGGAGATAGGAGGATCGAGCCTATACAAAAACGCAAACAATCTTCCCTCTCCATTTTTAACCAATTTACACGTTGACATATATCGTCCAACCAGAAAGTTATATTTTTAATATTAGTTGCCCAGGAGTAAAAAAGAAAATTAAGTAGAGCTAATCCTCCATTTTTTTTAAATTTGCACAAATGTCTTTTATGTATTTGGTGGGTTTTGTAGTCCCAAATAAAGTTAGTGACAATAGATTCAATTTTTTTTTAAAGCTTTTAGGGAGATATATCGGTATTGATTGGAATAAGTATAAACTTTGCGGAAGGAAAATCATCTTTATGGCATTTAATCTACCAATAAGGGAGATAGGAAGTGTTTTCCAAAATTGGATGTAGGCATACAATGATGGGAAGTTTATTTTAAACAAAGAGGAATACTTTCTAGATTTTTTTTTAAACAGAACGGCTTTTGTCAGTGGGAACCAATAAGGGAGGGAAATGGAAAATTAATAAAGTGAGACGTCTCTAAGGTTTTGCATGATTGTTTGGGAACGAGGGGGGCTAAGCCACTTTAGCTAACTCCTCTTGGATACCTGATGTGTATTTTACCTGTTTTTGTACTCGTTTTATTTTAATGTTCGAAGATTAGTATTTGTTAAAACCAAAAGCTATTTCAAAAGTATTCAAGGAAGTTCTGGCTCTTATCTTATAGTTCTCCGTGTTGTTTTGAGTTGTCACTCATCCAAGTTCTGTCTCTTATCTGACTAGAATAGCTCAGTGTTCTTTTCAAGGTTATGCTGCCAAGATACTAGCAGCTTCATTTTCCTGTGGATTTTTTTTTTTGCTATGACTTTTTAATTTCTCCCAAAGCCTATCGGGATAGTTGACATTAAGTAACAGGCTATATTTATATGTTTATATATATACATTTGATGAAATGATCCATGTCAGATAAAATAGGATGTCATTGAATGAGCTTGCAATCTATGGAAATTAATTTATTCTTTGTTTTCTCTTAACTTTAGGTTTATTTGTTAATTTATTTATTTATTTTTTCCTTTCTTTTCCTTATTTCTTACCTTTTGAATTGAGCTCGAACAGAGACCTGAATTCCACGATGGCCACGTGGCATACGGGTAGATGCGTTAGATGAGATTGGAGATGCCTTTATCTCAGAACAAAATCTGTTAATTTGAAATTGTAAATTTGGGGAGATAGATTGGAACAATTGGGAATATTTTTTTAATTGTTTTTTAAAGGGTCTGCCTTATAGGCAGTTAAAGAGTGATCTCACATCCCCCACCACCAGTAGAATTCTGGCTTAGTGGAGGGAATGAATAGGACACTAAAGATTGTGGAAGTTAGTTATGACCTACAGGCCCACAGCCATGAATTAATTACATACGCACAGCTATTAAGCACAACCTTGTCAGTCTTGCATTCACAGGGGTTGAAAACGCAGCAGCAACTGCCAGTTGAACACAGACACAGTCCATGCTACTGGGATCGGACAAAATTGAGACTCTGTTGGAGGGGACTGTACCAGGTGCAACTACGACACCAACCTCCGTGAAGATTGAAGATTACCCCGGTTGAAGACATCTGATACGATTGACTGTAAATGGAGGAGAACCAAGAAAGGACAATGGGGCTATTGACCGTACTTTTTATCCTGAGGGTGGCCCAGATGGGCTGGGCTTGGGGAAACACCCCTGCACCAAGACGTCCTGAATAAAGCTGCCAACTGTCCTTACGTTTATAACACTGACCAAGATGGATCCATTACCACAGGTTCTTGAAGTAAGCAGAAAAAGGTGGCAGCTTATCCTGGAGCTACAGACCGAGCTGAAACAGATGAGAAATGTGCTCACCTATGCCCAGTCTGAAAATGACCATCTCGCTTCCATCACACAGCAGCTGAAGGAGAGCAATCAGGTTGTTGAGTTGAAAAACCTTGATTTTGGAGTGCAACTCAGTTACAGAACTGGATTGAGGTAAATCCCAGCTGGGATCAAAGTGAGGAGCTGAGGGGATGGATCAGACAGCCAGTTGGCATTGATGGAGAAGGAAGAAGAATGCTGGTTTCACACGCTGATGGGACAACTTGGGAGAAAGAACGACTCGATTTGTGAAAAGAAACTACATTTGTGATGAATGCGGACAGACTTTCAAACATCAGAAACAACCGTCAGTTCAACAAATGAGACAGAACGGAGCAAAATCTTTGAAGTGTGAAGTTTGTGGTTTCCAGTGCAGGCAAAGAGCATCCTTGAAATACCATATGACCAAGCACAAGGCCGAAGCTGAACTTGAATTTGCTTGTGACCAATGTGAGAAGCTGTTCGAGAAGGCTCACAATTTGAATGTTTAGATGTTCGTGGTTCACCCAGAATACAGATAAAAACAAACCTATTGAAATTGAATCAAGTATTATAGCACACCAGTTCCAGAGACAAAGTCCAATGTCTGCGTTGGGGTAAAGGTGCATCAGGCAGAATACTAACAATTGGAAGCACTGTTCAGAACTCTGATAACTGAGGGCCACAGTTACATCCTGGACATGCATTCAAGTTGCAGTGTTGTTTTGAATGAGGGACAGTGCCCATCCAGTAGAAATAAGGATTCAATGGAGGAAGTTTTGGATGGTTCAATAACCCTTTCACCTCGGAATGGAACAGTGACTGAAAATGGTGAGGGTGATAATGTTGCGAAGCATCAACCTGTCCCAGTGTTAGCAGACTTTCAGCCTTGTACATACAGGAGCCACTTTACCATCAGTGTATGTGGACAACTGGGAATCCCCATTGAAGAAGGATCTGTTCTTGCGCTCAGATGCTGAATATACAGAGTACTCTCGGGAAAAGGTTCAGGTACAAGATGCAACTCAACCATTAAATGCGAAAATAAACAGTTAATTGCAATGAAGCAACTTGTTCTATAAGAAATGAGGTTGTGGATGGATTGGAGTCCAGTGACCTTTCTGAAAGGTATGTATCAAGTGAAGATGACAGCAAAATAAAAGTTAAGAATGGCTCTTCAGATGAGTCTTTTCAACCACATTGGAAGAAGAAGAGTAAGTGACCAGTTAAGAAGTGCAATATTAAGGATGTGAAGAAACAATCTGGACAAAAACGTGGTGGCAACCAAAATCAAACTTGGAACAGAAAGATTTCCCCACCGTGTATCGATGTCAGTATTAGGGTTGCTTTGCTGTTTACAGAGGAGTTGACGGACTTAAAAAACACATAAAAGAGCACCATGAAGAGGTGCGTGAAAGACCTTGCCCCCACCCAGGAGGTAACAAGGTGTTTCTGATTGATCGCTACCAGCAGCGCCATGTAAAGCTGATCCATACAGAAGAAAGAATATCTTTACAGATCAGGAGGAAGTGCAAAGCCTTTGGTCACAACTTTGGAAAGACAAACCACATTTAATCAACAATCTTGAAGCATTTTGTGCCCTATCGTATGACCAAAGGTCTAGAGAGAGTGAAGCTGAACATTTTGAAACAGATGGACCTCTTGAAAAAAGTTATGCCTAACCCTATCCAGGAAGACAATGACAGACCTGGTGGGTACTCAGTGTGATGACAATCAGGACATTGATGAGGATGGCAATGATGACGTTTCTGATGAGAAGGACAATTGCTGTTTTGTTTCCAACCCTGACCAGATTGATGCCGATGGTGACAGCAGAGGAGACAACTGCAAGGACGACTTTGACAACAACATCCCAGATATCTATGACATGTGCCCAACAGCGCCATCAGTGAGACTGACCTGAGGAAGTTCCAAAAGGGACGATGCAGATTGTTCCTAACTGGGTAGTGCGCATCAAGGGCAGGGAGTTACTGCAGACCGCCAACTCTGACCCTAGCCTTACTGTCGGATTTGAGGAGTTTAATGCCATCAACTTCAGTGGCACCTTCTACATCAACAAAGACTGCAATCTCTGCTGGCTTTGTCTTTGGCTTCCAGTCCAGCAGCTGCTTCTACATGGTGATGTGGAAGCAGGCCATCCAAACCTACTAGGAGAAGCTGTCCAAACCCACGGATACGCTAGCGTCTAGATCAAGGTGATGAACCCCACCACAGGACGAGAGGGGGGAGCACCTCATCTGTGCAACGATCTACGAGGATACTGGCAACACCCTCAGATAGGTGCGAACTTTATAGCACAACCCCAATATCGGTTGTAAGGATTACACCTTACTGATAAGAAAAATGTATATTTGTGCTAACTCTCCATTGTTCTGTGAGTGGGAGCACGAGAAGCACTGAGCAATGTTTGTGCTCATTGTAATCTCGCCATTTCCGACTGACGAATCAATTAAAGATTGCCATGGTCTACCTTCCACGGTTGTTGCTATCTTCTTTTTAAGAAACAAACTTTCACAATGGGACACCGGCCCGGAGCAGTGGGCCCCCCAGGCTTACAGCCAGTGTGGAGTAGAAGTGCTAACTCCAGCTCAACTGTGCTCCAACTCCCAAGGAACCCGTTCCCCGACGGGCCGGGGACCGTCAGCTGCACCTCCCGCCTTATCCAGTGGCTGTCGGTTAAACCTATCGGAGAGATAGAGTGAATGTCCTCCAACGCTGCCGGGAGAGATTCTGCGGAATTCCAGAGGGTGGGTTTGTGATGTTAGATAGAAATAAAATCGAATTAATGTTTATAAAAGAGCGATGCCTGTCCGCTATTGAGTTGACAGAATTCTAGATTAATTCATTGAGAGAATGCTTAACAATTTGTATACAGTTTATACAGCCAGTGCTTCGTTCACTTTTGCTTTATCACAGATGACCTTTGATAAATCCCATGATTCATTGCGTTATTCAGAATACCGAACTCGCTTGTTGTTCTTCATGTGTAGGATAGTGCTAGTGTATGGGGCTGATCGCTGGTCAGCATTGATTCGGTGGGCCAAAGGGCCTGCTTGCACGCAGTATCTCTAAAGTCTACAGTCGAAAGTAAAGTTTTGGGTCAGGACTTTTCTTGTGTTGTTCCATGGTAAAGACCTTATCCCTGCCAATTTGACATCCAGATTCTGCAAAACCACAAAGTGATTCATTCATCACTCGTGGTTTCCTTGTGTATCAGCTTTGAATTTCCGTGACATTGGAGAGTTTTGTTTGCTTAAGGACTACAAAGTTGGGTGTTACTCAATCAGTCGCTGACTTTTGACCAATGCAAATTGTTGATTAGGTCTGCTCGATTTCTTCCTTGCAGTACACATTGGATACATCCTGGGCTTGCAGCAAACTGGGTTAACATTGGGCAGAAGGTGCATGTGTGTAGGTGGCCTCTGCAGCCCCAAGTATTGGCATTGAAATCACCAAATGTGTCTGTGCTGCACCAGAAACTATTCCAATTCCTTTGTAAATTCTTTCGACTAAGCTTTTCCTTGACCAGAGGCTAGAAGCCTGAAATAAAATCTAGGAAGCAGGAAATAATCACCAAGGCAAATGACTTCTACAGCATGTGTAGAGGAAGATATCGAGTTAAGATCATTTCAGGTCACTGATCGTTCCCAGAACGCTAGCTATCAAAGACAAGTTACAGAGAAGGGGGTGGGGTAGTGAGAATGAATGGACCGTCAGTGATAGGCTGGTGATCCAGAGGCTAAATGACATAAATGGTGGCTTTCCATCATCTGTAATTCTTTGACTTCTCATTACCAGTGAAGTCCCTGCCGTTTCTTTTCCAGGAATACTCACCTTGAAGATGTGCTTCTAGTCTCTCTAACAGGATTTCCGTTAGATTTTTTTTTACCTTGTTTGCTCTCAATAGTTTCTGTTTCCTTTCTCGTTTTGATAAAGTGTTAACCAAAACTCGCTTCCAGATCTTGTCTCGTTGCTTTGCAAAACTGTCTGGGCAGACACTCTCTCCTGTTCTGCACCCTACCCACAGGTTTCTCCACCGTCTCTGCCTCTTCTTTGATATCTAACTGACTTCATTTCTGATGAAAGAACGTCATCAGATGCTGTCTGGCCTGCTGAGTAATTCCTACATTTCTAATGATACTGTTCTGTTTGGTTAGTTAGCTACTTTGACTGCTTTCATCACGTTTTAACGTTAATGAGATAGTGCACATTATCTCTGCCTGGGTTTTCATTGTCTCTAAAAAGATCTTCAGATATTTTATGGCAGTCAATATCCGTTGTTAATGACGATCATATCATTATATTGATCATTAATTAATTGAAAGATACAGTATGGAAACAAGTCTTTCGGTCCACCTAGTCGATGCCTATTTATATTATCCCACTTTCACATCCACTCCCTACACAAGGAGCAATTTTTAGAGGCCAATTAACCTACAAACCCGCACGTATTTTGGATGCTGGAGGAAACTGGAGCATCCAAGGGACATCCACATGGTCAAGGGGAGAAGGTGCAATCACCACACAGACAGCACCTGTGGTCACCTTCAAACCCAGGTTTCTGGCGCTGTGAGACGGCAGTTCTACCCGTTGCGTTATTGAAGGAGTGCAGCGTACATTTACAAGGTTAATTCGCGAGATGGCGGGACTGTCCTATGCTGAGAGAATGGAGCGGCTGGGCTTGTACACTCTGGAGTTTAGAAGGATGAAAGGGGATCTTACTGAAACATATAAGATTAGTAAGGGTTTGGACATGTTAGAGGAAGGAAACATGTTCCCGATTTTGGGGGAGTCCAGAACCAGGGGCCACAGTTTAAGAATAAGGAGTAAGCCATTTAGAAGGGAGATGAGGAAACACTTTTTCACACAGAGAGTTGTGAGTCTGTGGAATTCTCTGCCTCAGAGTTCGGTGGAGGCCGGTTCTCTGGATACTTTCAAGAGTGAGCTAGATAGGTGTTGTTGTCAAAGCTAGATAGGGAGAAGGCAGGAACGGGATACTGATAGAGGACGATCAGCCATGATCACATTGAACGGCAGTGCTGGCTCGAAAGGCCGAAAGGCCTACTCCTGAACCTATTGTCTATTGTGCTGCCCAAATACTATAAAATCGCTGCTATTGCTCAACATTGTCACCAGTAACGCAGTTAGCAGAGCTGTTGCCTCGCAGATCCAGCAACAGGAATTTGATCCTGACCTTTGTTACTGTCAGTGTGGAGTTTGATTATTCTCCTTGTGAGAGCGTGGGTTTCCCTCCTGCATCCCTGTGAAATATGTTGAGTGTGAAGTTGGGGAGGAAGCTGGCAGAGAACATAAGAACAAACTGTGAAAGTTCACAAGTTTTAATAGAATTAGGACATTCGGCCCTTCAATCATGAATGCCACTCCGCCATTCAATCATGACTGATCTCTGCCTCCTAATCCCATTTTCCTGCCTTCTCCCCATAACCCTTGACACCTGTTCTAATCAATAATTTGTCTATCTCTGCTTTAAAAATATCCACCGACTTGACTGTGAAAGTTCTATAAATATGTGAAGATAAAATGGTCTTTGAAGACCAATGTAGGTCTAATATGGTTAAAAATAGCAGATAATGTAATTGGCATCAAAGAAATGAGAGAATAATTAAACATTTTTTAACATTTGTTAAACATTTAAAGAAATGATATCCCCTTTCCTGATTCTCAATTTGAAGAAGGGGGCTCGACCTGAAACGTCACCCATTCCTTTTCTCCAGAGATGTTGCCTCACTCGCTGAGTTAATCCAGCATTTAGTGTCCATCTTCAGTTTAAGGCAGCATCTGCAGTTCCTTCCAACACATTATGAACATTGAATTCACCGATTACAAGTAATACCCCCTCCCCAGCCCCCTGTCTTTCATAACATAGAAACATAGAAAATAGGTGCAGGAGGAAGCCATTCGGCCCTTCGAGCCAGCAGCGCCATTCATTGTGATCATGGCTGATCGTCCCCTATCAATAACCCGTGCCTGTCTTCTCCCCATATCCCTTGATTCCACTAGCCCCTAGAGCTCTATCTAACTCTCTCTTAAATCCATCCAGTGATTTGGCCTCCACTGCCCTCTGTGGCAGGGAATTCCATAAATTCACAACTCTCTGGGTGAAAAAGTTTTTTCTCACCTCAGTCTTAAATGACCTCCCCTTTATTCTAAAATTGTGGCCCCTGGTTCTGGACTCGCCCAACATTGGGAACATTTTTCCTGCACCTAGCTTGTCCAGTCCTTTTATAATTTTATATGTTTCTATAAGATCCCCCCTCCTCCTTCTAAACTCCAGTGAATACAAGCCTAGTCTTTTCAATTTGTCCTCATATGACAGTCCCGCCATCCCAGGGATCAATCTCGTGAACCGACGCTGCACTGCCTCAATCACAAGGATGTCCTTCCTCAAATTCGGAGACCAAAACTGTACACAATACTCCAGATGTGGTCTCACCAGAGCCCTATACAACTGCAGAAGAACCTCTTTACTCCTATAATGAAATCCTCTTGTTATGAAGGCCAACATTCCATTAGCTTTCTTCACTGCCTGCTGTACCTGTAAGCCAACTTTCAGTGACCGGTGTACAAGGACGCCCAGGTCTCGCTGCACCTCCCCCTTATCTAACCTAACCCCATTGAGATAACAATCTGCCCCCTTGTTTTTGCCGCCAAAATGGATAACCTCACTTTATCTATATTATACTGCATCTGCCACGCATCTGCCCACATCCACCCAAGATGGCGGCGCTGGCTTAACAGCTGCGGCCCGCCTGCAGTCTGTCTGTTATTTTATTTCTTTTGTCCTGTTTTTAGTTGGTTTTGTTTATTAGATTGTGTGTGTATGTGGGTGGGGGGGGGAAGAAACATGTCTGGGTCGCTTCCTTCGAGGGGGGGGGGGTTGCGACTTTGTTGTCGTATTCCCCGTCTTCGTCTCCGTCTGCGCTGAGGTCTAATGGCGGAACTGGCGGACTCGAGCCTCGGGGCTGTTCCAGCAGCAGCAGCGGCGACCCGACTCGGTCCCGGAGCGGTGGCGGCGGCAGTGGCAGCGGGCCATCCGTGACCACGGGCCCGGTGGAATTGGCCGTGGGCCCAGTGGACGATATCGTCGGGAGCTCGCGGCTCACTGGTTGGTGACCTGTTTTTGCGAGCTCCCGCAACAACAGCTTCGTCCGCTGGTCTGGAGGGCCGCAGCTTCGACCACCCCGGGCCGCGGAGTTGAACCGGCCCGTTCGTGGAGCTCGGTTGGACCGCGGGACTGACTTACCTGGTGGGGTCACATCATCTGAAGCCTGGATCGCCTCGGCGCAGAGGGAAACAAAGAGGGAAGAGACAGAGACTTTAAGACTTTGCCTTCCATCACAGTGAGGAGGTGTTTGGTGAACTCACTGTGGTGGATGTTAAATTTGTGTTTATTGTGTGTTTCTGTCATTTTTTTTAAATTATATGTATGGCTGCAGGGGAACGAAATTTTGTTCAGACCAAAAGGTCTGAATGACAAATAAATTCAATTCAATTCACTCACTCAACCTGTCCAGGTCACCCTGCAACCTCCTAACATCCTCTTCACAGTTCACACTGCCATCCTGTGACCATTCTCACATTTCTCCCATCATTCCGCATCCTCCCAGTCACATTGCTCCTTTCTCCTGCTTCTTATGCCCATATCCCAAACCCCAATCCAAAATTGCTCTTTTATCCCCACTCTTTCCCCTCTCCCTTATCCCCTTCCCCTGTTTTTCTTCCTTCTAGTTTTACATTTCACTCCTCTTCATATTCTCTCCTTATCTGACACCCTTTTGTCTAATTTTCACCTCTACCATTTGTCACTTACTCCACCCATCTGCCAATCAATTCCCCTCCCCTCACATGCATAATTTGCCAGGTTTTGTCCCACCCCCACATCCCTTTTCCATATTCTCTTCCCCTACTCCCAACATTCTGCAGTAATGACCCGGACTGAAACATCACCTATCCATTCCCTCCAAAGATGCTGCCTGTCCAGCTGAATTCCTTCAGCACTTTGCGTTTTGCTTATTATCATCACAACGCATTAATGAAGCTTGGTGTGTGCAAATCAGCTACTGCATGTCCAACAATGCAGCTGTGATTGCACTTGGCGCTCTGGACATTTTAAAGCATATAGTCGATTATTCAGTCACTTGTTTTGTCACTCTTTATGGACTCATGTTCTACAAATGCTGGCTCTGTTGCATTCAAACAACATTAATAAATCACTGAGTTTCAAAGATTTCGGGAGATCTTACGGTTGCCAAGGGAACCTACAGATGGAATTCTTTGCTCTGAATGGTTTGTACACGACTTGGTTGCCTGTTTGTTTTATATATAAACACTTAACACCTTCATAAACTTGGCTCATCGTTCCACTTTTCCCTTTGTATAACAATGGGAGCTTTTCAAAATCTACTCTCGAGCCAAGGTTGTGACCTTTCTCAACTCTCCTGCCATTCTTTCATCCCTATTCTCTATTAACTTTCTCCCAACCCAATGTGAAACGCTTTATCTATTTTAAAGTTGCCAAATTAATGTAAGTTTGTGTTTTTGTAATATCCATTCATATACCATTAGATTACTACCTCAATGGTCTGGGATTTTTGTTTCCAATTCTATTTGTGGAAGTTTAGTCCACAGATTTAGCTCTCTTTGGAGTAGGTTTCATTTTTGTGTCATGTTAAAAAAAAAGAAAAATGAAAGCCTCGTTTCAATCTTTCTCAAAATCTTAAATCTTCTTAAATTTCTCAAAATCTTAAATCTTCTTAAATTTTCTTAAATCTTTCTCAATTTAAATACTTATATGTTGCATTCAGTGCTAAACTGGAGAGATCTAAAACAAGCTGCTGTCTCACTTCACTATTTTAAATCACAGAACAAAATCAAAGTCAGGGCATTTAGCCTCCAGTGCTAAAGTCACCTCTCTATTTTCTGATCTTATGTTGCCCTGTTCTGCTTCTGCTGTTTAAAGTACTGTAATTACTAGAACCCAGACATCTGGAGAGATGTCAGGCAAGTCTGTGCATTAGGGTTGTCCTAAGGTTAGAAGGCAAAACCTTTTGGATATTGCTGCAAGTATCAGAGACACAAAACAGTAGTAGAATTAAGAACTCAACGTACAGGCTTCAGTTTTCACAGATGTCCATCAATTGATTTTGTCCACAAGCTGGAAAATACACAAAGTAATTTGATATTGCAACCATGCCTCCACAGTATTTTATCGGAAGCACTGATAAGAAAAAACAATGACTAAAAGAAGATTTAATATGCCTGTAAAGCTGAGCAAATAATAATTTTGTCTTCTGGTACCAGTGCATATGACAATTAAACATACTCTTGACTCTTGACTTGAAGTTGAGAGAGAGCTATATACATAATCATATATAATAGAATTCTATGCACATACATTTTTGATACATATACATTTATGTGCATGGAATATATTTATATATATATATATATATATAATTTGCTTGTCAATAATAAAAAAGTAACTGGTGAAAGTCATGTCTGACAGAGTGACAGAGTCTGAGTTATATTATTAAACCAGGATTTGTACAACTACAGATACCATTATGAGTTAATTGGATCAAATAATATTTTCCTGTTCTAAAAGAACTTATAATCAAGAAGGGTCCTGCCCCACAATTTGCACCAAGGCAAATTCCTTGAATGTATACATGTATTCAATTATTGAATATTGTTCAAATGTGCCTGTCCATTTCCCCACACAGATGCTGCCTGGCCCACTGAGTTCATCCAGAAGTTTGTTGTTTTGTAATCACATACACTGTAATGGAACCGATGTGGTTTAGTGGTTCCAAGTTACCTCAGAAAAAACCCCTTCAAAATGAGGCTTGAATCTATGACCATCTTTTGCGGAAATGAGAATGCTGTAAAGTAGGTGAGCTGGTTAAAGATGGAATGAGATCCTAAATAAATAACCAATTTCTTGTTTAACCCATGGCTGCTCATGCAGTTTGGAAGAGGTATGGGATTGTAATTTTTGCGAACATATTTGTGCATGATTCAACTGAGCAACACTTCCTTTTGCATGGTTCCCAAAAATCTATAGCCCCATTCAACACTGATCCATTGTTTTCTAATTCAGTTGGGGCTTGAAAGGCCAAAACGGCACCAAGCCATGGCACTGCTGCAAGTATATTTTGTTTCCTGTTGAAATGGCTGCAGGCAAGGTAGTGCTTTGCATATCGCAGGCTTTTGTTAGTGTCGTGCTGAGGAAATTGGAATTGATCAGACTGAAATGGAGATGCCCACTTCTGGGTTGCTTCACACTAGTCTGGCACTTCGAGTAGGAATGTACGCTTTAGAACATTATGAATTTTCAGCCTTGGACGAGGCGCGAAAGGCATCAATCATCTTACATCCCTGTTATTCAGCATGGCTGGAGATATTCTGATGATACTTCTCCTGAGCATTTGGCAGTTGCAAGAAATGCAAGTTTACAGAGAGATGATGACTCTGTCACTGCAGCGATTGTGTTCCCATCTTGGCAATGCAGAGGCAGAGATATATGTGATGCAAAATTTTCCAGCATTTCCAACTCCTCCAAGGTTCGGGCCATGATCCACTGAACATACGAGACATTTTCTGTTCCCCTTCAGCACATCCGCAAGTTTACAAATATTCTTGTACTCTGGGTCACACCAAGAAACGAGTGTGTTTCTTTAATTCCTAGGCAGTCCATGTTATCTACATTCATCGGTGGGTCTGCCTTTATGGACAGGTCTTTGTTAATAGGGGTCTTCTAACTTCCCCCATGATTTCGGACACCTATGCCTCCTTCTGCCATTTCCGGAGAACATGGATGCATTGAAAGTCATTGCAACCTGTAATGATGCCATTGCCTTACACACTGACATACTGCATCAGACTAGAATGCCCTGCAGTATGTTCCCCACTGACCGACACACTAAAGCTCTGTTATGAAATGCTGCATCATGTACAATATAGGTAACAGGAGAACCTAGGCATTGACTGATGGAAGATTACCAGACCATGAGGAGCAGGAAGTGGATGAAGATATGCCTTTTGCTGTGTCTCTGCAGTAGCCGGCACCTGATCATATAGCTGGTGTTGAAGACAACTGTTGGTGACCCGTGTATGGAAGCATGTCAACAGCAGAACCCTCTGTGACTGTGGGCGGGACACCATGGTAGCATCTCTGTGATCCCTGAACATGCATGTCAGCTGGCAAAATAGAAATACTGTTGCAAACACTTGGATCTTCAGTATCCATATCAAGCTTCTGACAAATGTTTTCTGAGATTTTATTATTTAACATGCTTTGCAAGAAACAGCTTTGTGTACTATTTAATGGAGAAATCAACTGCTGGATGGAAAACTTGTTTGCATCAAATAGGTGCTTCTACCCTGGTAGTTGCTGGCTGCAAATGCTGACCTTGAGTGACTGCTAGTCAGGGTGGAGTCGCTCATGGACGTGCCTTCTAGATGCACAGTAATATTGGTGCCCATGACTCAATGTTGCTCATGATAACACTTGTGCTGCGGTTTGCTCTAATATTGTGGCTTCCTCACTTTTTGGGCACCTAAACAGTTGTCCTTTGAAGTCCATCAACCTTCTCAGAATTTAAGCATGGGGAATTTTGCTAGGTACTGGTTCTTATTTGGGGGGGTTTCCAGTTTACAATGGGTCATCCTTTCTTTTTGTTGTGTTTTTAGTAAGTAGTCCTTTCTTGTATTTTTTGCATTGTTTTCCAACTTCCAACTTCATTTAAAAGTCAGCATATTTTTGATTCGAGTATTTTCACGTTTGCCCCTATGCTTATTCTTAATTTTAGTCTCTGGTATTTTCTGATGTTATATGAATGTCAGTGTAATTAATTGCAGTCCATGCTCTTTTTAACCTGCTTTACAAAATGAAGGATGAAATCTGGGCCAGTACCTATCCCACAATTAACATCACCAGAAAAATGGCCCTGCAATTTAGCTACATAATATTTTTTGCAGCCTTACAGAATTGATAATACACTTCTGTGATAATAACCATTTCTGTGTGGTTTTGCATCACTCTGGAAATTCATAAGCAAAGCACATATACTCAAAGCCCATGTAACACTCCTTGTGGAGAATTGTGGGAACATTCGAACAAGTTGTTGAACACAGCCACCACAATTAACATGGCACTCATTCTATTTAAACGACATCTACCCATGCATCTGCAGGAGGGACAATGCCTGCCCGTTGATCCACTGTCCAGGGCACCCCATGCTTTCTCCAGGTAAAGTGATGATTTAGTGTGCAGGAAGAAACTACAGGTGCTGGTTTAAACCAAA
Organism: Raja brachyura; assembly: GCA_963514005.1. The sequence goes on along the minus strand of OY740812.1, from coordinate 9,829,553 downwards.
CATAGACACAAAACGCTGGAGTAACTCAGCAGGACAGGCAGCATCTCTGAAGAGGAGGGATGGTTGATGTTTCGGGTTGAGACCCTTGTTCAGTCTGAGGATGGGTCTCGACCCGAAACATCACTCATCCTTTCTCTCGAGAGATGCTGCCTGTCCCGCTGAGTTACTCCAGCTTTTTGTGTCTATCTAAAGTGATGATTTATTTGCACTTCTTCCAATTTAGTATGCTATACTCATTGTTCACAACAGGGTCCCTTCTATACAGGGACAAAAAAAAAAAGACACTGACTGACAGTTTGCAAGGCGTAATCCTGAGTTTGAAGATCCTTGACATTTTAATTCTCAAACAAATCTTATTTGCATCTCTTTGGCTTCGTCCTCCTTTGCTATTCCAATGTAGCTCAGCAGAGCTCTTTTTCAGACTGAGCGATGATGTTTTGGGTCGGTTCAAGTTCAACCATCCACAGATGCTGCCTGACACTGTTTAGGTTTATAATGAGTTCCTCCAGCAGTTTGATTTGTGCTCAAAGCATCAGCAACGGTAGTCTCTTACATCAGTCTATGTAGATGTCTCTAAAGAGGATTTTGCATATTGGATTAAACTGTGAGCAACTTTGGCTACTTCATAATAGTTTTTAAGAAGATATGGACCTCTTTCTTAATCAGTGTAGAAGGCTTGGGAATTGCATTCGGCAAATATAATGCAGGAAGGATAGAAATGCATGGAGAAGCTCTCTAAAGGGGAAACGTCTGAATAGAGAGATGGTTGGGACTTTGATTTGGTTCACTAAAATAACAACTGTTCCAAAAATGATTAACAATAATTAACAATAAACAGTGATAATATCCTGTACTATCATATCTGGGGTTTAAGAAATAAGCTTAGCAATAAAAAATGTAATTGCATTTTTCTTGCTTACTCATTCACTATGGTTAAGAATTAACCCACAAATCACTTGTGGGTTAATTATCATGCAATTATATTCAATAAAGCCACCTTCTGTGGGAAAGAACTGCAGGTGCTGGTTTAAATTGAAGATAGACACAAAATGCTGGAGTAACTCAGCTGGTCAGCCAGCATCTCTGGAGAGAAGGAATGGGTGATGTTTCGGGTTGAGAACTGGGTCTCGACCTGCAACGTCACCAATTCCTGCCTTCCAGAGATGCTGCCTGTCCCGCTGAGTAACTCCAGCATATTGTGTCTATCTTCCACCTAATCACCTTGATTTGTTCATTGATTCATGCTGTCTATCATTTTACACAAAGAGTAATGTACAAGTTGAATATTGTTAACAAAGAGGAGAGTTGAACAAGAAAAAGACCGTCAGTACCAGTAGTCTGTATAGTGTGGCCACTGTAAAGGAGATCTAATTTCAGATAATATATGCTTCCTTCCTATCTGTGCAAGAACCATTTCTGCCATCCTTTGTTTATTTTGCTCTCTGTATCCATCTAGCCTGCTGGGCATGTGCTGATTGTCCAAAACCACATCAGCAATAAATTACACAGCTGTAGAATCTAAACCCCATCTGACTTACCACATGGCTTCAATCTATCACATTTTGCTGCTACTCAGGTTAATTTATTTCTCCCATTCTCGGGTCTGAAGAAGACTTCCTCATCTGGAACATTGACACTTTTATTTTCCACAGATGATGCCTGGTCCTGCTGAGTTTTATCCAGCATTTTCCATTTACTGCTTTTATATGATGTTGGCTCAGTGTTTCCGATACTATTCACACAGGTCTAGCCTGCTGGACAGGTCCCACTACATTACCAACAACATATTACACAAACCAAGAATAGTAAGATTAAATGAGAACTTACCAGTTTGAAGTTTGATCTTTATTTTATGAGGAGTTACGATGAGGGATTACGTGAAGACCCCGCCAGCCCACATGCACGACATTCTTCAAAGCAGTGGTGTGAAATCACAGATACCAAAGTTGACTAACATAGTAAGATAAGAGAGAACTTTATATACCAGTTGACCTTTATAATAGAGGGTTTGGGAGCGGAGGGCACGTAATCCCTCATCGTAACTCCTCATAAAATAAAGATCATACTTCAAACTGGTAAATTCTCATTTAAGGGTACACAAAATGCTGGAGAAACTCAGCGGGTGCAGCAGCATCTAAGGAGCGAAGGAGATAGGCGACGTTTCGGGTCGAGACCCTTCTTCAGACTGGTTAGGGATCAGGGAAACAAGAGATATAGATGGTGATGTGGAGAGATAAAGAACAATGAATGAAAGATATGCAAAAATGTATCGATGATAAAGGAAACAGGCCATTGTAAGCTGTTTGTAGTGTGAAAATGAGAAGCTAGTGCGACTTGGGTGGGGGACAGATAGAGAGAGAGGGAATGCCAGGGCCCGAGGGCTGAGGGAGAGGTGGGAAGGGGAGGAGGCAGCAAGGGTTAACAGAATTGAGAAAATTCAATGTTTAAGCCCAGAGGATGCAGACTCCCCAAGCGGAATATGAGGTGCTGTTCCTCCAACTTGCGGTGTTGCTCACTCTGGCCATGGAGGAGGCCCAGGACCGAGAGGTCAGATACGGAATGGGAGGGGGAGTTGAAGTGCTGAGCCACCGGGAGGGCGGGTTGGTTATTGCGGACCGAAACGATCGCCAAGCCTCCGCTTGGTCTCACCGACATCGATCAGCTGGCATCTGGAGCAATGGATGCAGTAGATGAGGTTGGAGGAGGTGCAGGTGAACCTCTGTCAGACCTGGAAGGACTGCTTGGGTTCCTGAAAGGAGTGGAGGGGGGAGGTGAAGGGACAAGTGTAGCATCTCTTGCGGTTGCAAGGGAAAGTGCTCGGGGAAGGGGTGGTGCGGGAGGGATGGGAAGAATTGACAAGGGAGTTGCGGAGGGAGCGGTCTTTGCGGAAGGCAGACAGGGGAGGAGGTGGGAAGATGTGGCGAGTGGAGGGGTCACGTTGGAGGTGGAGAAACTGGCGGAGGACTATGTGTTGTATGTGCTGGCTGGTGGGGTGAAAGGTGAGGACCAGGGGGACTCTGCCCTTGTTGTCAGTGGGGGAATGGGGAGAGAGGGCAGTGTTGCGGGGTATGGAGGAGACCCTGGTGCGAGCCTCTGGTGCGAGAATTTGGTAATGGTGTGGTCCAAATTGCGCTGCTGGAAATGCAGCCACCAGTTTCCCAATTACTCTGGCTACTTGCCGAATGGATGGTTTTCTGATGCTAGTGATGCTTTTACATGCTTCCGTCAAGTCTGTCACTTTGTTTGGTGGCAAGGTGATAGACATTTGAACAGAATCGATAGTGAACTCCAAATAATCCATGGTAGTGGAGGGTCTCAATTTTGATTTATCTGGATGAATGATAAATCCCAGCTTTTGAAAAAGATGCTTTGTGGCTGATACTGCCAATGTAGCCAACTCTAAATTTTCCCCTACAATGAGAATATCATCAAGGTAGGCCATAACAATATGATTTTGTTTCCTCAAATATGCCAAAGCTGGTTTTAGCAATTTGGTAAATAGTCTGGGTGCCGATGATACCCCATTGGGTAAGGCCTTGTACTGCCAAAGCTGTCCCATCCAGACAAATGTCAGATATTTACGATGATCCTTGTGTATTGGTACTGAATAGTATGCATCCTTTAGGTCGATGCAAGCCATGTAGTACCTGCCAGAGATTAGCTGTTCGGCTGTGACAGAACGTGTTCATTTTGAAATGGACATACTGAATGGAAGTATTCAGTTCGGTCAAACCTATAATGATGCCTCATCCGCCGTCTTTTTTGCTTTTGGTAAATACGTTTGATACGAACTCTTGAGATTCTATGTTTGTCTTCTCAATTACCCCTTTTGCGTTTAATCTTAAAAGTTCAGCATGGCCTTCTGTTCTCTCTTTTTGTGAGAGTATAAACTTCCGGCTAGGTGTATGCTGAACTGGGATGGGGAGTTCGTATACAAATTCAATTTTGTATCCCTGAATACTTCTGTTAACCCTTGCTGCCTCCTCCCCTTCCCACCTCTCCCTCAGCCCTCGGGCCCTGGCATTCCTTCTCTCTCTATCTCTCCCCCACCCAAGTCACACTAGCTTCTCATTTTCACACTACAAACAGCTTACGATGGCCTGTTTCCTTTATCATCGATTTTTTTTGCATATCTTTCATACATTGTTCTTTATCTCTCCACATCACCGTCTATATCTCTCATGCCCCGCAGGCTAGATGGATACAGAGAGCAAAATAAACAAAGGATGGCAGAAATGGTTCTTGCACAGATAGGAAGGAAGCATATATTATCTGAAATTAGAATCTGAATACTTCCGAGTATGTAAGGATCAGAGGTAAGAGTGCTCCACACTTGAGGAAACAAGTGCAACCGTCCTCCAACCCGTGATGAGTCATGGTCAGGGCTGGGCCATGGTCTAAAAAAGACCGTTGTGCAGGTGGGCCGGCCTTCGAGCTTGCACCACCAGATGGTCTCTCGTTGTAACAGTGCCTGGTGGATGTGTAGGGGTGCTGCCGCCGCTGATATGGGGTTTTGGAGGTGTTCGGCACCTTAATCATGCCGATAGCCTTGGCCTCCGCATCCAGGTCTTTTACCTGTTTTGGGAGGTTGTCCCCAAACAGCAATGTTGGCGGCTGTGCACTGCTGGGCCTGCATAATCCCGCAAACTTGGGATTGAGTGCAGGCTTTATAATGCTCTTCCTGTAGCTATTAATTTCAAATAGCGTATTGCACTGGAGTGCTAGAGCGTCTTGCAGCTCTTCAGGCATTTCAACCCCATCAACTGTTCTGGCTTCTGCTGTAATCCCAGCAGCCAATAGCTTGAGGATTCTTTGGAGTTTCACCTCCTGGCTCCTTATGGTCGGGCTCATGTTGCCCCAAATGGGGTTGTTGACAGCAGGCACATTTAGAGAAATACAATTCTCTGGCGCAAGGTATTTATCTGCCGTATTATTAATTGCCTGTTCCTGCAGCTGGTTTGTTCCCATGTAATTTATACTGGCTGCCAGCTTAGGATGCAATGGCAGCCCTTTTTGGGTAGGCATAGCGAATTTGTTGACCATACCCAGTAATTCTTCGTGCGGCACCCCTGACACAGATGAGTCTTCAGCCATGTCCCCTTCTTCAGGGTCAGCCCAGCTCTGACCCCCAATGCTCCCCTGCGAAGAGGGTGAGACATTTGGCAGTCCTTGATAGGAAGCTGCCGTGGGCCTGCGAAGAGACCCACTGTGACTCTGCCCCTGCAAAAGCAGGTCACGTTGGAGCAATTGCTCCACCATCCGCTCCATGCGGGTAAGACGACCGCCGTCGCTATCAGCGAACGGGGTGTCCTCAGGTCCCGACCCAGTCGAGTCAGCGGACCTGTCCGACTTCCGCGTGGATTTGCCATCGGACCGCGGCGCACCTGCGGTCTGTTGCGGTGAGAAGTCGGGGGCTGCTGGGTGTACCTGCAGCTCTGGAGAGTCGGCACGCTGCTGGCTACTTTCCAGAGCAGCGATTTTTGCCGCTGCTCTCCATGATTTTCTGGACTCCATGGTGCTGTTTCCTGTAACACACAACACACAGAGTCGCCACGAAACTCTAACAGACTGGTAAGTACTTACTTCCGACTTGATTATAAATTTACGCTGGAGGAGTGACGCTCCTCCCGACTGTCGCCTCCGTAATGCGTTCCACGATATGTCGCGCATGCGTGCTGGCGGGGTCTTCACGTAGTCACTCACGTGACTCCGAAGTAAAATTTAATTAATTGGTAACTACTGCTATTAAGCCATTCCAACTTGTCCTATCACAGACATTCCTTTTCTTCTAAACATCCCTACCCCACTTAATATAATGCTAAAAACTAACTTGTATCTCTCTCCTTCCCAGGTCTCACAATGGGTTGCAAGCCTGAAACATTAACTGGTTTTTTTTCTACAGATATCACCATATCTGCTGGATTTTTCTAGGAGATAAACTTTGTAATAAAAAAACATAATCACATTTTTCACGCTTACTTATTTACTGTGGTTAAAAATTAACCTGCAAATCTTTTGAATCGAAAAATCTCAGTAATTATTGTGCAATTATATTCAATAAAGACTCCTAAATCACTTTGTTTTGTGCATCGATTCCTGCTGTCTTTCATTTTACATAAAGGGACTAATGTGTATGTTGAATATTGTTAACAAAGGGGGAAATTGAAGAGAAAAGGGCTCAATAGGGCAAATTGAAGTCTGATGTAGGTGTTCTACTCATCCAGGTGTTCTACGAATGAGTGTAGGGCCATGGGAAACAGCATCAGTCATGAACCTGTCGTGGCGGTAGGCGAACTGCAGTGGGTAGACTGGATAGTGGTCTTCTCCCTTTCAAACTACAGATTGAATTCTATCACATTATGATCAATGCCTCCCAGGGGTTCCTTCACCTTAAGCTCCCTAATCACGTCTGGTTCATTGCACAACATCATGGGCTCAACCACAAGCTCCTCTAACAAGCCATCTTCAAGCCAATTTTCCCAATCTACTTGCAGATTGAAATCCCCCATGACCATTGTAACATTGTCTTTTTTACACACCTTATCTATTTCCTGATGTCATTTGTGTCCAACATCCTGACTATTATTCAGACTCTTATATATAACTCCTGTCAGGATCATTTGACCCTTGTTGTTTCTTAACTCTACCCACAGGATTCTACATCACCTGACCCCATGTCATTTCTTGCTAAGGACTGGATTTATTTCCTTACCGACAGAACCACCCCACCCCCACCATCTGTCATTTGAATAGGATGTACATCTGTGTATATTCAGCGCCCAGCTCTGATCCTCCTGCAGCCACCTCTCTGTGATGCCTGCGACATTGTACCTGCCAATTTTGAACTGCGCTACAAGCTCATCCACCGTATTTCATATACTGTGTGCATTTAGATGTAACACCAAACAGATAAACAAATCCCAAATCCCATAAACAGCAAATATGTAAACATGGAATGCCTCGTTGGAAAAGAGGCATTACAAAATTCCTCTGCTCTTTGTCAGAATATGGAGCATGAATTGCAAAACTGAGGTAAAATTAAAAGCTAATTAAAATACGGTACTTAACCAAGAAAAGCAAATGTATTTTGAAGCAACTATAAAAGTAAGACAATGAAGCCATTGCATTTACTTCTAGAGAAAGAAGGGACTGACATCTTTTGCGCATGCAGAATAATGGAAGTCAACAAGGAAGTTATTGATTAGAAGATATGAAGACCTGATTGGTTTTAACTGATCAGATTGGAAAATGGATTTTAGCGAATCTGTGGAATTTTTTGCCACAGAAGGCCGTGGAGGCCAAGTCAGTGGATATTTTTAAGGCAGAGATAGATAGATCCCTGATTAGTACGTGTGTCAGAGGTTATGGGGAGAAGGCAGGAGAATGGGGTTAGGTGGGAGAGATAGATCAGCTATGATTGAATGGTGGGGTAGACATGATGGGCCAAATGGCCTAATTCCACTCCTATTCCTTGTGACCTTATGGCCTCATAGTGAATGTGGTCATTTACATTATTCAACTTACTATGTTTGCAGCATCACATCATTATCTCGCTGGAACTTGAAACCAATTATTACAAATAATTTATACTCTAGTCTGATAAAAACGTGCATTGATATTCCCCATATCACTGCTACACATTCAGACGACCAAGGAAATTGTGCATACTGTCAGTGCATCAATGAGATTAGATGGGAGTTTGTTTGTGCTTATGATAGAGTTCTTGGAAATTACTAAATCAGTGCCAAAGAAATCAAACAAAGCTGATCCAAAAAAAAAGGAAAGCTGAAAACAAACTGAAAAGGAATAAAACCATACATGTAAACGGGATTTGATGCTTGCTCATTTCTGACTTTGAACTTCAACAGATTCATTTCTAGCATTCAAACAGTTTGTTATACTGAAAACATGAAACATTTTACATATTACTCAATATTTGAATAAACCTGACAAAGTACACATGCCCCAGCAGGTTTACCACAAAGCTTTGTTTGTTTGCTGAATATGGAAGGAATATTCCATTCACTGTAATCCACACAGGGAATTTAGTTTGTGAACATAAAAGAAGAAAATGATTTTCCAACATAAGGTATGATATATCCCTAATTTCAGGAACTGGCCCCGAGGATTTCCGGCAACCAATTTTCCGAGAACAATCAGTGCTTTATGGAATGTTCTTCTGTTCCTGTGAATTACCATGGGACAAGTTACTACATTAAAATTGATTTTATAGACACAAGGGCTTAGATATTCCTTGACACATCCTCTGAACATCCAACTTGGAGCAGAGCAACATTGCATCCATCTCCTGCTGTCCTGATGTCCAGCTAGAAATCTGGCTGCTGAGTTCTTGCCAAGATTTTCATTTGTTCTAGCATTTTTGTACTGATGTCAAACTCCTACAATTTAAATCAATATTAATGCATGCAAAATTAATCTGCGGTGAGTTTTTTTACCCTATTGGTTTAAAATTTTACTTTGTTTTGGTCACAAAAGACCTCCACAATACCTCCACAAACCCTTTTCTTCCTCTCTCTTGCTCGTCTGCATCCCAGTGTACACCCATTTGTCCCTCTGTCCCACCCCTCTTTCCCTTGCGTTCCCATCCACCTCTAACCCTCCCTCAGCTTTACATTTCACTCACCTTCTCACTTTATCTTAACCGTTTACTCTCTTTTTCATCTCTAGCATTTGGCACTTACCCCACCATTTGCCAATCAAATCTCCCTCACCTGTATCGACCTTTCACTTGCCAGGCTTAGTCCTGCCCTCACCTCTTTCTCAGCTTTCTCCACCCCCTCACTACAATCACTCTGAAGAAGAGTCCCGACTTGAAACGTCATCTGTCCATTCCCTCCACAGATGCTGCCTAACCTGCTGTGTTTCTCCAACACTTTATGATTTACTCAGCTTTTACTAATTATTTTTTGCCCTGAAACCTTGCGATTTAAAAAGCTAACATGAAACCTGCGTTATTTGAGCTGTGATCAGTGACTCAAATAAAGACCTGGATTTTGTTTGGAATATAGGGTCAGGATCACTCTCAGCTTCCTAGCCCCACTGGTAGTTGCTGCTGCAGCCCTCTCTCTATGCTCCCTGTGCAACTGAAACAATGAGAATTTCAGGCCACTGTCCTTAGCATTCACTTCACTAACATTGAATCACTCGAGAACATGCTTGAATAGCGTAGAGCAAGGTTGCAGTTTCAAAGGGGTTATATGGGATGGCTGGGAAACTGAAACATTCATGAGAGGAATAGATTGGGTAGTCTCTTGCCCAGAGCAGGGGAATCAAGAACCAGAGGACGTAGGTTTAAGGTGAGGGAGAAAAGATTTAATAGGAACATGAGGGGTAACTTTTTCACCCAAAGAGTGGTGGGTGCATGGAACGAGCTGCCGGAGGAGGCAGTTGAGGCAGGTTCTATCGCAATGTTTAAGAAACATTTGTAAAGGTACATAGACAGAGGGATCTGGGTAAAGTGCTCGTAGGTGGGAATAATATAGATGGGACATGTCTGAAGAAGGGTCTCGACCCGAAACGTCGCCTATCTCCTTCACTCCTTAGATGCTGCTGCACCCGCTGAGTTTCTCCAGCTTTTTGTGTAACCCTAGATGGGACATGTTGGTCGGTGTGGACACGTTGGGCCAAAGGGCCTGTTTCCACGCTGTACAATTCCATGACTCACCACTGTTCACATGACCCTGCTACACATGGTTTCTCCAGTTATCATATAGACTGTAAAGTGTCCTCAGTCATAGGGAAACGACAGATCACCACCTTTCAAACACAACTTCCAGCATCTCACCTCCCTCAGTCCTGCATTGTATCCCGCCCCAAGTCAAGTCAAGTCAAGTCAAGTCAAGTTTATTGGTCACATACACATACGGGATGTGCAGTGAAATGAAAAGTGGCAGTGCCTGCGGACTTTGTGCAAAAAACAAACAAACTAACAATCAACAAACTACAAATAGAATCACATGTTCTTTTTCATATTAAATATTGTGGGCGGTATTGTGGTCCAGTAAGTTAGTAGAGTTAGTCCCTGGTGAGATAGGAGTTTACAGTCCGAATGGCCTCTGGGAAGAAATTCCTTCTCATCCTCTCCGTTCTCACAGCACGGCAACGGAGGCGTTTGCCTGACCGTAGCAGCTGGGACAGTCCGTTGCAGGGGTGGAAGGGGTCTCCCATTATCTTATTGGCTCTGGAGTTGCACCTTCTGATGTATAGTTCCTGCAGAGGGGCGAGAGAAGTCCCCATAGTGCGTTCGGCCGAACGCACTACTCTCTGCAGAGCCTTCTTGTCCTGGGCAGAGCAATTCCCAAACCAGATTGTAATGTTTCCGGACAAGATGCTTTCCACAGCCGCAGAGTAGAAGCACTGGAGGATCCTCGGAGACACTCTGAATTTCCTCAATTGCCCGAGGTGGTAAAGGCGCTGCCTTGCCTTACTCACGAGTGCTGCAGCGTGCGATGTCCATGTCATATCCTCAGAGATGTGGACTCCCAGGTATTTAAAACAGCTCACCTTATCCACAGTATCCCCATTTATCCTCAATGGTGTGTACGTCCTCGGATGATGTGCCCTCCTAAAGTCCATGATCAGCTCCTTCGTTTTTTTGATGTTCAAGAGGAGGCTGTTGTCCTGACACCAGAGTGCCAGATCAGCTACCTCCTCCCTGTAGGCCTTCTCATCACTGTCTGAGATCAGGCCCACCACCACGGTGTCATCAGCAAACTTGATTATCGAGTTGGAGCTGAACCTAGCCACACAGTCATGTGTGTACAGGGAGTACATTAGGAGGCTGAGGACGCAACCCTGGGTGGATCCTGTGCTCAGGGTGAGGGACTTCGATGTATTCCCTCCCATCTTGACTACCTGGGGCCTGGCGGTGAGAAGGTCCAGGACCTAGGCACACAGGGGGGTGTTGAGCCTTAAGTCCAGTAGCTTCGCGGCCAGTCTGGTGGGGACTATCGTGTTGAAGGCTGAACTGAAGTCTATGGACAGCATCCTCGTGTAGCCCCCCTTCTGGCTGTCAAGATGAGAGAGAGCGGTGTGCAAAACCTGGGAGACAGCATCGTCCGTGGATCTGTTTGGACGGTATGCGAATTGTAATGGGTCCATGTTGCGAGGGAGGAAGACGCAGATGTGTTTCTTCACCAACCTCTCAAAGCATTTCATGACTACCGAGGTGAGGGCCACCGGACGGTAGTCATTCAGACAAGCTGGGAAGGCATTCTTTGGTACAGGTACAATGGTGGATTTTTTGAAGCAGGCAGGGACTACGGACTTGTCCAGGGAGAAGTTGAATATTGCAGTGAGCACCGGAGCTAGCTGCGTAGCACAGGACTTAAGTACTCGCCCCGAGATGCCATCGGGGCCTGCAGCTTTCCTCGTGTTCACCCGTGTCAGAGCCCTCCTCACATCGTGCTCGGACAGCGAGAATGTGTGCACATTCCTCCCATCAGCTTCGTTAGCCAGCCCGCTGGTGGTATTGTCGAAAGTCGGCAGACCTGGGGTGTTGTTGCCCATCTCGAACCGAGCGTAAAAAGAGTTCAGGTCATCAGCTAGGGAGGTGCCGGCACTTGCGGATGAGGGTGGGGTGCTCCGGTAGTTGGTTATAGTCCGTAGCCCCTGCCACCTGCTGTCCTGGTGTCCTGCTGCTCCATCTGTGACTCCATCTTGTCCCTGTACCTCCTGTACCACTGAGATTAACAGACAAAATAGCTGAAAGATAAAGAGAGGCGAGCCCAGGGTTATGTTCTAGATGTATTGTAGATGTTATCTGGTCAAATTAATTAGTCAGGAAAGTCAGAGGGTAAACATATTTTAGTAATTGAGGGCTTTTGCATTTGTCCAGTAGGTCAGGCTGTACCAATGTAGAAATTGAAACTGAGCCAATATTACAAATATCCAGAAAACTGATGGTAACTGGCTTGAAATGTGGGCCATGTAATATCAGTACGTGACAATGACTGAATGCCAACAGTGCATAATGTGATTTCACTTCCATTGAAAATGTCATTAAGTTTTGCAAAGATGACTCCTCTTCCCTTTCTGGCCCTTTCGTCTCGTTTTCCTTTTCTATGAACTAGGAAACCAAATCTGCTCCAGCCCACATTACCACAGAAGGCTGTGGAGGCCAAGTCATTGGGTATGTTTTTAAAGAATGGACAGTTTCTTGATTAGTTAGGGTGTCAAAGGCTATGGAGAGAAGACAGGAGAATAGGGTTGAGAGAGAAAGATAGATCAGTCATGATGGAATGGCAGAGTAGACGTGTTGCCCCAAATGGCCTAATTCTGCTCCTCTGGCTTATGAACTTATGAGTCTAGTTACAGTTTAGTTTATTGTCACATGTACCGAGGTACAGTGAAAAGATTTTGTTGCATACTATCCAGTCAGTGATAACACTATACATGATTACAAATGAGCCATTTACAGTGTATAGATACATAGCCAACAAAATCCAATCAAGGATAGTGGGAGGGTCACCAAAGAGGTAGATAGTTGTTCAGGACTACTGTCTGGTTGTGGAGGATGATTCAGTTGCCTGATAAGAAACTGGGAAGAAACCGTCCCTGAATCTGGAGGTGTGCATTTTCACACTTTTATAACTTTTGCCTGATGGGTGAGGGAAAAAGAGGGAGTGGGCAGGGTGCAACGTCCTTGTTTATGCTGCTGGCCTTGCGAACAGCGTGAGGTATAGATGGAGTCAATAGATGGGAGGTTTGTTTGTGAGATGGTCTGGGCTGCATTCACAATTTCTTGCGGTCTTGGATGGAGCTGTTCCCCAATCAAGCTGTGGTGCAGCCTGATAAAATTCTTTCTATGGTGCACGTGTAGAAGTTGGTGGGAGTTGTAGGGAACATGCTGAACTTCCTAAGCCTTCTAAGGCTACATTCTGACCTTCTGCTAAGTATTCAAATCGGTAGCTGATCGGTAATTGGTCTCTTTGTCCCTGGTGGGTGAATGCACAGTCGACAGCCATTACCTCCCAGTGACGAGCTAAAAGAACTGGACTTCATTAACTGGACTTCATCAACTTCACCACCAATTTTCATCCTGCACTCAAATTTACTTGGAGCAACTCCGACACCTCCTTCCCCTTTCTTGATCTCACTGTCTCCATCACAAGAAGTAGACTATTGACTGACATCTATTACAAACCCACAGATTCCCACAACTATCTCGACTACACTTCTTCCCACCCTGCTTCCTGCAAAGACTCTATCGCCTACTCCCAACTCCTCAGTTTACGCCACATCGCACCCAAGATGAGGTGTTCCATGCCAGAACATCTGAGATGTCCTCATTCTTTCGGGAACAACGGTTCCCCTCTCCCATCATAGATGAGGTCCTCACTCGTGTCAACTCGGTACCTCGCAGCTCCACCCTTGCTCCCCCCGCACCCCCCCCCCCGCCCCCGCTAGTCGCAACAGCGACTGAGTCCCCCTAGTCCTTACCTTCCACCCGTTCAGCCGTCGCAAACAACACATAATCTTCTGAATTTCTGCCACCTCCATCAGGATCCCACCACCTCCATCAGGATCCCACCATTAGCCACATTTTCCCAACACCACCCCTTTCCGCCTTCTGCAGAGACCGTTCCCTCCGCAACTCCCTGGTTAACTCATCCCTTCCCACCCAAAGCACCTCCTGCCCAGGTACCTTCACCTGCAACCGCAGAAAATGCAACACCTGTTGCTATGCCTTCTCCCTTGACTCTGTCCAGGTACACCGACAGTCCTTTCAGGTTAGGCAGAGGTTCACTTGCACCTCCTCCAACCTCATCTACTGTATCTGTTGTTCAAGATGTGGACTGTTATACATTGGCAAGACCACGCGCAGACTGGGCGATCATTTCGCGGAACATCTTCGCTCAGCCTGCGTGAACCAGCCTAATCTCCCGGTTGCTAGACACTTTAATTCTCCTTCCCATTCCTACAGACCTTTCTGTAGGAATGACCTCTGTCTCCTCCATTGTCAGAGTGAGGCTAAATGCACATTGGAGGAACAGCATCTCATATTTCGCTTGGGCAGCTTACAATCAATGAATATTGATTTCACTCACTTCAGGAAGCCCCAGCATTCCCTCGCTCTCTATCCCTCCCCCACCCAAGTCGCACTAGCTTCTCATTTTCACCATCCAAACAGCTTACAATGGTCTGTTTCCTTTATCATCGTTACTTTTTTACATATCTTTCATTCATTGTTCTTTATCTCTCCACATCACCATCTATATCTCTTGTTTCCCTTATCCCTAACCAGTCTGAAGAAGGGTCTCGACCCGAAACTTCATCCATTCCTTCTCTCCAGAGATGCTGCCTGTCCCACTCATTATCTGGAGGCTTGCACAGGAAAGCTGATTTGTCATTAGCACCTTCCATTCAATACATTTGTTTCTCTCTTGAACTGTTCCATGACATTGCTCAGCTATGGAAACAATTCAATAATAACCCCTGACAGATGTGGTGTATGTTGGGAACATAGTATCATATTTTTGCAAAAGACTCAAAGTGTTGAATAACTCAGTGGGTCAGGTAGCATCTCTGGAGAACATAGATAGGTGATGTTTCTTCACATTGATATGGTGGGGTGGAGAAAGCCAGAAGAAATGGGGGACAAGACAAAGCCCGACAAGGGATCGGTGAATGCAGGACAAGGGGGTTTCCTATGGGCAGATGGCTGAACAAAGGCCAGAGAGGAAAAGGGAAAAGGTGCAAGTTAAAGATCGAAGAAATGTGAACCGTGAATCCAGAGTATCACACCTCATCTCCTGCACATTGTTCCCGATGTGGCCTCTTTTACATCGGTGAGACCAATTGTGGACCCAGCGACCATTTCACCAAACAAACGCTCGGTTGGCAAATGCCAGCTGGATCTCTTTGTTGGTAACCATTTTAACTTCCCTTTCCATTCCCATGCTGAGTTAACTACAAACATCTCCCACTCCCCCTTGATCCCCCACCTCCCATTTATTCCCCCTGTCCCCACCCTCACTCCCCTGTGCACCACCTGGACTCACAACTATTTCTCCACTTCCACCTACATCCTTCCTCTAGCTTCACAACTCACACCTCTTCAATCCTTTTGTCTCAAACCTCCTGTCTTTTCATCACTGGCTTTTGTCCAACTATCTGCGTCAGAAGCCCCCTCCCCTGTATCCACCTATCACTTGCCAGACTTAGCCCTGCCCCTCCTGTCTAGCTTTCTTCCCCCCCCACCCCCCCCACCCCCCCCACCCCCCCCACCCCCCCCCCACCATAATCAGTCTGAAGGGTCCCGACCTGAAAAGTCATCTTCCCAAGGTCTCCAGAAATGCTGCATGACCCATTGAGTTTCTCCAGCATGTTGTATCTTTTTATGTAAACCAGCATCTGCAGTTCCTTGTATCTCTATTTAGTATGTTATTTTATGATGATAGATAACTGACCCATATCTGATCAACCTTTTGATCAGCAGTTCCTTGTGTCAACCTTTTGATCTGCTCTGTACGTCAAAGGGAAGCCATTGTTCAAGTTCAATAACACTGACTGTAATAAAAGGTTGACTGAATGTTATCATTATTAATTAGCAAAGGATAAACAAGACAACGAACGCTCTGTGAAGCTGGCCATAAAATCTCAATATTATCAATACTTTCTGCATTACATGCGTTTTTCAATCACATTAAAAAAGGTCCAGGATCACTGATCAGACACATTAAGAAGTTATCTTATCTTTGACTAACATTTGACCCCTTTAGTGCAAACGAGAATCACTCAGTGCCAGATGCAATTTATGTTTGCTCAGTGCATTGCCAGCTGTGCCCTCTCCTTGCGCTAGATTGTACTTGGCCTGCATTTTGCCAGTAAATGAGAGAGTGAGGAGAGAGGTTCAGAACCAATGTGTGCTAACCCAAAAAATCTGTTTTAGTGCAATCAAAACAATGCAGGTCTTGTGTGCACCATGAAACCTTGCACAAACAACAAACCACAAAGAGTTCCCCTTTCTGCCTAACTGCGAACCAAACGGCTTGCTGTTAATCTCAGCTCTATGGTGGAGGAATATCCCAGGGCTGAGCCTGTGGTCTTTGCTGATTTGACTGGGAGGTTGACTCATGCAGACTCTACTTCCCCATCTGCAACCTCCCTTCAGGTCAGTCTGATAGATTATGTTGCCTTGTGCGATTTATGCTGGGTGGGGTTTGAGGAACCAAAGAACATAGAATACACAGACCTGAAGCTGGAGTAAGCCATTCACCCCCATATGCTAGCTTTACCATTCAGTAATTCATAGCTGATCCTTTAATCATGAGCACTTTCTTGCATTTCTTGAGGGGGCGCTGTCGAGTATGGCTGCTCTGCCTGCAGCTGTTTGGCTTTTCACCCTATTTTTTTGTTTTTAGTGTCTTAAAAGTTTTTGTTTTGGAGGTCAAGACTTTTGTATGGGGGGTGGGGGGGGAGGGGGAAGCTGTACTTCTTGGTCCTTACCTGGTTGGAGATGCGTTTTTCCTCCGAGCCGCATCTTCGCCCCTTCCTCTCAGCCTACCAATAGGCCTGAAGCGGCGTTTCCTGCCAGGACCGGCCACAACTTCAGCCTCGGCAACGGCACAGCGCTGAAGCACCATTGCGGAGCGGAGCAGGCGATGCCTTACCCGGGTTGCCGTGTGGTAAGTTCCGGAGTGCTGTGACCGCCGGCTCCAACTTCACGGAGCTGTCGTTACCGAGCGTCCAGCTGCGGGTGGCGTTTGATTTTAAACACTGCGGAGCCTGGGATCTCTCGCCGAGATCGCCAGTGTCGGAGCTCCGACCAGCGCAGCCTGTGGACTTCGGGAGCAGCCATCTCCGGGGAGGAAGCGGCCGTTCCAGACACTCCAAGCCGCTGAGAGTATTCTCCCGACGCTGGAGCTCCGTCATCCGGCGAGAGGGCCTGTAACATCGGGTCGCCGTTGCGGCGCCTGCGGAGGCCTCGATAGGCCCGACCATGGGTGAACTAGAGGAAGAGGACTGGACTTTGTTGCCTTCCCTCACAGTGGGAACCATTGTGGGGGGATGTTTTTATGTTTTATGTTAAATTCTTCAATGTTGTGTTTTATTTTTATTGGTGTGCTGCAGATGGCTCGGAAAACATGGCTGCTGGAGGCGAGAGAGAACGCTGGCGCGATTGGCTGCCGCTTCTCTCTCTCTCCGAATTGTGTTTTGTTGCTGTATATGTTGTTTTTGTTTCATGCTTGTTTTAATTGTAAGGTGTCCTTGAGAGTCCTGAAAGGCGCCCATAAATAAAATGTATTATTATTATCATTATTATTATTAATGACCCCCACGTTGATAAATTAACTCAATACCTAAAAATCCATCAATCTTCTATTGAATGTATTCAGCAACTGAACTCCATAGCCCGTTTGGTGGAGAATTTCTAAGATTTAATAAAGATTTAATAGCAATTTTTTTCTCAACTCCATCCTGAATAGTAGATTCCCTATTTTAAGACAATCCCAGGGCACAATTATTGCAGGGCAGGAGCATTTTCCATCATAAAAAGGAACTGCAGATGCTGGTTTACACTAAATATAGATACACAATTCTGGGAGTAACTCAGGGGGCCAGGCAGCATCTCTGGAGAAAATGGATGCTCTTTTCTTGCTTTCAGTGCCACCCCCCCACAATCAGTCTGAAGAAGGGTCCTGACCCAAAACACCGCCTATTCATTTACTCCAGAGATGCTGCCTGACTCACTGAGTTACTCCAGAATTTTGTGTTTATCTTGGGAACATTTTCCTAGTCACTGTTTAAATCTCAACTAATAGAAATAAAACAAATTAGTCTAAATATGTGAGAAAGCCATGTTAACAGTGTTCCATGGTCATAGTTTTGAAGACCTTGGAAATTCAGCATAATTCCAAAGCAATTGTATATTTTTTGAGTCACACACGTGCCATCTGCCACGGCAGTTATGGAGACCTGATCTTCCTAGGACCAATCTAAGCATTGGAGCATTGACATCAGAGCAAGTGAAGGCTTTCAGCAGCAGTTGTGGAGAAGGGGGTGGGGGATGGCAGGGATAAGGATGTTCCAGGGATGATTGAGACCTAGATTGTTCTTGCAGGTGGCAAGGGTAGGTCATCTGTTGTGATAGTGGGCTGGTTGGTAGTGGGAGTGAGATGGCCGTTTGATTATCAGGGTGTCAGGGACTGGCAAGATGGGTGGATGGTTGACTGCGTAATCAGGAGAAGGGCCAGTATGCATGTGTTGGCCTTTCGAAGATTGGTGGGGAGAAAGATTCATGACCTTCGCAGCCCTAGCTTGTGTAAACACCTCTTCCCTGCCGCCAGAGACAGTGCACGACGAGGCATCTACGCCTTGATCGTCAAACAACGCTGATAATAAAGATGTGTAGGAAGGAACTGCAGATGCCGGTTTAAACGGAAGACAGACACAAAATGCTGGAGTAACTCAGCGGGCCAGGCAGCGTCTCCGGATAGAAGGAATGGTCGTCAGAGAGAGGAAAACTCCTTCAAAGTAGACATACCTTGAAGAGATTTCGCAGTGGAGCAGATGAAATGTGTAGGGAGGAACTGCAGGTGCTGTTTACAAAGTGCTGGAGTAACTTAGCGGGTCAGACAGCATCTCTGGAGAACATGGGCGGGAATGTTCTTCAGACTGTGCAAAGTACAAGCCATGATCATTTCAAATGGTGCTTTGCAACATTTATCAACTTCCTTTGATAATGCTATAGTGTAATCAGTAGATCTAAAGAACCTTCCACTGGCAGTCATTAAGCAGATACGATCAATGTTCAGAGGAGAGGCAGTTTCTTGCCAAGTGCAAAGGGTGACACAGAGTGCTGGAGTAACTTAGCGGGTCAGACAGCCTTGAGCTAATCAGTATGCAAATAACAAGGATCTTTCGTATCAGCGGGACAGGCACCATCTCTGAATAGCATTCCTTCCATCCAGAGATGCTGCCTGTCCCACTGAGTTATTCCAACATTTTGTGTCTATCTGAAAATAAAGACCCTTGTTATTTGCATACTGATTAGGTCAAGGACTGTCCTTTGCACTGAGTCTGAAGAAGTGTCCCATCCCGAAACATCGCCTACCCATGTTCTCCAGAGATGTTGTCTGACTCGTTCTGTGACTCCAGGACTTTGTGCCATCCTTTGCACTTGGCAGACTGCATCTCCTCCAAACATTGATCATATCTGCTTAATGACTGGCAGTAGAAAGTTCTTTAGATCTACTTAAACCTATGGCCTCTGGCCCTTGATTCACCTGCTCTGGGCAAGAGACTCTGTGCATCTACCCAATCTATTCCTCTCATGATTTTATACATAGGAAGGTTTGACAAAGGGTCCCAGTAGTCAAATATTAACTCCGATTCTCAACGCATTATTTTAACTATTTCAGCAGAATAAACCGAACATTACCTCTAGAAAGAGAATTAGGTCATGTAGATCATAGCTGCTACCATGGGCGGGTGTGACAAGTGGCTTGTTTCTGTAGCAACAAGCAAACCGGTGAAGGAATTCAGTAGTTAAAAGGAATGGTCAATGTTTTGGGTCAAAACCTGAAAGGTTTGTGGCCAGTTTCTGTGTGGTACATATTCTGTAATTCTACATACTATTAATAAAATGAGTTTTGGTTGAGGAGTAATATTTCTAATCAATGTAAAATAGTACAATAATTCAGTTCCACATACTAGTTTCTGCGCATTTTTATCTGCTTCCCTCTTTTTGATTCTATTTAGAAGTAATTGCGCAGTTAGAGTCCAGTAGTTTCGTGGTTATGTTGTCAATGATGACTAATACAGAGGATTGGACAGATAGAGTCATACAGCGTGGAATCAGGCCTTTTGGCCCAACTTGCCCACGCAGACCAACATGTGACATCTACACTTGTCCCACCTGCCTGCATTTGGCACATATCCCTCTAAACGTATCCTATCCATGTTTTTTTAAACATTGTGACAGCATCTGCCGAAGTGGCGGCGCTGCTTGGCAGCTGCGGCTCACCTGCAGTCCGTCTGTTTTTTATTTTATTTTTGTCTTCGTGTCTGTTTTTAGTGATTATTTTGGTTTATTAGGCTGTGTGTGGGAGGGGGGGGGGGGGAGAAATAGGGTTTTAGTCTCTCCCTTCGGGGGGATGCGACTTTTCTTGTCGTGTCCCCCGTCTCCGTCTGTGCTGAGGCCCTAATGGCGGAGCTGGTGGCCTTCCAGCTTCCAGCAGCGGCGGCACGGCTTCGGAGCTTCAGCGGCGACCTGGCTTTCGGAGCTGCGGTGCTCCAGTGACGATCCGGCGGCCTGGCTTTCGGGGCTGTGGTGCTCCAGTGGCGGCCTGACTTTCGGGGCTGCGGTGCTCCAGCGACGTTCCAGTGGCGACCTGGCTTTGGAGCTACGGTGCTCCAGCGAAGTTCCAGTGGCGACCTGGCTTTGGAGCTGCGGTACTCCAGCGACGTTCCAGTGGCGACCTGGCTTTGGAGCTGCGGTGCTCCAGTGACGTTCCGGCGCCTGGCTTTCGGGGCTGTGGTGCTCCAGCGGCGGCCTGGCATTCGGGGCTGCGGTGCTCCAGCGACGTTCCAGTGGCGACCTGGCTTTGGAGCTGCGGTGCTCCAGCGTTCCAGTGGCGGGCCCTGTGGCGGTGTTCCGGCATTCTGGCGACGGCGGTGGCCCGGTTTCGGAGGCTCGGCCGCGGGCCTGGTGGACGGCAACATCGGAGGCCTGATCTCCTCAGCGCAGAAGGAGAACAAGGAGGGAAGAAGACAGAGACTCTTCAGACTTTTGCCTTCCACCACAGTGAGGAGGTGTTTGGTGAACTCACTGTGGTGGATGTTAAATTTGTGTTTATTGTGTGGTTTTGTTATTTTTAATATACCGAAAGGTCTGAATGACAATAAAAGTAATTCAATTCAATTCAATACCTCTGCTGACAGCTCGTTCCATTTCCCTTCCAACCTTTGTGGAAACAGGTTGCCCATTAGTTTCCTATTAAGTCTTTCCCCTCTTACCTTAAACCTATGTCCTTTGGTTTTTAATTCGCTACTCTGGGTAAAAGATTCTGTGTAGAAGATAATCCAGAAACATTTGTGCTTAGGTTCCACTTTAGCATTTTGTGGATTTAAATTCTAGAAATAAAAAGCTGATTTTTGTAAAAAATTAATAAAACTGGCAGTTGTATAAACCATACTGATCACCAGTGTTTATTACGGAGTCCACCTGCTCAGGTCTCTGTGTGATTCAAATCCCATGGCAACTTTATTGATTCTATATTGGGTTATATACAGCTGTTTGCTGTGTTATGCCATCTGTTGTATTATTCCAAGTGTAGGAATTCTAGATGAATTTCTACCCAAGCAACCTCCTGGGGCAACAGTGGATGGTCAATTTCTGATGGTAGAATGTTTTATGGGTCATTATAGACAATAGACATCAAGTGAAGATACCCTTGTTTGATTATGCGAAGCATAACATTACATAGCATAGTATGTCACAGGAACAGGTTTTTCGGCTAATGATGAATTAAGTTCTATCGTATAGTATTGTATCTTATGATGTCTGTACTGCACACAGAGGTAATTTAAGCTAATCTATCTGCATGCACATGGTTCATATCTCTGTCCTCTTGCTAGATACCTCTTGAATGTTGCTTGAATATTGCCTCCACTGACAGAGTGGTCCAGGAATACTGCTCCTGAGAAAAAAAAACACCTCACAAATCTCCTTTAAACTTTACTCCTTTCACCTTACATTTACTCTCTCTCATATTTGACATTTCCATCCTGGGAAAAAGTCTCTGACCTCTGACTCTGTCCTATCTGTCGTTCTCATAACTTTGTGTACTTTTATCAGATTATTCCTCAGCCTCTGACACTCCAGAGTAAACAATCCAATTGGTCCAATCCCTGGGTAATAATCTTTAACCAGCCAATATCCTTGCACCCTCTCCAATGCCTCCTCATCCTTCCTGTAAAGCGGTGACCAGAACTGCACTTACTGTTCCAAATGTGACCCCAGCAAACGTTAATACAACTGCAACATGACTTCCCAAGTTTTATATTCATTGCCCCGAACATTAAAGGCGCTATACCATATGCCCTGTCTTTCACTTTCGGGGAGCTATGAACCTGCACTCCCAAGATATATTTTGGGTTGTGTTTGTGGTGGGCAGCAAAGTATCTTCTGGGAGGAAACTACCTTCAAATTCTTCTTTGAGCTTTGTAGATTTCCAGAGTATAAACAGAAATTGTTGCCTGCATTTGGCCCATACCCTCTTTAAACCTGTCCTATTGAATTGCTTCTTAAACGTTGTGATAGTCTCTGCCTCAACTACCTCCTCTGGCAGCTCGTTCCACACATCCAACACCGTTTGTGTCAGTGACCAGGACAGCATACAATGCTCCAAATGTGCCCTCACCAAACTTTTATATAACTTTTTATTTCACGACTTCTTAACTTTTATAATCAGTTCACTGGTCAATGAAGGCAAGCATGCCGTCCATTTTTTTTAACCCTCTCATCTACTTGTATTGTAACTTTCAGGGAGTTATTGACTTGCATCACAAGTTCCCTCTGCACATCAATGCTCCTTGGGGGTCCTGCCATTTACTATATTAATGTATGACTGCTGTGATCTTATCAGTGGCTTGATATAACAGTAATGATAGAGAAATACAGCACAGGAACAGGCCTTTCAGCCCACTGAATCCATGCCAACCATCAACCACCCAGTTCCAATAAACCTACTTTTTAATCTCCCTACATTCTCTTCAACTGAACTGGATTCTACCATTCACCTACACACTGGAAGCAATTTACAGTAGTCAATTAACCTGACATCTCATATATCTTTAGGACATGTGAAGAAATCATAACACTTGGAGGAAACACATGCGGTCACGAGCGGGACTTGTCAACTCCACACAGGGTTCAGTCACCAGCTACAATGAACTGGCCTTCTGAATCCTTCCAGAACTTCATCAACTTTCCCCCTGATATCAGGTGGGCAGAAGCAAAAAAATAAATGTACTTGAATCCCAAGCCTCTCAGAAATTCCTGGGGAAAGTAAGCAAGCATGTGGTAAATGTACTCATAGAGTGGATAGGCAGCCATTGTCACCTTTCCTGTCACTAGGCATAGTAACGGTAGAGTTGCTGCCTTACAATGCCAGAGACCCAGGTTCGATCCGATTTAAGGGTGCAGTCCGTATGAAGTTTATACATTCTCCCTGTGACCGCATGGGTTTTCTCTGGGTGCTCCGGTTTCCATCCACTCTCCAAAGACGTACAGGTTTGTAGGTTTAATTGGCTTTGGTGTGTTGGCTTTGGTATGTTATACATGTGGTATGTTCCTAGTCTGTAGGTTAGTGTATGGGGTGATCTCTGATCATCGCAGACTCGGTGGGTCGAAGGGCCTGTTTCTGTGCTATATCTGTAAAGTGTAAAGTCTAACTGGACCTTCCTTTCTTTCCTGTTGGGGAGGGGAAACTCTCTGACAGTGGCTTTGAATAAGAGTGACTAGTGAAATAAGAAATGTTGTAAAATAAATCTTGGGGTGGATTTCAATTCAGTTGACAATGATTCGAGAGAAAACAACTTGGCAAGTGACAAGTGCGCATTTTTAATTTCTATTTAAATCAACCCAGATGCGGAATAAAATATGCAAATGTAGTTTCTGGGAAAGTCCAACTGGTTCCCTAATTTTGGATTCGGTCTGGACTTTGCTGAACTATAAACTTTGCTTCAATTCCACTGAGTTCATAGGTTCTAGGAGCAGAATTAGGCAATTTGGTCCATCAAGTCTACTCCGCCATCTAATCATGGCTGATCTATCTTTCCCTCTCTACCCAAATGCAAACTGAAAGAATGGGAAGTTGAAAGCTGAGTCTGTTGTACTTCAGTAGAACTGTGTGCCAACCCTCAGCAGCCATGCTGCCTGGTAAAGGGAACTCATCACCATATGCCAGAAACCAGAGTTCTGACTACAAGAAACAGCTGCTGGATAACTTTGTAGAGGTTTGAAGGAACTGGAAAGCTTGAGGGAAAACACCATGTAGAGCTGATGAGAGTAAAGTATTGATAATGGTCCCGGACATGTTGCAGCTGCGATCAGAGAGGCTGGGAGCTGAGCTTAAAGGACTGAATGAGGTAGAGAATTTTAGTTTAGAGATAAATCACAGAAACAGGCCCTTCGGCCCACCGAGTCCATGCCGTCCAGTGTTACATGTGCACTAACAGTATCCTATACACACTAGGGGCAATGTACAATTTTACCAAGTCAATTAGCCTACAAACCTGCACGTCTTTGGAGTGTGGAAGGAAACCGGAGAAAACCCACGCAGGTCACAGGGAGAACATACAAACTCCATGCAGAAACATCCGTCATCAGGATCGAACCCGATCTCTGGCATTGTTAGGCAGCAACTCTACCACTGCACCACCCATTAATCTACTGAACTCCTGGTTTGCCTTGGGTATCAAGTTCGGTTTATGTAGATAAACTAAATATTTGTTTTGATTCACGTGATCTGGCTGAAAGAAACTCTGGACAAATTGCGAAGGAGCTATTTGTTGTGACATCTAAGTTTGAAATTCCACCATGACACAAGAGGTAAAAATACACAAGCAAACTGATCCAAGCTCTGGGAAGCAATTGGGACGAAAAACTTCCCAAAGCCTCAAAGAAAATTTAAAGACTGATTCTGTGCTTGTGAATATAAAATGCCAGATGGTCCATTGTCCTGGCAATATGATAGGTACAGCAAGACAGAGTGCAGACTGTGAATACATGTATGGATCTGCCTATAGAAATGCCATTGATGATAAACTTGCAACAAGGCTGATTGAAAGCTGCACGAATTACATGCAGTTGATAGCCAGAGAGACATCAAGAGATGCAACACCTTATCCATACTTATCAGGATAGCGTCACCAACTCAGAGGGATTTCAGAGGTGACACAGTGGCGGTACCAAAATCCAGAAGGGGAGAAATGCTAGAGAATTAATTCACTATATCTGAGAGAGATAGAGTACCAGTTTCATGGGAGGTTGGACAGATTTAGATTGTTTTGTCTGAAATGCTGCAGGCGAGGGGAGACCTGATAGAAGTATATAAATTTATGAGACGAGTAGATAGGATAGACAGCCAGAATCTTTTTCCCAGGATGGAAGTATCAAATATGAGAGGACGTAACTTTAAGGTGAAAGGGGCAATGTTTATAGAAGATGTGTGGGGCAAGTTTCTTTTTACACAGAGGGCGATGAGTGCCTGGAACATGCTGCCAGGGACATGATGGAGGGAGATATAGCGGTATTTAAGAAACTTTTATATAGGTACAAAGATGGATATGCAGGGAACGAATTATATGTAGTCAGATAAGAGTTAGTTTTGGCATCATCTCCATCACAGATATTGTTGACAGGAAGGCCTGTGCCTTTGCTGTACTGTTCTATGTTCTAGGAGAGACTGACTCGTTTAGCCAGGAATAATGAGAACGTTAAAATACTTAATTAGAAATGTGTTGTGATGTGAGCAGACGTGTGGATGCATGTCATTAGAAGGAGTTCGTGGTTGGATATTAAGTGCTAGATAGATCTTGGACATAGGTAATAATGAATCTCCTCTTAGCTGAAGTGACAGTGGATGTGTTTCCAACCATACTTTAATTCAACCATGCCTGCGACACCATTCACAAGCTGAAAGCCCAGTTGACCAAGTGCTGCATTCCTGATGTAGGAACAATCTTCAGGCACAAAACAAATGTCTTTCCGTTGACTGGTTAGCACGCTTCAAAAGCTTTTCACTGCACCTCGGTACGTAAGGGATATGGGGAGAACGCAGGCACGGGTTATTGATTGGGGACGATCAGCCATGATCGCAATGAATGGCGGTGCTGGCCCGAAGGGCAGAATGGCCTCCTCCTGCACCTATTTTCTATGTTTCTATGTGACAATAAACTAAACTAAATGGAACAGCACAGGAACAGGCCCTTTGGCCCAGGACTTCAGTGCCGACAATTGTGCCAAGATAAACAAATCACTTCTGCCAGAAAGTGGTCCATATCCTTCCATATTTATATGTCCATCTAAAAGCCTCTTAAACGCTGCTATCCTATCTGCCTCCACTGCCACTCGGGGTAGTGCGTTCCAGGCTCCATTACTCTCTTTGTAAACATTTTATCCTGCACATCTCCTTTAAACCTTCCCCCTCTGCCCTTAATAGTGTTTGCAATTCACACCGTGGGAAAAAGGTTCTGTTTACCTAAACCCCACGGCAGTTTACCAAAGTTGCAGCTACGTGGGAATTCCCTTATAATTCATTATCATATCCACATTTAAGTGGAGCAGCATAGAATGCTGCAAAACCAGACAAGTTGCTCCCAGGAAAGGCAGGAGAAGTATTCACAGATGCCTTCCCACGTGAAAATATGCAAAGGCTAGGTATTACTTCCAGCCCAGCCCAGAGGCACAGAAATGAACAATCCAGAGCAACGTTGCCAACAGCTGCATGGCACTGAAGCCCGAAACTACGACTGAAAGTAGCAGGGAGCGGTAGAGATAGAACAAAAAATAAGCCTTCTATTTCAATAGGCCAATTAAGGAAATGTTCCCCCTTTAAACCAGGTGATGAGGTAAGAATCCAACCGCCCGGAAAGTTGTCAGAAAGCTATTAGCATCACACAGTTGCTATACTGTAGATCCTAAGGGATAAAGAGTGAGGAAAATGTTACATAACCCAGGGAATAGGCTTCACTTCAGGAAGACCATTGAAGAAGTTTGGGAGACTGATGCTCATGAGAAGCCAACAGAGGATTCATCACAATCCCTGCTGCCGAATAGCAACCTCACAACTCAACCTGGTCACAGCAACCAGTGATGACTGTAAACAGTAGAACAACACTGCTCAGGAACAGGCCCTTCGGCCCACAATGTCCATGCTGAACATGATGCCAAGTTAAACTAATCTCTTCAGCCAGCAATTTATCCATATCGCTCCATTCCTTGTATATTCACGTGCCTATCTAAAAGCCTCTTAAATGCCACAATCTTTGCTTCCAATAGAATTGTTGATCAAACATCTTATGAAGACACAAGAAACTGCAGATGCTTGTTTACAAAAAGAGACACAAAGTACTGGAGTAACTCAGCGGGTCAGGCAACATCTCTAGAGAAAATTGATAGACCCCTGTGAACATTAAGCTAAAACTGATTTTTATATGTGGTTTTGGATAGGGAACGTACTAACGTTTAATGGTGATAAAGCAGCAGTTCAAATTAAGAGATGGCTTAAACTGCACGGGCATTTATATTTCCAATTAAATTTTTTTTTTTGGAACATTGCAATGTGATGCATGTTGACATTGGAACACACAAAAAATGGAATGTTTAAATTTTAAGAGATGTAGCAGAAATGGGATGGAGACTGTTACCGCGATGGAGGAATCACCCCCACCTAATGGGAATGTTGGTCTAACATAAACTTTTAAAATGATTCACCAGAAATTTAGAGGGATATGGGCCAAACACAGAGGGCGGCACTATTGTAGATGGGGCATGTTGGTCAGCATGGGCAAGTTGGGCTGCAAGTATGACTTAGGTCTGCAACCGTTGTGCTGACATTCAGTCACACTTGGCACCCGAGGCATTGGAATCCGCTGTTTGAACCTTGGCGAGCTCCAATGGTGGAGAGAGAGTGGAGGAAAACAGCAGATACATCCTGAAGCAGAGACGTTCCAGGGATGGGAGTACTGGTGGACAACTGTGACCGCATTCCGCACTTGCTAAAACAAACAAACCGATACATCCCAAGTGAGGGTCCAATGGTGCGTGAGGCAAAGTCTTTGCACTGTGACCTATTCCTGACTTATGTAGCTACATGCTGGCAGTCTGCAATTGGAGAGTTTATTTCTGCTTGTTGCATCAGCATAGATATGATGCAACTGTTTTGTTTGGAATAAATAAATGAATGTTTCTTTACATGGGAGGATTGCATGAGCTTACAGCCAGAGGCAAGCAATTAAGATTCCGGATGGAATATTTTATTTCACAGACGATCGCTATTAAAATATTTCACTGATAGGTTTTAACTGGTAATGTTAGTTTTTTTTTGTTGTTGTTTAAAGATACAGCATGGAAACAGGCCCTTCGGCCCACCTTGTCTGCACCAACCAGCGATCACCCATAGACTAATTCTATCCTCTACACTAGGGATAATTTACAGAAGCCAGTTAACCTACAAACCTGGATGTCTTTGGGGTGTGGGAGTAAACTGGAACACCCGGAGGAAACCCACATGGTCACAGGGAGAGCGTACTTGGGTCAGTTGCGCTGCAAGGCAGCAACTCTCCTGCTGCACTACTGTGCCGAAGGAAACCACATTTTGGTCCTCCAACATTTTTGCCACCTCCAACGAGGATCCCACTAGCCACATCTTCCCATCTTCACATCTTCCCATCTCCACATCTTCCCATCTCCACCCCTTTCTGCTTTCCGCTGAGACCATCCCCTCTGAAACTCTCTGGTCAACTCGTCCCTTCCCACCCAAACCACCCCCTCCCTAGGTACTTTCCCCTGCAACTGCAGGAGATGCACACCTGTCCCTTTACCTCCCCCTCGAATCCATCCAAGGACCTAAACAGTCTTTCCAGGTGAGACAGAGGTTCACTTGCACCTCCTCCAACCTCATCTACTGTATCCGCTGTTCCAGGTGTCAACCTCTCTACATCAGTCCGTCTTAACCTACCTGATCTCTTGGTGGCTCAGCACTTCAACTCCCCCTCCTATTCCCAATTAGAACTTTCTGTCCTGGGCCTCCTCCATTGTCAGAGTGAGGCCCAGCGCAAATTGGAGGAACAGCACCTCATATTTCACTTGGGTAGTTTACTCCCCAACGGTATGGACATTGACTTCTCTAACCAGATAGCCCTTGTTTTCGCTCTCTATCCCCTTCCCAGTTCTCCCACTAGTCTTTCTGTCTCTGATTACATTCTATCTTTGTCCCACACCCTCCCCTGACATCAATCTGAAGATGGGACCCGAAACATCCCCCATTCCTTCTCTCCAGAGATGCTGCCTCACCCGCTGAGTTACTCCAGCATTTTGTGTCTACCTTTGGTATTCTGTTATCTACCTTTGGAAGATTGTGGACAGGATGGTGATTCAAAGGACGGACCTGTCTTTATACTCCTCTTTAATCAGTCAAATTTCTTTCTCTTAGCACACAACCTTCTTACACAAGGTCACTGCCATTGCATCAACCACCATATACCTCAGAGGATGTGGAGTGGCACATAGCAACCAAATAAATATTTTTGCATAATGATATCCTGGTAGCTGGTAGTGTGAGGACCTGACACCACACTGGGAAATCTTTGTAGAGTGGGAAGATGATTCCCAAATCCAGGGGCATGAAGAGGAGGGGACTGGTGGGTTCGCCTGGGAATGGCACAAGATTTCCCATCTTGCGTCAATACTTCTCACATGCCCTACCTGCTTGGTTTAGTTTAGTTTAGTTTAGAGATACAGCAAGGAAACAGGCCCTTCGGCCCACCGAGTCACACCGAACAGCGATCTCTGCATATTAATCCTATCTTACACACTGGGCACAATTTACATTTATACCAAGCTGATTAACCTACAAACCTGTACGTCTTTATAGTGTCAGAGGAAGCTGAAGATCTTTGGGAAATTCTATGCAGGTCACGGGGAGAACGTACAAATTTCGTAAAGACAAGCACCCGTGGTCAGGATCGAACCCGGGTCTCTGGTGCTGTAAGGCAGCAATTCTATCGCTGCGCCACAATGCCGCCCTAAGCAGATCCATTTTGCGTTACAGCACAGAATGAAATTACGTGAACTAAAACCATACAACTGCACAGCACAGGAACAGGCCCTTCAACCCAACTTTATCTGTGCCAAACTTGATTCCAAGTTAAACTAATCTACTCTGCCTTCACGTGATCCATATCCCCCATTCCCTGCATATCCATGTGCCTATCTACAAGGCAATGAAATGCCACTATTGCAGCACCTTCCACCTTCATGGTAGTGCATTACAGGCGCTCACCACTCTTGGTGTAAAAAAACATCCCCCGTACATCTCCTTTACATTTTCGCCCTCTGACTTTGAACCTGTGCCCTCCAGTCTTTGACATTTCTACCCAGGGAAAAAGATTGTGACTGTCTACTCTATCTTTGCCTCTCATGATTTGCTATACTTCTATCGTGCCCTTCCCTTTGCCTCTGACGTTCCTGAGTAAAAAAAAATCCAAGTTGGTCCAACCTCTCCTTATTGCCGATACGCTCAAATCCATGTGTTATGCACTAAACACTTCATAAATCAAAGGGTGTGAAGAAGGGTTTCGGCCCGAAATATTGCCTATTTTCT
The DNA here is from genome assembly GCA_963514005.1 of Raja brachyura. The sequence goes on along the minus strand of OY740812.1, from coordinate 9,799,197 downwards.
TCGCTCCACAGAAGCTGCTGCACCCGCTGAGTTTCTCCAGCACTTTTGTCTACCTTCAGAAATCAAAGGACTGAGAACTTCAAAGGAAAGGGCCCATTTGATTTGTATCCTGTTGTGGCCTTGGACAACCGTCAATGCCCACACCACCAACAACTTTAGTTTGATCTGCAAATGTTGTAATTATATATCCTATTTTCACACTCAAGTCCATAATATATATCATGAACAGGGTCTCAGCATTGATCCCTGTGGTACATCATTGGCCGCACACTACCCATCAAAAAGTATTTTAGCAATGCTACCCTCTACTCTTGAGATGCAAGAATGTCCATCGGAGCCCCAACTGCATTATCTCTTCCCTTGCTTCCCATGGCAACCTGGTATAGATCTCATCTGGCCCTGGGGATTTATCACCCCTTGCGTTGCATAACATCCAACAAAAAAAAAGCTGGAGTAATTCAGCGGGACAGGCAGCAACTCTGGAGAGAAGAAATGGGTGATGTTTAGGGTCGAGACCCTTCTTCAGACCCTGCTCCCCATCATCTAATTGTCTCTGTTTTTGTGGAATTGGTGGGTTAGGTTAATAGTGACCCCTGCTGGTATGTCAGTTGAAGTAGGGTTCACATTAGCCAATTAAACTTGTTAAATTGCTGTTTAGGAAGACCAAAAATCCGAAACACTTCTGAAGCTCACTCAGTGGTCTAGAATTAACAGAAAACCTAAGAATTAATTTGTATTATACATGCAACGTATGCAAGTCCTGCAGCCTATTTGATGCCCACACTGTCCCTTTGATTTCCCTAATATCCACATGTTTACCAATCTCTGTTTCGGGTGGCACAGTAGTGCAGCAGTAGAGTTGCTGCCTTACAGTGTCAAAGATCCAGATTTCATCCTGATTTTGGGTGCTGTCTGTTCAGAGTTTATTTGTTCTCCCTGTGACCATGTGGGTTTTCGCAGGGTGTTCCAGTTTCCTTCCACACTACCTAGACACACAGGTTTGCAGGCTAATTGGCTTCGGTAAAAAATGTCCCAGGGGTGTAGGATTGTGGTAATGAATAGGAAGAAATCTGGTCAGTGTGGACTCGGTGGGCCTGTTTCCGTACTGTTTCTTTGAAGAATTAACTCAATGACTGAGCTCCCATAATCTAGTCAAGTTGAATCAAGTCACAGTTATTGACACGTACACAAGTACAGTACAGTACAAGTACAGAGACCAGGGTTCGATCCAGACTTCAGGTGCTATCTGTATGGAGTTTGCATGTTCTCCCTGTGAGCTCATGGGTTTTCTCTGGGTGCTTCAGTTTCCTCCCACATTCCAAACACGTGCAGGTTTGTAGGTTAATTGGTCTCTGTAAATTGTCCCTAATGTGTAGGATAGAGCTAGTATACGAGTGATTGTTGGTCAGCGTGGACTCGGTGGGCCAAAGGGCCCGTTTCCACACTGTATCTCGAAACTAAACTAAAAGGTTGGATTCCACAAGAGATTCATACATTTCACTGTTTTCAATCGAATTTATATGTATTCGTTTGTTTACCTAAATATATTGAAATATTCCACTTAGTTTTTGCTACTTTAAACTTTTAAAATAAAAATGTTTTAGCTTTTTTAAAAAGGTATTAACATTAACTTGCTTTAGCAATTTTTCATGTTTGTGAATGCCAGAGACACCTATAGTTTTTTAACAGTTTTGACAGCTGGTATGGCTGGGACACATCTGTCGAAGCTGGTCAGCAGCTGGATTCTGAGACTAAGCGATCATAACAAAATGTGGCTGGTGTGAGAACCAACATACAGAAAAACTGATGATTCACCATCCAACTATTCAGAATTCCTAATGGTTCAGTGTCTGCTTCACTGGTTTTCTATGCCCCTCTCAATACTACATGCCCTGACGTTGAAAAATCAAAACCACTGCTGATGTTGGAAATCAAATAAAAAAAGGAGAAATGCTGGAAATATTTAGGCTACAACCATGGAAGGTAAACAGAGTTGATGTTTCAGGTTAAAGAACCATTATTAGATCTGGGAAGTTGTCAAGAGAAGCTTGTTAAGATCCAGGGAGGAGCGGGAGGGGGAATGTCTCCAATAACCCACCTTATCTGGCCAATGAGTGAATGGTAGCAGTGAGAAAGAGAGAACCCAAACAAAACAATATTAAAAAGACAAAGAGCTGGCATAACTCAGTGGGTCAGGCAGCATCTCTGGAGGACATGGACAGGCAACATTTCAAATCAGGTCCCTTCTTCTGAATAACAAAACATTGGACTGACTGACAAAAGTCATCTGTGTTTGTTGTCCAGAGATGCTGCCTGATCCGCTGAGTTACTCCAGGACTTTGTGTCTTCTATGATAAACCAGCATCTGCAGTTCCTTGTGTCTACATTCAACAGACAAGAGAAAGTAAGAGTTGCAAAATGTAGAGCAGGAAAATAAGCCTAGCTGTTCAGGACAGGCATGTTTTCCACTCTCTGGGGCAAAAAAACATAAATAAAAGGAAAAATAAAATTAAACAAGCAGGATGAGCCAATATCACAGACAGAGAAATCAAACTACCTGGGGCTTGAATAATCAAGGGCCTTTTAATAATCAAGGATTACGGTGCTCCATTTAATACACCTAAGTTCCCTTCCTTCGTCCTATTTCACTCAATGGGGCATTAGTTCCTGTGCCTCCTTTACACTCATCTGGTTTTGTTTCTGTTCCTCTAAACCCAACAGGGCCCTGGTTTCACGCTATCTTGAAACTTGGTTTATGAAACTCACTGGAGTCTTGTTTCCATAATCCATTTAAACTTCCTGGGTTTAAGGGGAAGTTCATTGTGCTGCATGCCCTGGATTACAAATGACCCAACTTAGAAATTCTCCCATACATTTGTAAAGCATTTTCAAGCATGTAATGATGATAATAAAATGGTTAATATATTTAATGATGACTGGATGCAGCATATATTCCATTAGTTTAATTAAAAGTAATGTTAGGGCAATTATCCAGGACATGAAGAAATTATAGCAAGTGGTTGAAAATACAATATAGGTTATTATAGAAAAACAGATGTTTGTGAATTAACATAGACATTGGTTTATGAACAGTTCACATGGACAGAATCCTAATGTAGTCCAGGGACTATCTGTACTGTGTAACATCCACAAAAATGTATGTTGTAATATTAATCAGAATAAAATCCAACAGTCCAGTCAACCTGGAGAGAATGAATAGGTGATGTTTTGGGTCGAGACCCTTCTTCAGACCAGACCGGAAATGTCACCCCTTCCTTCTCTTCAGAGATGCTGCCTGTCCCGCTGAGTTACTCCAGCATTTTGTGTCTATCTTTGGTTTAAACCAGAATCTGCAGTTCCTTCCTACACAGTCCAGTAAACCTTCCAGTCCAACATTACCAAAGAACCAAGCGTGCCGAATTATCAGATTATTGCTGTATTCCAAGTCTGATGAAATAAGGTTTTTAGTTTAGATTAGAGAAACAGCATGGAAACAGGCCCTTCGGCCCACCAACCAGGGATCCTGCACATGAGAGGCAATTTACAATTTTACCGTAGCCAATTAACCTACAAAGCTGTACGTACGTCTTTGGAGTATGGAAGGAAATCGACGCTCCCTGAGAAAACCCACGGAGCTCACAGAGAACCTACAAACTCCGTACAGACGAGCACCCGGGTCTCTGGCGCTGAATGACAGCAGCTCTACCGCTACGTCACTGTGCCACCCAGCATTGTGGGCAAGTGCGACTTTTAGTCTGTGCCCAGATGGGAGGGATGGGAGATGGGGAGAAGTGAGGGCAAGAGGTACATTACTCAGTGAATGAGTCATGATCATTCTGTTGGCCACCATGCACAATGTTTCGAGAGCCATAATTTAGGATACTTATTGAGGCAGGAGTGTGACAGGTGTCAGTGGAAACTGAACAGAGGATGACTCATTGTCTCCAGCAGAGAACATATCATAAAATCATAAGTTGTTTGTGTGAATACTATGGTTGGTGGTTCAACAGCAAGGTTTAGATCGTATCATAGACCACAAAACAGAAATCAGGTTCTGCAGCATGTTTCCAGCTTCTCATTCTCAGAGTGATCATTATATTAAGGAATAGATGCTAGCAGTCCTCATGGTATAGCAAATCTGAAATTATCAAAACTTTGTAAATGATAGATTCAGCTTTGTTTGGGAAATGTGACTCAATACTGTGAACACAACTGAATTTATATAATTTCTGCCATGTCCCAATGGCTTGATATATTGGGGCAGATCTTCAAATTCGTGAGATCTCCAAATGGATGATCCCGAGACCATACTGCTTCTTGCAGTGCAGTCTTTCACCAGGAAACACATTCCCAGTTCACCACCACAACCCAAGCCACTGTAAAACTGCTCCCAGTCCGTGTGCTCAGTGATGGCGATAGACACTGATGCTAATAAATCCAACCCCAAGGTCCTTTTGCTGTTAAAGCTGTCAATGCTTTGAATGTCCGTGAAAGCCTTTGACAATCATAAACATTCAACATCACTCGGTGTTGTGCCTGGCTTAGCTTAGAGGTACAGTGTGGAAACAGGCGCATTGGCCCATCGAGTCGACACTGACCATCGATCACCCGTATACTAGTTCTATACTCTACACACTGGGGGGCAACACAGAGGCCATTGAACATACAAGACTACACGTCTTTGGGATGTGGGAACAAACCAGAGCATCCAGAGAAAACCCACCCATGCTTCCAGAGTTGATTCCCAAATCTTATATGGCTTGTATTATGTTTAAACAAAAGGCCATGTGTGCTGACAAGAGATGAAGTTTGCAAATAATTCACAGATTATGGCAAGGATGAGCCTTCCACTCAACACCTACAAGACAAAGGCCCTCGACCAAACAGCTCCCTGTGTTCTCCCCGTGACTTGCATGGGGTTTCTCCCACATCCCAAAGACGTACAGGTTTGTAGGTTAAGTGGCTTGGTATAATTGTAATTGTTCCTAGTGTGTGGGATGGCGTTAGCGCCCGGGGATCGCGGGTCGGCATGTACTCGGTGGCTCAAGGGGCATGTTTCCGCGCTGTATCTCTCAACTAAAGTAAAAAGCTCCCGCTGCACAGCATTGCCTTAAATAATAAAGATACACTGTTGTAGATTGGCTATTGCATGTTAGCCAACTAGAATGCTTAGTAATTATAACACCGCCTAATTATAACATTCATAGTGTAAAGGCTCGCCCACTGACTGCCAGTAACAGCAGCAGTGTGAAAATGATATGACCTGCTTGCAAGATCCTGACCTGAATAATAAAGATGCTTGTGCTTCAACCTGTGTGAGTTTGAGCTCTTTACAACTGTCACTCCCTGGAGCCTGTTAAACAGTTCCCAAATTTAGGAAGCCACCACTACGTGAAGGCAAACAATGATAACAAACGGCATCATCTGCAATGTGCTAGCAAAGGCTTTGGTAAAATGAGAAAGGTTTGAAGATCAGGAGCACATAGTCCACCAGGAAGCAGTGATCCCTGCCCTCTTATCTGCTTCCACCTCAAATCACAGGTAAGTTACCACCAAAGCTATCTCTGCTAAATTGTCCGAATCCACTGGATGGATGCGAGTCAACAGGTGTTCTTTCTCCCCGGTCACCTCCCCAACACTGAGCAACTAGTTACAGACCACACTGTTCACATCCCCAGCACCAAATTCTGTGATTACAAATTAAACATCTTATTGCTGGCAGTTTATTTTCCTTCATTTTGGGTCAAATCCAAGTCACACTGAGAGAATATCCAAAACCGATTGTCTTTGGCAGCATCTTGTAAAATCTTACAGAGCTTTGTGGGCGACACATTAACTAGCCAGTGTATCCTCCCACCAATCTCCTATCCAGTGCTTCTACTGTTGCTGATGGATGTGACGGTGCCCTTGATAAGGCCATTTCTTGTGTGTGTATTTCAGAGTTAACTCGTAAGTCTCAGGAATAATCTTTACAGTCTTGTTGATGCTTTGTATTGGGTGTAGCTTGCAGATTTTCTTTAGTGATCAGAGATCACTTTTCATAAGTTCATGAGTTGTAGGTTCAGAATTAAGCCATTCGGCCCATCAAGTCTAGTCTGCCATTCAATCATGGCTGATCTATCTTTCCCTCTCAAACACTCTCTTAATTATTTCCCAGCTTTTGGAAAGAGGCAACAATCTTTTCCTCACTCGCATCTTAAAAAAAAAATCCATTAGAAGTTAGTTTACCTTTTGATGTTTCTGAAAGCCCAGGAATGTAATTGACCTCCAGTTCATCACAGCATGGAATTTTACAAACTTGACTGCTACTGCCATGTTGTGTCTTGTTCCTTGAACTCTGCTTCCAGATCACACTTTAAAACTCAAGACTTGGATTTATTCCCAAACTCCAGACCATATGCTGCTGAAAAATATCATGTGTGATTTCTGTACAGAATGTAATACACTAATAGGAACTTGAGGGGAAACTTCTTTACACAAAGGGTGGCAGGTGTATGGAATGAGCTGCCAGAGGAGGTAGTTGAGGCAGGTACTATCGCAATGTTTAAGAAACATGTAGACAGGTACATGGATAGGACAGGTTTAGAGGGATATGGGCCAAGTGCAGGCAGGTAGGACGAGTGTAGATGGGGACATGTTGGTCGATGGGCCTGTTTTCACTCTGTATGACTCTACTGATTAATGATGTACAATAATTATTGACCTATACTTTCATCTTTAAACATAGATCCCTTTTCATTCATGTAACTTTATAACATGGGTCACACTGCAAAATAAACCCATATTGAAATAATTCACATAATTAAAAGAAAGACTAATGAGGTGTTCAGAATGAGGTAGAGAGACCCCAGGAGCTGAGACGTTGGCAGGGATTGGTTCACAGTGGGATTGATTCTGTGTGGAGAGTTTTGCTTGGCGAGCTTCCTAATATCATGGAGAAAGATTGGAGTGGAAGGGAAACAGCAAAGAGATTGGATCACTAGAAAGGGCTGTTGGAGGGGCAAGGAAAAGCATTCTTAGCCCACAGGCCATGCTAACGAACCAATCACCCCAATCCATCAGGCCCGACCCCCCCCCCTTCAGCTGCCTACCTTCCCGAGCCTTGGGCAGCATGTGCTCCAAACTATACAGCACAGAACCTCATCTAAATCTCCTATTACCCAAATATTAGAAGGAGCATCTGCTCGGGCAGGCATTCATGGAGCCAACTGAAATTCAACAATGAAACAAATATCTGTTCAAGATTATGGTCTTCTTTACAGTTAAGTGGATGTGTGCTCTGACCTGCTCTCCAGATACCCAGTCATTGGTTGCGAAGTAAAGAGCCTGTTCATGTATCCATTTTCAAAATAATTTATCCCAAGTTGTCCATTGATTTCCAGAGCGAATTCCAGTTGAGTAGAACAAATTTATCAAGACCCATTCCTTCTCTCCAGTGATGCTGCCTGTCCCGCAGAGTTACTCCAGCATTTTGTGTCTATCTTCGGTTTAAACCAACATCTGCAGTTCCTTCCTGCTCAAAGGTGATGTGAAAACATAAACATCAAACTCCGTATAAACATCAAAACGTAAGTTCAATAACAGCAGTGTTTGTGTAGTTTCTGAAATTATGACCCCATGGATTCTATTTATTTATTTATTTACAGAGCAAGTCGTGGGTGCCTGGAACACGCTGTCAGGGATAGTGGTGGAAGCAGATACAAAAGTGGAGGTAAAAAGACTTATAGACATGTGGATATGCAGCGTATGGAGAGATAGGGATCATGTGCAAGCAGAGATGATGAACTTAGCATCATATTTGGCTTAGACTTCGAGGGCCTGAGTGCCCATCACTTCCGTAAGCTTGTGCAATGTAAGAGTGATGCTGTCACAGACAGTCATGGGTGCAACTTTAACTTCTGTGCACCCAACTGGTGACTTTCAGGATGACTGCAAACCACCAAAAGATCAACGATTATTGCTAGGTTGGGTAATTAGTCACAAAGTGTTTGGCATTTAGGTGATTAAGTTACTTTCTCGGGATCCTTGCACTGACAGTTATCAGACACAAACCCCAGTGGATCTGCTTCACAGGAAATATTGTCGATTTGTGTCTGAGTTTTAATTCTTGTTGTTGTCTAATTAACCAACATCAGTGCTATTTTTTTTTTAAATGGCTTGGTAAATCAATCCAGCAGCCACATATTTACTGTCTGTCTCAAGCCAATGTCGTTTTCTCAAGTCAAGCATTAAAACATGGACCCTGCGAATGCAGGTCAGCATTTCCCTTTGCACCAGATTTATTTCAATAGTACTGTTTGTAAACAATCAGATAAGTACATTACTGCCCTATCTGTCATATGCAGAGCTGTCTTTGCTCACTTCTGATTTTGCTCAGGATCCAGTCTTACCGCATTATTTATTCAACTCTCTGAATTTCTCTCGGGCATCAAGGCAACATTGTCTGAGTTGAGGATTTTGGCTACTCCAGAAGGCTTGTGGTGTCTAATGAGAGTTCACAGGTACACAGCAAAGTAAAGCAAAACACAGCAAAGTCCGACATACAGTCACAGTACATATTAGTGTTGCTGGTTCAAGGATAAACATTAATTCAGGACTGCAGAGAGCACGCAATATGCTTTGACTCTTTCATTAAGTGTAGTTTAGTGTCTATGTTGGTCCTCTTATATTTAGCTATAAGACTAATGCTTGAATGCAACGCTTTATATAGGATTTATACATGACGAAAAGATACAGCTTATATCAGCCCAAAAGGTCAAGTCACTCACACCCCGATAACCCCGCTTTATTCCTGCCATCAGTCATTTGTGTCTACTTGACTGCAGCTCTCTTTAGGACTCCTTCCTCTGAGTCAGAATGTTGTGGGTCCAGAACCAACTTCAGACTGTCTAGTTCAGAACCAATTTCAGGGCAGCACCACGATACATCGGTCGAGTTACTGCCTTCCAGGACCAAATATCCAGGTTCAATCCTTAGTACGGGAACTGGCTATATGGAGTTTGTATGTTCTCCCTCTGACGTACGTGGCGTTTTTCTGGGACGTTCAGTTTCCTCCCACATTCCAAAGACAGACAGGTTTGTAAGCTACTTGCCTTGGTAAAATTGTAAATTTGCCCTAGTGTGTGTAGGTAGGTGTTAGTATGTGAGAATCACTGGATAGCATGGACTCGGTCGGCCAAAGGGCCTGTTTCTGCACTGTATCTAACCTAAAGATGGGATAGCAGCATATTTGGTAAGTGGTGAAATCATTGCACAAAGTCAGCATGGATTTACGAAAGGTAAATCATGTCTGACGAATCTTGTGGAATTTTTCGAGGATGTAACTAGTAGCGTGGATAGGGGAGAACCAGTGGATGTGGTGTATCTGGACTTCCAGAAGGCTTTCGACAAGGTCCCACATAAGAGATTAGTATACAAACTTAAAGCATACGGCATTGGGGGTTCAGTATTGATGTTGATAGAGAACTGGTAAACAGGAAGCAAAGAGTAGGAGTAAACGGGCCTTTTCACAATGGCAGGCAGTGACTAGTGGGGTTCCGCAATGCTCAGTGCTGGGACCCCAGCTATTTACAATATACATTAATGATCTGGATGAGGGAATTAAAGGCAATATCTCCAAGTTTGCGGATAACACTAAGCTGGGGGGCAGTGTTAGCTGTGAGGAGAATGCTAGGAGACTGCAAGGTGACTTGGATAGGCTGGGTGAGTGGGAAAATGTTTGGCAGATGCAGTATAATGTGGATAAATGTGAGGTTATCCACTTTGGTGGCAAAAACAGGAAAACTGACTATTATCTAAATGGTGGCCGATTAAGAAAAGGGGAAATGCAGCGCGACCTGGGTGTCATGGTACACCAGTCATTGAAAGTAGGCATGCAGGTGCAGCAGGCAGTGAAGAAAGCAAATGGTATGTTAGCTTTCATAGCAAAAGGATTTGAGTATAGGAGCAGGGAGGTTCTACTTCAGTTGTATAGGGTCTTGGTGAGACCACACCTGGAGTATTGCGTACAGTTCTGGTCTCCAAATCTGAGGAAGGACATTATTGCCATAGAGGGAGTGCAGAGAAGGTTCACCAGATTGATTCCTGGGATGTCAGGACTGTCATATGAAGAAAGACTGGATAGACTAGGTTTATACTCTCTAGAATTTAGGAGATTGAGAGGGGATCTTATAGAAACTTACAAAATTCTTAAGGGGTTGGACAGGCTAGATGCAGGAAGATTGTTCCCGATGTTGGGGAGGTCTAGGACAAGGGGTCACAGCTTAAGGATAAGGGGGAAATCCTTTAGGACCGAGATGAGAAGGACTTTTTTCACACAGAGAGTGGTGGGTCTCTGGAACTCTGCCACAGAGGGTAGTTGAGGCCAGTTCATTGGCTATATTTAAGAGGGAGTTAGATGCGGCCCTTGTGGCTAAGGGGATCAGAGGGTATGGAGAGAAGGCAGGTACGGGATACTGAGTTGGATGATCAGCCATGATCATATTGAATGGCGGTGCAGGCTCGAAGGGCCGAATGGCCTACTCCTGCACCTAATTTCTATGTTTCTATGTTTCTATGTTAAAGAAAAAGTAGACTGACATTGTATGGGAAGTGCTGAATTGCTGGTCTAGCATTGGTCAAATAGGACATTAAACTTACTCTCCCCAATGGATGTAAAGGGTCCTCAGGCACCATATGGAAAATTGTTCAATATTTATCCACCAAACAACCTAACTAAAACAGATAATCTGATTGCTGCCTAATGTGTGCGGACTTCCTTATGGACAAAATGGTTTCCATACTTCCTTGGACAGAAACATTGAGGAAATGGGCAGGAGGGAACTGCAGATGCTATTTGAAATAGAAGATAGAAAAAGAAAATGCTGGAGTAACTGAGCAGGTCAAGCAGCATCTCTGGAGATAAAGAATAGATGTTTCGGGTCAGGACGTCGGAAGAAGGGGTCCAACCTGAAACATCACCTATTATTTTTCTCCAGAGATGCTGCCTGATCTGCTGAGTTACTCTAGCATTTTGTGTCTAACATTGAGGAAATGTTGAACAACCTTGGATTGTTTCCTCTGGAATGCCAGAGTTTGAAGGGAGAAATATATAGCAGTAGTATATATTTTATGTCGAACATGTAAAACAAAAACAGTTAAAAACAAAGCAAAATAACAATAAAATGAAATGCACAATAAACCTATACACAACTCATTGAATAACTCTCATAAACATCACAAATTAAATCTTACATGTTCGAAAAGGAGTAGGAGGAAGTATACACTTATTTATTCCTACCCCTTCTCCGCTACTCATCAATTAATTCACCAACTTTATCTCATCTACATATATACACATACCAAACATATACATACTTACATATATCCATACATAAGCCACATACATACATATATAACGCATATGCACGCACGCAAACATACATATATACAGTTTATATACAATTATCCAAATTCTACATACAACGTGAATATCACACTGTGTCAATAAACTAAAACTTCACCGTCATCACAGCTCTTCCTCATTCTTATACCTCTGGAAAAAAATTTTTTTCCCCAGAGGTATATAATTATGAGTGGCATAGATAAAGTAGACAGTCTCAGGGGAAATGCAGAGAACTTCAATCCCTAACACCATGTTTTCAGATTACTATTATAGCATTGACCAGTCAGTAACAATTCTCTGGAAACTTGACCGTATATTTCCAAATGGGATGTCAGTATGTGGTCCAGAATTTTGATTTGAGGGCCAGCTGCGATGATATAATCTGAGTCACACGGGACCGGGACCCCTATCATTAAGTTGCGCATTTAACCTCAATTGTTCTGGTCCATGCTCCTTCCAACTCCTGCAATGGAACCAATCCTGCACGCTCACCAATGTTCCTCCTGATCACCCGATCTCACGGCATGCTGATCTAATGAGATAGGTTGGAAGATCAGGATTGCATCCTTACTTTAGAGAGACCCATTCAGAGGTCTGATGACAGCAGAGAAGAAACTGCCTAAATCTGGTGGTTTATGCTTTCAAGCTCTTATATCTTCTGCCTGGGGTGCAAGAGATCTTTGATTATGTTGGCCACTTTCCCAAGGCAGCATGAAGTGTAAATGGAGTCAATGTAGGGGAGGTCGGTTTGTCTGTTGGATTGGGATGCGTCCACAACTCTGCAATTTTCTGTCGAAGAGCAGTTGCCAAGCCAAGTTGCAATGCACCCCTTAGGATGCTTTCTATCTTGTATCTGAAGAAATTGGTAAGAATCATTGGGGACATGTCGAATTTCCAGAGTCTTCTGAAGAAGTGGAAGCATGGTGTAATTTCTTGACCGTAGTTTCAAAGTCGTTGGTCCAGGACACATTGTTGGTGATATTTATGTCAGGAACCTGAAGCTAACAACCATCACTGCTTCAGCTCCATTGATCCTGACTAGGGTGTGCAGACCACTCGGTTTTCCTGAAATCAATGACTAGCTCTTTCGTCTTCCTGACTCAAGTAGATTTGACGAAGGGGGTGTCAATGTGAGAGAAGAGGTGCACAAAATGGAACGGCGTATCCATTGTGTAGGGTGAATTGTCATATAGAGCGATATTTAAGGCTATACATCAGACCTGGTGTGGAAGGTGGCATAGCAGTGCAGTTGGAACAGATAAAGAAAAACTGAGGGAATGGAATTTAATACAGGAAAACTATACAGGACACCCTATACAGGGGGGGGTTGCACTGTGGTGCATTAGTAGAGTTGCTGCCTTACAGTGCCAGAGATCCCGGTTAGATCCTGACGACCCGGTGCTGTCCGTACAGAGTTTGTACGTTCTCCCTATGTCAGTGTGGGTTTTCCCCAGGTGCTCTGGTTTTCTTCCACACTCCAAAGACATAGAGGTGTGTAGGTTAATTGGCTTTGGTAAAAATTGTAAATAGTCCCTGGTATGTAGGATACTACCAGTGTACGGAGATCACTGGTTGGCACGGACTCGGTGGGCCCTGCTTATGTGCTATAGCTCTAAACTAAACTAATTTCCTTTAAAATTTATCCATTGCTTCAATAACTTTGTTGGAATACAGAGATTGCATTGATTGCATTCAGTCAATGCTGATGAGCACTTAACTTGGAGGGAGACTTTAATGGCTGAGGAGCCAGCATTTGCTGCTTTGTGTTTTCATGAATGTTCCCCTGGCCTCTGATCGTCAAGCTGCAACAATCTACTGCGTGTATCTGGCACCACCTGGTGGTCTTCTCAGGCTGATTGCTGCAAACTTCAGTTCCAGAGCGTGTAATGGAGGGAGTGGTGCTTGCTGCTATGGTAGTCAGGTCATTTGTTATTAAACAGCAAGTGCCAACAAAATAACAACAGTTAGAGATCATGAGATCAATTAGTGTTTGGGGAGGCCTATTTCCTGGTTTCTGCGGAACTGTTCTTCCGTGGGGTTGAAGAGAGACTGCAGATGCTGGAATCTTGAGCAAAACACAAAGTGTTGGAGGAACACATTAGCTAAAAGCCAATGGCATGTTGGCCTTCATAACGAGAGGATTTGAGTATAGGAGTAAAGAGGTCCTTCTGCAGCTGTACAGGGCTCTGCTGAGACCACATCTGGAGAATTATGTGCAGTTTTGGTCCCCTAATTTGAGGAAGGACATCCTTGCTATTGAGGCAGTGCGGCGTAGGTTCACGAGGTTAATCCCCGGGATGGCGGGACTGTCAAATGAGGAAAGATTGGAAAGACTGGGCTTGCATTCACTGGAATTTAGAAGGATGAGAGGGTATCTTATAGAAACGTATACAATTATAAAAGGACTGGACAAGCTAGATGCAGGAAAAATAATCCCAATGTTAGGGGAGTCCAGAACCAGGGGCCACAGTCTAAGAATAAAGAGGAGGCCATTTAAAACTGAGATGAGAAAAATTTCTTCACCCAGAGAGTTGTGAATTTGTGTAATTCTCTGCCACAAAAGCCAGTAGAGGCCAATTCACTGGATGAATTTAAATGAGAGTTAGATACAGCTCTAGGGGCTAGCGGAATCAAGGGATATGGGGAGAAGGCAGGCACGGATTACTGATTGCGGATGATCAGCCATGATCACAATGAATGGTAGTGCAGGCTCCTCCTGCACTTGTTTTCTATGGTCAGAAACCTACTGGAGTCTCCACATTAATACAGAGGTTACTTGAGCAGATCAGAGGCTAGGTATCTCGAGGCAAGCACCTGAAAACTGTACAACCTATGTAAATTTAAGTGCGTCGTTAGAAGTGTGATGGAATGAACTCCATTCGTCTTGACATATATACCAATACTCCAACAGTACTCAATAAGACAATACCATCCAGACCAGGGGAATTTACTGGATAAGCACATCACCCACCAACACAAACATTAATTCGCTCCAACAGTAGCAAAGCATGGTTTCAATGTGTATCACCTGCTGAATGCACCTCAGTTATTCATACAGACTCCTCCATCAGCACCTTCCAAAACATGCCAACTCCACCACCAAGGATAATGGCAGTAGGCCAATTTCAAGTACCACCATTGCCCGTTCAGTTCATCTAATATCCTCCCATGGAAATTTATTAGCATTCTTCATCATCATTGGGTCTAAATCCTGGAAGTATCTCTCCATTGTACACTGAGTAAGAGTCTATGTCCTAGAAGATAGCTCACCCTCACCTTTACAAGGTGAGTTAGGAACAGGCAACAAGTGCTGGTCATTCTGCTGACACTTAACTGGAGTGGCCGGATGTTCTCCCCATCAGAGCAGTGAATTGTAAGAGGACATGAGAAAGCAATGTTCAAAATCATAAAAGATTTTTTGATTGGGTAAATACAGATGAACTTCTTCTGTCCAGAAGGCTCAGTAACAAGAGGACGTGGATTCATGACTGGGACAGAAAGAGTTACTGTATGTTTTGTGCAATAATCTGATATGACCTGAAGCAGTGCAGGGAAAGAGCAAGAGAACAGAACTAATGTAAAACTATTTCAAAAAGTCGTCTCTCTTGCATTTTACAAATCCTTAAGGGCCTGTCCAACTTGGGCGTCATTTGCGCCTCATTTACGCGTCATGCAGAAAATTGGTCGATGCGTCGTGACGCGCGCATAGCGAGGCGTGGAATCGCATGTAGTGGCACGCAGTATCGCGCAGCGCTCCAGGATTCCGTAGTGTACCGAAATCATCGTCGGCCACCCGCGTGACGTATCACTTACGCACGCTGACGCATTGGCTACGTATGCTGATGCATTGGCGTCGCACACTGTGTCGCATGGTGATGCATGGTTACGTCAACGCGAGTCAACATCCGTAAACATACGACGCCGCGCACCGCCCATACGCAGTCGGCACGCCTTTTACGCGTCATGTAACCTCTAACCTCGTCCACACAGACCTCTTCCTGGGTTTCTTGCTAGCCTTTCTTACTGTACTCATGCCTGGCTGATCCGTAAGTATGAGGGCTGCTGCTAACAGAAGTCTCTGTTGTTGCTGTAGCAATAACATTTGTAGTTCTTCCATGATGGTCATGATGCAGAATAGGGAAGCAGGGTATTCTAATGACGTCACGTGCACCAGACAGCTTTGCTGACGCATGATGATGCATGATAACGCGTGATTTGAGCGCAACAATCGCGCGACCGTGGCGCGTCAGTCACTCCCGGCCTGTCGCGCAAATGATGCCCAAGTGGGACAGGCCCTTTAATCATGACTCCATTCTTTTGAACTTCAGGCATTTTCTTTGCAGAGGATACAAAATAATTTAAATTTTACTATACTTGAAGGGTAACATTAAACACCCAATTATAAACATAAATGTATGATCTGAACATGTTTATTAATGATTGAGCAAAACCCACCCTGAGCGCTTGTATTTGTGCACTTTTTTCCCCAAAAGAAGGTTTGTGGATATTTGCCAGATAATGATTCATCAGTACAATTATTAGGTTAAGGAAGAACGCTCTACATCTACTCACTCAAAAGAGCTATTCATTAAGTTGTTTAAATATTGCTGTACTGTTACACATATAATTGTTTTCTAGCCATAATGTTTGCTTCTAATTAGTTTCTTTAAATATAGTGTTACAATATCCTGAATGTGACAGTCTCACAACACACTGCTTTTCAAAAGTGACTGGAGGATATGATGGACAACACCTGCCAGGTACATGCAGGAGGCTTATTGTTCATCTCCTCACCTGCTATCACATACAAGCTTTCAAAGTTCTATTCATAGGCAACACCGATATACTCTGATCATAAGTGTTTTGGGAAAGATCCAGTTATAGCTGCAACATCTGAACAAAAAACTCATAAATCAAAATCCCATTCTATCCTGCCCTTTCCCTGAAGGCCATCCTAAAGTGTTCAAGGTAATAGCTGAGTGTGAAGTGTGATCATTTATTTTCAGAGCTGAAGTAATGAACAAACTTCTGCGTGTCCAAAATACTATTTGTCTTTGATTAACTAAGAACTACGCCAGTAATTTGTAAATTTAAACCCAGTGCTTCCGTTGAATTGTTGCATGAAAAGTTCTATGTTTATCTCTCAAAGGCACAAAAAATCATGGGCTTTTTCCTCTGTCATAATTTCACCACACGGAACATGTTCTTTGAAGAACAAGAAACTGCAGATACTCAAAGCAAAACCAAAGTGCTGGAGGAACTCATTGGGTCAGGCAGCATCTGGGTAAGGAATGGACAGATGACGTTTCAGGTCGGGGCCCCTCTTGAAACTATGGTTGGAAAGCTGGAAAAGAGAGATGGGAGTGGTGCAACGCCTGGCAAGCGATAGATGGATGCAGGTTGGGGGGGGGGGGGGGATTAGCAGATGGAGAGAGTGACAAAGGCTAAAGATGAAAAGAAGGCAAAAAGGTGTCAGATAAGGAAGGAAAAGGAGTGAAATGTACATCCAGATGTAGTGAAATGCAAAGAAGAGGATGGGAAGGGAAAGAGTCAAAAGTTTTTAATTGGCATATCATATGTATCAAAAATAAAATCATGAAATTCGTGCTTGCAGCAGCATAACAGGTTTGTAAACCGTATTCAGTTAGTGCAAAAAAGCCCATGGATTCTCAGTCTTCCTCTTCAATAAGACAAACACATTTTCTGTATACCACTGAAGTCATGAAAAATGTTTTTTAAAGTTATTTTTTCCCCATCGGCTTGAAGGAAACTAATAGTGTGAAATATTACAAACATTCATGTTTAAGAAAGAACTGAAGATGTGGGAAAAATCGAAGGTAGACAAAAAATGCTGGTGAAACTCAGCGTGTGTGGCAGCATCCATGGAGAGAAGGAATTGGCGACGTTTCGGGTCAAGACCCTTCTTGCTATTATTCATGTCTGTGGCATCATGACAGTGGGGATTCCTCAATAACTTTAATGACCTATTTGGCTGCACCTTCCTAAATGGTTTCTTATGCACCCTTTAAACTATACAGCAGTGACATAAACCTATTTGCAAATCATTATGCGTGATTAACCTAAAATCAATAGTGCAGAAAATTCTCAAAGCGATTATAAAAGAAGAGGCAACAGGACACTCAGAGATTCTCAATGGAATTAGAAGTCAACTTTGATTGATGAAAGGGAAATCGCGTTTGAAGATTCTACCGGAGTTTTTTTTGTGAGTGTAACCAAGAGAACAGATAAGTGAGAACCAGTAAGAGTGGAAGGTAAGCAAAAATGCTGGAGAAACTCAGCGGGTGAGGCAGCATTTATGGAGCGAAGGAATAGGTGCCTTCAGGTCGAGAACCTTCAGACTAATGGAGAAACTCAGCGGGTGAGGCAGCATCTATGAAGCGAAGGAATAGGTGACTTCGGGTCGAGACTTCAGTCTGAAGAAATGACCTATTCCTTCGCTCCATAGATGCTGCCTCACCTGCTGAGTTTCTCCAGCATTTTTGTCTGCCTTAGATTTTTCCAGCATCTGCAGTTCCTTCTTAACCAGTCAAAGTGGGGTACTTGGGTTTTCACAGATCTTTTGCTAAAGTCCCACAAATAAAGGTTAGTGGGCAAAATTCAGTTTCAGTTTCAGTTTAGTTTATTGTCAAGTATACCAATATACAGAGAAAAACTTTTTTGCGTGGTATCCAGTCAGTAGAAAGACAATACACGATTACAATCGAGCCATACAGTGTATTTACAGTATATTACAGTACAGTACAAGGGAATGACGTTTAGTACAAGGTAAAGCCAGCAAAGTCAGATCAGGGAAAGTCCGAGGGTCGCCAAAAAGAGAGCTCAGCATTTCTCTCTGGTTGTGGTAGGATGATTCAGTTGCCGGATAACAGCAACTGCATAAGCATAAAGCTTATTGGATTGGGTACAATTTATTGGCATGGATTCAAAATTGATTGACTGACAGAAAACACAGAGTAGGAATAAATGGGTCGTCCTAAGTGTGGCATGAGGTAATTAAGATATAGTGCAGAAATTAACGTTTGGACCTCAGCCTGTAATAAATGCAGCAAACAATAAAGAAGACAAGTGGTATACTGGCATCTATAGCGAGAGGATTTCATTGCAGGAGCAAGGGTGTCAGGCTACAATTTACACTGTTTTTGTTATACATCAGTTGGTGTTCTTGTGCAGTTTATATCGTCTTATCCAAGAAGAGATTTAGAATCATAGCACCATACAGTGCAGAAACAAGCCCGCTGATACCAACCATCAAAGTGCCCATCAAGACTAGTCCCATTCACCAGCACTTGCTCCAGTTCCTTCAATGCCTTGGTAATTCAAGTGCTCATCCATCTACCTTGTAAGAGTACCTACTTGTCATAGGCGACCATAATAATACACAACACAGATTCTGGGATGGTGGGATTGCAGTAGGAGGAAAGACTAAGTAACATAGGCTTACATTACTAGAATTTAGAAAAATAGGAAAAGATGTAATTGAAACTTTCAAAATTCTGAGAGGGCTATACAGTCTTAATGTTGATGGGGGAGGATTTTTTTCTCTGGCTGGCAGTGGTGGGATTGTTGAGGGTTGGGGGGTCACAGTCTCAAACCACAGGGGAAGAGATTTAGAACTGATATGGGAGAATTGTTTTCACCCAGAGTGAGGCGGGGGTGGGTGAATGCCTAGCAAGTGATAAATGGATAGACAGAAAATGCTAGAGTATATCAGCGGGTCAGGCAGCATCTCTGGAGAAAAGGAATAGATGATGTTTCGGGTCGAGACCCTTCTCCTACACAAGTGATAAGCGGATGCAGGTGAATGGGGGGCAATGACAGATGGGTGGAGTAAGTGAAAACACAGGAGGTGAAAAGTAGACAAAAGGGAGTCAGATAAAGAAGAGGAGAACCAAAATGAAAAGCTAAAGGGAGCTACATGAATGGAAAGGGACACATGCAAAGTAGAAAGGAAAAAAAAGGGGGTCTCAGGGATGGGATGTGAGTGTATCGAGGGGTAAGACAGTGGCGGTCCCAGTAATGCAGCGGTAGAGTTGCTGCCCTACAGCGCTTACAGCACCGGAGACCCGAGTTCGATCCCAACTATGGGTGCTGTCTGTATGGTGTTTGTAAGTTCTCCCCGTGACCACGTGGTTTTTCTCTGAGATATTCGGTTTCCACCCACACTCCAAAGACGTACAGGTATGTAGGATAATTGGCTGGTGTGTGTGTAAATTGGCCCTAGTGTGGGTAGGATAGTGTTAAAGTGCAGGGATCGCTGGTCGGTGCGGACTCGGTAGGCTGAAGGGCCTGTTTCCCTGCTTTATCTCTAAACCACACTAAAGTATGGAGAATAGGGTGGTAGAAGATGGTCATCTCTTGTAATTTTCACATACCTCCATCCGGTCACCCTTTAGCCTCCTTTGTTCCAAGTAAAACAAACCCGTCCTACCTAATCTCTCTCCATAACTAAAGTCCTCCAATCTGGGCAACTTCCCAATAAATTTTTGATACACTCCCGACAGTAGACCACATCCTTCCTACTGCGTGATGACTAGAACTGCACACAATACGGCAAGTATAGTCTAACCAGTGTTTTATACGTAAATTTGCAATATTACATCCTAACTTTTGTACCCTATGCCCAAACCTATGAAGGCATGTTTGCCAAATGATTTCTTCACTGCTCTATATACCAGTGTTACCAGATGGACTTGAACCCTCCCAAGTCATCGACATTCCATCGTGCCCTACCCATTACTATATCTCTCCTACCCCCTATTTGATTTCCAAAAATGTATCAACAGGATGTCCAAGGAAAACAACCCAAGATTCTCCAGTTCAGTCAGATGTCTGAATTCCCTGACCCTTCGAACCATTCTAGTCAGTTGTTATGTACCCTCTGGAGAGTTTTCGCATCCCTGATAAAGTTATATGACCAGAATTGGATAAAATATTTCAGCCATGGTCAGACTGGAGTTTTAAGTGGCTTTAGCCTAACTTTCTTGCCTCTATAAAGCCCAAGATCCCACATCCTTTATTAACCACAACCTCACCAACTCTTGCCACTACATTTACACCCACACTCTCTACTTCTGCACATTTTAATGAAAAATGCTGTATAGTGTATAGTGCCTCTCATTATTTTTTTTGCCAAAAATAAAGAGGTTTCCTACATTCACAGAAGGCTGTGGAGGCTAGGTCAATGGATATCTTTAATGCACAGATAGATAGATTCCTGATTAGTATGGGTGTCAGGGGTTATGGGGAGAAGGCAGGAGAATGGGGTTGAGAGGGAAAGATGGATCAGCCGTGTTTGAATGGTGGAGTAGACTTGATGGGCCGAATGGCCTAATTCTGCTCCTATAACTTATGAACTTATTTTCAGCTGGGCAATTGAAGGTTATGTTTCGGCCTATGTTTTCTTGGTCTTCCTATCCACTGACAACAGAACATTCAAATGTTTGCTTACGACTCCACCTAGTTAGATCCAACCAGTTATTTGGGAATGGATGTCATTTACATGGAGCACACTCAATGACAAATCTCTATTATTAGTCTTGGGATTGTAAATAATAATTTGTAATGTATCTAATTTTAAAGATGGAATGATAATTGCATGATTCTCAGATTTCATGAGAATAAAACATTGATTAAGACTTGCTTCCCACAGTCACTGGTCCCAGCTAATATTCCAGCAACACAGTAACACAGATAGTAGAGCTGCTGCCTCACAGCTCCAGAGATCCGGGTTCAAACCTGACCTCAGATGTTGTCTCTGTGGAGTTTACACGTTGTCCCTGGGGCTGCGCGGGTTTCCTCCTGCATCCCAAAGACGAATGGGTTTGTTGGTTAATTGGCTGCTGCAAATTCCCCCAATTTCGTAGAGAATGGATGCAAAAGTGGGATAACACAGAACTAATGTGAACGGGAGAACAGCATGCATTCGGTGGGCTGAAAGGCCTGTTTCCATGCTGTACCTTTCACTCAATATTCCATCAACAGCTACCCAAGCAGCTAAGTTTCAAACAAAAAAAGTGCTGTGTCTTCAAAAATGTCATCCATTGAGCTACGATTTGCAGTTAAATGTGCAGCAAATTTCCTGTTACTTGATGTGAGATCACTGTGGTTGGAATGTGTTGACTATGTTTCATTTTGACTATGACACAGGAAAGCAGGGCAGGAAGATTTCCAAAGCTACGCAAAAGAATTAAGTTGAAAGATGAATGAGGAAGTGGGGGGCCAGTCATGGGATCTGATCGCTGTGTGAATTTGAATGAGCTGCACAGAGATTAGAGCTGTAGATGTGCCATTTTAATTCAGCAGGACAAGCAAGCATTCGGGAAGGATTGCTTTTGGAAAATTCTGAAAAGTATCCCTCTAACTCAAAGTACAGTAAGCTTTTATACTCTTTCTGCACAAAGATAACAACGGGTGATCAAATAAAGCTTCAAGTTAATCATGTTTAAGAAAGAACTGCAGATGCTGGAAAAATCGAAGGTAGACAAAAATGCTGGAGAAACTCAACGGGTGAGGCAACATCTATGGAGCGAAGGAATAGGTGACATTTCAGGTCAAGACCCTTCTTCAGCATTTTGGTCTACCTTCAAGTTCATCATTTCAGGTGCGGACAATTTACTCCACAGAATTGACAATGGGAGCACATCTAGACTGACAAAAATACATCTGCATATTCAAACACATTTTTGGGAATACACAGCAAACTGCAGATTCCGGAATCTTGAGCAGAACACAAACAACTCGACGGCTCAGGCGTCACCGAGGGAAGAAATAGACAGGAGAAGTTTTGGGTCAGGACCCTACTTCCAACTGATTGGAGTGGGAGGTGGGGGGGGGGTGGGGAGAAAGCTGGAAAAAGAGTGGATAAAACCTGGCAAGTGATAAATAAATACAGGTGAAAGGGATGTGGTGGGGGTAAGGGTTTATTGGCAGATGGGTAGAGTAAATGACAAAGGCTAGAAAAGGAGACAAAAGTGTGTCAAATAAGGAGAGGAATGGAGAAGTGAAATGCAGAGCTGGAGGGGGGGATGTGGGTAGAGGTCGACGGGGCGATGGGAAAGGGGAGATCATAGGGAAATTGCGGACGGGGAGGGAGATGAGTGTAAGAAGGATAAATTATTTCTGCATTTTCAGTTTTTGTTTCAGATTTACAGTATTCAAATTTTTTTTTTGATTTTCTCCTTTGAAACAATGTTAGGTACAAAATCATGTACAACAGAGCCAATTACAGCTGTAACCATATGAACATCGAGATGCAGCAGATACTCCTAAATCTTGGAATGTGCATTCAACAACATTGAACACACTTGAGTCACTCCCTCTTCTCCCCTCTCCCATCGGGCTGAAAGGTACAGAAGTGTTAAAACGCACACCTCCAGATTCAGCTATAGTTTTTTCACAGCTGTTATCAGGCAACTGAGCCATCCTACCAACAACTAGAGAGCAGTCCTGAACTACTATCTATCTAATTGGAGACCCTCGTGCTATCTTTGATCGGACTTGACTGGCTTTATCTTGCATTAAACGCTATTCACATGATTCCCTTTATCACGTATTTGTGCACTGTGGATAGCTCGAGTGTAATCATGTATTGTCTCTCGGGGGTTACACAAAAAGCTGGAGAAACTCAGCGGGTGCAGCAGCATCTAAGGAGTGAAGGAGATAGGCGACGTTTCGGGTGTCTCTCTGCTGACTGGTTAGTGAATGAATGAATGAATAAGTTTATTGGCCAAGTATGTTCACAGACAAGGAATTTGGCTTGGTGCTCCGCTTGCAAGTGACATCATGACATACAGTGACAATTAAGAATGACACGTAAAACATTAAACATTAGAAATAAAACATTATCGATTAAACGTGAATTAAATAAAATACCAGAACAAAAGGAGGCTACAGATTTTGGTTATTGAATAGAGCTACTACTCGTGGAAAAAAGCTGTTTTTATGCCTCGCTGTGGCAGCTTTGATAGTTTGGAGTCGCCTTCCAGAGGGAAGTGATTCAAAGAGTTGTGGCCAGAGTGAGAGGGGTCAGAGATGATCTTGCCCACTCGTTTCCTGGCCCTGGCTGTGTGCAGTTCGTCAATGGAGGGAAGGTTGCCGCCAACAACCTTCTCAGCTGATCGGACGATTCGCTGCAGCCTCCGGGTGTCTGCTGGGTGGCTGAGTCAAACCAGACCATGATGGACAAGGTGAGGACAGACTCTACGATGGCCGTATAGAATTGGACCGTCATTGCCTGTGGCACATTGTGTTTCCTCAGCTTCCGCAGCAAGTACATCCTCTGTTGTGCCTTTTTGACTGTGGAGTCGATGGTGGCCCCTCATTTATGGTCCTTGGAGATGATTGTTCCCAGAAACTTAACAGACGCCACAGATGTGACTGTGGTGTTGTTGATGGTAAGTGGGGTGAGGAGGGGGAGAGCTCTCCTAAAGTCCACAATCAATTCCACTGTCTTAAGAGCATTGAGCTCCAGGTTGTTGTGATGGCACCAGGATACCAGGTGTGTCACTTCCTGTCTGTAGGCTGATTCCTCCCCATCCTGGATTAGTCCAATCAGGTTTGTGTCGTCTGCAAACTTGAGAAGCTTGACAGAGGAGTCTGTGGAGGTGCAGTCATTGGTGCAGAGGGGGTACAGGAGAGCGGAGAGCACGCAGCCTTGCGGCGCTCCTATGCTGACGTGACAATAAACTAAACACAACTCATTCACTTGTTGCACTGGGAGACCAGCAGGTTTCAGGCAGACCAAAGTGCATCTCTCACCGAGTTGATGACCTATCAACAGCAGTTTGCATCAATATGCGTTCCCAGTAACACACTCCAGAGCACAGGGCCTTGTGTTACACAGCTACAGGGAATAAACCTTGACAAAGATTCATTCCCAGGTCTTCTTGGCAGATTATCCTACCTGCACCCCAGCCACTTCATTTGGTGGGACTGAGACCTCCAGGCATGGATGAAGGATCTGAGGGGAGGACTCTTCTCATCACCAACCAGACAAGTCATTTGTGCCTGTCTGAGTTTTCTGGTGATGAGGCATTGTGCCAAATGACTTCAGCATGCTTCTCGAGGAACCATCCCACCGGTCCTATCATATCCTTCTTCAGGAGATTCTGTGCTGATAGTGGATTCTCTGCTGAATGTAAAAATTATAAGTGCTAAGTTTAGGTGTGATTATTACGGTTATGAGGATGTATTGTAAGATGACTTTAATAATACAATTTTGGAACAGTGTATTAATCAATTATATTTTAGGTAAAGGGCATATACCATGTAGATGAAATTGTTTTACCTGCCTCCAAGTTAAAGGGGGAGGAATGTTGTGTATGAAATATGATGAACATATTTAAGGTCTTGCGTAATTGATGCATGTGCAAGAGAGACTCATCGTGGCTTTCAGAATAAAAGAAGCTCGTTAGTTTACTCCCGTGTCCGAGTCTTATTTAAAGTCCGTTCCAAGCGCGAATACACCACAGTAATGAAACATTTGATCATAACTATTGAGGAGTATAGATCAAGGAACAATTTAAAAAAATGTGAAAGATATAAATAAGAGTCAAGAGAGTTGAATTGATGGAGGGAGAGCAAAAGAAGGATCTTACCCTGAAACATAACCTATTCCTTTCCACAAGAAATACTGCCGAACCCGTTGAGTTACTCTAGCATATTGGTGTTTATTGAATTGAAATGAATACTTTATTGTCACACGTGACGTTACAGTGAAATTCTTTGCTCGCAAATAGTCACCCATAAAGGGCACATAAAGTTACAAATCCCTATCCCCCCCCCCGGGGGCCAGTTCCCCCTTTGTTCTTCCCTCCCTCACGGTGGTCCCCCCCACACAGGGTCCTCCATTCTCCATCGTTGTTCCCCCAACCCTCATGGCGCCCCCCACACCCATGGCGGGTCCACGTTGATCTTCCCCCTCCCTCAAGGCAGTCCACCCACGCCGGGTCCTCCTTTGTTCCTTCCCTTACACTTCCACGTGTCCATCTTCGTCTGTCAGTTGGCCCCATCATCGACCGTCGTACCGACCTCTCCGCTAACGCTGCCAGGTCCTCTCTGGATGCCTCCGTGGCACCGATCCAGACCCCAAACAAAGGAGATTATAATCTACTTCAGGAAGCAAAGCATTAAACATGCCCCAGTATACATTGACAATTCCATAGTAGATATGGCTGAAAGCTTTCAGTTCCTAGGAGAAGATATTACGAGCAATTGGTCCAAGACCAGCCAAGACCAGAGTAATGGTCAAGAAAACACACCAACGCCTCTAATTCCTTAGTACACATAGGAGATTTGGCATATCCCCAACAACTCAACCAACTTCTACAGATGCACCACAGAAAGCATTTTATCAGGACGCATCACAGCAAGGTGAACAGCTCCAAGACCGCAATAAATTGCAGAGAATTGTGGACGCAGAGCAAACCATCACGTAAACCAACCTCCTTTCATTGACTCCATTTACTTTTGTGCTGCCTCGGCAAGTCCACTCACATAATCAAAGACAAGTGACACCCTGGGCACTCCCTCTTCTTCCCTCACCTATCAGGAAAGTGTGACAAAGCATACCTCCAGAGTCAGGGACAGTTTCTACCCAGCGGTTGTCAGGCAAGTAAACTATCCTATCACCAATGAGAGCGGTCCCAACCTACAAACTACCTCTCTAGAGACCCCCAGACAATCTTTAATCGGACTTTATCTAAGATTACTAAACGTTATTCTCTTTATCTTGCATCTATACACAGTGGGCACACCAGGCGTGAGACACAAAATGGGAATTGTTTAGAAATATAGGTGGAGGGGGAGGGGTTGGATAGGTATCATGTCAGCCAGGGCTCAGGGGGTGGGGGAGAAAGGAGGGGTCGTTATGTGGGTGGAAGAGGATGTGGAGAACAGTTAAACACCGGTAAGACATTAAAGTATTTTTTTTAAGAGTAAGCTATATCAGTGCCACTCACTTTAAAGAATATTTTTAACCTAAAATGATAGTCATCTCCAATAAATAAGGGGTTGGCAAAATGCTTAATTAAAATTGACAAAAGACATAAGTGTTCAAATTCAGATGGAAATATTTTTTGGTGATGAAAATGTTATCTCGCCTGGCAAGAGGTAGAAGGCAACCAGCTGCGACACCTGTCAACGACACCTCTAGACACAGGAAGTGGCGAAGCTTCTCTGCACAATGCTCTCTGGGAATTGTAGTCTATATTAACCTCCGTCTGTACGTGATGACCTCATGGGCTGGCAGCGCCCGGGGTGCTGCTGCCACTCCGTCATCGGCCCGACTTCCGCACAGCGCCGCTGTTATTGGACACCTCATGTCACCCGACTGCTCCGGCTGAGCGTCCGTCAACTCCGCTTACTGATTGGGTGTATTCAATGTCGCTCAAGGAAACATCCCGCCCCCTTCCCTCGCTACGTGGTTTCCGGAGGAGGTATGGGCGGGCCGGCGACGCGAAAGCGGAAAGGCGGAAGTGGAGGCCGAGACTTGGGCCCGGAGTTTTGTTTAATCTGAAGCAGTGAAGAGAAGTGGAATAAGAGTTGGGAGAAGGGCGACGCCGTTGCCGCCGCCACCGTCGCCTTTGTTTGCCCCGTTGCCACCGTGTGAGTACATTTTCTTTGTGGGTTAAAAGCACGCTGTTGAGGTAAATGCTGCTGTTTGCATTGAGGTAACCGCTCCCGGAGGAGGGCCAAGTTTAGCTGGCAGCGCAGCCGGGCATTTCCAACCCCTAAACCTACATTAAAAGGGATGTCAAGGCCTCCTCCGCTCCCTGACATTGGTAAGAAACTTCGCAGTGAAGCCATGCTCCAGTGACATCGAAGGAAGAGATTGCATCTACTCTGCGTGTCATGGTGCCTTGTTCCTGATTTTTAGCACGACGTTGGATATATTAAAACTCCATTACTTTAAGGAACTCGCATGTAAACAACACAAACTTGGAGCAAGTGGTTCACGGTTTATGCTGTCAGCTGTTTTTTAAAAAATGGATTGCGAAACAATTATGAGGCACAGTGGGAAGTTTTAATCTCATGATGTGAACTGTTTTATGTTTGATTTAAATAAATCCCCTCCAACTTGTTAGTTCGGTTGCTCAAGTTTTCACCCTGCCTTCCTCTTTTCCAGTTTTGAATTTATTCGGGCGACTTGATCACAGTCGAGCTGGTTTGACTTTTGGAATCTGCTTTTGGTTTCTCACAATCTGCTCTCTCTGTGCCTTAAAGATGTATTCAAAATTAACGTTGATTAAAACCATGTTTTTGCTAACAATTTTTATGCCTGGTGATAAATTCATCTTGAGCCATCGTCCAAAGAGGTAACTTGATCAGTAAAGGTGTGTGGTATGCCTTTTAAATTGATGTTTGTGGGGATGGTGGGTGGGGAAGGAAAGATTATTTATTGGGAGAGAAATACATCTTTATTTGGAAAAGTGGGATAGTTGGTTTCTGGATGTATGGTTAGCATGATTTTAAGTAAATACCCATTATAATAGTGTTAACACTGTAAAATGTACTTTATTGGATGTTTTCAAAGATGCAGAACCTTTTACGAAACCAAAAATAGTTGCCTTTTCCAATTATAAAATGTTGGTGTGTGTCTTGGTTTGTCAGTCCTGCAAAACAAAAAACGTATATAATTATTTGCTTCTACGTAACCAGAGTATTTGCAATTTTGTTTTGAGTTAAGAGGCTCTCTCTTCCACAATTCCCATTTCAACCTACAAAATGAAACAAAAACAGGAAGTGCAGTATTGAGTACACATGAGACAGTCCAAGAGTGGCCCAGGTTGTTGCAAATATTGCATTCCTTCCTTGCAGTTAGTATTGCTCTCCTTTTTGGCAGAGAACTTGGACTGGTTTTTATTTGGCTTGTAAGACTGTTTTATAGGATGTATTCCTCATATCAGCAAAGATAAACTATCTTGTTCATCAGCCAAATGACAGGTTGCCTAATGCCTTCATTCGATTCTGGGTAAAGGTACTAGGTTTCTACCAGTCTGAAGAAAGGTCTCGACCTGAAACATCGCCCATTCCTTCTCTCCAGAGATGCTGCCTCACCCGCTGAGTTACTCCAGCATTTTGTGTCTACTTGGTTTTTAATTTCTCACTTTAAGGTTATGAAACACCAAAGAGAAATGGATTTAGTTGGCAATCCAGTTTTAATTTCAAAGTGATTCAAGGGATAAATGACTTTAGCTATTTGAGAAAATAAATTTAATTTATTTTTCTTAAAACAAGCCAAGATTAAGTAGAGATTCTGGGTGGTGGGCTGAATTTAAAAAATAATTTTGATAAACTGGTTAAATTGTTTCTACTATCAAATTTCAGTCAACAGTTTTGAAATTTCTGATTAAAAGAACCAGTAGTAAGGACATTCTTAAGTAGAAGATCATGACTTGGAAGGAATTGTCGGAAAAGATGGTGGGGCCAGATTTGAAAGTAACTTTCAAAAGTGCATTACATTTGTAGTTTAAAAGGAAACACTTAGAGGACATGGGGGAAATGAGCAGTGAATGATGAATTTAAAGCTTTGGTTTGAAGGGCCTGGTTCCTGTGCTATTTTTGTAGTTTGTAATGTTGGCTTGTCAGTAGCTAGTGTCGTTTCAGAGATTTACAGCAAGATTTTCCTTACAAGCCTGGCATCTTCCACTATCACCACCAAGCTGAATGCATATGTCCCCCAGATTTTGGGTACATGGGGCAGGGAATCTAAAGAGCTTTTTATTTTAAATGTGATGATACTTCATGCAAAAGTTCAGTTATACCTGTATTTTTGTGCAAAATATGGCATGTTTTAATTTTAGAAATATGCAATTTGTTGGCACTTGGAGATGCTTTTGGACTTGCCTAAATGCAAGAATGAGAAAATTTCAAGTTGTGCAGTGTCACTCCTGAATTGAAACATTAACCAATCAAATAAAAGATGAATTGATTGTAATAAGAATAATAAGCATTATTCTTGCTGGGCATTTAATATAAAATGTTTGCTTTTACTAGCCTCACATTCTACTTTAGTGTCGATGAGATTTCCCAGTTTTAGTAAAGCCATAATTGCAGCAGTACAATTTTGGTGTGGAAAATGAACTGAATGACATTGGCGTTGTGAGCAAGAGACACGGGATTCTCATCATAAAACTTGCAGTGAACTTTCAAAGGATAGTTCTATGAATCATTTGAATGGAGAATTTCAAATACATTGCCATGCTAGTTTGAATCAACGTATTTTTATAGGCATTATTTCATAACTTCAATTTGTACACTTCAATATTTAGTGTCAACGAATGTTGAAGCATAGTTGAATACCTGAGATGTTGCCTTTTTAGTGCTACCTAAAGTCTGCTCTGTTACATTGTTTCCACCATCTTCTCTCCCCCACCCTCCTAATCTATAATTGTTTGTCTTTAATCCTCTCTTCAGCAAGTAGCTTTTATAATCATGTTTGATCTGTGAATAAGATATAATTTGAATTTCCCCAAATGTTTTCCAGAGGGATCAAGGAGAGTAATTTAAACACTCCATGATTCATCCAGATGCTTCCACACTTTCGTTTCTTTGCTGATCTGTTGGATCCATTTTTGTTGGGTGTTGTCTGTTTTGACGTGACAATGGACTTTTTCTCTTTCTAATTTCCCATGGCATATGAGGAAGTGGAAATGATGAGCATGTACCAGATATAGTTCCAGGTCAGGGAGGAATGTGATTTTCATATCTGATTTGTTAAACTTTTGCATTTTTTTCATCTGATCAAACTTTATTTCAATTATACAGTATATTTTAGTTTAGTAGATTTTGTTTTGAATTTGTAACATGCATTTGAAATTCAAGATTTTATAGATGCTGGAGTCTGAAATAAAAACAAAAATGCTGGAAGCATTTAGCAGAGCAGGTAGAATCCATCAGAAGAGGAGCAGATAGCATTTCATGTTCAGAACCCTTCATCAATACTGGCAGGTGCTGCCACACACATTTCCAGTGAAATGCAATTGCTTGAACAAACATCATGTATACCCAGACTAAAATTAGTTTCCAGGGTTTTAAACGTGCTTTAATGTTTGTTTCAGGGCTTCTAGCTATTTCTAGTTTGTAACAGCTTTTTTTGGCACCAGACTAATTTCTTTAAGTTCATATGTCCCAGGAACAGAATTGGGTCATTTAATCATGGCTGACCTATCTTTCCCCTTCAACTCCATTCTTCTGTCATCTCTCTGTAACTTTTGATACCCTTGCTCAAGAACTGATCAATCTCAGCTTTTAAAATACCCAAAGATTGGCCTCCACGGCTGTCTGGCAATGAATTTCACAGATTCACCATCCTCTGGCTAAAGAAATTCCTCCTCGTCTTTTTTCTCAAGGTACGTCCGTTTATTCTGAGCCTGTGTCCTCTGGTCCTAGACTGTCCTACTAGTGGATACATTCTCTCCACATCCACTATATCCAGTCTCGCATTATTCTATAAGTTTCAATGAGGTCCCCTCTCATCTTTCCAAACTCTAGCGAGTACAAGCTTAGAGCCATCAACGCATATCATGCATTAACCCGATCATCTCTGGGATCGTTCTTGTAACCCACCTATGGCTGCACCATACCCCCTTCTCTTATCGCGCCCCTCCCCACCTCTGCCCGTTTCACCTCATCCCATCCCATTTTTGCATGAATTAGTAGTGCAGAACAGAACTCTTGCCTTGGATTGGATTTGCTGTCTCGAACTCCTAAATAGCATTGGCAGTTGATCGGTAAGATCCATGATACCATCTTAAGTGAGGGGCAACTTCCCGATATCAGACTTCTGTGACCTTTCACATTGCCATTTAAGACCAGTTTTGCACTGTGGGCCCAAGTTTGCTAGAAATTGGAGCACTCCCTATAACTGTTTTAGAAAATATCTTAAGTTTACAGAATAAAGATATTTTTTCATCTGAGGAAATTGGTTTAATTAAAACAGAGTCCCAAGATACGTCCACGCTTTAAACCCACTGCTGCTAAAACATCTATAGCCTCATTTTACATGCCTGAAGTTCCTTCCATAAGTGGCCTTTTATCACAATTGAGCCAGAAGCATGCATATCTTTGTGTATATTATATTTCACTTGTTTGTTCATGCATGCATTTTAGACAGACTAGCTAGATAAGAGTGGAGAAAACCCAGCCATTTTATCTATCTTGGGGATCCTGGGGCATGCACAGATTCAAAATATTGAACCATAGCCTGTCTAAATTTGTACATTTCTTTCTAAATTATTGCTCTATTTATGATCAAACAAGATGTTAATGGAAATATTTTAGCTGAAACCATGCCCACTGCATTCTTCCACAAATTGCCTTGAGTCTCATCACTAGTTTGGTCTTAGTAAGAACCAAAATGTAAATATATACAACTGCACTTGCAACATAATTAACTTCATGAAGCAATCCTAAATCCAAAGATTGGTTTCTCAAATGTGCATCAAATCAATTTGTGGGTCTTTGGGTCTTGAACTACAAACAACAGGTAGAACTATTTTGGTTGACTTTTTAGCATCACAGGGAAAGATGATTCTGCTTCCTTTTCATCGGCTTTCTCCAAGTCATATTTTCTTGCTAATTTATAATTAATGGTAATCAGAAGCAACACTTAATGTATTTGGTCAACATTATAAATTAATCAATGCAAGTCGGGCAAGGCAGTTTTACCAAGTTCTCTTTGACAATCGACACGACTCACAGACCCACAGCACGGAAACGGGGCCCTTTAACCCACCATATCCTTGCCAACCAAGTTGACACACTGGACAAGCTTGCTTGCATTTTGCCCATATGATATTTAGCTCAAATCCCTTCCTATCCATATAGGTCCAGATAATTAGTAAATCTGGGTTTTATAGCACTGTCCATATTTTCTCAATTAATTATTAGCCCAGAAATGTATTAATTGCAAACCCTCTGGTGGTTAGTCTGCACCAGTCATATTGTAATTGTAGATCGGTAGCTTGTTCCCTTTTTGCAATGTGGAATCAAAGTGCGATCTGAAGCTGGTAAGGACTTTCACACAAAGGGGAAATGGGAGATTAAAGAAGTGGTTAGGTTATTAATGATTTCTTTGCAAATTTCACTGTAAATGGCAATGTGCAGTGCCAGTCAAAGAGGTCTGCAGTGTTCACTCTATTCCCCTCTTCACAGATGCTGCTTGACCTGGTGAATATTTATAGAATTTAGTTTTTATTTTGGATTTGGTACATCTTCAGGGTTCCCCTAACCCCCCCCCCCATGTTGAGTTGTTAGTCTATAGCTTCTAGACCAGTCGGATTACAGGATCTACTGATTGTAGAAAATGAACGGCCTTGTCCATTTGTGGTTGGTTGACTTTCGAAGCCTTGAAACAGACAGTGTCAGTGCTGAGTCCAGCCTATTGGGCCACTTCAGTTTACCCAGCGACAAGATCTAAATGATGAAAGCCCCGCCCACTGATTATTTTTAATCAGTATGCAAACGACATACCTAAAATCCATTACTTGCAATTACAGCAGATAAATTCACATTGTGTTGTGATAATTCATTTGCCATTCTTTCTCAGATTTTGTATTTCCAAATCAAAAACTGGCATTACTAAAAATGTTTTTGCTCCACAGGCATAAACCTTATTCCTTCATATAAAATAACTTTATACATTTATATTTCTGTATAGATTGCAAAAATGTTTAAATTCCTAAAAATGCTTAAAGGGTAAAGGTTTTTAAAGAAATATTTTGGCCAAGGTATTTAAGCAGAATGGAAAAGTTCAAGAAAATGTTTGCTTGACATCTGAAGCCATATTATGATCTGATCCATTTTGAGGCTGGTCCTAATATCACTTCAGATGCCGTTTTTTTTTTCGGTTTTCACTGAGTTTCTGTAAATTAGTGGGGTTTTGATTTTACTCGGAGTTCTTGTAAGCTGCAGCTTGAAGCCAGTTTAGTTGGGGCAGGAACAAATTTTTGGTGCATGTGTAAAGTGGTATTAGTAACTGACTTCTGCTGTGACCTCATTGAATCGTTAACTAATGCTTTATTGATTCTGCGGTGGCTCTTTTGAAGAGCAGTCTGCTTAGTTGCAATCCCCTTCACTTGTCTCAAATCCCTGCAATTTATCTTGCTGAGTACTTGCCAAATTCTGAACCAATTTTCGGTATTTTAAATGTATTCCAAATCTGAAGCAAGTGGTATTTAAATTGTTGTCATCTCTTGCTCTTTTACCAAACTTTTATATTTGTGCCCCATGTCTATCAATTCAACCTTTGGAACAAACTTTATTTCTATCCAAACTGTTTATCTTTGCCCCCATTTACCAATTCTCTCTCACAACTAGTGTGAAGAGATAAAACCGATTTTGTACTCCATCAATGTAATTATAATCTCTCATTCCTAGAACTATTCTCGTAAAAAACCTTTACAGCTTCAACCAAAGCCAACGTGCACTTTTTTCAATATAGTACTATTTTAGTTGAAAGTTGATTAATAGTATGCTCACATCTAATCTGAAACATTAACTAGGGTAGGTTTCTCCAAAGTTAGCTTTGGCATTGGAGAAAGATTGTAGTAGTAATTTGGTTTCTGGTCAGCTTGGAGCATTCTGCCAAAGGTGTTTAAAATTTGATAGCTGGTGCTGTTTATGCTGCAGTTTATGAACTACCTTATTATAATCAATGAAACGTGTACCATTAATCAGTTGACTGTTTTTCCAATTTCTTAAACCCCATTTAAACTTAATTCGTTAATGGCAGTTGGCTAATTTAAGCATTTTTTAAAGTACTAAATTAGAATTAGTAACCATTTTTGGGGGAAACAGTGTGAAAATACTGTAAAAGTTTGTATTTGATTGAATGCTTGGAAACACTAATCACTACAGGTCCTTCCAGCTTCTGACAAGTTATGAACAACCCATGCATTAGAATGAGCATTTGTGAAACTGGTGGAAAGGATTTGACAGCTGTTGTGGGGTTGTAGGCATTCCTGTCTGCATTTCCAACTTGAGAACTGTTTGGGTTACAAACAATTCACTGGTATGGAACTCTGCAGTAACCCAGAACAGGCTATACAGTTAAGGGTTACAACAGTATTTGGCTTTCATGGTGTTGCATGTGGTACTCTTGGACTAGTTAACAATCGTTATATTGAAACACCAAATTTAATGTGATTATGATGAAAGTGGTCAGGAGTAGTTTGTTGTTGGGGAGATAAGGGCTCGTTCTTTGCAAAGGCAGTGCAAGTTGGTTGTTTTCTCCCACTGGACAATTGTCTTGCTATCCAGTGTCAGATATTTATATATTGCTGTTGCCTGTATCAGAATTTCAGATTTGAATTAGTTGTTATAATATGTGTACAAGGAGAATTATCATGGTTAGTAAGGCATTGGGAGAGCAATTTTGGCAGTAATACTGATTAAAGTACATTTTCCATTCTTCAAGATTTGAATGGGGTTCAGGTGTTATGAATCTGGAAGCTGCTTCAGGTATGAGGAGGTAGTATCATGCAGTTCGGTCAGCGTCTGTGAATAGTGATGAGGAACGGGGGACCCTTGTTTGTCTTTACTGTGTGTGCACATTTTCCTTCACATTGCCACATGCAGCATTCCACTCCCATATGGGGTGATGATTTGCAGCATATTGCTGAGATTTTATTTTATTTAGGTCCGTTTGGCCCAGGATTCACATACAGCTGAAAGTACATTTTTATAATTTGGTGTTTGAAGACACCTTGATATTTGACTGCCTGTTGAACAACATTCTTTTATCATCTAACTCTTCTCTGCCTTCGTGTCACAACACAAAAGAAAGAATAAAACCATGTATCAAACAGCCCTAGACTTGTTGAACAGTCTGCAAACAGATGTTTTGTAAGAAATTTAATTGTTCAAATTAGCAATGTAGTCATTCATTGACAATTCTGTAGCCTGTTGCGCTAAAAACAATGCACTGTGGATTTTCAACAAGCACTTATGGAATAAATCACAGCTATATCATTTGAGAATATTTTCAAACCATCTCGATGTTTTTACACATCAGTTTCCTGAGAATGTTTATGTTTTTGGAAGGCTGAGTTTTTAACTGCAGAGGCTGATATGGTGCTGTTACTTGCTTGATGTACGTTGCAATGATCATTTAATGTGCTATCACCTCAGTCGAACAAGAAGCTATACTGGCAATGAAAGACGTGCTAAACCATTCTGCTTTGATCCTTCATTGGTGATTGGCAGTGAAATAAGCCACAACACAATAGGGATTTGTCATTAGCCAAAGCTTTTTAAAACCATTACCAAGAAATGGCAGCACAGTGGCACAGCGGTAGAGTTGCTGCCTTACAGTACCAGACACCTGTGTTCGATTCTGACTACGGATGCTGTCTGCACAAAGTTTGTATGTTCTTCCTGTGACCTGTGAGGGTTTTCTCCAGTTTCTCCCTACACTCCAAAGACGTACAAATTTGTCGGCTATTTGGCTTGGTATAATTGTAAATTGTCCCCGTCTGTGTGTAGGATAGTGCAAGTGTGCAGGGATCGCTGGTCGATGTGGACTGAAAATCCTGTTTCTGCGCTGTATCTGTATACTAAACTAAAACGGAAACATACTGACCCAATGCCCCTTTAAGCTGGTACCATTTGCCCATGTTTGACCCATATCACTAAACCTTTCCTATGCATTTATTAGTCCATTTTAAATGTAGTTATTCCATCTACATCACTCATTTCCTCTGGCAGCTTGTTGCATTTATGTACCACCCATGTGGGGAAAAAGCTGCCCCTCAGATTCCTATTAAATCTTTCCCATCTATACCCTCTATTTCTTGTTTCCTATTCCTAGCAAAAAGTCTGTGCATTTACTTTTTTTTATGCCCCATGTGTAGCTCTAAAATATCACCCCTCTGTCTCGGATGATCCTAGGAATAAAGCACTAGATTGACCTACTTTCCCCTATAACTCCATTAACTTGTGACAAAATGCTCAAACCTTTTCTGTGACATCCTCAAATCACACCTTTCCTGATCTTCCATGCACAAAATCATGTTGACTATTCTAGTGGCTTGCCTACCACAGGTGAGAGTCGCTTGTATATAATTCCAACGTTTTAATTTACAGCCCTTTATAAAGTATAATTAGCCATCCTCCAGACTTCCAGTAACTTGCTTGTGGCTAATGTATATATCTCAACCAGGGCACCTGGTATTTCTACTAGTTTCCCACAGTGGACTGTGGTATACCAGATCAGGGCCACTGAGATATACTTACCTTCATAAGCTTGAAGACGATACGATGTTGTTATATTCCGGACGGCAGAATGAATAACAACTTGCACACAGGTTGCCTGGATCACGAGAGAGAGATTTATTACCCAACATTCCCTGCATATATACAACATCAACTCATTAGCATATACATGAATATGTATGAATACATTACACTGCTCTCCTTTTTTAAGTGTTAAATCTAAGTACTCAGTTACAATTTTGTTGTGATACTCGATGTAAGCCAGTATTTATGAAATCTTAAATGATAAACATAATATTTAATTTACATACCTACACATTTTCATTTTACTTATACAGTGAGTTACTTAACTTACAATCCTAACCTGACTACTGGTTTACGGATCCTGCCTGATCGTCTAACAGTAACAGGTGTAACAGGTTTAGGTGTTGACTCAATTGTTGGCTTTTTGGCTCTATTTTAGTACCCTGACTTTGACCAGAGGAATCTGTTTCTTTGTACTAACTGAACTTTGTGTTTCAATCACAGTGGTCTCTTCCAACTCACTTTCAGATGAAAACTCGGGGATTAGGACTTCATGCTCAGTTTTTGGTTCATCTTTGGCTGCAATCACGTGAACACTTTTGATCCTATCTCCAATTTCAACTAAGTATCTTTTTGTTCCACACACTTCTACTATTTTCCCAACATCCCACTTGTGTAGACTGGACGATGGTAGCACTAAGAACATGAACCTGCTCATCTGGCTTGAAGTACTTCTCCTTTTTGTGGGAGTCAAAATGGCGTTTTTGACGACTGTTTTTGCACGGATCTCAAGGCCAAATTGGGTTGAACTAGACAGGTGCATTCTTAGCCTTCTCTTCATCAACAGTTCTGCAGGTGAGTAACCTGTTGTGTGGTTCTGTACTTCAGCAAGAAACTAGCCATACGATATTTCATGCTAAGCTTTGAACTATCCTGCAAAACCTGTTTCTTGAGAGCATCTTTGACCACTCGAACAGACCCTTCTGCCGCCCCGTTGAAGGATGGATGGTATGGGGGAACAAGTGTGTGTTTTACAGCATTCCGCTGCATGAACTCTTTGAGCCGTTCTGAACGAAACTGAGGCCCGTTATCAGAAACAAGTTCTTCCGGTAAACCATGGCATGGAAAAATTGATCTGAACTCATTATGGTACACTCGGTAGTAGTGCTTGATCCCATATGCTTAACCTCAATCCATTTAGAATGACTATCTACTAGTACCAGAAAGTGATCATTACCTTTTTCACAAAAAATCTACGTGAACTCTCTGGAAAGGTCTACTTGGCCGTGACCTTGGTTGCAGTGGTGTTTTGTGGTTTACTCCGGCAATTTTGGCAGATGCTACATTTGCTCACCCGTGACTCGATGTCACTGTCAATACCAGGCCAATACACAAAACTTCTGGCAATTGACTTCATGCTTACTATTGCTATGAAGTTCATTCATAATTTTGTTTCTCAAAAACTCTGGCACAAGCACGCTGTAACCCCACTTAATGCATCCCTGCTCACATGATAATTCATGACGTCGATTATGGAAAAGCTTCAGCTCTGAGTTCAATCCACTATCAATTTCAGTCCAACCATTCAATGTCTGTTCATAGACCCACTTTAGCACAGTATCTTTCGTTGTCTCTGCTGTAATTTCTGTTGCAGTCACTGGAAAGTCTTCATCTACAACTTGCAGTGTGTAGATTGAGTTCTGACTTCCCACGTCAGAGTTCTCATGGGGAAACCGGGACAACGCGTCTGAAACTGCGTTGCACGTGGAGCTTCTGTACTCAACGTTGTAGTCAAATTGGGACAGCAATATTGCCCAGCGCTGCATCCTCGATGCCGCCATGGAAGGTATTGCTGACCTGGGACCAAGTATCACGAGTAGTGGCGTGATCAGTCACTAGGGTGAATAGGCTGCCGAGAAAAATGATGGAATGTCTTGATTCCGAACACTATGCTGAGTGCTTCCTAATCTATTTGTGCATAATTGCGTTCACTCGGGTGATAGGGTGCGGGATGCAAAAGTATTAGGCTTTTCCTGTCCGTCATTCATTACATGGGAGATCACTGCACCTACACCATAACTTGAAGCATCACAAGTAAGTTTCATCTCGTGTGTCGTATCGTTGTGAACAAGGAGTTTGTCACTTGTCACGTTTTCCCTGCAGATGTCATATGCACGTTGCTGTTCCTTTTCCCATGTCCATTTCACATCTTTTTGTGGCAGAGGATGTAGTGGCTTTAGCACAGTTGTGCATAGAACTGCACCATCCCAAGGAATGACCGCAGCTCTGACACATTGTTGGGTTTTGGAGCATTCACTATTGCTTCACAGGGTGAAGTCTGTTGGGATCTACTTTGAGTCGAAGGTAGACCACCTCTGACTGCGCAAATGCACATTTACTTTGTCGCAGTTTGCCATTGTGGCAGTTCAGTCGTGTGAGAGCTTGCTCAAGGATTTCCAGATGTTCTACCATGCCCTCTGTGAATATCAGTAGGTGATCCTGGTTGCACACACAATGCGGAATGCCTTGTAACATTTTGTCCGTGACAGACTGGAAATTTTTCGGGGAGGATTTCACACCATAGGGCAGCTTTATATATGAATACAAGCCCTTATGTGTGTTGATAGTCAAGTACTGCTGACTTTCCTTGTCGACATTGAGTTGGGCGCAAGCATGAGACAAATCCAGTTTAGTGAAAACTCTTGCTCCACTAAGTTCTATGTACAATTCTTACGAGGTTGGTAACTGATATTGTTCTTCATCAACGGCTTGGTTTATTGTGACTTTGTAATCACCACATTGTCGGAACAGTTTTGTCGGCCTTGGGTACGGCCACAATTGGCGTTGCCCAGTTACTCTGGTCTGTCTTCACGAATACTCCATTCCATTCTAACCTGTCGAGTTCTTCCTCCACTTGTTGCTTTAGTGCATATGGTACAGGCCTTGGTCGACAATACACGGGTTTCACATCTTGCTTGAGTCGAATGTGTGCAGAGTACCCTGTTATTCCCATGTAACTGTCAACAAAAATGTTTGCATGTTTCCTTATGACGATTTCAAGACGTGATTTGAACAAATCGACACTGAATGTTCTTCACTGAGTCACTATTCTACTCAGCCAATCATTTCCAAGGAGGGTTGGTTTATTTCTGTAGCTGGCCTCTATGATGGGCAGTGTTACTGACTGACCATTATGCTGAACTTGACAGTTCATTTGTCCACAAATCTCCAAAACTTCGCCTGAGTAAGTTCTCAGCTTGACCTTATTCTCAAACAATGGTATCTGTGGGAACTTTGTTTCGTACAGGTCTTTGCTCATGACTGAACAATCTGCTGCCGTGTCAATGCACATATCAATTGTTTAGTTCGAAACTCCTTGCCTTGGATGGTTGTAGGCTTATCGATGTTGGTTGCATAAATGGTGTACAACCCAAGTTAATTTCCATCTGGGTTCACCTCCAAGTTGTGAACTCCTCTCTGGTGTTGTCACTTGATTCTCGCAGATTGTTGGTTTCCTGTTTTAAGCTTGGTCCGACATGCTGAGGCGATATGGCCTTTCTTCTGGTGGTTATAGCACTTGGCCATTTTGAACTGACAAAATTGGCATGAGTGATTACCGTTGCAACGATAACTGGCTGAACTCGGCTCCCCACCATACATGGTTTTGGTTTAGCACCTCTTGGTTTGGCCATAGGCACTGCCTTGTGACTGTAAACGGCCGCTGCAGTCCGTGGTGGATGAAACTCGTGAGCATTCTTTGATGCCATCTCCATTGTGGTAGAAATCTTGCATGCTTTCTCGAATGTAAGATCTGGAGTGTTCATGAGTTTGGACTGAATTTGTTCATCCACTAGACCACAAACAAATCTGTCCCATAGTGCGTGTCTGAAAAAGGTTCCAAAATTACAATGCAAAGTTAAGTTTTTCAAGGCAACAATGTACTCATTGATTGTCTCATTCTGCTTCTGGTTTCTAATGCTGAATTTATTGCTTTCGGCAATTTCCAGAGGCTTTGGGTTAAAGTTATTGAACGGCACGTCTTTTGCCTTTATGGGCGCAAGAAGATTCACGAGTGTGCCGAACACTTCAGGACCGATCTCCGTGAGCAGAATCGCTTTCATGCGTTTGCAAATGGCCTTATTTGTTTCAGTCACTATCTCTCCTTCACTAATCTCCATTATGTTGTTTGCCGTGACAAACATGTTCGGTCTCTCCATATAGGAGCTGAACGTCTCTTCTCTTGTCAAAAGTGCCAAGGTTTCCGATGTAGCCCGTGGACGCTGCCATCGTGGTGTTCTCTCTTTTTAAGTCCGTTCACAAACCCTGAATTCCTGTCTGTTCTGGTGTAACAATTCACCTAAAACTTTGCTGTACAAAGACTATTCAGCTTGAGGAATTTGACACAAAAAAATCTTATACAATCCCAAGGACGGTATCTTGCCACGTAGACGCAACAAGACAAACTCTCGACCATTTGTCCAGCTGTTGTTTTAAACTACAGTCCCCTGCATAGAAGGATCTGTGGCCTATCGCGTCCAGCTTGCAAACAACTGCGAGACAACTCTGTATTTACTGTTAAAAATGTTAAACAATAATGCATGTTGCAAAACAGTCCTGCAAAGTATTTAAAGGATGAGTTCACAAACTCTATCGCATCCTCCTCATCGCCAATTTTGTTATTCCGGATGGCAGAATGGACAACAACTTACACGCAGGTTGCCTGGATCATGAGAGAGATTTATTACCCAACATTCCCTGCTTATATACACACCAGCTCACTAACATATACATGAATACATTACAGATGCAAGTTTATTTATCCCGGTGGGACAGCCAACAGTCAAAAGATACAGTTACAAGGCACTGAAAGATATACAGTAGTCTCCTTTACTGCATTCCCAAAGACATCCCGTTAAGTTTCAAGTTCCCACAACTCCACACACAGGTGTTGAAGAAGGAACTGCAGATGCTGGAAAATCAAGGGTTTACACAAAATGCTTGAGAGACTCAGCGGGTGCAGCAGCATCTATGGAGCGAAGGAGATGGGCAACGTTTTGGGCCGAAACCCTTCTTCAGACTGATGGGGGTGGGGGGAAGCGGGGGGAAGAAAGGAAAAAGGAGCCGCCAGAGGGCTGAGGGAGAGGTGGGAAGGGGAGGAGACAGCAAGGGTTAACAGAATTGAGAGAATTCGATGTTCATGTCAAGAGGATGCAGACTCCCCAAGTGGAATATGAGGTGCTGTTCCTCCAATTTGTGGTGTTGCTCACTCTAGCCGTGGAGAAGGCCCAGGACAGAGAGGTCGGATACGGAATGGGAGGGGGAGTTGAAGTGCTGAGCCACCGGGAGGTCAGGTTGGTTATTGCGGACCGAGCTGAGGTGTTCGGCGAAACGATAGCCAAGCCTGCGCTTGGTCTCACCGATATAGATCAGCTGACACACACAGGTGCCCACTTTAGTCTTTGATAGACCCTATCATCTCCCTAGTTTCTTTTTAATGTTATTATATGTTCAAAATCTCTCTGGGTTTTCCTTAATTTGCTCTGCTGAAAGATATCTCAGGCTCTCATTTTGCACTGTAGAACTATACTCCAGGGATTGCATTTTTCCAAGCTACTGTCTAATCTATCAAAATTCACCTTGCCCTAATTTAGAAATTTAACATGAACAAATTCTGCACTTAGTCATGACTATTTTAAAATTACCAGAACTGCGGTCTTCTCACTGACACCTCAGTCACTTGCTCTGTCTTATTTCCCAGTAGAGTCCTCTATATATTGCCTGAGGAAACTTTCCTTCACACGCTTTTCAAATTTCATACTATCCACGTCCTTAGCACTGGCAGTTCCCAATCTATATTAGGAAAGTTAAAATCCCCTGCTGTGCCAACCCTATTATTCAAGTAACGCTCTACACACTACACATTTGTTTCTCTAATTTCTGTTGACTGTGCTTATGTGTGCTTATGGTACAATCCCAACAAACTATCATCCCCCTATTACTCAGCGTCACCCATAAAGTTTCAATGGGTGAAACTTTAGTCATTTCATCTTTGATTACTACAGTGATGATCCTCAACCAGAAATGCAACCCTCCCCTCTTTCCTCCACCTCGATCCTACTTGTATCTTGGAACATTAAGCTGCTAATCCTGTCCCTCCCTTGCCTGTGTTTTTGTATTGGCAAGAATATCCCAGCCTCGTATATCCATGATCTTGAGTTCATTTGACTTGTCTGTCAAGCCTCCGGGCAATGAAATAAAGCAATTTAATGCAACAAT
This sequence comes from Raja brachyura, assembly GCA_963514005.1. Next base: position 9,756,281 of record OY740812.1, on the reverse strand, counting down.
CTTTCCTCGCTGCCTGACATGCTCCTGCCTGTCTTATCGACTGAAATTACTGTCATTGTCTTTTGTACCATCGTCCTGCCTCTCCTCTTCTCCCTCCCTCTTGCTTAGGAAAGCATCCTCCTGTCGATTTATATCAAGCTCTCTTTAGCAGCAATAGCAAATCTGCCTGGTGGGATGTTGGCCTCACTCCACTTCAATGCAACATATTCCTCTTCTGCAGGTCACATCTGCCCCAGAAGAAATCCCAATAGTCAACAAATCTGAAGCCCTGCACTAACTCTTCAGACCCACATATACATTGATGTATCCTACAATTCTTAGCGTCCCAAGCATGTGACATTGGGAGAAATGTTGATATTATGTCCCTTGGTTTTTTTTTTAACCCTTTGCCTATCTTCACTTTGCAGGACCTCAATCCTTTTTCTAGCCATGCCATTTGTGCCAGTATGCACAATATTTCAGGCTGCTCCCCCTCTCTTTTAGAATGTTCTGCATCCACTCGGTGACATCCACGCAGGCACCAGGGAGGCAACACCATATTGGAGTCTTGTTTGTTGCCACAATTTCCTGTCTGTCCCTCTGATTATTGAGTCCCTTATCACTATAGCCCTGTTTGACTTCATCCTTTATCTGCTAAGCCTCAGAGCCAGTCTTGGTGGAACTGACCTGGCTGCTGCTGTTACTTACTTTCTCCTGAAGTCGTCCCCCCTTTCTCTCTTCCGCCCAATAAAGAAAGTATCCAAAAGGGTATATTTGGTTTTGTGGGGAATGGCCAGAGTGGATTATTGCCTACTCCCTTTACCTTTCCTGGTGGTCAGCCAATAACCTTTAGCTTCGCATTGGATATGACCTCCTCACTAAAAATAGTATATCTGCTATCAGCAAGCACCCAGATGAGCCTGAGTGCATCCAGTTCCTTCATGCAGTCAGTCAAAAGATTCAGCTGCATATTTCCCACAGGTGTAGTCTCTAGGGATTATGGAAATTCTGTAATTTCCGTCATTCTGCAGCAGGAGCATCCCACCACCCTAATTGACATCCAGACAGCACCATGGTCATAGAAGAAAGATTAACAAGGCTTACCTTCCGCCTTTTCGTCAATGTCTTGAGCCCAAGCTTCAGCACCTGTCTTCAATCACAGCCACTTTACTAGTATCTGCCTTTTGTACACCACTGCAGGCTTCCACTCCCAGGAACTAACAGCTGTTTTTCAAATCTCCTACTCTTTCCCTCCTTTTAGCTCAGCAGTCTCTGAAACTAACTTGCCCTTACCCTTGCCCTTGTCTGAAGAAGGGTCTCGACCCGAAACATTGCCTATTTCCTTCGCTCCATAGATGCTGCCTCACCCGCTGAGTTTCTCCAGCATTTTTTTTCTGCCCTTTAGCTTTTTTTAATCAAATCTCCCACACGCCACCTCCTTTCATCTCCACAGTCTGAATTGAACATTGTTAACTTCTGATTAATTCACAAAACAATGGCCACTCAAATTCTATTTAGGTTCATCATGGAATGAGAAAACTGGAGGGTATTACATTTTGTTGAAATCATGTAATACCACTGTTTTTGATTTATAAATTAGTTTATTTTTAAACGTGCACCAGGAGCAATTGTGATTGCATACGATTAAAGATTCAAACAACAAAGCAATAATTGATTTGAAGGATACTTCAAAGCAATAGCTTGGAACTGTTCTTTTCACTTTTTGTTGCTTTTCACAAACCATGAGCAATCAATGCCATGCTTTTGAACAAAATAGTAACTGTTTCACATTACTTGTACTCTTTGGTGTTCAAATGACATTTTGGAGAATTGTGTGCAGTTTGGTAACCCCATTACAGGAAAGATGTGAAGGCTTTGGAGGCAGAGGAGATTTACCAGCATGATGCCTGGATTGGGGGTTTTAGGTTGAACAAACTAGGATTGTTTTCTCTGGACCGCCAGGGGTTACAGGGAGACCTGCTGGAAGTATACAACATTACAACAGGCATAGAAATGGTAGACAAGCAGAATCTTTTTCGCGGGATGGAAAAATCAAATGCTAGAATGAATAGCTTTAAGGTGAGAGGGGCTAAGATTAAAGGAGATATTCGAGGAAAGTGAGTGCCTGGAACTTGCTGCCAGGGTTGGTAGTTGAAGCAGATATGTTGGTGGCATTTAAGACTTTTGAATAGGCATATAGATATGTGCAGGTACAGTGTCCTCCATAAAGTTTAGGACAAAGACCCATAACTTATTTATTTGCCTCTGTACTCCCCAATTTGAGATTTGTAATAGAATAGATCACATGTGGTTAAAGTGCACTGTCAGATTTTAATAAAGGCCATTTTTATGTATTTTGATTTCACCATGTAGAAATTACAGTAGTGTTTACATATAGTTCCCCCATTTCAGGGCACCATAGTGTTTGGGACACATGGCTTCACAGGTGTTTGTAATTGCTCGGGTGTCTTTAATTGCCTGCTGAATGCAGGTATAAGAGCTCTCAGCACCTAATCTTCCGTCCAGTCTTTCCATCGCCTTTGGAAACCTTTATTGCTGTTTATCAACACGAGGACCAAAGTACTGCCAATGAAAGTCAACAAAGCCATTATGAGACTGAGAAACAAGAAAAAACTGTTAGAGACATCAGCCAAATCTTAGGCTTACCAAAATCAACTGTTTGGAACATCATTAAGAAGGAGCGCACTGGTGTGTTTACTAATTGCAAAGGGACTGGCAGGCCAAGGAAGACCTCCACAGCTGTTGACAGAAGAATTCTCTCTATAATAAAGAAAAACCCTCAAAAACCTGTCCGACAGATCGGAAATGCTCTTCAGGAGTGGATTTGTCAATGACTACTGTCCACAGAAGACTCCATGCACAGAAGTACAGAGGCTACACTGCAAGATGCAAACCACTGGTTAGCCACAAAGATAGGGTGGTCAGGTTACAGTTTACCAAGAAGTGCTTAAAAGAGCAACCACAATTCTGGAAAAAGGTCTTGTGTACAGAGGAGACAAAGATTAACTTGTATCAGAGTGATGGCGAGAGCAAAGTATGGAGGAGAGAAGGAACTGTGCAAGATCCAAAGCATACCATCTCACCTGTGAAACGCGGTGGTGGGGGTGTTATGGCCTGGGGTATGGCTGCTGAAGGTACTGGAAAGGATATGCAACAAAATACTAAACATAACTACTTTCATTTACATGACATTGCCGTGTCCCAAACATTATGGTGCCCTGAAATGGGGGGAATTATGTACAAACACTGCTGTAATTTCTACATGGTGAAACCAAAATGTATAAAAATGATCTTTATTAAAATGTGACTTTAACCACATGTGATTTTTTTTCTATTACAAATCTCAAATTATGGAGTACAGAGGCAAATAAATAAATAACAGGTCTTTGTCCCCACATTATGGAGGGCACTGTAGATAAGTAATGGTCTTGGCAGTATGTTTGGCACTGACATGGGCCAAAGGGCCTGTTCTTGTGCTTTACTGTTCTATGTGCTGTGGCCCTTTCAGACCAAGTATTGTTTACATGGCAAAATGTTGCAAAATACGTTTTTTATTTGGGCAAGGGACTTTCCAACGACATGTTGAAGGTAATATGCATGTTGAGATTATTTTGCATCTAACTGGGTGAAGTCAGAAGTATATCCACTTATGTTGGGGGTATAAGTTAAAGTATCCAAAAGAGATGTCCAGTGATTTCTTGTCAGTTTCGCTTTCTGAATATTCATCAATAAGCTATTAAAAACATATTCACATAACATTTAGAACCTGGCAGGCTTGTGTAAATGTTTACGTAATTTGGTTCTGGGCGGTTTTAATTAAGTGTGGCAGAAAAAGCTGCTCTTCACGGTTAAAATGGTTATGCATAGGTAATTAATCTAATCAGAACCACTTGTAAATGTGAAGTCAATTGAGAAAATGTTAATCCCAATTAAGTTTTTGAATTTTATTTTCCACAAGAAAACTGGTGCAGCTGAGTGATGCTGTAAAGGCAACTGTTTGAAAGAATGGAACGCTCATCCTAGTTAATATCTCTGGTGTTTTCCTTAGATATATGGTTAGGTGTGCTTATCTCTCATCTGTCTCAGAAGTTTTGTCTGCTTTGTGCTCTTCCACAATCATGGTCTTCTGATTGCCATTATAAAATGTAGCCTTCAACTGGAATTTGAAATGTAAAATTATTTCCTTAAACCTTTTATTTTGCAGCTTCTCCATCTTAATCCCTGCCTACCTCTTCCAATACCTAAACTTTCTCTTCATCTAGTCTGGGATACTTTGTTATAATTTATCCTTTTGAAATGAGCATCAATTGGCCATTGTGTAAGCAGGAACTGCAGATGCTGGTTTAAACTGAATAGAGACACAAAAAGCTCGAGTAACTCAACGAGGCAGGCAGCATCTCTGGAGAGAAGGAATGGGTGACTCCAGCTTTTTGTGAATATCAATTGGTCATGGTTGGTTAATGATGACAATTATATCTATGACTAAGAACAGCTTTTATTTTGTATAGTGTCTTTAGTATAATATATCCCAAGATACAATCAATTACCTGTAATCTTTATTTGGTTAGTACATGGAATCTATATTGGCCTGAAGAAGTGTCTCGACCTGAAACGTCACCCATTCCTTCTCTTCAGCGATGGTGCCTGTCCCGCTGAGTTACTCCAGCTTTTTGTGTCTATCTTGGGTGATGCATAACCAGAATTCTGTGTGAATTTTGAATTCACTGCTATTGTTTGGTCCTAGTACCAGCTTTGTTTAAAGTTGGACACACTTGACATTAGCCAAAAGATTAGGATGTATAAACAATGAGTTAAAGTACTTCTACAGTGTATTCTGCTTAAGTGCTGTGTTTTTTAGATGTATTATTTTGCCTGCATTCGAGCAGATGTATTTCATGATGTGCTATCACTATTTGGAGAAATCCTGGCAAGTATTCATTCCTGACATGAACACAAATTGGCCATTTAACTTGTAGAATCTAGCTATATAAAATGGCTTTTGTGCCATGATGAGTGACAATTTGGAAGAGGACAATAAATCAGAAAGGTTGCCATATTTGATAATTTCCTCAAGTTGTGATTTCACCTGAAAATTGCCAATATTAGACTTCTTTTGCACTGTGCCTTTAATCATTTGTGCTGTTTGTATATCTTGGCCTGGTTCTATTTCATAGAAGTTGGTTCAGGAGACTCAAAGACCTTAGCAGGACAATTAACTTCAGAGTTCAAGGATTGGAAAAACCTGCACTGTTTCATTGAATACAGTACCGTGCCGAAACAGGCCCTTCGGTCCACAATGTCTGTGCTGAACATGATGCCAAGTTAATCTCCTCTGCCTGCACGTGACCCATATCCCTCCATTTCCTGCATGTTGTTGTGCCTATCTACAAACCTCTTGAACATTCACGATGGTGCAATGACTATGGGTGCTGTCTGTACTGAGTTGTACCTTCTCCCCGTAGTGTATTGTTTCAAATCAACTGAAAATATGACCAGGGAGTAATGTAATAATGAATAACATTAGATTTCTCTCACAATGCTACTCATATTCTTAAATCATGGATTTATTTAGCACATGAAAATGTCTTTCTTTCTCAAAGTGCTTAGAAAAATATTTGGCTGATCTCAAACAATTGAGTTTTGTTCGATAGCTATATTTTTAATTCATTTAGTGTGCGTGGAATTTGTCTCTATAACAAATTCTTAATCTATCATGCAAGATTAATTTGATATGTTTTGCAGTTCGAACTTGCTGATAGCGGCCTCTGAAGTCTCAGCCGTGACGCAGCACTTCTGCTGTTGAAACTTGGAACGTTTCTTCAAGCCTCTGCACTTTAGGCCATGGCGGGTCGGGGTAACGCGGCTCGATCCAATGGACCAGCCGCTGGGAACAAAATCTGTCAGTTTAAATTGGTGCTCCTGGGCGAGTCAGCAGTGGGCAAATCCAGTCTCGTTTTGCGCTTTGTGAAAGGACAGTTCCATGAATACCAAGAAAGCACAATTGGAGGTAAGTGATTGACTTTGAATCTGTTGGTGAACTGGCTCTGGTTTTAATGTTAATTAACCATTAATTGGATCGCCAGCCATGGCTTTTTGAAACAGTATAGGTAGTGATTGTGATAAGTATTTCATGCTGAGCTGTTTTTCCCTTTGGTTTCAACTTGATCGAATTTCAACTTCTCCACCAAGATAATGTTGTGCTTTCATGAATAGTGCTGTCTCCATAAATTAAGCATTTGTTTATGTTAAGTAAGCTATGAAGGATCTTTGTCACTGCTGAAAGTAGCTTGGTAGTTTACATTGTTCTGCAAAGCTTATCACATTTGTTAAGCCAGATATGACGCTGCACCATAATACTGCTCCTTTCTGCGTCAAAGCAAAGGAGTAGAAGGCAACATTCTACACTTAACGTAGACAGTACAGCATCAGAATAGGCCCTTTGGCCCATGGTGTTAAGATAAATTAAACTCGTCTCCTGCACACGATCCATATCCGTTCCCTGTGTATCCATGCCAATCTAAAGGCCTCAAGTTTCGATTCTGTCTTCAAATTGTATAGCACCTGAATTTGCATTTCCAATTTGACGTTTTATAATGAGTTTTTAGTCATAAGCCTGTATAAATCATTTTAACCCTCAGCAGATTTGCGAATGGCTTCTAAACATCAAAGGAAGCACCGGAGATAACTATTCAGTGAGCATCTGTTTTATTGTTTCCATATTGTGAAATGGAGACTTAGTTATAATTTCTTTATTTGTCATGAGGGTGGGAACATACATTTTGCAGCTCCATTCAAGTTTCATTTTGTCTTGGGTAAATTGCAGCAGATCAGTGTTAAAGGGTAACATTTCTTCAGGGTTGTGGTATCAGAACAAGCTGTTTATCGGAATGCACAGGGTATACAAATGTCTACATCAAACTTGCTGTGCAGTGTTTATCAGTGTTTACCCAAGAAGAGCGCAGTCTGCACAATCAAATGAAAAGGATTACCCCCATCCTGGATAAAAATATATTTATATTAGTTAGGGGTACCTGAGGAATGCTCCACTTTTTGTACTTCCAATACCAACAGCACTGTTCTGAAGTTGGGGGATTTGGCAAATGCTCCAACAAAACAATATGATGAATAACCATAATTTTAATGGCTGATTAATAAGGACAAGCAAGGATACTATGGGAATTCATGTGGTGCTATAGGATCATGTTCCCGGGTGGATGGATTGATAGGTTGGGAGGAACTTGTGGTGGAGAGGAACAAAACTTATCATTAGTTTTTTGTTGATATCTGGGTGTCACTGACAAGACCGGTATTTATGGCCCATCCCTAAACAACATTGTGCTGACTGACAAGCGAGGCCATTTCAGAGGAATGGTTAATCATCAGAAATTTAATTCCTTGGCTTCTATGGTGGAAGTTGTTGGTCCAGGTGTCTGGATTACTAGTCCAATATTTAACTTATGAACCACCATCATGATATCTCTGATTGCTGAATTATCGAGTTCTACAGCTGCGATTCCAAGTAAAGTGAGATGTAGAAGAGAGACTTTCAAATGGATAAGCACATATGGCCACTTTTTTTAAATTCCACAAGTTCTACAAAATCCACCGTAGAAGGCATAAACCTTAAACTTTTTGTTCCCAGATGGCTTATTTTTGTCTGACCAAATTATGCCGTTTCGAGTTTTCCTCAGACTGCCAGGATTGTTCATTGTTTTCCTTTTATTGCAATTTTGGCAGAGAAAGACTTAAGAATTTGTGAACTTTTATTATTTATTCTTGTACATGTTACATGGGGCCTAAGCTCAATACAAACTAATCCATTCAAATCCTGTTTTATATTGGCTGTTTTTTCCACAAGTTGCTTCAGTTCATTGAACTTGAAAGCAGCAGGTCGTATTAAAGCACACAATGTGGTACAGATCTTGGTATGTAACTACATTTAAAGCAGAATCATTGCCGTTTAGTGAAATGGGTATTGGGGAAATTTACCTCTATACTTTGAGATAAAATTATGACCGGTTTTAGTAGATTTTTAATTGTGAAATTGCTTTGATGTATTGTTCTGCAATTGGTCAAAACTCTGTCTTTGGAGTGTGGAAATTTGTCAGCATGTTTACTCCAGTGATAAATTTAAGAATTCAACTTTGAGGAGAGAAAAGTGTACATATCTGCAATTTAGCCTATGGTATTTAAAAATAGATGAAATAAGATTCCAAAACACTTTAAACATTTTGGGTAATTGGGAATAAACGTAATAATTTACAAGTAAGACCTCCCGTGCATGAGGATGAAACCACAGACATTTTGTTCAGTTTTTTTTACATTCATTTGTTGCTCAACACAAATGGAGGCAATACCCCATTTCTTGAGTACGATCCCATAGCAAAAGGATTTGAGTATAGGAGCAGGGAGGTTCTACTGCTGTTGTACAGGGTCTTGGTGAGACCACACTTGGAGTATTGCGTACAGTTTTGAAATCCTAATCTGAGGAAAGACATTCTTGCCAGAGAAGGTTCACCAGCCTGATTCCTGGGATGTCAGGACTTTCATATGAAGAAAGACTGGATAGACTCAGCTTGTACTCGCTAGAATTTAGAAGATTGAGGGGGGATCTCATAGAAACCTACAAAATTCTTAAGGGGTTGGACAGGCTAGATGCAGGAAAATTGTTCCCAATGTTGGGGAAGTCCAGAACAAGGGGTCACAGTCTAAGGATAAGGGGGAAGTCTTTTAGGACCGAGATGAGAAAAACATTTTTCACACAGTGGTGAATCTCTGGAATTCTCTGCCACAGAAGGAAGTTGAGGCCAGTTCATTGGCTATATTTAAGAGTTAGATGTGGCCCTTGTGGCTAAGGGGATCAGGGAGTATAGAGAGAAGGCAGGTACGGGATACTGAGTTGGATGATCAACCATGATCATATTGAATGGCGGTGCATGCTCGAAGGGCCGAATGGCCTATTCCTGCATGTATTTTCTGTGTTTGTATCCCATGTGCACAGGCTGAAATGATCCAACTCTCGACCAGGAGTAGTATTAGGCCAGTTCATGTACTGAAGGCCTTCTAGTATATTGCTCAAGTTTCATTATGTTAACAAAGTATTATGATTTTTGAGGGCACATGGCAGGCAGAATAGGGATAATTTTACATTTGTTGAACTTTTCAAATTTGTTTGAGATTGGACAAATAGCATAAGTTTGAATTTTTTCTCTCATAGTTGAAATGAGTGTCAATTTTTACTTTCAGCTGCCTTTTTAACGCAGACAGTCTGTTTGGATGACACAACTGTTAAATTTGAGATTTGGGATACTGCCGGACAAGAGAGGTATCACAGCTTGGCACCCATGTACTACAGGGGGGCGCAAGCTGCCATTGTGGTCTACGATATAACCAACACAGTAAGTAATTCCTCTTGCTTAGTTTTGCTTTTATATTCTATTCGTCTGTTCTTGCCCTTTAAACAGAAGCCATCCACTTCACCAAAGCAGGCATTGAGCCTCTCCAGATTGACACATGTAGCAAGTACTTTCAGTGATGGTGCGCACACCTTATTAACGTAATTAAAAGCATTGGTTTTAAGTTTCTTAGAAGGCCTTAATACACAACAAAAGCAGTCAAAGTACAAAAAAGTGAAAAGTTTGTTCTTGTTTGTGGTTGGTTTTGCTGCATGTTGTCCCACTCACCGCAGGCACATATAACCCGTTTTATCATTTTGAATGACACAAATTATAAATTGTTACTGGTGCTTGAATCTTACGTTTAGGTATGGCATGCATTGTATTCTTTGCATGCTTAATTGACTTTTAAAACGTGCAATGTGTTAGTCAAAGATACAGCTTGGAAACGGACCCTCTGGCCGCTACGTCTGCACTGACCTAGAGCACTGCGCGAAATAAAAACTTTGGCAATGTTGTAGGGTTCCAATCAGTGCCTGAGGCTAACTTCTCGAGCTGTGCCTGCTTGCTCCTTTCCCCAGTCAAACATTTTTGAAACTTGGCATATTTGTGTGCATTTATTATGTGTATTTGTCTAATTTAGATTACGTCCACTTTTCCTTGGTTAAGCCAGGTTTAGTTGCACATGTGTACTTTATGCCGAGCAGTTGTGTAGCAGTTAACATATTCCTGCAATGGAACAGATTAAAAGAGCATCATTAATTGAAATGTTTAAATCATTTTCCAATCTAAATTGACGTGTGCAGATTGGTCAGTAGTGTACCACTTCCCCAAAAAAGCTATTGATATGGATGAAAAATTATGTCGGTCTTCAGTCCTACTCAATTGAATTTAACGTTTGATTTTGAAGGACACATTTGCACGGGCGAAGAACTGGGTAAAGGAACTGCAGCGACAAGCCAGTCCGAATATAGTGATTGCATTAGCTGGGAACAAGGCTGACCTTGCAAATAAACGAGCAGTGGAATTTCAGGTAGGTTACTGTGTAAAATTGCATTTGGTATTTTAACTACTGCCACACCGTTTATCCCAACTCCTTCCTTCCCGAGAGAGGAGAAGACTCGTCCAAACCAGTTATATAAAGCACATTCTTACTGAAATGGTCTTTGCATTTTGGATGTGTGGACTGCAGATGTTTGGACTTCACTATTTAGAATTTATGTTGTTTTCTCATTCAGGAAGCACAAGCATATGCAGAAGACAACAGCTTGCTGTTCATGGAGACATCAGCAAAGACTGCAATGAATGTGAATGAAATATTTATGGCCATAGGTATGTGCCTATTCTTGATTCTTTTAAATGTGGTTTCTTATCTTCCGTCAGTTGAGTTGCGTGCAACTTTTTTAGATCTACTATGAGGAATCAATTTGGTTTGAGTTTGTGCTTGTAGTGACAGCATAATTTGGGTTTTATCTAATTTTAAATGGTAAGTTACTACCACTCACACTAAATGTTATTTTTGTGATCATAGCAGACTAATGTGGAATCACAGGGCTATATCCCTATCTTGTTGCATATTACCAGGGTATTGTTTCTGTCTTAAGACAAATATTAAATCGTTCCTTTAGATGAGATACATGCTGGTATTAAGTGTTCTGTCTATTTATGTCGTACTCGTAAAATCTGTTCCTAAGCTATCCAGATAACGTAATCTGTAAAAAATAATAATACTGATTTGGCTATGAATATGCAGTAGTGGCACCAGTTGTCCTTGGGTTGATTGAAGAAAAAAAAATTGGTGTGAAAATATGAAAGGAAATTTGCAAGTGTAATATTTCTCCCATTGCCATCACCATCTTGAGGGATTAGTACTTGGCAATAAATACAAGCCTGGCCTAAACATGCCACATTTCTTATAAATAGAGATCCCCATTCTTCAGCCTCCCCCCCCCCCCCCCCCCCCCCCACACACACACACACACACACACACACACACACATTCCTGTTTATAATAAAAACTTCATACTGGAAAATTCAACAGGTCAGGCAGCACCTGTGGAAAGAAGCAGTTAATATTTCAGGTTGAAGACCATTCATCAGAGCTTTGGCCAGTCCTTGCAAATGTTTTAGTCAATTCAGAGGCCGACCAAATTCTAAAAAATGTTAACTGTCTATTTCCCCAAATGCTGATTGATCTCCAGAGTGTTTCCTACATTTTTGTTTGCAGATTTCTAACATCTGCATATATTTATTTTAACTTTCAAGAATTTCGCCCAGAAAAGGCCTGTGGGCAATGTATATAAATATACCGGGGTTGGTGGAGCACCCACCACAGGAGGACATCTCCAAGGCAGAATGGGTATCCAAAGATGTTTGCCGCTTCATGGACAAAATAGAGAAGATACACGGCCATGAGTCTATATTTAATCTGTTTCTTGATGTTATCTCCAAATTGTGGGTGGGAGTAAATGATAGCTACTGAAACTTAGATCTATAATTGCTCAAATTGGGCAAAATTTTGCAGTGACTTTTTTTAATTAAACTTTTTGATATAGCCAAGAAGCTGCCGAAAAACGAGCCTCAGAATGCAGGTGGAACCTCGGGCCGAACCAGAGGTGTGGATCTCCAGGAGACCAGTCCGCAAAATCGGAGCCAGTGCTGCAGTAATTAAGCTGGTAATTGCAGGTGTCCTCACAAAACCCGACCGGAATCCCCTTTTACCACTCGCACTTACCGCAAGAGCGGCTGCAGATCGCTGCATTGATTCTTCACACCACTCCAATCATCCAGGAGGAAGTTCACCGACACTTTTTCCATATGAAATAAATTTTAAGTCTTAATCACTTAATATCAACCTTTAGCTCTTCCCTTCTAATTCCAGCGGCGGATGCATGCACCAGTTACTTTGAGCCAACTTTACCTGGCAATTCCTTCATTTTCAGACTCTACAATCTTGTATATTATTCTGGAGAGCGAAGATTAAAAAAAAATAGATTAGGTGTCTTTGTGAAAATCTGCCTAAAGAACTACTTAGTATGCAACCCCTCCAATAAACATTAACAAATTAATTTAACAAGGGGAATCAGCGGTTAAATGCTCGTGGTTTTGACCAAATCACAATTATGAATTTTGAAAAAGATCTCTGTATTTGTAATGTAAGTTTTCTTTGTATTCAATCAGTAAACCATTGTCCATACAGCACCTTCCAATATAGCTGTTTTGTTCTTCCTCTTTGTGTTCGGATAGCATGGAGTTTTCTTTTTGGTTTCATGTGTTATGCACAATTCTGTTCAAATCTTGCAATAATTGTAAATTTCAATGTCCATGGAGGCGATGTGATGTCCCTAATGTCAGCAATTGCAATCTTACACATTGCTCGGATTTGTGGTATTCAGTCGTGCTAACACTGTTGGCAGTGAAAGAGCAAGTTTGTCTGTGTGAGAGATACCAGTCTGTAATAAAACAAATCTGTAATTTGACAAATAAAAATAGAGGGAGGTATAAATTAACTCCAGCTTGTATTTGTTCTATAAAGAAATCTAACTTAATTATCAACATTGCAATTGCATTACTTAAAGTATTACGAGTGATGTCAGGTAAACAACAATGTCATTTGTGTATTGAAGTATTAACTTTACAACCTTTGTAAATGAATAAGGGTGAAAGTCAAGAGTGTATGCTTCAAGAACAATATTGCACACTGGAATGTTTTTGGCATCTTCAGATGTTGCTGCCAGCTCTTTTGAAATGGGCTAATGTGACAGATTTGGAATGTTATAAATTTGAAAAAGACTTTTAAAACTGGTAGTGATAATGAAACCCAATGCCCTCCGACAGTGAATATCTTTTGTTTTCACCAGCTTCCGTAATTAGTCTAGTTTGGGATGTTTTGTGCTGAGTACAAGAGGGTTGGTGCTTGTCCTGTTGCTGGTAAAGTTTGCATTAATCGCACCACTATCTCCAATCTGTAGATTTCAAATGATTGTATCCAATTGGTATCAAATGTGGCTTTGTATATGCCACTATGCAACATCTCTTAACATTCTGGAAGTAAGGCACACTTTGGTAGCCAAGCACTAGTAGTTTAGTACCCCAAAGATGAGTGCCAATGACTTCTAATAAACTATCAACTTTAAAAACAAAAAAAATTGTATCTAGCCTCCTTTTACTAACGCTGTTAACCTGCAATAAACAAAACCACTCCAGTTTGAAGTAAGCTGTGGTTTCCTGCATAAAGCCATGGTTCTTTAAATGTGCAGAGGACATCAATCTCTAAAAGAACACAACCCTAATATTTGCGCAAGAAACGTGGTGCATTTGACCGTATTATATTATTTTTGTCACTGTCAACTAGCTTGTATTTGGAGAAGTCAAGAAATCAGCAGTCCCAAGAGTTTCAACATTTTACATTTGTATGGCTTGAGTTGGGTTACACCACAACAAATGTGTTTGTCCCAATGGAATGCATCACAGATGGTTTTCAAGATCAGCGTATTAAAGAGCCAATGATGGGAAAGGTCTGTGTTGGATCTAATATGCAATGAGTTGGTAAAATAAATTTGGTCATTAAGGGTAGGGAGGTGCCAATGTAGAATTTGTTTAAATATCATAAAGTTTAACATCTTAAATCTAAACAAAGCTAGCTTGAATGCACGAGGTATAATTCAGCTGATAGGTGGAAAACCAGTTTACTGATAGTTTATAATACAAAAAGTGGTCCAGCTAAAGATGAAAAATTCTGTTGACAACATGAAATTGGCCACACTGCATAACTTAACACGGAACATCTTGAAAAGGGATAGTATGTATTTCAGTGAGAAACACGAAGATTGTAACAGCTTCTGATACATAAAACCAAAATAGCAAAGTTAATGGAGATCATTTACAACAAGTGATTGTATTTGGGAATAACGAAATGGCAGTGAAATTCACATTTTTTTTGTTTGTCTTCATTGAAGAAGGCATGGAAAAAAAACTTACCCTAAAAGTGTCCAGATTTCATGAAGCGATGTGGACTCGTACAGCATAGAAAATTGGGAATACTTGGCGCAAAAGTTGGCCTTGTATGGCTGTCTCCAATGGAACTTGTCTGATGAATCGATCAAGGAGGATGCAAAGTACCGCAGTAACTCTGCAGGTCCTTTCTTGAAAACCAACATCTGAGTTCATTAGTTTCTACCACTGAGGGTCATGGCCTACATATTATTATTGAACAGGCTAATAATCGTAATGAGTTTTTGAAACCGGACAAATAGAGAATACTCCAGACACTCTTGGTTGACTGTATCAAAGCTGTGAGATCAAAAAGCAGTAACATTATGGTAGTGTCCAATAATTCACATTCCAAATCTTCACCCCATCTATTTTATTTGCCCGAAGTGATGTATATTAATATTTAATGCCTTTTGTAGGTGGGACCTAGTATCTATATAAATTTTTCAATTTAATGCCAAGTAAGCTTCCAGATTTGCATATATCACATCACTGTGTTGCATCTGTAAATTCCTTGGAGACTTTGAAGATCATGGTTTTCTCTGGTCTTTGAGCAATTAATTTTACGGATTGTCATTGTTTTCTCATTGTCTCCTGTTCTTGACTCGCACCCCATCAATAAATCTGTGGTGTAAATGTATGGTCCATTTCCCTTTACACAGAATTGGAAACCTGTCTCCATTTCATGTGGCCTTATTCTATCATTTACTTGCCATCCTCATCAACTTTCCCACTTCTCACTGGATAGGAAGAAAAAACTGTTTGTACTGCAGTGATTGGGTTCCTTGCAGCTGGTGATTACATTTTCCATTAATTGCTTCAGAATTTATCTAAATTAAGAATTAGAAAAACAAGTGCATGGTAGTATAACATTTACAAAATTAGGTGAATATTAAGTAAATTAGGATTTTGTGATTGAAGCTTGTTTTTACTGGCAGTGGTTCGTTTTGATTTGTTACCTCGCCTGGCAAATTGTTCCACATTCCCAAGAGAACTCAATGCTCCAACTAAATGAAATGGAATGAAATCTATCCCACAAAATTGCAGTGGTGGCTCTAGCATTAGTAAATTTATGTAATGTAGAAAAATAGAACATTGCATTTAGTTTTCTAAATGTGTAAATTGGAATCTTTAAAACAATTTATAATTTCATGTGGTTAAAGTGCACATTGTCAGATTTTAATGAAGGTGATTTTTATACATTTTGGTTTCACCATGTAGAAATTAAAGCAGTGATTATACATAGTCCCCCATTTCAGGGCACCATAATGTTTGTGACACATGGTTTCATAGGTGTTTGTAATTGCTCAGGTGTGTTTAATTGCCTGTTTAATGCAGGTATGAGGGAGCTCTCAACACCTAGTCTTTCCGTCACTTTTGGAACAAAACATGAGGACCAAAGTTGTGCCAATGATGGTCAAAGAAGACATCAGCCAGACCTTTGGCTTACAAAATCAACTGTTTGGAACATTAGGAAGATAGCACTGGTGAGCTTACTAATCGCAGAGGGACTGGCAGGCCAAGGAAGACCTCCACAGCTGATGACCGCACAATTCTCTTTATAATAAAGAAAAATCCCCAAACACCTGTCCGACAGATCAGAAACACTCTGCAGGAGTCGGGTGTGGATTTGTCAATGACCACTTTCCGCATAAGACTTCATGAACAGAAATACAGAGGCTACACTGCAAGATCCAACCACTGGTTAGCTACAAAAATAGGATGGCCAGGTTACAGTTTGTCAAGAAGTACTTAAGACCAACCACAGTTCTGGAAAACGTTCTTGTGAACAGAGCCGAAGATTAACTTGTAGCAGAGTGATGGCAAGAACAAAGTATGGGGGAGAGAAGGAACTGCCCAAGATCAAAGCATACCACTTAATCTGTGAAACACGGTGGTGGGGGTGTTATGGCCTGGGCATGTATGGCTGACGGTACTGGCTCCCTTATCATTGATGATACAACTGCTGATGGTAGAAGCATAATGCATTCTGAAGTGTATAGACACATCCTATCTGCTCAAGTTCAAACAAATGCCTCAAAACTCAAGAAAATGATCCCAAACAAATTGCTAAAGCAACAAAGGTAGATAAAAATGCTGGAGAAACTCAGCAGGTGAGGCAGCATCTATGGAGCGAATTAATAGGTGACGTTTGGGGTCGAGACCCTTCTTCAGACAACAAAGCAACACAGTAGTTTATCAAAGCTTAAATGGTCAATTCTTGAGTGGCCAAGTCAATCATCCGATCTGAACCCAATGGAGCATGCCTTTTATATGCTGAAGAGAAAACTGAAGGGGACTAGCCCCCAAAACATGCATAAGCTAAATATGGCTGCAATATGGGCCTGGCAGAGCATCACCAGAGATGAAACCCAGCAACTGGTGATGTCCATGAATTGCAGACTTCAAGCAGTTATTGCATGCAAAGGATATGCAACAAAATACTAAACATGACTACTTTCATTTACATGACATTGCTGTGTCCCAAACATTATGGTGCCCTGAAATGGGGGGAGCTATGTATAAACACTGCCGTAATTTCTACATGGTGAAACCAAAATGTATAAAAATGGCCTTTATTAAAATCTGACTGCACTGTAACCACATGTGATTTTTTGTTTTCTATTACAAATCTCAAATTGTGGAGTACAGAGGCAAATAAATGATGGGACTTTGTCCCAAACATTATGGAGGGCACTGTATAACTAATATAGAAAGCTTTTACATACAAGTGACGTTATTTAAATGGAGACAAACTGCAGATGCTGGAATGTTGAACAAATTCTGGAAGATGCTGGAGGAGCTCAGCTGGTCAAGCAACATCCTTGGAGGAAAATTAACAGACGCTCTTGCAGGTTGGACTGATGAAGGAGAGTGGACGAAGCGGTTTGAAAGAGGGGAAGGACTCAAGAACTGGTAAGTAACGCAGATTCCATTGAAGGGGGAATTGGTAGACGAGTCGGGTGAGGAGGTTGGGTGGAGTCTGTGGACAGGTCAAAAGGTTGCAGATATGGAAATAGAGGAAGAAAGATGGTGAGTGAAATGTAGAATTGTTGGGTTGATTAGTGGGGGAAAAGGAGGACACAGACTGGTTGGGATGAGGATGAATGCTTGCATCCAGGAGCTCCAACATGCCCTTGAGGTCAGAACGTAAATGTTCTAAAAATAGTCGCATAAGTGTATGCTCTGTCTCTGCAACGTAGAGATGCCGCATCGAGAGCACCTATTGCAACCGGCAAGGTTGGAGGAGGTGGAAGTACATGTGTTGCTGCTGTATGCAAACAGTAAACTAATCAGTCCTGTCAGGGAGATGCAGAAGATCATGTGATGTTTTTGGAGGGGAGCGAAGAATTCTTCTCAGAGCTGCCCACCATCTATACAAAACAGATTATCTGCTCAGTTCCACTCGGGATCTCTATTGTGATGACTGAATTTGGATCAAATGAATGCATTCTGGAATATCCACTTTCTCTGCCAGCAAGACACCAAAAGAAAAACAAGTCACCTCTACACCTTGATTCTCTGTTCCATTCCTACTCCGTTAGAATTCAACATAACCTCCAAGAACAGCAGGTCACCTATCTGGGCACATTACATCCTTTCAAATTCAACAATAAATTTTATGGTTGCAAATAATGAACATTTTTGTTTCAGATTTTAAGCAAACCTATTTTAAGTTTCCAATTAGACTTCTGCATTTCCATTCACTGTTCCTTTGGAATGCATTTATCTTTCTTGTCCCTTCACTGTCCTCTTTTGTCTTGCACTATCACCCCTTTGTCATTAAACTTCTACTGACCTCCATTCCAACCTGCTCCTTTTGATCTCTCTTCCCTTGCTCTCTTTCTCTGAATCTCAAAACGTTTTTTTATAACTTTCCCTGGTTCCAATAAAAACATTAATCTGCAGCATTTCTGCCAATCTCTTCACAGATGGTGACTGACCTGATGAATATTTCAAGTATTTTCTATTTGGCCTCTCCATCTCTCACTCTCACTACCACTGAAATTAAGCTTGTTTTCTCAATTGAGTTCTGATTAAATGACCTTGACCTGAACCGTAATCATTTCTTTCCTGACTGCTAATGCTTCCTAATCTGTTCTTGAAAGTGCTTCCAGTCTTTCCTGTTTACGTTAGAATTTCTGCATCTGCCACGTTGATAATTTTTGTTCCATCTTCAAGCTTTCTTGGGTGTGGTTTCATACTCATATTGGAGATATTCACTGTACATTATTTTCTTTCACTTGCTATTTTAACTTGCAGGTCCTCGTTGGTTCAATGTTTTGCTGCAGTTAGGGTGTGGGGCAAGGCAGATGAGTGTAGGGAAAGTTGAATGATGAGAATTGAGGCTCTGGTCAAGAGTTAGGAGGCATAGAGCAGGTGGAGGCAACTGGGATCAAGTGTATCCCTGAATGATTTTCGGGAACTGAACATACTAAAAAGGAAATCGGGAGATGGCTCTGGCAGGTAATATTAAGGATAAGCCTAATCGTTTTTATGTCCATTAAGGGGAAAGGTGACTATAGACAATAGGGCCACTTGGGGAATAAAACAGTCAACTTTGTGGAGCAGCAGGAGATGAGCAAGGTCTTCAATCAATATTTCGCCTCTTTTTACCATGAGGAAAGACATGACAACCACGAAATTTGGGACAGTTAATGGAAGTGTCTTGATGGTAGTCAGTATTATTCGAGGAAGTGCTGGTGGTCCTAACGTGTATGAAGGTCGACAAATCTCCCAAGTGATCTCTTTCAGCAGTTTGTTTTTTTGAATCCAGATTCCTGCATGTGCAGTTACCTGTGTCTCTCCATTTCCTGCTTTCTTGCAAAGTCCAAACTTCCCCTCTACCACTGGCAACAAATTATTCAGCTGCTTAAGGGCTAAGCTGGGAAATTCCCTCTCGAAAGGTCTCTTTAAGGTGTACCTTTCAACTTCGTTTTTATTCATTCATGTGACATGCGTTTGAAATGCCCTCATGGTGGTGGTAAGTGACTCCCTCGGGAACCTGCAGTTCTTTTGATGAGGGTGCCCTCATTGTATCTTAAAATCCCAGAGGCCCTGTTCCCATCTCCTGAGATGATAAGACATATAATGATGATCAAATGGCTTGCCCATCCACAGGTGTAGGGCTTGAAACTTTAACCAAATGTCCTGAAACAAACATCAGTTCAGTCCCTCAGCATCAATGTCCTCTGGCAGCTGGAATCCCCTCCTAAACTCTTCGTATTTGCTGCCAATACCTACAGCTATCCTCGCTCTTCTTGCCTTTTCCTGTCACTGCTGTAATTTCTACATGGTGAAACCAAAATGTATTAAAATGGCCTTTATTAAAATCTGACAATGTGCACTTTAACCACATGTGATTTTTTTTTCTCTATTACAAATCTCAAATTCAGTACAGGCAAATAAATGATGGGCCTTTGTCCCAAACATTATGGAGGGCACTGTAGTTTATTGTCCATGTGTGGAGGTAGAGTGAAAAGCTTTTCTGATACCTGCTATCCAGTCAGCAGAAAAACATTACAATCAAGCCACCCACTATGTACAAATGCACGGTAAAGGCAATAGCGTTTAGTGCAAGATAAAGTTTAAAGTCTGAACTCTGATCATTTCTCTGAAAACTTATGAAAATACCAATTTTCTCAATTTTCACTGTCTTAATACATTCAACTCTGGACACCCTGGAGCCCTGTAGAATCAACTGCAGTTAATTGAATGTGACACTGGAAAGGTATTTTGTTTTAAAATGGAATTCCTACCATTAGTGATAATTTGGAAGAAATTTGGAGTAATTAAAGTGATTGATACTATAAAGATGAGAACATTCTCCCCGATTGTTCAGAATTTTACAGACATTCTAGACTCTTAAAATTGTTACTTTTAAAAATCGATTTACATAGTTGTTTCAGTACAAGTTCACTGTGTGGTTTGCTTTGAAAAACGTAGATGGCCGAACAGGAAGTGGGATCAGTCAAGGCTTAGTTACCTTGCTCACAAGGATATTTTGAGAGTTTAGTTCAGTTTAAGCACTTCTCCTTTTCAACTGAAGCATCTCCCATTTAATTCACTACTTTAATACAGAAATCTACCAGAAAATCACCTTGGTTTCCCAAAATTAAGCCTGGTCCATTAAATATCGATTCAAATATTTAATCCTGTTTCATTTTCTTTCAAAAAGTGTGCATTAACTTAGGAAGTGAAGCTTTTAGAAATGTTTAACATTTTAAAATGTAGGAAATGGATTAATATATTTGTACACCTATTACATTTTAAGGGGGAAACAGTGCATTGGGAAAAATAGAAAGTAAAATCATTTATCTCCAACAAGGAATTGTACTGGATAACAACAAAAATAAACCAAATGGCAGATATGCCCCCGTCTGTTAAGTGATGAAGTGTGAAAAGTCTGCAGGACTTCAGAGTTAGGAAAGAAAACTCCGATTTATTTTGAGAGTAGAGGGTACACTGTGATGGGAGTAATGATGTTGTTCAAAAGCAAAGTGCTGCTGAAATTCAGCAGGTCTGACCGTATCTGTGGAGGGAATGGGCACTCTGAAGAAGGATCTTGACCCGAATCATCTTCAGTCCATTCCCTCCACCGATGCTGCCTGAGCCACAGAATTCCTCCAGCACTTTTTTTTGCTCACAATTCCAGTATCTGCAGTTTCTTGTGTCTCCATCTTAACAATGTTTAATATATAATATATATGATCATATTATAATATATATTAAGAATATAATCATTAAAGACTACTGTTTGAACCTACCTGACGCCTGGCCTTTTCCTGACCTCGTCCAGGCTGCTACAACATAATATATTCTTCTCTAACTTCTCTGACTTTAGCTTCCATAAGAATAACTAGTGTTTTATTTTATTCCTTCAGAGAATGTTGACATGAATAACTAAAAACACAAGGAGATGCCATTTTGTGAGGTTAGCTACAGAAGATATGTGCATTTCTGGCAGAAAACCTATAGGTTTATGTCCATTATTGTCACATGTATCAAGTTACAGTAAAGACCTCTGTATGCTATCCAACAAGATTGGACGTACAACACATAAATCCAATCAAGTCAAACTTAAATACAATGAAGGGATAGATATAGAATGCAGAATATAGTTCATGGTATTATAGCACATTAGTTTAATTGACAAAGTCCAATGTCCCTAAAGAGGTAGAGGTGAATCGCAGAACCCCAGCTTATAGGAAAACCATTCTGAAGCCAGATAACTGAAGAAGCTGCTCTTGAGTCTGGTGTTGCGGACTTTCAAGCTTCTGTACCTTCTGCCGGCTGTGAGCAGGGAGAAATAATGACCAAGGTAGGACAAGTCTTTGATTATGTTGGTTGCTTTTCTGAGGCAGCGTGAAGTGCAGATGGAGTAAATGGTGGGTAGTCTGGTCTGTATGATGGACTGGCTACATCCACAATCTTCTGCAATTTCTTACGGTCTTGCACAGTGTTGTTCCCAAACAAAGCTCCGACTCAATACGACGGTACGCTTTCCATGGTGTATTGGTGGAAGTTTGTAAGAGTCATTGGAGATATGCCTAATTTCTTCAGGAACCAAAGGTGTGGGTGTGCCTTCTTGGATGTCACATCATGGGGTTGGTCCATGACAGATCGTTGATAACATTAATACCAGGGACTTTGAAAGTCTCGACCAACTTTCCATTCCCCTCTCAATCAGACCATTTGTGTTCACCTGGAGCTGTTGGAGATTTTATACAAATAAGTACGGACGAGTGATATTAGCCTTGCTCGTGGTAGTTGTAGGGGTGATTGTGTTTCCCCAGTTTAAGTTTATGAGTAAGAAAAAGGCTAATTTTGGCCTGCAGTTGCTTGAATATTCCAGTACGTGGTAGAATGGCATACATCAACAATTAAACAGCAAATTTACTATTGGTAACTAGTTTACATAATGTGATCTTTGCACAATATAGCAGCATATCGTATTAGTCTACTTTTATTATATAACACCCCATTAGTTTACACTGGATCGTCAGCTGAATGATGGAAGGGATAATCGATGGTGCTGTATTCAGTCTGAAGAAGGGTCTCGACCCGAAATATCAACTATTCCTTGTCCCTAGAGATGCTCTTTGACCCACTGAGTTACTCCAGCCTTTTGTGTCTGTGTTCGGTTTAAACCAGCATCTGCAGTTCCTCCATGCACGTGCTATGTTCAGTCCTATGCCTGCACAAACTCATTACAGCTTTCATCCAAACATAGATAAAAGTGCATAGGCAGATACATTAAAAATAAATATCCTTGCAATCAAGGCAGCTTTTGATCGAGAATGGCATCATAAATCCCTGACTAAACTGAAGGGACGTGAATCAGAGGGAAAACCCTCCAGTGGCTGGAATCCGATCGAGCACAAAGGAAGATGGTTGTGGTAGCTGAAGATCAATCATCTCATTCACAGGACACCTTTGTCCCTCGGACAGTGTCCTCGGCCTAACCATCTTCAGCTACTTCATCAATGACCTTACTTCAATTGTAGATCAGATGGATGGATGTTCTTTGATAATTTCAATGTTCAGCATCATTTACCACAACTCAGATAATGAAACAGCCCACATCCAAATGCAGCAAGAGCTGGGCAATATCCAGGCCTGGGTTGATGGGTGGCAACTAATGTCCGTGCCAGTAAATGATGCTATTCAACAAGCGGGTTACCCAACTGACATTCACAAATGTGATTCACATATTACCCACGTGGCTTTCAACGGATTTACCATCACTGAGTCTTCAATATCAATACCCACGTGATTATCATTGATCAGAAACTGAACTTATGTGGTCAGAGGTCAAATCAGATGACGGGTCAGAGGCAAGGAACCCTGCAGCGTGTAGCTCACCCCTTAACTCCACAAGGCTTGAGTCTAGAGTGTGATGGGACACTTTCTACTTGCCTGATGAGTGCAGTTCCAATGTCACTAGAAGTTCAACAGCATACAGAGCATAGCTCGCTCGATAGGCATCCCATACACAACATTCACACTCGCCACCGATGCAAAGTCGCAGCGGATTGTATCATCTATAGGATGCATGGCAACAATTCACCAAAACTCCTAAGCACAAAGGTCGATGAGGGCAGAGCTGTAGATGTATACATGGATTTAAGTAAGGCATTCAACAAGGTTCCGCATGGTAGGCTGCTCTGGAAGGTTAGATTGCATGGGATCCAAAGAGCTGAATGGATAGTAAATTGGCTTATGGAAGGAAGCAGAAGGTGATGGTGGAAGGTTGCTTCTCACACTGGAGGCCTGTGTCTAGTGGTGTGTCTCAGGGTTCGGTGCTGGGCCTGTTACTGTTTGCCATGTGCATCAATAATTTGGATGAGAACATACAGGGCAAGATTAGCAAGTTTGCTGATGATACAAAAGTGGGTGGTTTTGCAGATAGTGAAGATGGTTGTGAAAGATTGCAGCAGGATCTTGATCGATTGGCCAGGTGGGCTGAGGAATGGTTGATGGAATTTAATACAGATAATTGTGAAGTATTACATTTTAGGACGTCTAACGAGGGCTGGACCTGCACAGGCCTCTGGGGAGTGTTGTAGAGCAGGGATATAGGCGTGCAGGTGCATGGTTTCTTGAAGGTTGAGTCGCGGGTAGATAAGGTGGTCAAAAAGGCTTTTGGTACATTGGTCTTCATCAGTCAAAGTATTGAGTATAGAAGTTGAGAGGTCATATTGCAGTTGTATAAGACTTGGTGAGGCTGCAGTTTGCGTATTGTGTTCAGTTCTGGGCACCGTGTTATACAAAAGATATGGTCGAGCTTGAAAGGGTCCAGAGAAGATTTACAAGGATGTTGCCAGGACTAGAGGGTCTGAGCCCTAGGGAGAGCTTGAGTAAAATTGTTGAAGAATTCCACAATTTGTTAAGTCACAACATAAAGAAATACTTCCATGTTTACTGTTCCATTGAAAATTGCTTCCACCCTCTAGTTCGTCGTTGGCCCATCAGTGGACACCAAAGATCTCTGGTGGACACCATCATTCACTATTCCTCCCGGTTTTTCCCGCCATAAAGTCGCCAACGCAAAGGTCAACTCTTTGGTTTCTGTTTGCACCGAGACTGCAAGGAGACGGGGAGGAATAGTCATACAGCATGGAAACAGACCCTTTGGCCCAACGTACCCATGCAAAGATGCCCCATCTGCTATCCCACCTGCCTGCTTTTGGCCCATATATCTCCAAACCTTTCCTATCCATGTATCTGTCCAAATATATTTTAAATGTTGTTATGGTACCTGTGTCTACTACCTCCTCTGGCAGCTCATTCCCCAACTCCCTCTGTCAAGTGGTGCTGAAACTCTCCCCAATTCTTTCTTCTGCCTGTCTATCCCTCGTCTTTCCTCTCTTTAGTAAGTAGCCATTTCTCCAACGCCCTCCAAACTCCGACTGCCCAAACTCGCCATCCATTCTTTAGTTCTCCCTTTCTTTCCCACTTCGCCTGACGGGCGAGGAAACGAAGTCCAAGCTATCATAGTTTTCGAAAGTGCAAGTTTATTTTCACAATTAGAAATCGCACAAAACAACGAAGCTGGTTTTAAGATGAAAAAAAACGCAATATTTGAGCATTACAGATCGACATTCAATGTCATCTACTTTATGTCAATTGATGATACAATTATTTAAACAAAATCAACAACAGTTCAGCATACCAGGCTGACATTCACATATCTATTTTATGTCAATAATATACAAATGAATAGGGAAAGGGATTAATTATTGGACATTGTTTCCAAATGTGGCAAGAAACACGAGATATATTTTGCTGCTCTTGCAGAAGATTGCACAAAGTTCAGCTCCACAGTGAACAATCAGCGGGAAACGTTCGTTGTGAAGGAGCGGGAAGAGTCCTCATTGTTGAACAGCCGATGACTTGTTCCCCACAACGTTCCCACTCTCTTGCTCCTGAGCCTCTTCCCCGGGATTTAGCCGCGGACTGGTTGTTGTATCCGAGGCGACGTTGATGGGGACGATTCGCTCATCCGCAGCCGGCAGCGCCAGGCGTGGGGCTCGAACCTTTAACCGACCGTCCTGGGACAAACAGCAGTTCACAGCTTCAGCGTCCACGTCTTCTGGCAGCTGGAACTCCCTCCTGAACTCTTCGTATTTGTAGCTGTAAGAGCCGCTGCCGTCCTCGCTCTTCTTCTCGTGTTTTCCCGTCACCAGCACTTTTCTTCCAAGTACTTTCACCTTCAGTTCTTCCGGGGAGAATCGCGGAACATCCAGGGACAGAGAAAAGCCATCTCCACCCTTGTCCACTGTCTCCCTTTGAACATCTCCGCCGGCATCGGCTCTCTGCTTCTCATTCCTTATTCTTTCCCCCCAGAACTCTCTCGCCAGCTCCGCGAAAATTCGCTCCATGAAGTTCATGCCCGTTCTCATTTCCTCCGCCTGTTCCCACGCGGGCCACTCGAGCGGCTCAAAGACAGCGAGTGGAGCGGACCACAGCGTGTGCACAGGCTGCTGCTGCCACCGACGGGAAGGGAGGAAAGTCCGGCAACTCAGCATCGTCTCTGCCTCTTCTGTCACTTCGCTCAAAACCGGCTGGTATTAACTCGCAGACTTCAGTGTCTGATCTGTCGCAGCCCTCGGAACACACGCCTTATATATTCCACGGGCAGAGCTCCGGACGCTTCGAGAATGAGCCAGCCATTGCTGGGCTCTGGGCTCGTCACTGACGCTTGAAACAAGAA
The DNA here is from genome assembly GCA_963514005.1 of Raja brachyura. Next base: position 9,730,178 of record OY740812.1, on the reverse strand, counting down.
TGACTCGGCTCACTGACGCCCACAGGGCGGTTCCAGAGACCGCGGGATGTGCTCAGCCCCGCCTGAGGTAGCGGGTACTCGGGAATGGCGAGCAATACACCTGAGGAACTCAACTGGCCATGTTTAGTTTTAGATAGACAATAGGTGCAGGAGTAGGCCATTCGGCCCTTCGAGCCAGCACCGCCATTCAATGTGACCATGGTTGATCATCCACAATCAGTACCCCGTTCCTGCCTTCTCCCCATATCCCCTGACTCTGCTATCTTTAAGTGCCCTCTCTAGCTCTCTTTTGAAAGTATCCAGAGAACCGGCCTCCACCGCCCTCTGAGGCAGAGAATTCCACAGACTCACAACTCTGTGAGAAAAAAGTGTTTTCTCATCTCCATTCTAAACGGCTTACCCCTTATTCTTAAACAGTGGCCTTGGTTCTGAACTCCCCCAACATCGGGAACGTGTCTCATCCTTCTAAACTCCCGAGTGTACACGCCCAGCCACTCCATTCTCTCAGCATATGACAGTCCCGCCACCCCGGGAATTAACCCTGTAAACCTACGCTGCACTCCCTCAATAGCAAGAATGTACCTCCTCATATTAGGGGTCTCACTAGGGCCCTGTACAACCGCAGAAGGACCTCTTTGCTCCTATATTCGATTCCTCTTGTTATAAAGGCCAACATGCCATTCACTTTCTTCACTGCATGCTTACTTCCATAGACTGATGAACAAGGACCCCCAGATCCCATTGTACTTCCCCTTTTTCCAGCTTGACGCCATTTAGATAGTAATCTGCCTTCCTGTTTTTGATACCAAAGTGGATAACCTCACATTTATCTACATTAAACTCCATCTGCCATACATCTGCCCACTCCCCCAACCTGTCCAAGTCACCCTGCATTCTCATAGCATCCTCCTCACAGTTCACACCGCCACCCAGCTTTGTGTCATCTGCAAATTTGCTAATGTTACTTTGAATCCAAATCATTGATGTATATTGTAAATAGCTGCAGCCCCAGCACAAAGCCTTGCGGTACCCCACTAGTCACTGCCTGCCATTCTGAAAGGGATTCCAGAAGATTCCAGAAGATTAGTCAAGCATGATTTCCCCTTTGTAAATCCATGCTGACTCGGACCAATCCTGTTACTGCTATCCAAATGTGCTGCTATTTCTTCTTTTATAATTGACTCCAGCATCTTCCACACCACCGTGTCAGGCTAACGGTTTATAATTCCCTCATCTCTAATTCATCTCTCCCGCCTTTCTTAAAAAGTGAGATACCATTAGCTACCCTCCAATCCACAGGAACTGATCCTGAATCTATAGAACGTTGGAAAATTATCACCAATGCATCCATGATTTCTAGAGCCACTTGCTGAAGTATCCTGGGATGCAGACCATCAGGCCCTGGGGATTCATCAGCCTTCAGTCCCATCAGTCTACCAAACACCATTTCCTGCCTAATGTGGATTTCCTTCAGTTCCTCCATCACCCCAGATCCTCTGCCACTACTATATCAGGAAGATTGTTAGTGTCCTCCTTAGTGAAGACGGATCCAAAGTACCTGTTCAACTCATCTGCCATTTCCTTTTTCTCCATAATAAATTCACCTTTTTCAGTCTTCAAGGGTCCAACTTTGGTCTTAACTCATTTTTTCCACTTCATATACCTAAAGAGCTTTTACTATCCTCCTTTATATTCTTGGCTAGCTTACCTTCGTACCTCATCTTTTCTCCCCATATTATCTTTTTAGTTATCTTCAGTTGCTCTTTAAACATTACCCAATCCTCTTGCTTCCCGCTCATCTTTGCTATGTTGTACTTCTTCTCTTTTATTTTTATACTGTCCCTGACGTCCCTTGTCAGCCATGGTTGCCCCTTACTCCGCTTGGAATCTTTCTTCCTCTTGGGAATGAACTGATCCTGCACCTTCTGTATTATTCCTAGAAATACCTGCCATTGTTGTTCCCCTGTCATCCCCGCTAGGGTATCTTTCCAGTCAACTCCTCCCCCATGGCTCCATTGTCCCCTTTATTCAACTGTAACACTGACACCTCCGATCTACCCTTCTCCCTCTCCAATAGTAGATTATACCTGACCATATTACGGTCACTACTTCCTAATGGCTCCTTAACCTCAAGTTCCTTTATCAAATCTGGTTCATTACATAACACTAAACCCAGAATTGCCTTCTCCTGGTAAGCTCCAATACAAGCTGCTCGAAGAATTGATCACGGAGACACTCCACAAACTCCCTTTCTTGGGGTCCAGTACCAACCTGATTTTCCCAGTCTACCTGCATGTTGAAATCTCCCATAACACCCACAGCATTACCTTTTCTACATGCCAATTTTAACTCTTGATTCAACTTGCACCCTATATCCAGGTTACTGTTTGTGGGGCTGTAGATAGGTCCCATTAGGGTCTTTTTACCCTTACAATTCCTTAGTTATATCCATACTGACTCCAAATCTCCTGTTTCAATGTCACCCCTTGCAAGAGACTGAATTTAATTCCTCACCAACAGAGCTACCACACCAAAAATGTCCTATCTTAGATAGACACACAATGTTGGAGTAACTGAGCGGTACAGACAGCATATTTGGAGAGAAGGAATGGGTCATCTTTCGCGAGACTTCTTCAGACCTGGCTTAGTTTAGTTTACTTTATTGTGACGTGTGAAAAGTGAAAGGGTTATGGAAGGACCGTCCAGATGCCTGATAACGGAGGGGAAGAAGCTGTTCCTGAGTCTGGCCGAGGCGCTTTCAAACTTATGTAACTCGTGCTTAGCCCATAACAATACGTTACTCCTACATTTTGTGTCTATCTAAACTAGGACATTTTTTCGATTCACCTCTACCTCAATGAGGACATTGGACTTTGTCTAAGGAACTGATCTGCTACAATATTGAGAACTATATTCTCCCCTTTGTATCTCCCCCTTTGTTCTATCTATTGTACATGAGGTTGAACTGATTGTATCTATGTATGGTATTGGACAGCTGCAGCACAAAGCTTTTAAATGATCAGGTGCCAATCATATATCTAAACCTATCACCAGTTGAGTTCCTCAGGTGTATTGCTCGCCATTCCCGAGTACCCGCTACCTCAGGCGGGGCTGAGCACATCCCGCGGTCTCTGGAACCGCCCTGTGGGCGTCAGTGAGCCGAGTCATTCTTGTTTCAAGCGTCAGTGACGAGCCCAGAGCCCAGCAATGGCTGGCTCATTCTCGAAGCGTCCGGAGCTCTGCCCGTGGAATATATAAGGCGTGTGTTCCGAGGGCTGCGACAGATCAGACACTGAAGTCTGCGAGTTGATACCAGCCGGTTTTGAGCGAAGTGACAGAAGAGGCAGAGACGATGCTGAGTTGCCGGACTTTCCTCCCTTCCCGTCGGTGGCAGCAGCAGCCTGTGCACACGCTGTGGTCCGCTCCACTCGCTGTCTTTGAGCCGCTCGAGTGGCCCGCGTGGGAACAGGCGGAGGACATGAGAAAGGGCATGAACTTCATGGAGCGAGTTGTCGCGGAGCTGGCGAGAGAGTTCCGGGGGGAAAGAATAAGGAATGAGAAGCAGAGAGCCGATGCCGGCGGAGAGGTTCACGGGGAGACATTGGACAAGGGTGGAGATGGCTTTTCTCTGTCCCTGGATGTTCCGCGATTCTCCCCGGAAGAACTGAAGGTGAAAGTACTTGGAAGAAAAGTGCTGGTGACGGGAAAACACGAGAAGAAGAGCGAGGACGGCAGCGGCTCTTACAGCTACAAATACGAAGAGTTCAGGAGGGAGTTCCAGCTGCCAGAAGACGTCGACGCTGAAGCTGTGAACTGCTGTTTGTCCCAGGACGGTCGGTTAAAGGTTCGAGCCCCACGCCTGGCGCTGCCGGCTGCGGATGAGCGAGGCGTCCCCATCAACGTCGCCTCGGATACAACAACCAGTCCGCGGCTAAATCCGGGGAAAGAGGCTCAGGAGCAAGAGAGTGGGAACGTTGTGGGGAACAAGTCATCGGCTGTTCAACAATGAGCACTCTTCCCGCTCCTTCACAACGAACATTTTCCGCTGATTGTTTACTGTGGAGCTGAATGCAATCTTCTGCAAGATCAGCAAAATATATAACTCTTTGACTGATCTAAATCGCTGCTTTAATTAGCATTTAAACAATTTTATACTTTGTTGTGTAATTTCCACGTGTAATGTATACGGAAATAAAACGTGTTTGTAAATGGATAATAGTTGTGTTTTTGCTTTACAAACAAATTTGGGGTTTCAAATATGACATTCGAAGTGGGCATCTCGATCGGCATTGATGAGTTGGGCAGAAGGCCCTACTTTCAAGCTATCTACTATCTTCTTGACTCCATAATTCTATTTAGTGGGTCGGTCTCGGGTTCTCAAATTGGAATGATTATAGGCAATAATAAGTGAACTGAGAGCCTCAGGTTCAGAGCCAGGGTGGGTAATTGGAAAATTACAACAGCGAGGATAACATAAGAATCGGGAGAGAAAGAGAAGAATTAGAGTGGGATTCATGGGTCACTTGGCTCCGTCTCTCATTGCAGCCCGATGCAGACATCAAGTAAAGTCCTGAACTTCGTAAGTATACACTGGCAGCCGGTTTTTACCGAGTACTGGATATCTGTCCGGGTTGCACCCCGAGTCAAACCATGTTCGGCTACTATCTCACATGAGAAAGCGATGTTTTGCACAAAGTTCAAAATAATTAGCATTTCGTCAGAAAATGATACGATCAGAGGCAACATTCAGGCACGGTTAATAACGCAAGTATCACGTTGTCACACAAGAGCAAGTGTTTGACCATCTTTGACATAAATGTTTATGCATTTGGTATCCACATGGGTTACAATACGTTAGTACTTATAGAAGCATAGAAACATAGAAATTAGGTGCAGGAGTAGGCCATTCGGCCCTTCGAGCCTGCACCGCCATTCAATATGATAATGGCTGATCATCCAACTCAGTATCCCGTACCTGCCTTCTCTCCATACCCTCCGATCCCCTTAGCCACAAGGGCCACATCTAACTCCCTCTTAAATATAGCCAATGAACTGGCCTCAGCTACCCTCTGTGGCAGAGAGTTCCAGAGACCCACCACTCTCTGTGTGAAAAAAGTCCTTCTCATATCGCCCCTAAAGGATTTCCCCCTTATCCTTAAGCTGTGACCCCTTGTCCTGGACCTCCCCAACATCGGGAACAATCTTCCTGCATCTAGCCTGTCCAACCCCTTAAGAATTTTGTAAGTTTCTACAAAATCGCCTCTCAATCTCCTAAATTCTAGAGAGTATAAACCGAGTCTATGCAGTCTTTGTTCATAAGACAGTCCTGACATCCCAGGAATCAGTCTGGTGATAGCTGTCTCTATCCCAATGAACACCCAAGAGTTGATTTGGCTTTGATCTTGGTTTCTATCAACGGTCATGAGATTGGCCTCGTGATGTAGGCAACCTGCAAAACTCTGGGGATTCCCTCTCCCTTTATGGGTTATGGTTTACCCAGCGTCAGAGCTACAATAATTTCACCGACAGTGACCCTCCCAGAAATGGTCTGCACCCACTGAGTCTGGACGACACTGGCCTCGAGTGTGTACAAAGTATAACTTTGTTAAACTCAGGCTGTATAAAATTTCCAATGGAAATAGTTTCATCGCTCTCACGTGGTGACACTAAACCGTGAAGTTCAAATAAAAAAGGTATCGCTGCCTTCTCAAATTCTAAATGCTGGACAGTAGTCCCCCGCGTTGGAAGAAGCTGTCATTGTGACTCCGCGAGAAATACATCAGGGCAGAGTCAAGTGTCGTCTATTGGCCCGGTGCAATGCACTGCTATTATTTAATGAACTGTGTCTGATGTGACTGTGTTTAGTAGAATAGCTTACCAGTGTCAAAAAAAAACAAATACAAATAACATCTATACCTGGAATGTGATTGCATGGTTCCCAAGCATGCATTGTGAAAGATAACAAACCAAAGGAAAGATTTTATTCTTCAAAATGTTTATTTATTTCAATACGTTTATACAAAATAATCCACGTGAATGTATTGGTACGGGGAGCAAATTTTGACTGTCAAGCAAACACGAATTTATATAACATTAATGTGAAAATATATTCACATCATACATATTTATTGTCATTTTTTAGGTTTGCATTACAAATTAGTCTTAACTGTCCTTAGTTTCCTTGTTCCCGTTAACTCCCCCATTCTCTTGTGTCTGTGTCTCTCCGCTGGGATTTAGACGGGTACCGTTCGTTGTATCAGATTCAATGGTGATGGGGACGATTCGCTCATCCGCAGCCGGCAGCGCCAGGCGTGGGGCTCGAACCTTTAACTGGCCATCGTGAGACAAACAGCAGTTCACAGCTTCAGCGTCGACGTCATCTGGCAGCTGGAACTCCCTCCTGAACTCTTCGTATTTGTAGCTGTAAGAGCCGCTGCCGTCCTCGCTCTTCTTCTCGTGTTTTCCCGTCACCAGCACTTTTCTTCCAAGTACTTTCACCTTCAGTTCTTCCGGGGAGAATCGCGGAACATCCAAGGACAGAGAAAAGCCATCTCCACCCTTGTCCACTGTCTCCCTTTGAACATCTCCGCCAGCGCCGGCTCTCTGCTTCTCATTCCTTGTTCTTTCCCCCCAGAACTCTCTCGCCAGCTCCGCGAAAATTCGCTCCATGAAGTTCATGCCCGTTCTCATTTCCTCCGCCTGTTCCCACGCGGGCCACTCGAGCGGCTCAAAGACAGCGAGTGGAGCGGACCACAGCGTGTGCACAGGCTGCTGCCACCGACGGGAAGGGAGGAAAGTCCGGCAACTCAGCATCGTCTCTGCCTCTTCTGTCACTTCGCTCAAAACCGGCTGGTATCAACTCGCAGACTTCAGTGTCTGATCTGTCGCAGCCCTCGGAACACACGCCTTATATATTCCACGGGCAGAGCTCCGGACGCTTCCAGATCAACTCAACATTGCTATGTTCAGGACGCATGATCAGAAAATAACAGCGGTACTCAGCGTTGCTTTAAATAAGAATGAAGTGCTTCAGTGATATTTAGGAAGTATTTGAGTTATTTTAACACGGTGACTTCAAAATTGACGATAGCCAACAAATTTGCGTCACTCGGTACAAACCACAGCATTCATGGCATGTTATTAAAGGGTAAGGCGAGGAACACGGAACTGCAGATTTGTACATATTCCCCAAGATAATGTTTGAACAGTTGACCTAGTAGTGAAAAAAGGACACAAAGTGGTTGAGTAACTCAGCATTTCAGAACATGGACAGCTGTGGATTATGGATCAGTCCAAAAAAGGGCGTCGATCCAAAACGTCACCTATTCATGTTCGCCCGCGATGCTGCCTGACCCGCTGTGTTACTCCAACACTTTGTGTCCCCTTTTCACGACTAGGCCAACTGTTCAAACATTATCTTGGGGATTATGTACACATCTGCCTGGTGTATTAAGAATAACAATTTGCTGCCATGTCCCGGTCCTGGGAGTTATTTGTATTGCTATGGCATGCTGAACACGCTACCGTCATACGCAACTCTTGGCACTTGGCTCGTTGTATCAGGCGGTGCCACCAACCAACTTCAGACTCGGTGTGACTTCACCCCCATCAATGTTATACTTCGCGCTTTACTTTGCAATCCACGCCCAGCAGTAGCTAAAAATAGATCAGCATTAGTCATGTCAGAATAACTGTTCTAACTTTGCTTCAATTGTCATTCATAAATGTTGTCAACATCGTGTCTTGTTGATTCATTGATTGGAAATAGGCGGCAATGGCAATTCATTGCCCATCTCTCATTATTCGTGGATTGTCTTACAAGGCTATTTCATAGAACAGTTTTAAAGTTAATCACATTGATGAGGGTGTGAATTATTAATGTAGCACAAAGTGAAGGGTACATGCTTGTTTTTCTTAAGGATATAAATAAACTCGACGGATGTTCGGATAGATTCGTTCATCGTTCATCAAACCAGCCTTCCATTGTTAATTAATTCCTTTAGATGGAATGAAGAAAAAATCCACTGCTTTGGAAGAACTTTAATCCTGGCTCCTAATTTTTAATTTAGACGACTGGATCACGGATTCAGAACATAATGACTGCGATATTTTAAGCAGGACATTTTGAAAAGGTTAATGGTATTTAAGCCTTATTGTGTCAAACATTGTGAATCCTGAAATTATGTTGCATTACACAGTACAGAACAGTAATTAGTATTTAGAGCCAATGCCGGATGAAATGTCATAAAAACTAATGTACAATCTGGTACATCATCTGCTTTCGAGATATTTTTGTTGAATATTTTAAGCTTAATTTTCACTACTCTGCATCAACATCCAATCATTATTTAAATATTTGATGTTCCTGATGTAAGACCTTGCAACTTGGGAAATTTCTTTGATTCAGCGCAAAATAGTCTTACGCATAGAAACAAGGGACCACAAGGAACAAGAAACAAGAATCACAGCAAGACCTTGATCAGCAGGGTAGTGGGCCAAGGGCAAATTAAGCTTGGTTCAGATAAGTGTAACGTATTACATTTTGGGAAGTCAAACCAGGATAGGACTTTCACAGTGAACGGTAATGTTCTGTGGAGTGTTGTAGAATAGAGGGGTCTGTTTCCATACTGTGCCTGTTTTTATTAATCAAATTTATTTGATCCAGTCACCTTATACAAATTTACCTGCTCCTAGATACTTAAATGCCTGTTTCCACCATCCACAATGATAGTGCATATTTCACCAACTCTGGATGAAAATGGTTTACTTCAGATCCCTTCCAAAACTTGAGTAATTTACCGTAATCCCATGTGATCTAGATTATGTCTCTCTGTGGATTTTTTTTACAACACTGCCGTGAGAAGGGTCTCAACCCGAAACTTCACCCATTCCTTCTCTCCAGAGATGCTGCTTGTCCCACTGAGTTACTCCAGCATTTTATGTCTACTGCTGTTCATCTTTTGTTTCACTCCACTGAAAGTTAGAGGCAAACCATCACCTGCTTCCTCAGCAGTTAAACTGCCCGATAAGTTTGGCATTTATTGAGATATTAGGCTGCAGGTTTGAAACCAGTAAGGAAAAAGCTTTAACAATGGACATTGTGCGATATCGTTAGGGGCAACATTGTAATCTTATAATTCGATCACATGCATGTATTGGAGGCTTGCTATCTGCTATTGTTGCAAAAAGAAACAATATTAAATCAATATGAAAATCGGTCAAATTGCTCCTTATGACACATCCCTTTATGGCAGAAATAACACAGGTTGTTGTATGATTTGAATTCCAACAGCATTTATATTCACCAGCAGTAGTTTGCACCAAATGCACACGCGGAATCACAGCTGCATGTTATACACTGTTGACAAAAATCAATTGTACCATTTGTACCGCACTTGTGAGAAATGTTATGCAACAAGACAGTTGAATCATATTCAGTGTGATTCAATTGCAGTTGAAATTTTCTCTTTATTCCAGTTTAGAATGGACAAAATAAAATATATTTTGGAAGTTGTAGCGTGATTGAGGTCCCATTATGTTTCTAGACGTGGTTAGGGATTCTATTACCCATCAGTTATATTGACAACCACAGCTCATCCAAAATTATGAAAAATTAAAAAAAATGTAATGCAATGGATAATATATCTGACAATACCTTTGTAAATATTTTACCCAAAGTCACAATCTCAACATGGGGATTAAAAGATGCACCCACCCACTGATTACACTTTCCAGATTCACTAAAAATTCCCACAATATCTGAACAAAAAAGGAAATATTGACATTTTGTTTTTTCATTCCTGCCTGTAAGAAAAGTTGAATAAAATGGGTCACAACGGCAGATAAAGATTAATTTGATTGACACAAAACAGGCATTTGATTAACCCCTTTCATACAATTCAGTTTTTACTGTGATGCTGTACATGGAATTTACCATAACAGGTAAAAGCACACTTGTTCAGCTGCTCAAGTAAACCTGTCACATTAAATACCGTTAACCCAGCTGGAGAACTTCAATCAGAAGTGTCCATCGATAAGGATATGAATTCATAGTGCATAATTCAGCAGTGCTGGCTCAAAGGGCCGAATGGCCTACTCCTGCACCTATTTTCTAAATAGGGCAACTCTTTACAACAGGAGGCACATCAATGTATTCCTGATATATATCTAGTTTGATCTTTCAGATCAATGTCTAGGCATAGGGAAATAAACACCATTATATTAACATTTAAAACTTGCTAACCTTCAGCCTGCTCACCATTTGAGATTGGACCATAGCTCCACACCATCAACCAAACCTTATTTCAAATTCCTCAACAGGTGAAAAGTGTATTGAACAATGCCATGCAATTCAGTTCATCGACTAAGCATCCACAATCCACTGACACAGAAAATTATAAACATTCATAATTCCCAATCTTCCTTCTGTTGAGAAAAGAATTGCCATTGGTCAAGAAATTTGAATCTATAAACCATTAAACAAGACTGATCCAATAGTTACCAGGATATCAAATATAAAAATCCAGCAAACTGATATGAAAAAAAATGTTTTTGTTCCAGATCGAAATGGCAAAAATCACCTTACTTTGGCATCATTATTAATGAGAATATTCACAAATGTTATAATAATGTAGCTTTCCTTACACTGCACATCAGATTTTTAAAACAATTTTATTGTAATACAAAAACCAACAATTCATAAAAGTTGAATAACCAATACATAAATAGTCTCTGAAGAACACAAGCTTGAAAATCATCCATTAACCACTGAAGTTGAACTGTAAAGCAGCTGCCAATCACTGCAGTCAAAAACAGGGTTTCACTTTGACCTCGCCCTCATCTTCCTCCGCTTGCGCTTCAGTCTATTCAGGAATAGAAAGTTAAAAATAAATCACAGGCTGCCATGTGCAATTATCAAAATGAATGCAGACAGCCATAAAGTTTAATTTCTTTTGGCAAAAATGTATGTTTATATGCTGCAAAATGGATAATATCTTTCTCTTCCTCCATGAACCATTTTATGCAATGAAAACAAATGCTGGAACTACACAGCAAGTCAAGTGGAAGCAAGTTCCTAAAGCTTTGGGATTAAAACTGGATAAGGTTAAGTGATGGAACAAGTAGAAGTCATTAGACAGAAAAAAAAGAGTTGCGTCTAAAGGTGGCAGGGAAGCAACGGTTTTTACTACTGCACAGTTTTGTTTAACATTCTTTCTAACCAAAATACCACATCAAAGCCAAAATAGAAAATACTTTGTGCTCAAATGTTGGATTTGATGACTATGAAATACTGGGATAAAATGGGACATTCCAGGTATTTATCTACTGCATGTTCACCTGTTATCAACAGCAATACAGAAATTTCAGAATTTTATTTGTCTCTACTGATATTGTTTAGAGGCTTATAAATCTCACAGAACGTGTCCTATTGTTTCAAATTGTTTTTGGCCAGTGTACTGACCACTCCTCTATCTAAATGTTTTTTATATAGCTGTGCACCTCTGAGGAGTGCAGATATTAAAGCTTGCAACTTACATAAAAATGGTAAAGCAGAGAAAGATGAAATAACAGAGACACAAGAGACCGCAGATGGTGGAATCTGGAGCAACAAATAATCTAGAGGAACTCAGCCGGTTGAGCATCATCTGTCGGGGAGAGGAATTATCGATGTTTTGGGTCGACACACCGCATCATGGTTATTAATGGATTGATCACAACATTCGTCTGTTCAACATTAAACTTGCCTCATTCCGTTATTAAGTACCCAAGGGCTTACTGTTACTGGAATACTAATATCAGACCATTTGGGTGGGGGAGGGTGCAAAAATATACTTTAACTTTAAGCTTATAGTGAAAGCTTTGTCATGAAAGACATTGTAAATAGCTACAAACATTTTAAGTATTACTTATATAAATTGTAAATGATTATGTTACACAGGTCTGGAGTTTAAAGTAATCTTTAATTGTAACACATAGTAGTGGTACAGCAGGTTGTTAGTTCATCACTACTGCTTCCAAGACTGCTTAATGTAGGAAGTGGATGTTAATATAAAGCATACAGTAAGATGGGGTTAATGATGCTACTCTACTCTGATTGGTTCACATGCAATAACCAATCTACATCCTTCCCCGTAAAGAGCGAATATAATAACGCACAGGTAAGACGCGCAAATTTAAACGTACTCGCCGTATCTGTCAGGCGGTCTACTTATACAACCCAAACCAACCCCTCTCCCTCGGTACCAGAAGAATTAGTGGGGGAGGGAGGCAGTGAACCCGTAAGGGAGAAGGAAGCTGGGGACGCTATAGGCGACTGGTAGGGTGAGCATGCGGGAGCGGTAGTGTTGTTAGACGGGATCGCCGGTCGTGGCAGAGAACGGGACATGCTTGGACTAGTGATAGCGGCAGCAGCAGACGGTTTGATCAACAGAGGTGGAGCAAAAGGATCGGCTGGTGGTGGACGGGGTTCTTTTACAAGCAGCAAGTGTTGGCGGCTCCATCTGTACAGGGCACCATCGACGTTGACAAGGTAGGAGCGGGGTTCCTTGGACGGGCTGACTACTAAACTTAGACGGGAATGACCCGGAGTAGTCTGCAGACGGACGACTTGACCCTGCAGCAGCGGCTTCAGTGGTTTACTGGATTTGTCATAGGATCTTTTCTGGATGTTGTTTCTCCTCGATGCGCTTCTGGACCGCGGCTGGTTTAAACACCTGTGGCACCAGCTTCCAATTTGGCCTTCACAGGCTTATTGTTAATGAACATTGATACAGATGGATCCAAAAGCATACCAGCGGAGTGTAGGAATGTGTGCACAGTGGACTCCTCATATGCGCTAATTGGATCGTCCTCGTGGGCAGCTTAGAGCTGGTTCTGTGTGAAATGTTAGGTCTTGTTCCAGGGGTCGCCGTCCTGTACGGATATGGCTAACCAGCCTGCAGCTGTCCGTCTTTTCTCTCTTTTTTTTATTTTTAGTTAGTTGAGTTTTTTGTTTTTCGGAGTCCTAGCCTTTTTTCATGTGGGGGTGGAAGGGAGGGGGAAACTGCTTTCTAGGATCCCTACCTGGTCGGAGAGGCAGCTTTTCTCCGGGCTGCACTGTCGACCCATCCTCGCGGCCTACCAGCGGGCCTGGAGCGGCATTTCCTGGGGGGACCGCCCAGAGCCGCAGCTTCGGCAGCAGCGCAGCACTGGAGCGCCATCGCGGAGCGGGCGATACCTTGTCTGGGTCACCGCGCTGGAACTCCGGTGAGCTGAAGACCGCAGGTGAATATCGTGGAGCGGCCGGCCTCGCTGAAATTTAAATCGGGAGCTTGGGATCTCTCAGAGAGATCGCCAGTTGTGGAGCTCCATCCAGCGCAGCCCGTTGGCGTCGGAAGCCGCAGTCTCCAGCAAGGAAGCGCCCATTACAGGCACCCTGAGCTGTTGACAGGGTTCTCCCACCGCCGGAGCACCACCACCCGGCGAAGAAGGGCCTGGAACATCAGACCCCATAGCGGCGACTGTTGGGGCCTCAATAGGCCTGACTATGGGTGAACTGGGGATGGGGTCTGGACTTTGTGCCTTCCCTCATAATGGGAACCATTGTGGGGGGATGTTTTTTATGTTTATGTTAAATTCTTTAATGTTATGTCCTATCTTTATCTAACTGCTGCATGGCAAGACAAATTTCACTACCCCAATTGGTGTACGAGACAATAAATGTCCTTTGTCCTTTGTTGCAACAGGTGCAGATTAGACGCTGAGCTGGAAGGTCTGTTCCCACGGGACCTGCAGGCAACGGCAAAGTGATTCATCTTCTTGCAGTAGATACATGGCTTGCCATTCGCAGGACAGAACATTCGTCCCTTGTTGTGGAAATAGTTACAATTCGGACATCTTTGCGGCAGCTCATTGATAAATCCCCGGTTAGCCGCTTGCGGCGGTTCGTTCATAAATCTTCTGTTAGCTATCGTAGTTGGCTGTTTGTTGAAGCCCGTCAAGTTTATACTCTTTTTCGGAGTGTCAAACTGGTCACTAAGTGTAGCCACAATCTCTGACGTACGGCAGGCACGCACAGCTTGTTCAAGGGTTAAGTCAGCATTCCGCAGCAACTCAATCTTTAGGTTTTGATCAGTCATGCCACTGACAAGCTTGTCCCCGATTCATTTGTTGGACATAACCCCGAAGTGGCATAGCTGAGCCATACATTTCAAATCACAAATAAATCTTTCCACAGGCTCATCGGGAAGCTGGTGTTTCGCAAAGAATTTTGCTCTTTCTAAGATATGGTTTGAGGGTAGGAGGCATAGTTCCCTGAATTTACGCAGTAAAACACTGGGGTCACTCACAGTCTCAGCAGGTACAACTTCCTGATCGTTGTCGTCGAGAACCGCTGGTACGAAGTTAAAAGTCTGAGCTCTCATCAGAGCCTCAGGTCCCACCAGGTTTAGTAGAAGCGAAGCTTTGACAGCATCTGGTTCATTACGATGGACGATGTTGATATAGTGTTCGTAGTCGATATCGAATAGTCTCCATCGTTCCCCGATGTCTGAATCGAAGATGAGCTGCGCTGGCTTGCGGCAAGAGTGAGCCATAGTGATACACCAGACTGATTCCTGGGATGGCAGGACTTTCATATGAAGAAAGGCTGGATAGACTCGGCTTGTACTCGTTAGAATTTAGAAGATTTAGGGGGAATCTTATAGAAACTTACAAAATTCTTAAGGGGTTGGACAGGCTAGATGCAGGAAGATTGTTCATGATGTTGGGGAAGTCCAGAACAAGGGGTCATGGTTTAAGGATAAGGGGGAAGTCTTTTAGGACCGAGATGAGAAAAACATTTTTCACATGGAGAGTGGTGAATCTATGGAATTCTCTGCCACAGGAGGTAGTTGAGGCCAGTTCATTGGCTATATTTAAGAGGGAGTTAGATGTGGCCATTGTGGCTAAAGGGATCAGGGGGTATGGAGAGAAGGCAGGTAAAGGATACTGAGTTGGATGATCAGCCATGATCATATAGAATGGCGGTGCAGACTCGAAGGGCCGAATGGCCTACTCCTGCACCTATTTTCTATGTTTCTAAATGGAACTGATAAAACACAAATAAAACCCGATATACAGATGCAGTGGGTTACTTCACGCTGACTGATACCATGTAAATGATTATGTTACACAGGTCTGGAGTTTAAAGTAATCTTTAATTGTAACACATATTTTAGCGGTACAGCAGGCTGTTAGTTGTTAATTCGTCACTACCGCTTCCAAGACTATTTAATGTAGGAAGTGGGTGTTAATATAAAGCATACAGTAAGATGGGGTTAATGATGCTACTCTACCATGATTGGTTCACATGCAATAACCAATCTACATAAATTATGCAAATTTTCCTTAATGTTGAATGGAAATGGCAGGAAACATTTCAATAAAACGCACAATCTTTTGAAAAGTGTCAAGCAGGCAGTTATTCAAAATCAAATTTAAGCCTCAAAACATACGCTTAAATATATTAATGAATGATTGAATGAAAATCTGAACCAGATTTCACCATTTTTAAGTGTATTATGAAGTTTAATAAAGAGCTGGAAAAAAGTAAAATAATTATACAGACCTCCGCATCCTTTTCTTCCTCCACTGTAGAAGAAATAAATCAATTAGTTCTAGTAGAATGTTGGCACATTTACTCTTGTATTATTTTAGAAGTTAGATTATTTAACGTAACATCCAATAAATAGCAGTTCCATACACACATTCAGTAAAATGAAATAACCTTCTCTTGGCATCCTCCCGTGTAAAATGAAATAACTTTCTCTTCGCACTCTTATGGTACACTCAAGAGAAAAAATATATATAAATCCATCATGTAACCTACAATAATAAATGTAGTTTCTGTTTCCATTATTGTTCTGATTGTACATTCCAAACATTACAACCACCAAATAGGTTCCAAACTAAGTGGAACGGGCAGGTATTATTTTTGGCTTTGCACTATTCCGTTTCAGGACATATGATAATAAAACCAACACACAAATATTAGGTCACCGGACCATAAACATGTAGTGCAACCAAAACAAAGTAGTTCATAATTGCCAAGGTAGGGTTGTGGTGAATGGCAGAGGTCAAGATCCTGATGGTTAATTAAACTGTTCTTGGATCTGGAGGATCTTGAACCTCCTCAGACTCCTCTTGTACCTTCTTCACAATAGAAGTGGCAAGATCATCCTCGCAGGAGGTTGAGGGATGATCTGATAAACGTGTACAAAATTATGAGAGGAATAGATCGGGTAAATAAATGCACAGCCTCTTGCCCAGAGTAGGGGAACCGAGGATAGGTTGAAACCTCGGTTTAAAGTGAGGAAGGGATATTTAATAGGAACCCGAGGCGTAACCTTTTCCACACAAAGGGTGATGCGTGTATGGAACGAGTTACCAGAGAAGACATTCACAACATTTAAGAGAAAGTGAGACAGGTGCATGGATGGGATAGATTTAGAGGGATACGAGCCAAACGCAGGCAGGTGAGACATGTTAGTCGGCGTGAGCAAGTTGGGCCTAAGGTTCTGTGTCCACGTTGTCAGACTCGACCAGAGTGGTGTAGGCGCTCGATAGTATTAACAGCCTTTATCCAGCATAATATTGTGCCCATCAATGTGATAACAATTGATGCAGCCTGACCCGATAGGTTCATACAGCAGGTTGTATTTCACTCATCATTTCAGCCTCCTGAAAACTCGGAGGGAGGAAATGCTGGAGGTCGACCGCGTGTATCAGAAAACCGGGGTTGATCGGATCGTTTAACAGTAAAGTTTGAATTGCTGAGCGAGGTGGAATCGTGCCTTAAGTGCGGTCGATCACAGTTCCCCCCCCGCCGCCGCCGCCGCCGCCGCCGCCGCCGCCAGCACCGTCTGTTTATCGATCAACGGGTCAGAACAAGAACCCACTGCGTGGTCGCGGCCCTCAAAATGGACACGAGGGGCAAAAAGTAAAAAAAAACACATTTCCCCCTCAAATTGATTACTCAGCACTTATTTTATCTTAATGACCGGATTCTATTCTATCATTTTTCTGTCAGTTACTGTTCACTCACCTTGGCCCTCATGGTCGGTTAGGAAAAGCTCCCAACGAACTTTCTCTCGACGTCGACCACTTCGCAAGTGTGCGCATGCGCCCCGATGCCAACCGTTGGACTGCCACCCACGATGCCTTGCAAATCAAATTAAAGTCCTCATCTAGCCACTATTTTTTTGTTGTTGCTTAAAGCACAAACATTAGATGTGCTTAACTAGCTTTAATTAAACTGTGAAGGAGAAGTGAGTTTTAATTCGTTTGTGGCGCTCTAAGAAAAGATGGACTACATATCCCAAACTGCCGTGCGCGGGACGCCGGCGCGCTGTTGTCTCTGGAGGGTGCACAAAATGCTGGAGAAACTCAGTGGGTGCAACAGCACCTATGGAGCGAAGGAGATAGGCAACGTTTCGGACCGAAACCCTTCTTCAGATGATGGATTTATATATATATGTTTTCTCTTGATTGTACCATAAGAGTGCTAAGAGAAAGTTATTTCAATTTACACAGGAGGCTGCCAAGAGAAAGTTATTTCATTTTACTGAATGTGTGTATGGAACTGCTATTTATTGGATGTTACGTTAAACTTTAATTTGATTCTAAAATAATACAAGAGGTAATGTGCCAACATTCTACTATGCCACTGTTGCCTCTGGAACATGACTGTGCAACACCTGTCCCTATGCCTTCCCCTCTCAACTCTGTCCAGGGCAAAGCTCCTATTGCTGTAGGACCTTTGGTCCAGGGACCCCGACAGTCTTGTCAGGTGAGGCAGAGGTTCGCTTGCACCTTCTCCAACCTCATATACTGTATCCGCTGTTCCAGGTGTGGACTCCCATATATCGGAGAGACCAAGCGCAGGCTCGGTGATCGTTTCGCTGAACACCTCCCCTAAGTCCGCCTAAACCTACCTGATCTCCCGATTGCTCAACACTTTAACTCCCCCTCCCATTCCCACACTGACCTCTCTGCCCTGGGCCTCCTCCACTGTCAGTGAGGCCAAACGCAAGTTGGGGAAACAGCAATTCGTATTTCGCTTGGGCAGTTTACAATTCAGCGTTTTTTTTACTTCTCGAACTTCGTAACCCTTGCATCCCTTCTATCTCCGTCTTCCCCTCACCCTAATTATCCGACTAGTTTCACTGTCCTTCTGATTCATTTCACAAATTGTATGCCTTTGTCTGCCTCTGTGTAGGAAGGGACTGCAGATGTTGGTTCACACCGAAGATAGACACAAAAAATCTGGATTAATTCATCGGGGCAGGCAACATCTGTAGAGAAAATGAATAGATGACATATTTGGTCGAGACGCTTCTTCCAAGCGAGAGTCATCAGACAAAGTCAGGATAGTCCCCTGACTCTCCAGTACAATATGTGCTAGTCAGTTAGTTAATGTAGGTAGACAGGCACAAAATGTGAGACCCTTCTTGAGACTGAAGAAGGGTCTCGACACTGAAAGGTCACCCATTCCTTTTCCTCCAGAGATGCTGCCTGACCCGCTGTGTTATTCCAACTTTTTGTGTCTATGGTGTGTACCTGCATCTGCAATTCCTTCTTGCACACTACATTTCCCAAGATGCCCACGGCAATGCGCAGGCGCAATGCTCCCATCGGGAGAGCAATAACTACATCTCCCAAGGTGCACCCGGCGCGCATGTGCAATGGCGTCCTCGGCGGTTTCCATGGCAGAGGGGGGCACGGTGATGGCTGAGGCAGCGCAAGCCTCGCAAGGCCGGGCTCAAGCGCCTTTCCAGTCACAAGCAGCGGCCTCTCCCGCCGCCCCGAGCCCGGCCGACCCTGCCCGGCCCGGTGCCAGCAGCAGCCAGCAACGCTCGGTTCAGCGCAAGGCCCAGGTCCGCGCTTTCCCACGGGCCAAGAAATTGGAGAAACTGGGGATTTTCTCGGCGTGCAAGGTAAGAGCAGAGTGTGTGCCCGGCTATGGACGACTCCTCCTCCTCCTCATCATCCTGCCTCTGCAGACTCGGGCTAGGTCCCTATTCAATATCTTTTCACTAACAAGATGACACAGCGACCATTCAAGAATTGAACTGTTTCCATGTGGTGAATGAAAAGCTTCCTTCCTCCATTACTCAGTTACTGCCACTCCCACAATAACCCAGAGATCACACATGAAGACTGGCCACCGGGTGAAGTAGGAGAGGCTGCATTCAACACGGGGCACGGACAAAAACGTTGTGTTGTGGCTCAAGAGATTCACGGATGCACTGTGGCTAGACAAAGCGTTCAGCAAATTTGTCGCCTCTGAATTTCTTGCTTTGATAAATAAAAATAACTTATACTTGAACATGACTAAAATGTACCAATAGGTAAAAGGTGACTGATTGAAGCACAGATGCTGGAGTGTGTTTTAGAAATTGGAATGAGACAACATAAAGGAGACATTTAAAGGAGGTTTTCAGCCTGCAGTCATTTCTTTGCAATAAAGATGGGAAGTATTTGGATGTGGAAGAACAGAGGGCATAGGATTTGCAGAATGGTTCAATGGTACTGGAAGTTGAGGATATCAATGGTAATTGGAAAGATGTGGGGTTTTAACTGAAGGTCATTATCCTAAAATGTTAACTCTACTTTCATAAAATTGTACTGACCTGATCCGTATTATTGGTATTTTTTGCTTTAATTTTAGAATTCCTGGATTCAGTCTGGTCTTTTCTTAGTGCTATTAAATTTAACTTGAGTATGTAGCCTGGGGAGAGATAAAGAGTTTAAGAAGTGGGAGCTGGAATAGGTCATCTATTTCTTGCACATGCTTCACTGTTCAACAAGATCATGGTACCTAAATGCCATTTTCTGCCCTATCCTAACATTCATTGATTACTCCTACATTGGTTTTCAATGTAGTGAATGAATGTGTTTCCGTTACCCTCTCACATAGAACAGTACAGCGCAGGAACAAGCTTTTTTGCCTACAATATCTGTGCTGGATATGATGCCAAGTTAAACAAATCTCTACCTGCATTTTATCACTTCGGAAGAGAATTACAAACATTCATCATGTGAATGAAAAAAATGCTCTTTTCAGTCTCCAATTGCTCTCCAATTTTCAGACTCCCAGCCCCTCTTCCTCCCACCCCCCAGATTACGCCTGGGGAAAGTCATACAGTACAGAAGAAACAGGCTCTTTGGCCGAACTTGCCCGTGTTAACCAAGATACCTCATCTACACTGGTCCCACCTCCCTGCATTTGGCCCATATTTCTCTAATCCTTTCCTATCAATGTACCTGTCCAAATGCCTTTTAAACATTGTTATAGTACCTGCCTCAACTATCACCTCTGGCAGTTCACTCCATCTACCCATATGTGGAAAAGGTTGCTCCTTGGGTTCTTCTTAAATCTTTCCCCTCTCACCTTAAACCTATGTCCTCTGCTTCTTGATTCCCCCACTCCGGGTAAAGACTCTGTGCAGCCTGGAGAAAACATCCTCCTCATATTTTTCCTATTGAGCTCTAAGAATTTTGTATTCTCAAGGTCACCTCTTCCTTTTCTAAACTCCAAAGGAGCACAACCTACTCAATCTCATCATATGACTGACTTGCCATTCAGAAACATTCTGGTGCATCTTTACTGCACTCCTACAGCAACAATCTTTTTAGTGCAAAAGATTTATGCAATAGTCTGAATATGATTTCACAAAGCTCTGCATGATATTAGGAAGATGTTTTTGCCCTTTTACTTGAAACCTTTTGCCATAAAGGCCAATTGTTTTAGAAACAAGGAACTGCAGATAGAAACAGAAAATAGGTGCAGGAGTAGACCATTTGGCCCTTCGATCATCCAAAATCAGTTCCGGCTTTTTCCCCGTATCCCTTGATTCTCTTAAACCTAAGAGCTAAATCTAACTCTCTCGAAAACATCCAGTGAATTGGCCTCCACTGCCTTCTGTGGCAGAGAATTCCACAGATTCACAAATCTGGGTGAAAAAGTTTTTCCTCATCTCAATAATAAATGGCCTACCCCTTATTCTTAAACTGTGAACCCTGGTTGTGGACTCCCCGAACATCGGGAACATTTTTCCTGTATCTAGCCTGTCCAATCCTTTAAGAATTGTATATGTTTCTATAAGATCCCCTTCTAAATTCCAGTGAATGCAAGCCAAGTTGATCCATTCTTTCATCATATGTCAGTCCCGCCAACCCCAGGAATTAATCTGGTGAACCTATGCTGCACTCCCTCAATAGCAATAATGTCCTTCCTCAAATTAGGAGACCAAATTGCACACAATACTCCAGGTGCGGTCTCACCAGGGCCCTGTACAACTGCAGTAGGACCTCCTTGCTCCTAAACTCAAATCCTCTCGCAATGAAGGCCAACATGCCATTGGCTTTCTTCACTGCCTGCTGTACCTTTAGTTTCAGTTTAGAAATACAGCAAGGAAACAGGCCCTTCGGTCCACGCCGACCAGCGATCCCCACACATTAACACTATCCTACACCCACTAGGGACAATTTTTACATTTACCAAGCCAATTCACCTACAAACCTGTACGTCTTTGGAGTGTGGGAGGAAACCGAAGATCTCGGAGAAAACCCATGCAGATCAAAGGGAGAACTACAAAGTCCATACAGACAATATCCGTAGTTGGGATCGAATCTGGGTCTCCGGCGCTGCATTCGCTGTAAGGCAGCAACTCTACCGCTGCGCCACCGTGATCTGCATGCTTACTTTCAGTGACTGATGTACAAGCACATCCACCTCCCCTTCTCCTAATCAGATAATAATCTGCCTTCCTGTTTTTTGCCACCAAAATGGATAACCTCACATTTATCCACATTATGCTGCATCTGCCATGCTCACCCAACCTATCCAAGTCACCCTGCACCCTCATAGCATCCTCTCCGCACCTCACACTGCCACCCAGCTTTGTGTCATCTGCAAACTTAGAGATGTCACATTTAACACCCCCATCTAAATCGTTCATATATATTGTAATGAATACAATATCCAATATCCTTGTGGCACCCCACTAGTCACCACCTTCCATTCTGAAAAGGGCCTGTTAATTCCTACTCTTTGCTATCTGTCTGCCAACCAGTTCTCTATCCATGTCAATACCCTGCCCTCAATACCATGTGTTCTAATTTTGCACACTAATCCCTTGATACACCACATCCACTGGCTCTCCCTTATCCATTCTACTTGTTATATCCTCAAAAAATTCCAAAAGATTAGTCAAGCATGATTTTCCCTTCATAATTCCATGCTGACTTTGACCGATCCCGTCACTGCTTTCCAAATGTGCTGTTATAACATGTTTAATAATCGACTCCAGCATCTTCCCCACTACCGATGTAAGACTCATGCTCTTCCCCCCACACCCCCCCTCTTAATTAACCCCTTTGTCCTCCCCTGTAGAGTTCTAAACTTCTCCCAGTCCTCTGGTTTGCCACTTCTTCTGAACAATTTATATGCCTCTTCCTTGGTTTTAACACAATCCTTGACTTCCCTCGTCAGCCTTGGTTGAGCCGCCTTCCCAGTTTTATTTTTTTGCTACAATTTCTGGAGTTCATCCATGCGGTCGTTAAATCTTCGCCACTGCATCTCCACTGTCAACCCTTTAAGTATAATTTGCCCGTCTATCCTAGTCAATTCCTGTTTCATACCTTCAAAGTCTCCATTATTCTTCAGGATCCTAGTCTCTGTATTAACTGTGTCACTCTCCATCCTAATGCAGAATTCCACCATATTTATGGTCACTGTTGCCCAAGGGGCCTTGCACAACAAGATCGACAACTAATCCATCCTCATTACACAGTACCCAGTCTAGGATGGCTTGCCCTCTAGTCGGTTCCTCGATATATTGGTTTAAAAACCCATCTTCCTCCTCAACACTGTTACCAATTTGGTTGGCCCAATCTATATGTAGATTACCACCCATGATAACTGCTGTACCTTTGCTACATGCATTCCTAATTTCCCGCTTGATGCTATCCCCAACCTCCCTACTACTGTTTGGTGGTCTGTATACCACTCCAACAAGTGTTTTCTGCCCTTGGCTATTTTGCAGTTCTATCCTGAATATCGAATACCCCTGCATGTTTAGCTCCTAACCGTGGAGCCATCATATCCCTTAACTACTAACTGCGCATTCAATTCATCCACCTTACTTTGAATGCTCCTTGCATTAAGACACAAAGCTTACAGGTTAGTTTTTCTTATCTCCTTTCTACCTTTTGCTTCCTTCCTCCTTTTATGGCCCTCTGTCTCCTTGCAATGGGTCACCCCCCCCGCCCTGTTAGTTTAAACGTCACCTTTCCTACACTCTTTCCCAATAGCTGCACGAATACTCATCCACGTTGTTGACTCCACTCTCCCACTTTTTAGTTTGAACCCACCCGTGTAGCACCAGCAAACATGCCTGCCAGGATGTCGGTCCCCTTCCAATTAAGGTGCAACCCTTTTCTACAGGTCACCCCTGCCCCAGAAGAGATTCCAGTCATCTAGAAATCTAAATCCCTGGCCCCCTGCACCAACTTCTCAGCACATATTCAGTTCCCCTATCTCCCTGTTCCTACCCTCACTTGCACGAGGTACTGGATGCAGCCCGGAGGTAACCATCCTAGAAGAACTGCTTTTCAGCCTCCTACCTAGTTCTCTATGCTTGCATTGCAGAACCTCCTTCCTCTTCTTACCCACATCATTTGTACCTACATGTGCAACTACTTCTGCTTTTCACCTTCCCACTCGAGGATGTTCTTAAGTCAGTCTGAGACACCTTGGACCCTGCCACCAGGGAGGCAACACAGCTTCCTCCTGTCCGCACCTTGTACAATGGAGTCACCCACCACTATGGCTCTGCCCGAAGTCAGTCTCGCCAGTCGAGTCTCAGCGCTAGGATTAGAGTCACAGACCTGTCCGCTGCCTGCACTCGCTTCATCCCCTTTCTTTCCGTCTATACCCGTCGCACCTCCTGCACTCTTGGAGTGACGAACTGACTGTAGGTCCTGTCCAGGAAATTTTTGTCGTCCCAGATGGACCACAGGTAGTTCCCTAACTCGGTCCTTGAGGAGCTGCTTCTGGACACAGTTCCCACAGGTGTAGTGGTCATTGTCACCAGCAGTGCCCCTGACTTCCCACATCCTGCAACAAATGCACTGCAATAATATTCCTGCCATCACAAGTTTAATTATTTAAATTAAAATAACCATACAACCGATGCAAGTGTAGCCTCCTTCCATCAGACTCCTCACCGAGCCAAAGGCTCATACATTACCTCACCAAGGCACGCGAGCCAAAGACTCGCACTTTACCTCACCAAGGCACTTCCCCTCAATAAGGCCACTTCCCTGGTCCTGAACTTAATTTTATCTAATCAAGTCAACTATCCACTCAACTAATTAGGATGTCTCCACTAATCCATTCACTCGCTGGTCTGGCTGCTGCTGTTCTGCGATCTTCCAGGTAATTGCTGATACTGGTTCTCAAAAAAGTTGCACTGCTCGTCCAGCACAGTGGGTCAAACAGCCTCTCTGGAGCACATGGATGGTGAAGTTTTGGGCTAGGATCCTTCTTCACACTGACACGGGGGGTGGGGGAAAGGAAAGCTGGAAGCGAGAAGCGAGTGACAATGCCTGGCAAATGATGGGTGGATACAGGTGAGGGGGTTATTTTGATAGGCAGAGGCCAGAGATAAAAAGCCAAAAGGTGTGAAATAAGGATAGAACAGTTGTGAATTGTGAAGCCAGAGGAAGGAATGTAGGTGGGAGGCGAAAAACAGGTACAGCACAGGGCCCCACCTGGGCTCGCATATAGATCTAATTTCATTAGCTGCTCATGATAGTGTAACCCTCACTTGAATTGGCCTAATTAATCTCTTCATGTCTGCCTCCAATTCAAAATATTAATTCTTAAATAAAGAGACCAAAGCTGTCTACAATACTCAAGGTGTGGACTCCTTGTAGACAATTGTGGCTATACTTTCCTATTTGTTCCAACATCCTTGCAATAAACCCAATATGCCTTTGTGACTACTTTCTGCACCAGCCTGATAACTTTATGATTTGTACTTGCAAACAATATATCTCTCAGTACTTTACTCATCTGCAGCCTTTCTCGATTCAGAAAATGGTTTGGCGTTACGTTCTTATTTAAGTATGTACATTTTCCACATTAAACATAGTTTGTCAGGTTTTCAATCACTTGCTCAACCTATTTTTGTCCTGTTGCACAGTTTTCATTATCCTCATTGCAATATATGCCCTATCTGCTATTTTCGTACTATCGGCAAATATCTTGTATTCTTCTCTTCTTCATGTCTTTAATATAAATGTAAAATATTGAGGGTCATAACTGACCTATAGGGCACTTTGCTATTCAATCTTTCAAGCCTGGAATTTTTTTTTAATCCCCTCTCTCTTTTATCCTTTAACCACAATTTGAAACACAATTCCCTCAATACATCGATCCCTTGTCTTGTGCATCTGCTTTTATATGGCACCTTGTCAAATGCCTTCTGAAAATCTAAATACACTCCATCTATCCCTTATTTTACTTTCCCTTTCTTAATCAAATTCTTGAATGCCTTTTGCTGAATTATAACATATTTTCAATCCTGCTTTTAATGTCAACCTTGCGTAGACAAAAATGCTGCAGAAACTCAGCGGGTGAGGCAGCATCTATGGAGCGAAGGAAATAAGCAATGTTTCGGCCCGAGACGTCGCCTATTTCCTTCGCTCCATAGATACTGCTTCACCCGCTGAGTTTCTCCAGCATTTTTGACTACCTTCGATTTTCCAGCATCTGCAGTTCCTTCTTAAACATTTACTGTCAACCTTGCTGCTTTTCCTTTAAATTTAATATCATATTTATTTCTCTGCAGTCCATACTTGGGCCATTTTTTTGTTGCTGTTTTTTTGGATATTACACTTCTGGCTGATGCTGAATAAAATGACATTGAACGAAGAATGTTGTAATTTGTTTAAGAGGGGGTGTCAATCAAGATTTAAATATGGAGAAACAAGGAACTGCAAATGGCAGTTAAAACAAAAGGGCACAGTGCTGGAGCAATGGCAGA
Source organism: Raja brachyura (assembly GCA_963514005.1). Next base: position 9,704,106 of record OY740812.1, on the reverse strand, counting down.
TCAGGGGGCATTTCTAAAGAACATGAATAGGTGACGTTTTGCGTCACGACCCTTCAGACGGAATATGATATGTGCAACATGTGGGAGAGCACGAAGATTGTGTTATTTTATTGCGTGTCATGTCATGAGCCTTCCGATATCTTTAGTTTTCTAAAACCTAGGATTTTTTTTGTATACCTATTATTTAATGGGGAGGAATTTTAAATGCATTAAAAAAAAAAAAAAAAAAAAAATCTGTCGCTTTTTAGCAATCAGACAAAGATGGATATCCTGCAGGTGCACAAAAGACACACAGAGGAGCATAGTTCAGGGCAATTGTAAAAGGAAAGAAGACAAATTATTAATTGGACAAGACAGAAAAAAAGTGAACACTGAGGGCGAAAATAGATTAAAAAGTTGGGGTAACTCAGTGGGTCAGACAATATCTCTGGAGGAAAGGAACAGGTGTCGTTTCGGGATGAGACCCTTCTTCAGACTGACGTCATGTTTTCCTTTTCTCCAGAGATGCAGCCTGACCCGCTGAGTTACTCCAACGTTTTGTGTCTACCTTCGGTTTAATCCAGCATCTGTAGTTCCTTCCTTCATACTGAGGGAGAAAAGCCAATTTTAACTTTTCTAAAATGACTTTGTCCATTTAAAGTTGTAAATGTTAGTGATGTCTCTTGATTTTCTTTGCACTAAATTGCATGTTGCTATGTTTTTGATGTTAAGCAAGTGGCAGATAAATAACATTGTTATCAATTTAAATTCTTTGGAGATTATTTGAGGAATTTATTTAACAGCAAAAGATAATCTAAAAGAGACTATTTACTTTTTTTGCACATCATAATAATGTATTGGAGCATTGTCAATTGTATTTGAGAAAGATGTGGCAGCCAGTTTGTACGCAGTAAAAGTCTGCAAATAACAATTAATTGATTAAGATGAAAATCTGCTTTTGGTTGAAATATAAATTGAGCAAGATGTTTGGAAAATTTGTTCTCCATCTACGTTTAGGTCCACACAAATTATCTCAGATTTTCACGATTTTACATGAATTACCAGGGGAGCTTGTGGGGTATTGTAGTAATATAACATTGAAATGTTTAAGATTTAGTAATATCTAAATTTCAAATTTAAATGAATGGTGTAAATAGGCTTTAGTGTGTTTAGGAGGGGTATTTGTGGAAATGAGGCTATATGTACAAAATTATATGGTGTGTTTGTCCCAGTGAAACAACAGTGTCCAGCCCCATTTTCAAGAGAGAATTAGATATAGCTCTTTGGGCTAACGGAATCACGGGATATGGGGTGAAAGCAGGAACGGGGTACTGATTTTGCATGATCAGCCATGATCATATTGAATGGTGGTGTTGGCTCGACAGGCTGAATGATCTACTCCTACTTTCTATCTTTCTATAACTTTACTGGGTCAAGGAAGGGAAAGTCCCCATTGCACCAGTGAATAAAGGTGTCCATCAGCAAAATCCTATGGAGCAATCACAGACTGTTATGTGGAATGGAATGAGAGCAACCATCTTTGCTTTGGGGGGGTGAAAGAGCAGAGTCCAGAGGCCATTAAAATAAATCAGAATTGAACAGGAACAGCAGAGGAGGTCCTAAGGGATAGGAGTGAAGCAGAGCACGGTGAACACAAACATTCCCTGAGAAACCAGGGGGAGAAACCTAGAAACCAGATGCAGTTAATGAATGGAACATGCACTGATGGAATACATGTTCTTGGAGGCAGGGCAAGCGGAAACTTTATTTGGGAAAATCTTTGGGGTTGTCACAGTAGGGCAGAGTAAAACTACACAATTAGGGCATCTATTAAATTCGGACAGTTTTGATTTATTGGCATTTGACAAAATAAACACCTGCAGAGTAAAATGCAGCACATTCAATTGCACGAATAACTATTGTATTTTTAACTTTAAGGAAACCTGTTATTAAATTAATAATATACCAGCAATATAGTTTTGTGTAAGAAAGAACTGCAGATGCTAGTTTAAATCGATGGTAGACACAAATGCTGGAGTAACTCAGCGGGTGAGGCAGCATCTTTGGAGAGAAGGAATGGGCTACGTTTCGGGTCTCAACCTGAAACATAGCCCATTCCTTCTCTACAGAGATGCTGCCTCACCCGCTGAGCAATATAGTTATGATATCTTACTAATTTGTTTCAGCTACTTTTCCAGAGGTGAAAAACAGAAGAGTGTGTTCCTCTCTATCTTTTTTAAATGAAACAAAGTATGATATGTTTGGAATATATAATATATTGGCCTGACTTGCGTTTGATGAAAATTAATTATTTTAAATCTCATTTCTCTCTAGGCTAACGATACCTGCAAGTGTAATGGCTGGAAAAATCCCAACCCTCCTACGGCCCCAAGAATGGATATTCAGCAGCCAGCTGCCAGCCTAAGTGAACCCTGTCGCAGTTGTGGCCACACGTTGGGTAACTATCTTTGGAGATTGAGATTTTACCTTGATGCTTAAACTTATTGAGGGAATCGGTTGATGCAGTAACTTGTCAGATGTCTAGACAATCCTGGGAATAGGGTTAACCCTAAAGCCTATGTAATGGAATAAAACTTTGACTATTCCAGAATTTAATTGTTAAATATTTTCACCTCTCTTTGAAGGTGCGTACAAAAAAATTGCTACTCTTCTAGTATCTCCATTTGAGGCAGCGTTTCAAATGGAGATACTAGAAGAGTAGCAAAATTTGATGACTTCCTGTAATATGCTAATGGTCTTTGCAGCATCAAAGATGCTACATAATTATTTTTAAACTCAGCCTTTTGGGCTTGAGCAACAGTGGCAAGGCCAGCATGTTATTGCCCATCTGTAACCCCCCCCCCCCCCCCCCCCCCCCCCCCCCCCCCCCCCCCCCCCCCCCCCCCCCCCCCCCCTTGGAGCTGCTCTTGTTCAAGAAATTGGAGATTTTTTCATCATACTCTTGGTTTCTGCCTTGTAGGTGGTGGGAAGACTTTGAGCGACTGGAAGTTATTCACTTCTGACAGAATATCCACCCTCTGATCATTTTTATAGCTCCAGTATTCATGTTGCTAGTCCAATTGAGTTTCTGAGCTTTGCTGATTCTCAGGATTGTTAGAGATCGTTGTTGCCAATACCACTTATCAGTCAAGGCCTCATTATTGTCTAAACCTTTTGGGCTGCTGAATGTTTGCAAATGGAATTGAACATTGTGCACTCATCATTGTAGATCCTTACTTCAGATCTTACGGTGGAAGGGAATTTATTGATGAAGCATCTGAAGATGTTTGGGGCCCATTACATTATCCTGAGGATGGCCAGGAGCCGAGATTATTGCATTCCAAAGCTGCAAATCAACCTGAAATTGAAGTTGTTTTAGAAATAAGATCTAGTTTTAAAATAAGTAACTAAAATTTTTTAGCTTTTAATGTTTGGATTTGTTATGTTTGTGTGATTTGTTTGATCATTAGCGGACCATGTTTCTCACCTGGATAATGTTTCAGAAGATGAGATTAACCGACTGCTTGGGATGGTGGTGGATGTGGAGAATCTGTTCATGTCCGTTCACAAAGAGGAGGACACTGATACAAAACAAGTGTATTTTTATCTTTTCAAAGTAAGTTTAAATTATTATATTTTTTTAATGGTTTGCTTCATGATTTGAGAAATTGAAGCAATAGTTCTATTTCCTATGTTAATTGGAATATAGCATTTGCAAAGCCACGAGTGGTGACATTTGACATGCTTCCTTTGTTATATCTAGAGGAAATGCTGCAGTGACAACAGTGTGTTGCAACGCTTGGTTTGAGTATATAGGAAAAAATATTAATGAACTAATACATTAAAGTTTATGGAATAAAATAAAACCTTGGTCCCTGAATTTTTTTGAAATCTTAAAATTGTTTTGAGTGAGCATGTACCATTGCACTTAGTTTTTATTTCGGGAGAAGGTGGGGGATGGCCCATGTATTTTTTTCAATGCAGAAAGTACTTGAAGTTCCTTTTCGAAGTGCAGTTACTGATATAAAGCAAGATGATATGCTCATATGGCAAAGTCCCACAAACAGCAGTAATAAATGACCAAATACTAGCAATGTTACAAAATTTTGAGATTTTAAAAATCAAGTCTGCAATTTATCCCATCAGATAAAGCATAAAAAGAAGTTTAATTTGACACCTAATTTACTTTCATATCTTCAGTATTAACAAAGTTATGGCCATTTTCATACTCGGAAATGAGCATCTTGCTTCCCATTGCCTTTCAATTGACTTAACTCAAAAGCTGTGATCTGGAAAAGTTAAAAGTCCATAACATTCTTAAAAATTAAGAGAACTCAATGAAATTTTCAGTTATTATAGATTGAAGCATTCTGAAACAAATATTAAACAATCTTACTTGGATTACCTGAAATTAAAGCATATAATTAGTTAGTTATCTAATTGTAGCTAATTACAAAATTCAATGAGTAGATCTAAACATCTATCAATTTCTTAAGAAAAGATAAACTTTTTTAAAATTGCCTAAGTGTCCAAATAACATTCACACAATAATCCACAATATAACATAATTTTTAAATCTCATTTTCATGAATTTCTGGGCCAAATGGAAGGAATTTAGTGTTTTATGCCTGTAAATTAATGGCCATTTAAATCAACCAGCGAGTGGGTTTTAGTAGAATGCGGTGGATTAGAACGTTGCGGTTAGCGGTGAAGTCGGGGGGGGAAAAATACTGGGGGTTCATACATTTTTTGGGGACCCCATTTTGCAACATAAAAATATTATTAATGCCTCCCGAAAAACCAACTTTTAGTATAAAAATAAAGTATTTACCTTTTTTTCTCCCCTACGCAAAATGCTTCCGGTTGTCTGCGCTCACGGCTTTTGAAGGTGATTTTTAAATTACTCTAGTTAATAAATAATCTAGAGTAATTTAAAAATACCACCATTCATTAAATGTCGGAGCGATTTTTCTTCAGCAACCAAATCGCCCGACATTCATCGATTATCCAGGCCTGTGGAAAAACGGCACTTTAAGCCCGCCCCCCTCTGCAAGGCGCGAAAGTCGCGCACACGGGGAGCGGCAGAAGTGCAGCGCCGCTAAAGGTAAGTTTTGTAACATACCTACAAATACATGCTTTTATCTCTGGGATTTGTTGAGATGAAATATATATTTATACAGCTATATAACTAACAATGTTTCAATGCTGTTTCATTCTCTCTGACTCTATAATAGTTTATCTATAGATGTTATAATGAGTTTTTGTGTCGATGTCGGAGCTTACTCTTGGGGATTCTAGCATTTTACCTCACCACGGAGCTTGTACTTTTACCTGTATTTTCTCTGTAATTGTTCTCTCTAATCTGCACTTTCTCTATAATGCTGTAATACCATAGTGGGAACTGATATTTTTTCTCTTCGTACTTGTGTTTGGCTTGATTGTATTCGGTAGTATGATATCACTGGATAGCATTTAAACATAGCTTCTCAATGTCTCTTGGTACATGTGACAATAATAAACCAATACCATATTATATTGATATACACCCAAGATAATGTGCTTATATTTTGGTTCAATTCATAATTTTCCTAACTCCAGAATATTATTGCCAAACAATGTAATAAAATTAAATGAACGCAAGAATGCAAGGAGCAGAATTTGTTTGAGATAACAGATTTGGGATTTCTGATGATTGGACAGACCTTGAAAGCAAATGAGACAGGAGTTGATGTTTAATTTAATTCTAATTTTGAGTTGTATTTGTCCGCATCTTAAAGTAGAATTCTTAATGAGAGATTAAAAGAGTTTTCATAATTAGGAGACGAACAAGATACTATAATCTATGGGGGGAAATGATGAATGAGGATGTTCACACCAATAGTAAATTTTGATTCAGATTCTTGATTTGGGGACCATTGACATTATTCTGTCACCCATAATTTAAATCTCAAATGTTCTCTCATGAAGGCCCTAGATTGTGCAATGGATTAGAAATAAAGGCAATTAAGTAAAAAAACCAAAACTATTAAAAAAAATATGGCAAATTCTTATTTGTGGGATATCTGACTGATTCTGGAACACAAATGAATTGGGACATATTCATCAATGGCCTGATCAGCCTATTACCTAATCTGGGTGTTTTTTAATCTGCTACTATACTGTGAGAAATGGGCAATTTGTGTTTGATCACAATTTCTTGAGGGAACGTGAAAGTCATGCAAAATGTAGAACAATAGCAAAAATCTGAAGATAATGTACGCTTCAGACTAAAACTGCCCATTCTATTTTTCTTCAATATGTTGAATTAAGTTAAGATGCTGACTCGTTTTCTCTCTTGTTAGCTTTTACGGAAATGCATCTTGCAAATGATACGTCCTGTTGTGGAAGGAAAGTTGGGAAGCCCCCCCTTTGATAAACCAAGTATAGAGCAGGTGAGATTTTAACACTGGAAGCTTAAGTGAGATTTAATTTGTAAGTAGAGAAGAAAATCCTTATTACATTTATGTCCACATTGAGAAGGAGCAACATAAATAAGTTGTGATTGAAAGATTGGCACTGTGATAATGATGCGATAATCTAAAAGTTGCTTTAGATTTTGGAGGATAAATTATCTTTGGGAAAGAAAACCACTTTATTGTTTTTTTCTGCAACAAATTTCTAAATTTGTATATTGTTTTGTTCAATATCGAGCTACCTGTGTGAAATTTAACTAACCAAGGGCAGTAAATCTTGCTGAAGCATTTGCTGATGTTTCTACCTCCTTGAGGTTGAAACTGATAGCACTTAGATGTGCAGTGTACCCTCAGTAGTGCACTGAGCAGTCCGGCTTGATTAAGTGCTTGAGTCTCTGAAATGGGGTTTATATTCATAATTTGTGTTTACTACCCTGATATCACCCAGATATTTACGTGGTTGCTGTACAAGCAAATGTTGAGCAACAGTTTTTTGTATCAGTCTGTGTTGGGAGACTATCGGAAGCTTTCAGATGAATGGCACAATATAAATGAGCCCTGGGTATAAAATAGCTCCATTTATATTTTCTTGCTGGCAATCAATTTATTCAATCTGCCAGGAGCCTCAGAAGTTGAAATTGGCCCCAATGAGCCTAACAATTTAATTAGATGATGTGCAATGGGCCATTTTACAGGAAACAAAGGAAAAGTATATTTTAGAGGAAGACGTACGAATAAATATTGAACATAAATGTACCACAAATTTAAATCTTTAATGTTCTGTTTCTCTCAGGGAATTCTAAATTTTGTTCAGTACAAATTCAGTCACATTCCTGCCAAAGAAAAGCAAACTATGTTTGAACTTTCCAAAATGTTTCTCCTCTGTTTGAACTACTGGAAGCTGGAAACGCCATCACAATTCCGGCAGAGGTCCCAGAATGAAGATGTTGATGCGTACAAAGTTAATTATACCAGGTATTGGAAGCGTTAGAGGTCGGTTTATGAGGGTGCTATTGCTGGTTTTACTTTCATATTTGTTACGTCAAACAGGAATGTTGATATAAGGGAAAGGAACTGTATGAAAGCATTAAGATGCCAGCAGTCCTTTTTAACACTTGTGTACTGTAAAGTCCTTATTAAATTACGACATTTATGGTTTCAGGAGGATTTATAGTTATGCCGCTTTGATTTAGGTTGCCAAATAATGAGTCTCCTTTTTCTTTGATGTCAGAACTTGTATTGATTCTGCCACAATTAATTTTAGATGGGAATGTCTAAACCCCAATGGGCATGATCATTGCAAAATAAGTACAAGATTTTGTCGTCTGAGGCATAGCATCTTAAATCTTTAATTAAAATCCTTCTTGGTAGCCTTAGTTTGGTAAGCAGATGCAGTATGAACCCCTGTGGTGGTCTGGCACAGAGGGAGGAAGGAAATATTATGTCTTCTGAAACTGTCCAATCTCAAATCTATGGTGCTTCTATGCACTCGTTGGAAGCTGTTGAAAACTAACATGAAGGTGAAGTAAGCAATTTCAACTGCACCGCTTTATGCGATTTGAGGATGATTTGCTTCCATTTCAGTTCTATTGGTTTTGAAGTGGCTGATGATAGAAGGTGGATGATACATTGTCCCTTATAGCAGGATTTAAAAACAAAAAAATGTTCTACTGCAACTGTACAATGTCCGTGAGATTACACATTGAGTGTACGACCTAGATCTCCTGAAAAAGCATAAACTCAACAGAGAGGGAGCAGAGTGATCATTACTTGTTGCTGGTATGGCGGCTTTGCAATGTAATAAGAGATTATGTAGAAGATATTCTTATGGGTTTTTGAAGAATGGGAGGTGATCTAATTGAAACGCCTTACAGGGCTTGTCAGGGCAGATGAAGGGAAGATTTTTCACTGGTCATGAAGAACTGCCTTGAAAAACAAGATAGCTGACTCCTCCTAAATCACATGAGAAGACAATGGAACCGATTGAAATGGAATGGTAGCAAACTATTCTGTATCTGGCTGGATTGCCTAAAATGCACAGTTGTAGCAAGATTTCTCAATTTTTAAACTCCTTTCCCTTTTTTTAATAAAAGACTTGCATTCCATTTGACTTTCCAAATGTTGGATGTAGCTGCGTGTGTACTTTGTGTTTGTACTTGAAGACCTCTGGATCACTTTGTGACAGTTGCATCCCGTAGTCTTGTTCCTTTTTAATAATAGACACTTTGTGTTTCATGTGTGTTTGATTTATGCATTTTTTAAATAATGCACTTGTATAATTCCTATCGAAGTTTAATAGATGTGCTCCTACTTTTGAAATAACATGCTCAAATTTTTGCCTGCCACCATATGGCGGTGTAGTTTTGTGTGGTGTCTGGCATATGTTAAATTTGTGCACTTTTTAATTCATGAGCTGCCTTTCAAACATGTAATCTCTGCGTAAAATGTGAGGTGCCAGTATTCTTTCACACCCATTACCAAATTGGATAACCTTGCACTTTCATCACATTATATACCACCAATCAAATACTTTTCAATTTTCTTAACCTCGTAATATTCCTTTTGCAGATCTCTATCCTCCATGACCTGCTTTCCCATCTATTTTTGAATCATCAATAAATTTGCCTATTATGCACCTGGTCCTTTTGTCCAAGTCACTAATATAGATTGTAACTAGTTGAGGCTGCAACAATAATTTGTGCTAGTTACAACTTTCAATCTGTCAGCTAATTTATCCATACTAACAAAGTAAGCCCAGTGCCTTGAATTCGTTCCATATCCCTCTAAACCGTTGCTATCCATGGCACGCCTCTTAAATATTGCTATTGGATCTGCTTCCACCACTTCTCCTAGCAGTGCATCTAGGCACCAACCACAAGCTTTTACTGTGTTTGTCACTTGCAAAATTAAAAAAATAATAATCCTGAATGCACTGCAAAATTGTTCACATTGATTTTCCTCATATTTATGTCCAAAATCTAAAGAGTAATACTTTGTGAACTTGTTTGTATTCTAGGTGGCTGTGCTACTGTCATGTACCACAAAGCTGTGACAGCCTTCCTCGGTTTGAAACCACACATGTCTTTGGACGGACGTTACTTCGTTCCATCTTCACAGTAACTCGACGTCAGCTACTCGAGAAGTTCAGAGTGGAGAAGGATAAACTGATGCCTGAAAAACGAACGCTCATTCTGACCCACTTTCCAAAGTAAGAGGTTAATGCCTCAATTCTGATGTAGCATTTGCTTATGAAAGAAGCAATATCTGGCACTATTATAGAGGCAGCTGCAGCAGAACAGTTTTTCTTTGAAGCAGCCTCTAACATTTTCTCTTCTCCCCCCCCCCCCCCCACCAATCTCTCAATTTTCAAGATGCTTGAACAAAACAAATTTGGAAAGTGCTGGCATATACAGCCATATCTTAGGAAATAATTAGTATGCGGGCTTCCGGTTCCTAGTGCAGGCATTTCTTGACAGAAGTAATTGTAAGACAGAATCAAGGAGACTTGGTATTGCTCCCTGAATGCACATCTACTCCAGCAGTAATCTTTTTAATTGCATGAAATACACGCAGTGAAAAGTCCGCGACCTGGTTTATCTCCCCAGGATGAGTTTTATTAAGAATACTACTTCTGGAAAATATAACAATTCCGTCTTCTTGTCGATACAAAATATGTTAATGATTGGATTATTTGATGCTCTGCTCTGAAATGTACCTGTTCCAAACCAGCCAATTTCTGTATAACTTGACTATATCGTTGTTCAAAATTTCTCTTGTAACCAGCCTTCTTAACTTTAGATGTTTTTACATTGAACTGTACTTTTAAACCTTTTTAACTTGTGAAGTATGATTTTAACTTAACATTGTTATAGCTTTGCTATTGCTGGTGTTTGCTCCGTTTCATCAGTCCTTTCAATTTATTTGTGTAGGTTTCTGTCTATGCTGGAGGAAGAGATTTATGGGCTGAATTCTCCAATATGGGATTCTGATTTCACTTTATCTGCTTCGGAGGGAGTGCAACTGGGACAACAGCCAGGTAGCTGTCTCTTGTGTTAATAGTCATTGTCGGTATATGTTCGTCAGATTCTGTGGAGATCCAGACAATGAAAGTTTACCTGGTACCCTGAGGTTTCAGTTCATGGGTTGGAGCATGAAACTGTTCCTAATTCAGCACGAGCTGGTAATCTCATTTAGTGATAACATGGGATAACTGGTGTGTGAAATTGAAAATGGCTCGCTGTAGAAAGAGGGTGCTCATCCATGGGAGGCAATGAAACAATCTTAATTCAGATTAAAGGGAACTTTAACAGTGCATTGATTTTGCACGCCTGATATGAGAATTGGTTGACTTCCTCAGTATCAAACCTTGCTCCAAGTACAAAAGTCATTAATATCCATATAATTGCCTGTGCTTTTAATTTTTTAGTTTTTGTTGTCCTGACCTGATTCTGCTCCCTTGTCCGCATGCCCTCTCCCTCCCATTCTTCTTTGTTGTTCTTCCTGATTGTATTAATATTTTCTTTTTCTTTCTCTTTGAACTGTAACGTTAACTGTTTTCTCTTCCTCCGATATGGTTTGACCTACCGACTATTTCCAGTATATTGTTTTTGTTAGATTTCCATCATCTACCGCTTTTTATTTTTGAATATTTACTTATGCCTGATATTCATATAGCAGATTTTAAATTTGTATTTCAATGCTGCTTCAGTCCTTAAAGGATTAATGTACGTCGTACATATTAATTTGAAAGTACAACTGCACTGCAAATATTAAAAAATGTTCACCGATTGTCATTTAAAAAAAACAAATTTTGAGCATGGGACCCTCTTGATGTATGTTGGACAACAGGTCATGTTACATTACTTTGTTTGCTTTAATGCAGGGTGTATGAAACTTTGTATTTAGGAAAATAGTACTGTTATTTTGCTTTCAGCTGTTACTCCATCTCCAGTGCCTAGTAACCCTCCATCAAGCCGAAGCATCAATAGTACCTCAAGTCCAGCATCCATCAGTGTTGACATGGGACTTTCTGAGCCAGCATCAGGTAATTGCTGCATTGCTGTAATCTGTAAGTAATGTTTTCAAATCTGATATTAGAGCTGGAACATTTTGAAGCATTGTAATGTGATTACATTACTTGTACTTTTCATGTAAAGTGATGATATCATTCTTTTAGTAGTGTCTCATCCATTTGGAATGTTTTTTATAAAGTTTGTTCTATTTCAATTAGGCGACACCCACTTAGCATAATTCAGACTTTGAGTTGGAAGGTTATTTAAATTGATGAGAATCTGTGTCAGTTTGGAATGCTTGGTACTTGTTGAGTAAACATCTGCCATTTAATTGAACAAATGGATATGAAATATCGTGTAACCAACGACGTTGATAAAGGCTTACCAAAATATGCAAGATTTAACCGTTGCCCCTAACATTTGTTTTTATTTCATCCAAAAATGTAATAATGCATCTGATACTTGTTGGCATCAGTACTCTGTTTATTCATATATTTTATTGGTAATCGACATTCTATTTTATGAAAATATTTATACTACTGCAAAAATATACCATGGTTCAGAAATGTTCTGTTTAAGTGTACTGATATGAGGGCTAGATTTGGAATGCTGATGGTAGAGAAAATGCAAGTCGCCACGAAATTAACTTCTGGAAGAAGCTAAGTGCTGGAGTAACTCAGCTGGGTCAGGTGGGTATCTCTGGAGGACATAGATAGGCGACGCTTTAGGTTGGAATCCTTCTTCAGACTGTTTATAGTAGAGGGGTGAAAGCTGGAAGAGTGGTGGAGACAGGTCAAAGGTAGAAACAAATGAGGGAGATCATTGGCAGATGGATGGGTAAAGGCCGGAGACTTTTTTTTTTTTGTTTAGTTTAGAGATACAGTGCGGAAGTAGGCCCTTCGGCCCACAATGTCTGCACCGACCAGCGATCCCACATTAACACTACCACACAATTTTACATTTTTACACCAAGCCAATTAACCTTTAAACCTGTACGTCTTTGGACTGTGGGAGGAAATGCAGGTCCCGTGGAGAACGTACAAGCTCCGCACAGAGAAGTACCCGTAGTCAGGATTGAACCCGGGTCTCTGGCGCTGTAAGTCTGTAGCTTTGCCGCAATGCTACCATGCCACCGAGACAAAAGGCAAAGTGAGATAAGGATGGAAGAGGTGCAGAATGTGAAGCCAGAGGAAGGAATATAGGTGGAAGATGAAAGAGATGCTGCTGGACCCACTGAGACACTCCAGCACTTTGTCTTTTTTGTTGACCAGCATCTGCAGTTCCTTCTGTCTACAAATGAACTTTTGGGTTCTCTTTGAATTACATTAGAGTTACTATGATTGCCTTCCATGGCAGCCACAAAACTTGTTCCAAATAATGCAAAGTGCTGGAATAACGTCTGGCAGTATCTCTGGGGAACATGGATCGGCAAAGTTTTTGATATTGACCCTTCAGGCTCTCCATGTTGTCCAGAGATGCTGAATGACACATTGAGCTATTCCAATATTTTGTTTTTTTGCTCAGGATTCCAGTATCTGTAGTGCCTGTTGTTTACATAGAACTTGCTCTAACTTTTGGCAGTGTGCAGAGCAAGATTTCTGCCCTTTCCCTTGTACTACCTAAAATTTACAACACGGCTATTAATGGGGACCAGGACTTCTGACTCTGAATCCCATCTGCGAATGATTTTCCTCTCCTGAAAAGAATATTGAATTGACTTATTCTATGGTCTTTGCAAGTGCAATTCAATAATATGACATAGAGCCAGGATACCTCAAACCTTTATTCTTCAAGAAATATTTGTTTTATTTTCCTAAATATGTTAACATAGATTGATAGCTCACCATATTCTGATCCTAAAACATAGAGAATAATGAATGACATTTTAATGGGGTAATTTGTGTTTTTTAGTGCAAAAAGCTGGGAGGGGCAGGGCAGTTTGAAATTGGTGATGGGGGAAATTTTGATAGGCAAATGGTGAATGGACAGTGATGAAAAGACAGGAGGTGTGAGCCAAAAGGATTGACGGGCTGTGAATTGTGTAGCTAGAGGAAGGAATGTAGGTGGGAGGGGAGAAATGGGCGTGATTCTAGGTGGGGTGCAACGGGGGAAGCAGGGGGAAGAAGGGGGTGGGTGTGGGTGGAGAAAATTGGAGAACTCAATGTTCATACCTTTGGGTTGTTAGCTGAATATGAGGTGTCCCTTCAGTTTGCCTGCGGCCTCGCTCTGGCAATGGAGGAGGCCCAGGACAGAAAGCTCAATATGGGAAGAAGAGTTAAAATGATTAGCAACCAGTAGATCCAGTAGGCATTGGCAGATTGAGTGCAAGTGTTCGGCGAAACGATGGCAGAGTCCACACTTGATCTTGCCGATGTATAGGAGACCGCATCAGGAACACCGGATGCAGTAGATGAGGTTAGAGGAGGTGGACGTGAACCTCTGTCTCAGCTGGATCGATATCTGGGGTCCCTGGATGGTGGTAAGGAGGGAAACTAACCCACACAACCCTAATCCTCTCTTGTCTAACATCAATCCACACAACCTGGGGTCCCTCTACCGCCTCCCTCACCTCCATCCTGAGACCCCAGGTTGTGTTGATTGAAGTTAGACAAGGTAGGTTTAGGGTTGTGTGGGTTAGTTCAAGAACCTGATAATTATAAGAAAGCAATATTCCTTTACAGGGCCGTGTGGGAATTCAGACTTCTGTACCTCTTGCTAGATGAAAGCAGTGAGAAGAGGGCTTGGGCCAGATGGTAGTAATTCTTGTTGATAGATGCCACCTTCTAAGGCTGCACTTCCTTTTAATGTATTTGATGGTGGCGAGGGCTGTGCCAGAGTCCACTACTCTGCAGCCTCTTGTGTTTTGTTGTTGGAAGCATTGTAACTGATCCCAATCCAGTTTGTACATAATATCCTTTCAAGACTAAAAATCACAGCTCATACTCCATATCTCGTGTGGCAGTGAAATAATTGTGAGCCGTGGTTCAGCAGACCAACAGGGACAAAATGTTGAATACCTTTAGTTGGTATATTGTATTTTACAGGAGAGAAAAGGAAGCTGCCTGACACCATGACCCTAGAAGATGCAAAGAGAATGCGAGTGATGGGTGACATTCCTATGGAGCTGGTTAATGAAGTAATGCTGACGATCACAGATCCAGCAGCTATGTTGGGTCCAGAGGTGGGTTAATATTTCATTTAAATGATTACAATGCATGCCACAAGTCATTTGATGTGGACTACGGTGGCACAGATTAGTCTTTGCAATTATTGACATTCAAGATACTTTACTTTTTGGTATAACTTCTATATGTTTTACTTGGGGTGGGAGGAGGGGGAGAAAAGTTGTAGGAAATTCTGATTCAGGATGTGAGTTTTGTTTGTTTGTTGCTTAGCAAAAGATAAATTGATGCAACATAACCTGTTTCCCAAATATTTATTTACAAGTACACACCCCAGTCTGCTTTAATGGTGCAGAAGTGGAGATGGTCGAGAACTTAAAGTTCCTAGGTGGTCAATGGCTAATGGGTTTTTTTATCATCACATGTACCAAGGTGCAGTGGAATTCATTTATTGCATACCGATCAGTAAGATTATTGCCCTACATAAGTACAATCCAAGTAAGTATTGTATTCCACTGAGTCCATGTGCAATAGTCGACATTTTCAAAGTTCCTGCTGCAGTTGGCTATGAAGGCCCATTGCAGCCGCCGCTTCCATTTGGATCGCCAGTGAACCATTGGTTCTCTCCTTGCCCAGCCTTCATGCCCGCAGCCGACTTTGAGGGCACGGAAGGTGAGACCCTGGTTCTCCTTATTGGCCCTTTGTCCAGCATCCTCCGCTGTCGCCGACTCTCCACAGTCCAGTTCCCGGTCTTCAAGGACAAGCAGGAGATGAGCCTCGGCCCCACTCCAGGCCCGCTTCTCGGTCCTGTGGTGGGCGAGCCGGACCTGCTCGTATGTGAAGGATGATCTCCCAATTTACCTTGGTGCCGATTTTGCACTTGTTTTTATCTACCCCTTCTCTGTAGCTATAACCATATTTTGCACTCTGTTTCCTATCGCTGTTTTCATATGATATGATTTGTGTGCATAGCATGCAAAACAGTTGTTCACTGTAGATAGACACAAAATGCTAGAGTAACTCAGCGGGACAGGCAGCATCTCTGGAGAGAAGGAATGGGTGAGGTTTTGGGTCGAGACCCTTCTTCATCCAGAGTTGCTGCCTGTCCCGCTGAGTTTCTCCAGCATTTTGGTGTCTACAAATTAAGCCAGCATCTGCAGTTCTTCACTGTATCTCAGTGCACAGTTCACTGTATCTCTGTACACGTGACAATAATAAACCAATGCTAATTGCTTAAATAAGGCTGTATTAACACTGCAGTTATTTTAATGTTCTGCTCTAGTGCACTTCCAGAATAGGTTTGCATGCACTGTATTGAGCTCATTTATTCTCCAAGGGGAACTGAAACTATTTAAGATGATTATTGAGAATTTCAATTGCACTTTTTTTGGATCTCTTCAGACAAATCTGTTGTCAGCAAATGCAGCTCGTGATGAAGCAGCACGTCTAGAAGAACGAAGAGGCGTCATTGAATTTCATGTCATAGGAAATTCACTTTCTCAGCGATCAAACAAGAAAATAATGATGTGGCTGGTTGGCTTGCAAAATGTTTTCTCTCATCAGTTACCACGAATGCCAAAAGAATACATCACACGCCTTGTCTTTGATCCGTACGTACATTTGGAACTCTGTTTCACTCGTACATTTGTAGAGAGATTTGTACAAATGAACCTTTCTAATGTGTGCTCTTTTATAAATAATGAGAAAATATATGGCATTGACCTTAATAGTTACTTTAAAGTCAAGCGGTGTTGTAGTGTGCAGCCAATTTTTTTCAATTTATTGTTTGGGATGCAGTTCCGTTTCAGGGAGTTCAGTGGAAGAACATATTAAAAGACACAACAACATTTGTTAACTTTGGGGTTTCCTATGTTTTACATGGAAGTCCTGGACTTGCTGCCATTTTAACCAGTACCAAACATTAGCTGACAGCAAAAAGAATGTGACACTTACTGGACAGTATGAGTATAATTACAGTTTAAATTTGTGATGAAACTTTGCGTTGTGTTCCCATAAACACGAATTGGTGATATATATCACTGTTACTGGTATAAGCTTGGCAAATAATTGTTCTGAAATCTGAGTTTTCTGAATACAAGTTGTAATGTTTTAGTAAACTTTCTGAACGCTGTTCAATCAAAATGTCATAAAATCATCCTTTCACTGCAGGAAGCACAAGACTCTGGCCCTCATTAAAGATGGCCGAGTTATTGGAGGAATATGTTTCAGAATGTTTCCCACCCAAGGATTCACTGAAATTGTATTTTGTGCTGTGACTTCCAATGAGCAGGTGAAGGTAAGAGATAAGCCCCTGTAGTGCATATCTGTGATTTGTAATGATATACAAAACTCAGCAGTTATCAGCATGTACAGCGATGAACCTTCAAAGTTAGGGGCAGAATTTGTCCAAATGCTAATTAATTGCTTCTGATTTTTTTTTTTTGGTCAAGCTCATGTTATCCTTAAATCTGGGAGTTCTTGCAATTAATTTTTCATGAAGCATTTTTCCCCGTTTATAGTCAGCAAAAAATGATATTGAGGTTGTTTGAAGGGTTTCATCCTTTAAACATATTTATTGGCCTTGCATAGTTTGTTTTACAACCAAAAATAATATTTTTGTTACATGTTGCATACTAAAATAGAATGAGGTGAGGTTGGAAAACTGTAAAGGATGTGCTTTTTGAATGCCTACAGATTTAACCACAAGATTCTTTAAAAAGTATTTTGTTGTGTTCCTACCCACGGGTATTTTTTTTTTTTTTCTGGTGCGTCACAAGGTTGCAATCTAGGAATGTTGCTGGGCATAGTGGGGGAGTGAGAGTGATTACATCTGATTGCAGGGGTAGGTGTGTGGTGGTCCATTGATCACAAAAGTGAATGGGATCATATGGTTTGGAGGATGTTTTGTTGTTAGACGTGAAAGAAATACACGGTATTTTATCATGCTTTCTTCAGGCCGCTGCCACTGACAGGATGCACTTGATCACCATGGCTGTTGAGAGGGGAGGGAGCCCCACGATGACCGTGCGCATCTTGTCGGAGGCAGCAGCATGAAGAAATCGCTTTCGGCCAGGGTCTGCAACGTGAGCCGCACGACAGCTACGTCAACTGGGCGGAGCAGCAGCGGGTGAAGAAAGTGCTCAGTGGTGCACAACGAGTAAGATGTCGGTGGCTCAGCCAGGAGTTGCTCTCAGTGGCCTCCTTTGCCTTCCCAGTGGCCGCACTGAAAGTGGCCAAAACTGGAAGAGCAGCGAGCCCGGGGCAGCGCTTTTATGCCTATGAAGCTGATGGGAAGCCCTCCTCCCGTTGCAATAACACAAGTCATTCAAGAAAAGGGACCACCTACTGTGGATTGTTTAAGTGTGAGTTTGCGTAACTCGCCTATTATGCAAGTCGCGGAGTGCCTGTATGTATATGTGTGTGTATATATATATATATGTATATGTGTGTGTGTATAGTACAGTTTCCATTTAATATCATACACCCATAATCATCAATAAATGCATAGAACATTAAAGAAATAAATAAATATTAATTCTCCCCAGGGTTACGGGACGCATCTGATGAATCATCTAAAAGAATATCACATTAAACACAATATTTTACACTTCCTGACCTATGCGGATGAATATGCCATTGGCTACTTCAAAAAGCAGGTAATGCCATTTAGCTCAATTTCTTTTTTTTCTATAGAATAAAGAGAAATGGATTAAAAGTTCATATAGGAGTCGGAAAAAGATATTGAACTTTTTTGTACGTTATTCTCTCTTGTAATCAGGGTTTTTCGAAGGATATAAAAGTTCCTAAAAGCCGGTATGTGGGTTACATCAAGGATTATGAAGGAGCAACGTTGATGGAATGTGAACTTAATCCAAGAATTCCCTACACAGAACTGTCACATATAATCAAGAAGCAAAAAGAGGTACATCTATCACATGTAACTTTGCATTATTTGTGTAGAAAATCACCTTCAGTTCTACACATTTAACTTGGAAACCCTTGAAATATGACGATGTATTTCCTTGCAAGTTCAGACCATTTAATTGGACTGAAGTGTATAGAAGGTCAGTAAGGCCTTGACGCCAGTTTTAAATTTCTATTAGTTGCCAGTGGGTACCTATCTGTATTAATTTCATTCTCTGAGTCATAGTCCAATCTGCCCACAATATCCATGCTGAACAGTGCGCACCCAATCTGCACTAATTCCATTTTACAATTTTTATAATACTAATTGGGTAATTTTTCTATACTTCAAAATGTTATACTGGTAGTTTTGCTATAACACTTGTTTCCACAACACAAATTGGAGGTTGCACATGTGATGAATTAGACAATGAATGCAGAAGTAGGCCATTTGGCCCTTCGAGCTAGCACCGCCATTCAATGATCGTGGCAATTATATAATACTATTTGTATTATGCAGGCCTAACTGGCTATAATGCAATTTCACTCGGGAGTTAGTAAACTACTGAAGGTACTTTAAAAATTGGCTTGCAGAAAAAATGCTGTCATGGAAAAAAAAGTTTTCATGTAGCATCCCTGCAATAACCAGACACCATTTTCTCTTAAGAAAACAGCTGCTACTTTCACCACGGGAATATATTGAAATTAACAGGAGATTGCTTCTATTAGTTTTTGTTACTCTATTAAACAATGTAACATGGCCATTAGTACTTTTAGATTGCAGAAGCAAAAATAAACTTAAAACAATTTTCTCAAGCAGATTTTCTCATATCTCCATATAGGTCCTCCCATGTTCCTGAGCCCTTTTGGTAACCTGGACCGTTTGTACGTTGGAAATGCAGTTGTCCTGCAATATATTTAAATTAAAATGTAGGCTAACCATATGCAACGTGTAACCAGGGTGGTTAAATGAACCATTCAGATTTTGTGCAAGATTTAATGATAATGTCGCCAACCATGTTCCCACAGAGAAGACTGCTTCGCAGCAACGAGTAAATCCATCATACTTGTCTCCCGAACAATGTTCATATATATGTACCGTCTGTAAGTCAGGGATTCGTAACCAGGGGAGGTCCTTTGTGTTTTTCTATTCCATGTTTAAATAAATTCTTATGTTGACTGTTAATCAAAACTATATAAACTTGTCAGAGTGGGTGCTTTTAGAGAAATAGTTGTCAGTTCCATATAACAAACTCTCACAAATCACAATGTGATAAGGCCCATAGTCATACAACACAAACTTTGGCCCAACTTTCCCATGGCACTAGGATGCCCCATCAATGCTGGTCCCACCTTCCCACGTTTGGTCCAAACTCTAAACCTTTCCTTTCTATGTACCTGACCACATGTCTGTTAAATATTGTTTTTGTACCTGCCTCAACTACCTCCAGATAATACATTTTTAAAAAATGCAGGTCGACCATGTCTGTGGGAACAAAAACAGAGTTAATGTTTCATGTCAAGGACCCTTCATTGCAGCAGGGAAAAGTGAGAAAAGAAGCTTGTTATGTTAAAGGGAGGGTGAGAGGTGGGTAAGGGGTGTCTCTGACACTAAAAATGGGGATAAAATATAAACAAGGTTATCTAGTCAATGAGTGAATGCGCGCAGTTAGAGAGAACAGGAAAATAGAGAAAATAATGTAGGAGATATAAAATGCAGAGCAAGAAGACATGGCTAGAGTGAGAAGAAAGATAAAGATGGGGGGCAGGGATTGCAGAAACAAACCAATATCACAGGCGGAAGATTGATCCATCAAGCTGAACACTTTGATTTGGGGGGGGGGGGGGGGGATAAAAATTAGCTGGACACTGGAATGTTGGAAGACATTTTGTGCTCAGGTTGGACTGGAACTTGAACTCTCTCACATGTGAGTGCTTCTCGTCAAGTCATGAAAGTGATCATGCTGACATTACGGCAATAACTTTAAATAACGCTTTCACCAGTCAAAAACGAATTTGGTTCCGTCAAGTGAAACTGGCTTAGCGACAGAATGCTACACTTGCTGGACAGCACAGAATAGTTTTGTTGTTTTTTTGTTTTTTTTTAGCACAAGGTGAATCAGTTGTTTCAAAAGATCCTGTACTAAATATCTACCGTCCACTGCAAGTGAAGTAATACATTTCTATTTTGAGTTCAGATAATAAAGAAGCTGATTGAGAGAAAACAAGCACAGATCCGGAAGGTTTACCCAGGCCTCACCTGCTTCAAGGAAGGAGTTCGGCAAATACCCATAGAGAGTATACCTGGAATTCGTAAGTATTCCATTTCGGAAGAATGAATAAAGAGTGCATTGATATACTGAAGGTACATTGAACATGAGAATGTAATAGCTATGGTATATATTTACTCTAGAAGTACACGGTAAATACCAAGCAAGAATGTATGGCCTATTTACATGCAGCCTATCATTGAGTAATGTTGGAATGTTTCAAAATCAAGACCATAAATGACAGCAAGAGTAGGTCATCTGATGCTTAGACCATGGTCTACTGGTCATAGAAGTCTAGCTACTTCAGCACCATTTTTCTCCAGTGTCCTGATATGCCTTGATATCAATTTTAAGCATCCACAGCCCTCAAGGGGAGAATGTTCCAAAAATGATTCTCCACGCACTGAATGATTACATTTTCCTTGTGCATGTGCAAAATGACATGCTCATCATTTTAACTACAGCCCCTGGTCACAGTCTGTGAATGCATCCTCTTTGCATCGGTCTTTCAAGCTCCAATAAAATATTATGTTTCAGTGTGATAACCTCTCATTCTTCTAAAACTTAATCTTATTGTGAACCAGTAATTTTTATAGTCTGTCTTTTTCAGCTGTCTGCCTCATTCACAACAGCTGCGTTTCTTGTTGATTATTGGTGACACACATCTCGGACTATACAGGACAATCCTAAATCTTGCTGATCTCATTTCACTCTCGCAGTGACCCGATCCAGATCAAAGTCACTGACTTGTCATCAAGACTGAGAATGGTATTTGCCTAATCAGCCTTCCGGTAAACATTGTTTACACAGCTTGGGAAAATTGCTTTTGACTTCTCAATGAACTTGGATTTGTGGACCGTGTTTCTTTTTAATTGTTATCAGATAGATATGAACAACACTTTTAAAATGTTGATATGAAAATAAGATATCAGTCCATTTAAACAATGTTTTGGACCTGAATATGGGTCATGGGAAAATGTTTATTTTATTGAAAATTAGGACGTTAGTTTTGGCAAAGCTTTCTTGCTTTCATTCCCTTGAAGGTTATATTGTGCTTTAGAAATACTCTGCTTTCCACCCTTGAGAGGTGGAACCAGCAGGCCATCATTGGGCCAGTTGCCTGTGTATATTCATCCTTTGGTATTTAATATTATTAGGGTCATTGTGATACATTGTGGAAACAGGCCCTTCGGCCCAACTTGCCCACACCAGACAACACTGGTCCCACTTGCTTGTGCTAGGTCCATATCCGTCCAAACCTGTCCAATCCATGTACCTATCTAACTGTTTCTTAAATAATGGTATAATCCCAGCCTCAACTACCTCCTATGTCAGCTTGTTCCATACACCCACCACCCTTTGTGTGAAAAAGTTATCCCTTGGATTCCTATTAAGTATTTTCCCCTTCACCTTGAACCTATGTCCGCTGGTCCTCGATTCCTACTCTGGGCAAGAGCCTGTGCATCTACCTTATCTATTCCTCTCATGATATTGTACACCTCTGTAAGATCATCCCTCATCCTCCTGCACTCCATGGAATAGAGACCCAGCCTACTCAACCTCTCCCTGTAGCTCACACCCTTTAGTCCTGGCAATATCTGCATAAATATTTTCTGAACGCTTTCAAGCATGACAATATCTTTCCTATAACCTGGTGCCCAGAACTGAACACAATATTCTAAATGCGGTCTCACCAACTGCAACATGACCTCCCAACCTCAATATTCAGCACTCTGACTGATGAAGGCCCAAGTGCCAAAAGCCTTTTTAACCACCTTCCCTACCTGCGACTCGACCTTCAAGGAACCACGCACCTGTACTCCTAGATCCCTCTGCTCTACAACATTCCCCAGAGGCCTACCATTTACTGTGTTGGTCCAGCCCTTGTTCGACGTCCCAAAATGCAACACCTCACACTTTGTATTAAATTCCATCAACCATTCCTCTGCCCACCTGGCCAATCAATTCCAGATCCTGCTGCAATCTTTCACAACCATCTTCACTATCTGCAAAACCACTCACTTTTGTATCATCCGCAAACTTGCTAATCTTGCCTTGTATGTTCTCATCCAAATCATTGATGTAGATGAAAACAGTAATGGGCCCAGCACCGAACCCCGAGGTACACCACTAGTCACAGGCCTCCAGTCCAAGAGGCAACCTTCCCTGGAGCAAATTTGCTATCCATTCAGCTATCTCTCCTTGGATCCCATGCGATCTAACTTTCTAGAGCAGCTTGCCATGCAGAACCTTGTCGAATGCCATACTGAAATCCATGTACACAACGTTTACAGCTCTGCCCTTATTGACCGATTTGGTCCCACTCTCTGTAGTTACCCTTTCCCCCCCCCCCCCCCTTATGCATTTGTTGACTGCAATGGATTTAAATTAGAAAAATACAAAGTGCTGGAGTAACTCAGCAGGCCAAGCAGCATCTCTGGAGAACCAGATCATGTGACAGTTCAGGTCAAGACCCTATAACCAGCATCTGCGGTTCTTTGATTCTACATTCTGGATTTAAATTTGAGGCATTTTATGTACCGATCTTCTCCAGGTAATAAAGGGTTCTGTTCCTGAGAAATATTTGATAACCGAACAGCTTGCAAGTCCCAAGTGTGTCCAGCAATATATTTAAATAACAATATAAGTCAACCAATGGCAGTGTGTAGTTAAACCAGTGCCTCTAACTCATACATATGGATTTCTTTGAAAGATACAACGATATTGCTGTGTACTGAGTTCCTACATGACAGAAGATGGCTGCAGCCCTGCAGCAAATTCATCCCGCTAGTCTCCCAAATGCTTGTTCGTACATATGGGCTGTCCATAAGTTGGGAGTTCATAACCTGGGGAGAGCCTGTAATGGTAACATCTAATAATGCCTTTTTTTTATGCTTCAGCGTGAAATGAGTTTCTACCTTTTTGAGCCAACAACTTCATTTATATCACATAAATTAATAGATGCACCCAAACAAAATTCTAAGCCAACCTCCTCTTTTGCAAATATCCATTAAAGAAAAATCTTCTCACAAGTGTCTTCCAAATATGTGGCTCACCACTGGAATTGCCAACTTGCTGATGCATGCAGCAGAGTATCATTGTGCTCCTATGCAGGCTGTGAAGTAAGCTCCACCTATTGGTGACTTGTAGGATTTACAAGTCTACCAACTTTTGTTGTGAATGTTGTTCTCCAGTATCTTAATTCATGGCAGATTTATTGTTATCCATCAATATGCCAAGATATGGACAGTAATTTACGGATTTTTTCCATGTGTAATGTCATGCAGAAATCAGTTTATTGAAACCTTTGCCATCATGGAAAATTTGTGCTAATTATTCAATTAATAAAATATTGAAGAATGCTTACTTGCAATAGTTCAACTTCAATTTCAGTTGTACACACTTGTTTATCTCTATTTAACACTATTCTTAAGATTTAAAAAGGTTAATTTAAAAAATAAGGACTTTGCATCCATGCTGCCTGTGCAACTTGGTAAACTCCTGTTCACGTCACAGTTGCTCGGGTTAAATTCACAGTTCAATTCAATATCTTTATTGAATTGAAATGTGGTAGCAATGATCATCATGGAGTTCAGATTCTGATTGGTGTAGTTTATTGTCATATACACCAGCGTGCAATGAAACACCCTGTCGAGTGAACAGTAAACACAATAATATAGCAATAAATACAATGATAAATGGAACACAGCAGAATGGTGCAAATAATGTAGTGCAATAATGGAATAGAGGAGGTAGAGTTGAAAGTAAGAGAGTGTAGCAACACCTCTGGGTAAGGTTATTGGTTCAGGTGCTTGATAGCCATGGAGAAGTTATTTCTTAAGTCTTGACTTCCAGGCTTTCAAGCATCCGTATATTCTCCCAGAAAGTAGAGGAAGACAAGGGAATGGCCTGGGTGACGGGCATCCTTGTCAATACTTTCAGTCTTCCGGATGCAATGCACCATGAAGATGGACTGGATGCAGTGAAGTGACGAGCCTGAGAGGGACTGGTGTATGTGTTCACTCAATCTCTATGGAGGTCAAGTCGGTCAAAAGCAGAGCAATTGCCACATCAGGCTGAGATACATTCCTCAAATTATTTTCAATAGCTCTTCTGGATAAATTCAAGAGAATCCTTGTAGACGTGCCAAATCTTGAATCTTCTCAGACGCCTGAGAAAGTTAAAAAAAAATGCAGATGTGCTTTATTGATTGCTGCTTTATTGTGAAAGGACCAGGTTAGGTTGCCAGTGATAAGGATGCCAAGAACCTTGAAGCCTCTTCTACATCAGCTCCTTTGAAGGCATAGTTGTATTTTCAGAGTTACATTTTAAATCATTAACCCAAACTGAAATAATTGTCCTTTCCTTCCAACAGAGGAAACTGGATGGAAACCCAGTGGCAAAGATAAAGGGTAAGAACACTTGTTGAAGGCTCGATTATATCAAGATAACTTGAGCAGAGAAGTTGGTAGGTTGAAATTAGGGATTAAAATAAATGCAAAGTATTTCTGAGGGGAGAAATGGGTGTGAGTCCAGGTGGGGCACAGGGGAGTGTAGAGGAGGGAGGGTTGTTAGAGATGACCGAAAATCAGATAATTCATTGTTCATACAGTTGGGTTGTAAGCTACCCTGGTGGAATATGAGGTGCTGTTCCTCCAGTTTATACATGGCCTCACTCTGATGATGGAGGAAACACCTCCTACATGGGATTGGAAAAGTTTTTTTTTGTTTTTACAACTAGAATTAAATTTAAATTTATGTAGGATCACAGAATTCTCAATGATTTGCCGAGTCCTGAAGTAGCATTTTAAAACTTTTATTCAAGCACGATAGTTATATTGCATCAAAACAAAGCATGACAATATCTGCAGACCTTAACTGAACACATCATAATAAATAAAACGAAGAAACTATGCAGTTAAAACTAAAAGAGTAAAGACTGAACATGATTAGAGACAAAAGACATGGGACGTACAACTAACAACTTTCACACAGAACACGCTACTGAAAAACAAGCTTCCTTATTTATTTAGAATGATTAGGATCTATCAAGCACCTCGTACCATGAAGGGGCCATTGTTTGCAGTTATGTCCGAGGTCCTATCAGTTGTTACACACACTGATCTTTGCCACCGTGTGTATAGCGAACCGTTCCCTAGCAGTTAACGGTCTTTTTTTTAATAACCTGACCGCATCAGTTTTCTTCGAGCCCCTACAATTTGGTACACTTCACTTTTGAGTTCAGAATATGTTGATGGTTGGAGGCTTATTGGTGGTGCTGAAGGTCAAAGAAATGGTAGGGCTCTCTCTTGCAAGTGGTCATTACCTAGCACTTCAATGGTTAATACTAATTATCGTTTAGAATTACAAAGTCACAAGTCCTTAGTAGGGTGGAGGTGAATCAAACTGTACCCTTGCTTATGGAAGGATTGTTCAGAAGCCTGATAAAGGAGGGGAAGAAACTGCTCCCGAGTCTGGCGTAGCGCATTTTCAAGCTTCTGCATCTTCTACCGGATGGAAGCGGAGAGAAGAAGGAATGACCTGGGAGGGACAAGACTTATGTTGGCTGCGTTTTCTGAGTCAGTGGTGTGATGTCTGGTCTACAAATAATTGCAAATCTGCTTTCTGTGCATTCAGCCACATTTGCTTTGCAGCATCCCCCCCCCCCCCCCCCCCCCCCCCGTGAAATCATGTGTTGTTTGCAATGAAAAATAATTTCAAAGGCAGGGTACAATGCACTGTCACTAGTTTATCTTGTACTTACATTGACACATTTGGCAAATTGAATTTGTGCTTGTTCTGAGGGGAGCAATCCCCAAGTCTTATTTGACTTTCCTTATTTCTTGTTAGATGTCTTGCAACTAACTTTCTCACATGTGCCCATCAACTCTTCTTGATTCTTTTTGCCCAAAACCTAATTTATAGTAGACAGTTAATCTATCAAGGGTACACAAAAAGCTGGAGAAACTCAGCGGGTGCAGCAGCATCTAAGGAGCGAAGGAGATAGGCAACGTTTCGGGCCGAAACCCTTCTTCAGACAGTTAATCTATCAACATGTCTTTGGGATATAGTGCAAATTGGCATTATGTTTATGTCCTACAATGAAGAGCTGGACCTGTAAGAATTACTTAGAATAGGTTGTTTTACGGTTTCCTAAAATATTTACATTGAGCTTATTGACATTTGAAAGTGAGAGCGAGAGCGTATTTGGGTTTCCATATCTATGCAATATTACTGTGGTGTTTTTTCAAATCGGCCATAAAAAAAAGATTTATTTCTTGTTCAGTCAATCAGCATTTTAAAGTTGACTAAATAAATGAATTCTATCTATAAAAATGGCAAAATAACATAATTTCTCCTGCTTGAATCAAGACCCTGCCAGTCAGTCACTTATACATCTTTCATATTATAACAGTGAAGGTATACAAAATTGCTGGAGAAACTCAGCGGGTGCGGCAGCATCTATGGAGTGAAGGAAATAGGCAACGTTTCGGGTGGAAACCCTTCTTCCGACTGATGTGGGGGGGGGGGGGGGGGGGGGAGGGAGGCGGGAGGAAGAAGGGAGGAAGAAAAGAAGATGTGGAGCCAGAGGGCTGAGAAGAAATTAAGGACTACGTGAAATTAGAGAAGTCAATGTTCATACCGCTGGGGTGCAAACTCCCCAAGCGGAATATGTCTGACCGATGTCCGGGGGGGGGGGGGAAGGGAGGAGAAGAGGAAAGAAGGAGGAGGAGCCAGAAGGCTGAGGGGAGAGCTGAGAAGGGGAGGAGAGAGCAAGGGCTACCGGAAATTGGAGAAGTCAATGTTCAGGCCACCGGGGTGCAGACTGCCCCAGCGGAATATGAGGTGCTGCTCCTCCAGTTTCCGGTGGTGCTCACTCTGGCAATGGAGGAGGACAGAAAGGTCGGATTCGGAATGGGAGGGGGAGTTGAAGTGCTGAGCCACAGGGAGATCAGGTTGGTTAATGCCGACCGAGCGGAGGTGTTCGGCGAAACGATCGCCAAGCCTGCGTTTGATCTCACCGATGTAGATCTGCTATAGATGAGATTGGAGGAGATGCAGGTAAACCTCTGTCGCATCTGGAACGACTGCTTGGGTCCGTGAATGGAGTCGAGGGGGGAGGTAAAGCGACACGTGTAGCATCTCTTGCGGTCGAAAGGGAAAGTGCCTGGGGAGGTGGTGGTACTGGTGGGAAGGGAAGAATATAACTGAAAATTGTTTAAGCTAATATACATTCTAATTAATTTCTACTGTATTTGTATTCCAGAAAAGAATTGAAGGACCCAGATCAGCTACACAATTCCTTGAAAAATCTTCTGGCACAAATAAAGGTTGTGAGAACAGTATGCTAAAGATGTACCTGCGACATGGTTATATAATTTTCTTGATGTGTAAAAACAACAGCTCTGCAGTTGATTTCTAGGCTTCTGATGTTGATTAGACATTCATAATTCATATGTCATAAAATTCCACTTGTACAATCAGATTTTGAATTGGGTGAATATGGGCAACATGGTGGCGCAACTAGTAGAGTCACTGTCTGTCAGCATCAAAGACCCAAGTTCAATCCTGACCTCTGCTGCTGTGTATGAAGTTCACACATTCTTGCTGTGACTGTATAGGTTTCCTCCAGTTTCTATTTTGGTTTCCTCGTAGTTCAAATGCAAATTAAATCAAATCAAATACGTTTATTTGTCATTGCACATCAACTGTACAATGAAATTTCATGTGCATCCCCTTCTATGGTAAACAATAAAAGACACAGGATAAAAAGATTAAAAAGAACAAAACACAATAATACAAACAACTATTTACTCTCACATTTACATTTACTACAAGATCAATGCATAAAATAAGTAATAGATAATAAAAAATGCACATTATATTGCACATTCTAGCAGACAAGTTTTTATATGCACCCCAAATTGTGTAGTGTTATCTGTTTGAGTTAAGTTCTCTAATGGCACGTGGGTAGAAACTTAGTTAGTCTGCAAGTGCGGGCCTTCAAAGACCCGTATCGCCTCCCAGAGGGCAGCAGAGTGAAAAGGTGGTTGACAGGGTGGGATGAGGATGCATGTGGGTGGTGGGTTAATTAGCACTGTGAATTGCCACCTTTCCCCTCCATGTATTGGTGCATGGTGGCATCTTGCGCAAGTTGATTCAACATGTGGTAAGAATGAAAAAGGGCTTAATGTAAATGGGTGATCGGTGGAATGTCACAGTGGACCAAAGCGCTTGTTTCTATTTTGTAACTCTGACTTGATGGATTCAGAAAATAACTAAGATATTTTCAATGCTGAATTGGCAGTAAAACATGTGATATTTGATGCTGTTGTGATTGGCTGAGATGTATTATCTCAGCCAATCACAACAGCATCAAATATCACATGTTTTACAGGAATGATGATGTCACTGCAAGGAAAGTGAAACTTTATTTCAATCAGCCACTGGGTATCCCATGATCTCCAAGAGACAGAATACTTACCCCTTTCAGTCCCAAAGTACCCCCACTTCTGCATATTCTCATTCACAGAACACACTCTGGTTGAGATGGTGAGAAGAATATCATAATCTCTGGACACCACCTGTGTTCAGTTTCCTAAATCCCAGAATGAATATATTAGATATAACACACCCTATGATATATTAGATTTTGTTCCCATAGGCAAGCACCAGCTTCTCTGGGTACACCTCAGTAGTAGTTCTGCTGTGATGTGAACTTGCAATGTAGGGAGTTACAAGCTGTTTGCATCTTCACTATGGTATTGAATGGAAGCCTAACTGTTCCTTAAATTATCCTTATTTCATTCTTATATTGGCTACCTTGTGTATCTCAACTTTTTTCAACAGAGCCATCCTAGTGCCTGGCCTTTCATGGAACCAGTGAAGAAGTCTGAGGCTCCAGATTATTATGAAATTATTCGATTTCCAATTGGTATGTTTAAGTAATTTTAGCTCATTTGTTGTAAAGGACTATTTTTAATTCATTATATGATTTGGTCGGATTAATGTTTGAATAATAGTAAAGTTAGTTTATGTACCAATGCTCATCAAGGACTGCAGTTGATAATTTCTTAACCCAACTTTAATTAGCTGGGGAAAACAGGTCTATTAATATAAGAGCTAAAGGAAACACATAGAAACATAGAAACATAGAAAATAGGTGCAGGAGTAGGCCATTCGGCCCTTCGAGCCTGCACCGCCATTCAATGTGATCATGGCTGATCATCCAACTCAGTATCCCGTACCTGCCTTCTCTCCATACCCCCTGATCCCTTTAGCCACAAGTGCCACATCTAACGCCCTCTTAAATATAGCCAATGAACTGGCCTCAACTACCTTCTGTGGCAGAGAATTCCAGAGACTCACCACTCTTAATACATCAGTTATTAAGCTGGAAATGGTGCAAAAACCTCACAAATATGTTACTGGGAATTAAGGATATGAGTTATAAGGGGAGACAAATTAGGCTAGGTCTATTTCCCCTGGAGCATAGGAGGTTGAAGGCTGACCTTAAAATCTTGAGGGGCATGGACATCTTGAATGGTCAGTCTTTTGCCCAGGGTCAGGAAGTCTAAAACTAGAGAGCATAGAATGGAAAGATTTAAAAGGAAGTGATGGGCAACCTTTTTACAGAAAGGGTAGTGGTTATATGGAATGATTGTCAGAGGAAGCTATAGATATGGGTACAGTTACAATGTTTAAAAAAACATTTGACCAGGTACATGGATTGTAACGGTTTAGAGGGATACGAGCCAAATGCATTGGACTGAATCAAGTAGGCAATTTGGTTAGCATGGACCAGTTGGGCTGAAGGGTCTGTATTTTGGGTACGCAGTAATGCTGTGACTCTAAAAAGTGACTTTAACACATTTTCATTCCACTCCTGTTAATTGAATTTGAGCCACAGTATATTCTGATGGATACCATATCTTTTGATTAGCTTATTCCATGCTTTTATAAAGAGAGAATTTGACTTGGATGTCATTTTCATGCAGTTATTGTTGTGGGATCTATAATCAGTTCTCTATTCACGACTTCCTGAAAACCTTTAATAAATCATCCATCCAAAATAAGGCAGACTAACTATCTAAACATGTAAATTTGCACCTGTAATGTAGATCAGTGAATTCAACAGATTAATAATTGTATCATTTAATATTACAAAAAATTGCCATCTTGCATAAGATGCAAAAGTGGGGAGGAGAATCACAAAGATGGCCATTCAGCCCACTTAGTCTGTAATTGTGATGGTAAATCCAATTATTTGCCATTTTTAGATTTCCTTGCTCCCTCTGTTTTGAGTAAATTGCAAACCAAATTCCTTCCGTGGGCTAAAGAATCCTATGTTTGCAGTATGTTCATCAAGTATGCAGATGATACAACGGTGATTGGCCTCATCAGCGACAACGATGAGTCTGCCTATTGGGGAGGAGGTTCAGCTCCGAGCAGCATGGTGTGCTGACAACAACCTGGCCCTTAACTCCAAAAGACCAAGGAGCTCATTGTGGAATGCAGAAGGTCTAGGGGCTGCATGCACACCCCCATCCATATTAACAGGACGGAGGTGGAACGTGTTTCCAGCTTCAGGTTTCTGGGGGTCAACATCTCTGATGACCTCTCTTGGACCCACTGGTCAAGAAGGCTCACCAACGTCTCTTTTTCCTGAGGAGACTAAAGAATGTCCATCTGTCTCCTCAGATTCTGGTGAACTTCTACCGCTGCACCACCAAGAGCATCCTTACCAACTGTATCACAGTCTGGTATGGCAACTGCTCTGTTTCCGACTGGAAAGCACTGCAGAGGGTGGTGAAAACCGCCCAACGCATTACCGGTTCCTCACTCCCCTCCATTGAGTCTGTCCAAAGCAAGCGATGTCTGCGAAGGGCGCGCAGCATCGTCAAGGCCTGCTCTCACCCCAGCCACAGACTGTTTATCCTCCTCCCATCCGGGAGGCACTACAGGTCCCTCCGTTGCCGGACCAGCAGATTCAGGAACAGCTTCTTCTCTGCGGCTGTTACACTACTTAACTCTGCACCTCGGTGATTGCCAGTCACCCCCCCCCCTCCCCGGACAGTCTTTCCCCCCCAGTAAAATTGCACTACTGATACTGTTTGCACATATGTATATTTTACTGTTCATTATTCTATGTTCGCTCTTCTGGGTGAGATGCTAACTGCATTTTGTTGTCTCTATACTGTACACTACACAATGACAATTAAAAATTGAATTGAATATTGTTTCTCATTGTTGCATCAGACCTAAAGAGTATGAGTGACCGGCTGAAGAATCGTTACTATGTTTCCAAGAAGTTATTTATTGCTGATGTTCAACGTATCATCACAAATTGCCGTGAATATAACCCCCCTGAAAGCGAGTACTGCAAATGTGCCAACATGCTGGAGAAATTTTTCTACTTCAAGATTAAAGAAATGGGGCTTTTGGACAAGTGAAAACATTTGTGAATGAGATGGATGAAAGCTTGGACGTTCAAATCTGACAGACTGTGAAGATTGCAGGATAAACTACTAATCTGTAATTCAGTCTGTGCAGTAAATGGGATCATTTGTTTGAATGCCGTTATGGTAGTTGCATGGGCTGGCCATTGGTACCCACAGTGCATTGTTTTCTTTACAAAGATTCAGAGTGTCCCAGTGTTAACTGTTGAAGTCTCCATCTCATTGCATGCAGTTTCTACTGTCAAAAGTACTCGAGTAATTGAGACATTAAATGCTCAGCCTGCACATCAGATGATCCATGGTCTTGACAAGGATGATGTGCGTCATACAAATAATCACCAAGTTGCAATTGTGACACTGAAATCAATAATGGAACTTGTACAAAGCAGATTCTTTCACCAAAACACACACCACAGTGAGCTTCTCACTTTCACTCTGTGGAGTCTGTGACTTCAAAGCATTGCCTGGCAGTAAACAATGAGGGCATATTGCGATGATGCCTGACTACTTTCAGTTTTTGTAATTTTTTTAAACTGAGTTGCATTTTGTACGTCTGCTGTAACATTTTGCTTGTGTAAATAAATACAGCAGTAAATTCACTCCAGAATTGTAATTCTTATTTCTCACAGAAAAATTGCCCTTTTTGCATACAAAGATGCATAGCACATGGGCGATATGATGGGTTCAGTAATAATGCACATTTTGTTTTACTTATTAGTCTATTACTCACGCAATGTGCTTTTATAAAATCTGGTAACGCAGTAAATGTAATTGCACATATGATCATGTCGACAACGGTCGTCAACCATGCACAAACATTTACTATGAACATTCATTGAAATTTATAAAATAGCTGCAAGGAACTCCTTGATAATTTAAATATGAAAAATTAAAATATCAATATCTGTATCATTAAGATTAACCTAAACAAATGATTGTGATTTTGGTGGAGATTTTTTGTTTTTTTAAAATTTTATTTTTGCTTTCTACGACTTGAATGTAAGGTTATTTAATGTTTAAGAATTCTTAAATATTTAGCAATTTGAACTTTAATTGGATTTTCATTTTCATGAATTTAATTCAAATTCATTGGAATTTACATTACCAGATGTTTTAGTTTTAGCCTGCAATAATGTGGATAACTAGATTAAGTATTATTTCTACCTGGTTGTTGGCCCTAATTCCATTGTCAACTTCATTCGGAATGTTAAGTATCCAAATGTTTACTAATGCCAAATGGTCAATTTCCACCTAAGAGGCTTGCACGTTAAGCTGTGAAAAGTATATACCATGTTTGATTTTAAATAAAAAAATGATTTTCCCAAAAAGAATGCACAACTTAGTGTTACAGCTACCGAGAAAGTGCAGATAAAATGTGTGAAGGCTTCAGCAAGGTAGATTGGAAGATCAGGATTAGATTCTTAACATATGGGAACTCTGTTGAAGAGTCTGATAACAACGGGGAGGAAGCTATTATGCAATTACATTTACTTATTTCTGTGCACGGGCTGGAGACATGACAGACATAATCTCCATTGCATGAAAGCACACAAGAAGGATGCAGGGAACACCACCACTCACAATATGTGACCTTTATTGAGTTCACTAAAGCCTTTAGTTCTGTTGATCATTAAGTATCGACAAGACAGACCGGTGGGCAGAGGGGATGGGGTAGCTCTGTTGGTACTTGCGAGGGGTGACATAGAATCAGTAGATGTAGAGTCAGTGTGGATAGACCTGAGGAATTGTAAGGGCAAATAGACCCTAATGGGTGTTATCTACAGGCCTCCAAACAGTAGCCTGGATATAGGGTGCATGTTGAATTAAGAATTAAAATTGGCATGTAGCAAAGGTAATGCTACGGTGGTTATGGGAGATTTCAACTTGCAGGTAGACTGGGAAAATAAGGTTGGTACTGGAGCCCAAGATAGGGAGTTTGTGGAGTGTCTCTGAGATAGATTCTTAGAGCAGCTTGCACTGGAGCCTACCAGGGAGAAGGCAATTCTGGATTTTGTGTGTAATTAACTGGATTTGATCAGGGAAAGGAGCCATTAGGAGGTAGTGACCATAATATGTTTTAATTTACAATTTAAGAGGGAGAAGGGAACATCAGAAGTGTCAGTATTACAGATGAGCAAAGGAGTCTATGGAGACATGAGGGAGGCGCTGGTCAAAATTGACAGGAAAGGGACCCTACCAGGGATGTCAGTGGAACAACAATGCTAGGTATTTCTGGGATTAATACAGAAGGTGCAGGATCAGTTCATTCCAAAGAGGAAAAAACATTCTAAGGGGAGTAAGAGGTGACCGTGGTTGACAGGAAGTCAAGAACAGTATGAAAATAAAAGAAGTATAACATAACAAAGTTGAGCGGGAAGCCAGAGGACTTGGAAACTTTTAAAGAGCAACAGAAGATAACTAAAAAGGCAATATGGGGAGAAATGATGAGGTACGAAGGTAAGCTAGCCAAGAATATAAAGGAGAATAGTAAAAGCTTCTTTAGGTATAGTGCCCTCCATAATGTTTGGGACTAAGACCCATCATTTGTTTATTTGCCTCTGTTCTCCACAATTTGAGATTTGTAATAGGAAAAAAAAATCACTTGATTAAAGTGCACATTGTCAGATTTTAATAAAAGCCATTTTTATACATTTTGGTTTCGCCATGTGGAAATTACAGCAGTGTTTATACATCGTGTCCCCATTTCAGGGAACAAAGTGAGGGTTTTGTTTCCTTCAAATGCAATTAACATGAACTCATTTGAACGATTGAACATTTAGTTTCTGTTGGCAGTCATTATACCCCTTTGCAGGGCCCTTGATGCAGTTTCAGTTTCTATTCCGGAGACGAACAGAACAAAACCTATGCACTTCATTTAGAAGCCAAACTGAATCAGATGATGCTACTTCCTCATCCACTGCTCAGAGAAGAGCAAGAAGGCTTCTTGGTGAGTTGGGTATTTGATTCATTAAACGTGCTAGCATATTAGATGGAGATTCAGCTGATACATTTTTAAAATATATATTTCAAGTTCACTTGTGAGGTTTGAGCACAGAAGTCTATGCTGGTGATCCCAGTGTCTGTGGGAGCTCTGCATCATCGGAGGTGCTGTATTTGACTCTGCTCCTGTCTGATGCATCTAAAACATCCTAGAGAATTATTGTGAAGAGGATCAGGAAAGTTTTCTCAAGTATCTTGACTAACATTTAACTGTTTAACTATCACGAAATGTGATCAAAGGGCAGATTATCTGGTTAACACACTGTTGACTGCGGGAGCTTGCTATGTGCAATTATTTTCAACTATTAAGTAGAAATCTACATTTAGCTTGGGCAGCTGACTACCCAGCGGTATGAAACTTGATTTCTCTAACTTCAAGTAGCCCTTGCATCCCTTGCTCTCTGTCCCTCCCCCACCCAAGTCATCATACTAGTTTTACTGTCATCCTGTTGTGTTCCACTGTCTTTATTAACTCGTTATCACCTATCCCACAGCCAACAATGGACCATTGTGGGCTCCACATTTCCTTGTTTATCATTGCTTTCTGAATACTATATTTCCCATTCATTTGTCCTAAGTACCTTCTATATCTATTGTTGCCCTTTCCCCTGGAAGGGAAAATAATTAATAATAGTACAAAAAATAATTTTAAGAAGCTAATTGTATGTATGGATTCCACAAAAGAGACAGACAAACTTGGATTTTAAACACACTCTATAAATCTATTTTGGGATGAGACAAAACGCTAATGCCCAAGTTTGGTTTCTACTTTAGATAGACACAAAATGTTGGAGTAATTTAGTGGGACAGGCAGCATCTCTGGAGAGAAGGAATGGGTGGCGTTTCGTGTCCAGACTGAGACTGAGACTTCTTCAGACTGAGAGCCAGGGGAACGGGGTACTGATTGTGGATGATCAACCATGATCACATTGAAAGGCGGTGCTGGCCTACTCCTGTACCTATTGTCTATGTATCAGGTTGTGCAATGATTGCCTATGCATGTCAGAGCCCAACCCTCATCTGTGCTCACCTAATCATCCCCAAGATGTATTTAATCTCCCCAAGATTATGGATGACTGAATGGAGATCAGGAACGTAAAGCTGGCTTAGTGGTGTCGGCGTACCAATTTAAATCTTTTCCAAAGGCACAGCTGGTGGAGCCACTGCCTCACAGCACTGGAGACCTGGGTTCGATACTGACCTCGGTTGCTATCTGTGTGGAGTTTGCACGTTCTCCTTGTGACCGCATGGGTTTCCTCCAGGTGCTCAAGTGTCCTGCAACATCCCAAAGACGTGCGGATTTGTAGGTTAATTGGCCTCTGTAAATTGCCCCTGGTGTACAGGGATTGGAAGAGAAAGTGGGAGTATGTAGAACTAGTGTGAACTCTTGATCGATGGTTGGCGTGGGACCGTTTCCATGCTATATCTCTACATTAAACTGTGATAAACCGTAAATGTGATAACTTGGCACTGACTGGTGCTCTAACATGTTCTTACATGTTCTGTAAAATATGCTGTACCACTGTGAAGCAATATTTTCCAATGAATCATCAGTGAATTTCACTAAGTTTTTAAATCTATTTTGGAATTTGTAGTGACAGTAATGAGACCAAATTCATTGCAAACCACCATTGTTTTCCGATTTATGTAATAGTGCTGTGGTAATGATTTTGCAGAATAGTTAACTCGGTCAGTCAAAATGAAGAGAATCATGTTTACAGTATCTTCATCAAGCATCTGTATTAGGATATCTTGCAGCAGACTTGTCCTGTTCTTGTCAAACAGGACTTTAATGTTCCTTTGGTTGGTTTAGTACTTGTCTTGCACTGACAATACTAATAAACAACATGGCAGCAGCAAAAGCAGCTTGTTAAATCACTATAATTTTTCTGAGGGATTATAATCCTAATTAAAAGGATATGTGGAAACATAGTGATGCATTTTTTTTTGAGCTGTTGGTGCATAATTCCAAACCAATAACTTCAGTCACTATGTAATTCACTCGCTTAGGTCATAAGTGATAATAGTAGAATTAGGCCATTCCACCCATCAAGTCTGCAACACCATTCAATCATGGTTGATCCATCTCTCCCTCCTAATCCCATTCTCCTGCCTTCTCCCTATAGCCCCTGACACCAGTACCAGGAATCTATCTCTGTCTTAAAAATATCTACTGACTTGGCCTCCACAGCCTTCTGTGGCAACAAATTCTATAGATTCACCACCATCACACTAAAGAAACTCTCCTTCCTAAAGGAACGTCCTTTAATTTTTAGGCTATGGCTTCTAGTCCTGGACTCTCCCGCTAGTGGAAACATCCTCTCCACATCCACTCTATCCAAGCCTTTCACTATTCGGCAAGTTTCAATGAGGTCCCTCCTCATCCTTCTAAACTGCTGCAAGTACAGGCCCAGTGACATCAAACACTCATCATATGTTAACCCACTCATTCCTGGGATCATTCTTGTGTGGCAGATGTGGTTTACATTTAGTATTGGCATAATTTATCAGCCTGGAACTTCTCAATTATTTTTTTATAATCATTGTAATGCATTGAGCATGGTTTTATCTTGATATTTAAATTTGACCCTTTTCTATGATAGATCTGTGTCATGGTAAACTAAGGGAATAGGGAAGATTCTTTGACTGAATCATTTGCTTCAAAATTGTTATGTTTCATTTTGCTGAATACCGTAGGGAAATATGAAAAGGGTAAAATTAATGTTTATAGTGCTCATGGGATATTTTATCAACAGATTTTCCATAAACAAAATTGCACAGATTTCCAACTTGCCATTTAGATGTGGAGCTGCCAATGTCCGTCAGCTGTTACATAAACTGCTCTGTTTTCATTTTCATTTATTTTAGCTATTGAAAATCTGATACAATGTTTTAAGAATAAAGCCATGTTAGTTATTCAAACGGAGCTAAAAAGTAGATTTTTTTCTCTCTGAATGAATATGAACAATGTCAATGATGATTCAGAATTATACTTTGAGTCTTTCCATAACCTTCGCTGATGCAGCTTGTGTCACTGTTTGTGATCCATAATTTCTATCATTGCACTGACTCTCTATAATTGATTTCCCATCTCCTCAGCATCTCTATCATGAACTTACAGCCAATCTTTAATGTCCTAGCTCTTTCGTATTCTCCTCACACCTCAATCCCATTAAGTTTGAGTTCTTGGTGATGTCCCCATCAACTTTCACAATCCTTGCCGCTTCTGGATTCTAAGCATTTAACTAATGATCCAAACCGCACCTCTTCAGCAGCAAATGAAGGTGACAGGAAAAAACATCAGATATTTTTCTTGGCAAACTGTTGATAAAATGATTATGCTAAATCAATAGGTTATTTTGTATACACGATGATAGAAGGGTTAATTGTTTTTGGTTTTTTGTGCAGATACACAATGCAGATTGATTTGCGAGATTATCAGTGGGAGGTGGTGCAGCCTGCCCTCGAGGGGAAAAATATCATCATTTGGCTACCGACCGGTGCAGGCAAGACACGGGCAGCTGTGTTTGTTGCCAGGCACCATCTGGACCAAAAAAAAGGTCAAGGCAAAGTGGTTGTTCTTGTAAACAAGGTAAGATACTACAGTCACCATGTTAGTGCCATAAACCAGGTGTTGGTAAGTCAGTATTATTGAAAGCAGTGATATTGTCTGGCCAAGCAACTTCCTGGGTTAGAACTTGTGGGGAGATGGTGGACATTATCTGTGCAATAAAGGAGGTGTTGAGGTGGCATGGTTGAGGTAATATGAAATGATGGTAAGCATCCTAAGGGTGATTAGCCAGAGTCTGTTTACCATGGCAGGGATGTTTAAAACTAGAAGGCATAGGTTTAAGGTGAGAGGGAGGAGGTTTAAAGGAAACCTAAGGGGTAATTTATTTCACACAGAGTGGTTGATATCTAGAATGAACCACCTGAGGAGGTGTGGAGGCAAAATCAGTAACAACAATTAAGAGGCATCTGGACAGTTACTAGGAAAGCAAGGCAGAGAAGGATAGAGACCAAATGCTGGAGTAACTCAGCGGGTCAGGCAGCATCGCTGGAGAAAATGGGTTGGTGACACCTCGGGTTAGCACTCTGAAATGTCACCCATCCATTTTCACCAGAGATGCTGCCTGACCCGCTGAGTTACTCCAGCATTTTGTGTCTATCTTTGGTATAAATCAGTATCCGCAGTTCCTTTTTAATTACCTTAAGGCATAGAGGGATACGAAATTAATGCAGGCAACAAGGATTAGTATAGACAGGCACAATGTTCGGCATAAATACAGTGGGCTGAAGGGCCTGTTCCGATGCTGTACAACTCTAACTCTATAACCAGTGACCCTCGGTGTGTCACCAAGTCTAGAAAATGGAGTTCCCAGATTTGCTGTATTAACTTCACCAGCAATTTCTCATGGGTGCTGTAGAGTTGTCTCCAAGCAGTGACAGAGCGTAGACCAGTTCCAATTCCCCAACAGTTGAACAGAAGGTGTTAGATTTGGCGCAGGAGCAGTGGGCTCATTCCTTTGAATAAAGTGGACCTGTTGAGTGGGAGATGTGTGAGAATAAGTTAATATGCAGTTTTCAAACTAAATTTGATTTAATACTTCTAATCAAACAAATGTTTTTAAATTATTTTGAGTGAAGTTTGAAATCTTTAAATGCCTAATTAATTTTTAATAGTTTGGGAGTTGTCTGACTGTCTGTCAGATGCTGCTCAATATTTTTCACCTGCTTGAGTGGTATTGTTATTTCAAAACAATTCACATGATGGCATGGCATCATACATGGCCCTGTCACCATTCAAGATCGCATGATTTTGACATGGGACCTCCCATCAATTGACGTTGTCAGATACAATTAATTCAATGTTCAATAATACTTTGTCACATGTACCTAGGTACGGTGAAATTATTTGTTTTGCATACCATCCGGTAAATTCATACAGCAGACTTGACCGAGGTAGTACACAAAGAGTTGCCACGTTTATGGTGCCGACAAAGTTTTAAAAGTTCTTTGTACAATCTTATCTTCTTGCAGCGGTGAACCGGGCTAAATATTGAGCGTGGCCGCAGGCAGCCCACCGGTTCCCTCTTCATTCTTGGCGGCCCCCCTGCCAGGGCCCTCTTCTTTTTCTCGATGGTGCATTAAGCTAAGGTATCTGGTGTCCTAATGAAAGGTAATCGGCATGAGATGTTGACTCCAAAGATGCTGCCGTACTTGCTGAGTATTTTCACTGGTTTCTGTTTTCATTTCTGATTTCCAATACCTGCAGCTCATTTTTGCCTTGGACTGCAGTTGGCATGTTTGTTAGTGACGAGTGCAGGTGGCTTGCTGATGACTGCGATTCCAGCTGCTTACATTACGAGAGAAAGGAGCAATGGCACAGAGAGGATTTACTGGAAGGCCTCCAAGGAACATGGATTAAGATTACTTGCATAGACGGGAGAACCTGGAGTATCTATGAGAATTTTTTTATATTGCATCAGAGATATTAGAAGCAACAGTCTAATAAAGAAAAGCAATTTGAGCTGGTGACATGAGTTCAAATCCCACCATGGCTGTTGGGGTACTTAAATTCAGGGAATTAAATAAACCAGGTGAAAGAACTAGTAGGAGTGATTATGAGTTTACTACAGGTGTTACTACAGTAAACAAAAACAGTTTAGTTCACTGATAGCTTCAGGACAGGAAATATGTCACTCACCTGGTCTGGCAAAATGTGATTCCCAAGCCCATTAACATGGTTGCTTTTCTTAGATGACCTTGCATGTCACAGAGTGACTTTAAGAGAGCATGGACATTGATCAGCCTTGCCAATGAGGCATAGATTTCATGAACAAATATAAACAAAAAACTAATGTGTGATAGATTTTCTAATGCTTATTTGGAACAGCATTTTTAAAGGTGTATTTCAATGTTATTTGGGGACACCCATTGTTCTCAACTATGTACTCTTGCCATTTGATTACGGGTGTTAGTCTGTCTTTTTTTTGTGTCAATTTCTTAAATGTTGTGATTTTGAGAGAGAAGCTCCTTGCACAGGGAGAAATTAATGTTAAGCCTTAAAGAGTTTCTTTTCATTTACCTCAATGAATGGCGACACAAGACTTTCTCAGTATGTTCATACCAAGTTTTTGAATGAAGAGTAATGTTTGGGAGAAAATGTTCTAATATTCTAAAAAGTTCCATTTTTTCAACAGTTTAAGAATATACAGCAACTGGGTGATTTTTGTATGTTTGATATGATTGGTAGGGTTGGATTTTTCATGCATTTCCAAGTAGCCCGTAGCTTTAAAGTATTCCATCATAGTGAAAAGAAATAGTTACCAATGAAATTTCTGATTGAAGCTTCTAATGCTATGCAATATCCATTAAGGCCGCTGTGAAGTGAATCATTTGTGGGTTAAAATAATTACATTTATCCTGGCCTGAAACTCTCCCATAGGGATTACTTTGTCTTTGTGTTGCATCACTCCATTGTTTTGGTTGAAAGCAATGAATCCCCTGTAGTGGTGAAGATTATTATTCCTTCGTCTCTTCATTGCTTGCAGCTAACAATTCCGGATGAAATGTTAGTTCTGAAATTTAATCTTGAGCCCTGCAGCAAAATGGTCTTGGTGAATCCATTAGATTAATTCTTAGGATGAGAGTTGAGTTAAATCGTTCTGCTTTTTTTTGGAATCATGTATTACAAAATGCTGGAAGTACTCAGTAAATCCAGACGGTATCAATGGAGAGAGAAAGAAGAGTTCTATTTTTGGATCAATGATCTTTCTTTGAACTGAGATGTTAACTCTGTTTTCTCTCCACCGATGTTGCCTGCAATCTTAAATATTTCCAGCACTCAATTATATTGTTGGCTTCCAGCCTTTGTTTATGGATTTTCATTACAATTTATGTTCAGAAAAATATGATATAAACTGAAGTTTATTGGGTTGTTGTTTGTTGGAAATTAATTGGATTTATTAAATTTATAAAATTAAGTAAATGTAATAAATCATCAATCAATAATATTTTTATTTATTTAACTAGTTATCCATTTAATTGGCCATCTATCCATTTATTCATCTATCCTCATGATTTAATATCACTGATTATTGACAATTAATTAATTAGATTTATAAATTGGTTCCACTAAATTTATTTGATTCTTGGAGAGTATGTCAAATTGGGTGATGAGTGTTAGTTATTCCTGTTTAGGTGAATATAGTTCATAATCTTAGGTTAAAGGTCAGGCATTTATGACAAATTGGGAGAAACAACCATTGCAATACTATAAATTTTGAAATTCTCTGCACAAGCCGTTGATACGTGTAATCAAGACTAAATCAAGTGGACCTTTGGGTACGAAGGGAACATTTAGGAATATTAGAAAAGAAAAGAAAGTTGATATAAAATTCTTCGGCATGGTCAAATTGATTAGCAAAGATGATATAATAAACATTGTCACCCTCCTATTCCTATTTCCTTCTTCCTCGTGTTGATTCTAAAAAATCCCTAGAGTTAAGTAAAATTGGTGAAATCCTTTAGGTAAAGATGTCATAAGTGATAGGGGCAGAATTAGGCCATTCAGCCCATCAAGTCTACTCCGCCATTCAATCATGGCTGATCTATCCTTTCCTCCTAGCCCCATTCTCCTGCCTTTTCCCAATAACCCCTGAGACCCATACTAATCTAGAATCTATCTATCACTGCCTTAAACATATCCGTTGAAGGCCTCCACAGCATTCTGTGGCAAAGAATTCCACAGATTCACCACCATCTGCCTAAATAAATTCCTCCTCATCTCCCTCCCGAAGGCACATCCTTTAATTCTGAGGCTATTCGGGACCTAGATTCTCCCACTAGTGAAACCATCCTCTCCACATCCATTCTATCCAGGCCTTTCACTATTCTGTAAGTTTCAATGAGGTCCCCCCTCCTGTTAAACACCAGCGAGTACAGGCCCAGTGCCGTCAAATGCTCATCATATGTTAACCCACTCATTCCAGGGAATCACTCGTGTAAACCTCCTCTGTACCCTCTCCAGAGCCAGGACATCCTTCCTCAGATATGGGGCCCAAAATTGAGTAACATTACATTGAGTAACATTAACATTAATTAAGTTTGAATAAGTAATTGTACACAAATGATAAGGGTCTGGAATTCTTACTACATCAATGGTATTAAAATCGAAACATCTGTATGGTAAACACAATGATGGCCATTCATTTTACAGGTGCCTCTGGTGAATCAGCACTATGAAAATGAGTTTATGCCATTCCTAACGCCCAAGTATAATGTGGCACCAATCAGCGGTGATACGGATCTTAAAGAGCAATTTGCAAACGTTGTGCGGAAGAATGATGTTATCATCTGCACGGCACAGATCCTGCAAAATGCACTGAATAGCACAGAGGAAGAAAAGTTCATTGAGCTGACAGGTAGTACAGCTTCTTCCTCCAGCTTTGTGTCCTTCAAAATGGATGTCACTGACTGTATAAATGTGTTTTATTGAAGAGCAAGTAGACCACATTGTTATATCTTTAAGAAATATCCAGATTAGGCAAATGGGATAACTTGTTTGGATTAGTTGAGAACTAAAATAAGCATTGGTAGCTACAATTATGTATTTATTTGTAACTGGTAAGGGATAAACACTGAACATTATGCTGGAAGCAGTGATTTTGATGATTGTTTTGTACAATAGATGGTGAAAGCATTGTGCGTCACAGTATTTTCCCACTATTCATCTTAGTTTAACTACCTCAAAAATCTCTATGTTACATCCCGCTAGTCATGGTTGCTATTTTCCGGTCATGTCTAAAGGTCATAAGTGATAGGGGAAGAATTAGGCCATTTCGCCCATCAAGTCTACTCTGCCATTTAATGATGGTTGATCTATCCAAGCCTCCGAACCCCATTCTCCTGCCCTCCCCATAACCCCTGATAACCGTACTAATTAAGAATTTATCCATCTCAGCCTTAAAAATATCCATTGACTTGGCCTCCAAAGCCTTCTGTGGCAAATAATTCCACTGATTCACCACCCTCTGACTAAAGACTGTTCATGTACTATAACCATACAACTCCTAAGAAACATTACAGTTCAACAATATACTTGTGGTATCTCCTGTGTATCCCACCTAGATTCTAGAACATGGTTTCCATGCAGAAATTCCTGCCATTCCTCTGAACTCTTATGATGTGGTAAGCTTCTCTATTAAAAAACAGATCCGGTGTTTCTCTGTTCAGAGTTTATTTTGACTGATGTTAGAGTTAATGAGAATTAAAATTTCATTGAGTTTCATTGGGCTCAGAGGTGAAATTTGGAACTGTGACTTTTGGCTTTACAATTTTTTTCTTTAAGAGATAACTTGTTTCTGTTTGTAAATACAGCGTTTTCTCTGCTGATAATTGATGAGTGTCACCACACTCAGAAGGATGGAGTATATAATAAAATTATGAACCAGTACATTGGGGTCAAGCATCAGAACACGAAGACTTTACCACAAATCCTTGGACTCACGGCATCACCTGGA
Organism: Raja brachyura; assembly: GCA_963514005.1. Next base: position 9,659,385 of record OY740812.1, on the reverse strand, counting down.
ACCGATGGAGCCAATACAATTAACAAGGCAGTGGACCATATCTTGCAGGTTAATACAGCTTTAAGACCAATGAAGTCAGCACCAACTGCTTCATGTGTACCTTCAGTTTTTTTTATGTTTTAGGGAAATGATCACCATGCACTCTACAAGAGGGGCTAACCATTGCCACCAACCCGAGGCAAATAAGCCATGGTGTGCTGAGGGACTGAGCTCTAGCCCTGCTTATTTAGGGTCAGCTTGCACTGGACTACCACTGCTGACCAGGAATCTCCATACTTATCCTGGCCTTTTGCCGTTCCTTGGAGCCCATCAGCAAACCCGGGCCCAGGTGACTTAGCGCAGAGGGCTTATCTTGAAATGGCTTGAAAGGTGGTGTTGGAACGTGATCAAAAGTAATTCCACACCCACATTACTATTGTTTAAGTATCTCCAAGATTAAAAATAGTTACTTTAAATAAATAGTATAAAGTGTCTTTTTAAAAAAATTAAAAATTAATTGAAACTAGCAGACATTAACGAAGCAAAATTCATTAAAAGAAAATAAACGAAAGTAATTTTGAAAAATGCAACTTACTTTTCCATTTGTATTCAAAATCTGTGGCTTGTGAATCCTATTAAAATTACTGGCAGCGAGGATGCTGATTTCGTTTAGAGATACAGCATGGAATCAGGTAATTTGGCCCACCCTGTCCACACCGACCATTGATCACCCGTTCACATGAGTTCCACCCTCAACTCACCAGAGGACATTTACAGATGCTAATTAACCTACAATTTTACACTTCTTTGGCATATAACCATATAACAAAACCATATAACAATTACAGCACGGAAATAGGCCTTCTCGGCCCTTCCAGTCCGTGCCAACCATTTATTTTCCCCTAGCCCATCTACCTGCACTCAGACCATACCCCTCCATTCCCTTCCCGTCCATATACCTATCCATTTTACTTTTAAATGTTAAAATCGATCCTGCCTCCACCACTTCTGCTGGAAGATCATTCCACACAGCCACCACTCTCTGAGTAAAGAAGTTCCCCGTCATGTTACACCTAAACTTCTGTCCCTTAATTCTCATGTCATGCCCTCTTGTTTGAATCTTCTCTACCCTCAATGGGAAAAGCTTATTCACGTCAACTCTGTCTATCCCTTTCATCATTTTAAAGACCTCAATCAAGTCCCCCCCTTAACCTTCTGCGCTCCAAAGAATAAAGACCTAACTTGTTCAACCTTTCTCTGTAACTTAGTTGCTGGAACCCAGGTAACATTCTAGTAAATCTCCTCTGTACTCTCTCTATTTTGTTGACATCCTTCCTATAATTAGGCGACCAAAATTGTATACCATACTCCAGAATTGGTCTCACCAATGCTTTGTACAATTTTAACATTACTTCCCTACTCCTATATTCAATGCTCTGATTTATAAAGGCCAGCACACCAAAAGCTTTCTTTACCACCCTATCTACATGTGATTCCACCTTCAGGGAACTATGCACAGTTATTCCTAGATCCCTCTGTTCCACAGCATTCCTCAATTCCCTACCATTTACCATGTACGTCCTATTTTGATTTGTCTTGCCAAGATGTAGCACCTCACACTTATCAGCATTAAACTCCATCTGCCATCTTTCAGCCCACTCTTCCAAATGTCCCAAATCTCTCTGTAGACTTTGAAAATCTACTTCATTATCCACAGCACCACCTATCTTAGTATCATCTGCATACTTACTTATCCAATTTTACACCCCATCATCTAGATCATTGATGTACATGACAAACAACAGTGGACCCAACACAGATCCCTGAGGCACCCCACTGATCACCGGCTTCCACCCTGACAAACAGCCATCCACCATTACTCTCTGGCATCTCCCATTCAGCCACTATTGAATCCATCTTGCTACTCCGCCATTAACACCCAAAGATTGAACCTTCTTAACCAACCTTCCATGGGGAACCTTGTCAAAGGCGTTACTGAAATCCATATAGACAACATCCACTGCTTTCCCCTCATCAATTTCCCTAGTAACCTCTTCAAAAAATTCAAGAAGGTTTGTCAAACATGACCTTCCAGGCACAAATCCATGTTGACTGTTCTTGATCAGACCCTGTTTATCCAGATGCTTATATATATTATCTCTAGGGATCCTTTCCATTAATTTGTCCACCACTGACGTCAAACTAACAGGTCTATAATTGCTAGGTTTATTCTTTGAACCCTTTTAAACAATGGAACAACATGCGCAGTATGCCAATCCTCCGGCACTATTCCCGTTTCTAATGACATTTGAAATATTTCTGTCATAGCCCCTGCTATTTCTACACTAACTTCCCTCAATGTCCAAGGGAATATCCTGTCAGGACCTGGAGACTTATCCACTTTTATATTTTTCAAAAGTGTCAGTACTTCCTTCTCTTTGAATCTCATAGTTTCCATAGCTACTCTACTTTTTTCCCCTTACCTCACAGAGTTCAATATCCTTCTCCTTGGTGAATACTGAAGAAAAGAAATTGTTCAATATCTCCCCCTATCTCTCTGCAGATAGCTGTCCATTCTGGCTCTCTAATGGTCCAATGTTATCCCTCGTTATCCTTTTGCTATGAATATAGCTGTAGAAACCCTTTGGATTTACTTTCAACTTTCATGCATGTGGGAGGAACCTCACACGGTCACAGGGAGAACATGCAAACTCCACACAAGTTGAGTCCAAAGTCAGGTTCAAACCCAGGTCTATGGTGCTGTGAGGCAGCAGCTCCACCAGCTCTAGCTGAGCTGGGTCCTAAGGGGCGTTCCCCAGCGCAGATGCTGGGGAGTGTCAACAGGACTGGGCTCTGCCACTGGACTCCATGGGGAATTCAATAGTGGGTCGAATAGGTGGATATTTCCAAATCCATCAACAGGTTTACCACCTCCATGCACGCACGGATATCTGTCATTTAATTGAATGTGAATGGTGGATTCGAGTAGTTCTGATCAAGATTGCCTGTCTCGTGCTCCATGATCTGTTCATTGAATTTTATGGATGTGCAGGTTTGTTTTCTTTAATTTTATTTGGCTGATGCATCATTGAATAAATCCTAAGTCAGAATGCATTGATGCTGGAAACTTGAAATGCAATCAGGGTGGCAGAATATCATTAAACCATTTGACGTGGCAGCTTATATATACAGCAGTGAAATCTTGAGGCAGTACATGAGTTAGTTCCAGCCTTGAGTCCTGAAACAATTACAAATATTGATTCCTTAATTATAATTAAAGCTTCAATGCATAACATCATGCTATATTTTCAGCAGAAATTATAATAAATTCTAATGTAAAGACCAGTTTTGCCTTCCATTTCACTGACATTAAGCATGATGTATGCCTTCTGACACCACTAAAATCACTGCTCAAAAGAGGAACAGCACCCAAGTTAATAAGGAATTTCTCTTCATAAACCAAGTAGCACAGAGTAATTTCAAAGACCACAATCTAATCTTACAGTTCAAATAATAGTTATAGACTGAATAATCCCTTATAATAAATTCTATCTCACTTGGGTTATAGCAATTAGCTGAAGCTCATTAGGGCATAGTTTAAAAGGAAGGCTGCTTTGAAATGGTTCACATCGAGGTCAACGAGACTAAATGTAGAGTGCGCCTGCACTATTATATAATACCCTAGGCTGGGTCTACTTGACTTCACAATAAGTAAAATATGCCTACCGCCTCCTTCAGGAGTTTTTTTTTAAGTTCAGAATCAAAGATAATCCTCAACAGAAATAAAACTCAGATTTATCTGGTTTTTACACTTTCACATTCCAATTATGTAAACTGAGTTTAGTTTAATTTAGAGATACAGCGTGGAAACGCGCCTTTCGGCCCACCAGGCCCGTGCCGACCAGTGATCCCTGCACATTAACACTATCCTATACATATTAGGGACAATTTACAATTATACCAAGCCAATTAACCTACAAACCTGTAAGCCTTTAGAGTGTGCAAGGAAATCAGAGATCCCGTAGAAAACTCAGGCAGGTCATGGGGAGAACGTACAAACTCCATACAGGCAGCACCCATAGTCAGGATCGAACTTGGGTCTCTGGCGCTGTAAGCAACTCTACCGCTGCGCTATCGTGCAGCCCGAATTCTCGTGATTGGGCTCAGGACATTTAAGATCCCAAATATTGCTGAGTAGCTCATTTGGTTTCTGCTAAAGTGACTGGAACAGAGCTAATTTTCCAAGTACTGAAGGGATAGAGGGAAACCAATTTTAAATTGTATGAGTAGAAAAAAATAATTTTGGATCATTGCCATTTTGTTAATCCTGTTTGTTAACTGTTACAGAGTGTTTACTTTCTATTTATCACAGATCTGCGCCAATATGGATGCTGAGATGATTAAATCACCCACACAGTGGAAGCAACAGCTTGAAGAAGTAGTCCCTCAGCCTATTAAAAACTATGATGTTACTGAAGAAAGAAAACTGGTACAAAAAATTTTAAGAATGTAAAATCTGCATAATTATTATATACAAAGCATATATTCTTACCTATAATAGTCTGAAGGGTTTCGACCCGAAACGTCACCCATTCCTTCTCTTCAGAGATGCTGCCTGTCCCGCTGGGTTATTCCAGCTTTTTGTGTCTATCTTCGGTTTAAACCTGCATCTGAAGTTCCTTCCTACACGTTTAATCTCATCTATACTTGCAACAGTGCGTTGAATATAAGAAATAGATGCGAGTGTAGTCGTTTGTCCTCTTGTGTCTGCACCGCCATTCAGGAACTCATGGCGATCATTTACCACAGCAACATTTTTCTTGGTAGTCCCTTGATTTACTGGATTGCCATCTGCACAATCTAATAAACTCTAAATTTGGACAGGCTGCCACATTGACTGGAAACTAGGCTCAGGATTTTCTGCCTGCAGCTAGGCGCCAAAACACGCAGTCAGTGGGAACTTGCCTTTAATGGATCCAGTTTGGTCAACGCAATCCCAAACTGGCCTGATGCCCAAAGTCAAGGCCCTGCATAATACAATCAATTGTTGTGCCTGGCCTTAAAAAGTAAACAAAAACATTCTCATCCAGATCAATCATGTCCCTGCTTTAGTCGGCTGTCAAACTATCAAATACTATCAATGTTCCACGGTATCTCTGAGCAATAGAGACCTATAGCGTGGAAACAGGATCTTCGGCCCAACTTGCCCACACCAGCCAACATGTTCCAGCTACTGGTCCCACCTGCCCATGTTTGGCCCATGTCCATGTAAAACCTCTCCTATCCATATTCCTGTCTAATTGCAGTTACAAAGACATTTATTAAGTAATAACTTGTACTTTTTAGAATTGATTGTTTAATCAAATGCCTGTTTTTTTGTAAAGGTTTGTGCATTAAATGTTTTTATTGTGGTTTACATTTTCACATTATCGGTAGTTTCTATTTTGTTTGATTTTTAACAATGTTTTGAATATTTTGTTTGGCATATTTCTGACCTCTGTGCCCCTATCTATTCAAATGACTGGTCATTTGAGCATCTTCAGTGGGGAGGTTTGCTTGCATGGGTACTGAATGATTGCCAATTCTTGTTCCATCTCCGGACTCCATGAGGAGTCTGGTGTCAGAGCACAGTCATAAAATCGTGGACAACGTACAGCCACTGGATCAGATCCAGCTCAATCTTTAACGAATTGTTCATTGAGACTTTTTCGGAATACATTTTGATATAAATCTAGTGTGTATACTCATAAGACCATGAGATCATAAGTGATAGGAGTAGAATTAGGCCATTTGGCCCATCAAGTCTACTCTGCCATTCAATCATGGTTGATCTATCTCGCCTTCCTAACCCCATCCTGCATTCTCCCCATAACATCTGACACCCATACTAATCAAGAATCTATCTACCTCTGTCTTAAATATATCCACTGACTTTGCCTCCACAGTTCCCTGAGATGGAGAATTCCAAAGGGGTCACAGCCCTCTGAAAGGAGAAATGTTACCTTAATTCCATTATGAATGGTTAGCCCCTAATCTTAAAACAATGCACCATAGTTTTAGATACTTGCATAGATCCTGCAGAGATGATCAACTCCAACAAGTGTGACCATCTTCTTTTGTTCGAGGTGAGGCTCCAACCATGGACGTTTTGATGCCCATTGACTTCATTTTAACCAGGGCTACTTGATGCCACACTCACTCAAACACTGCCTTGTTGGCAAGCTGAATTCATCTCTGGAATTCAGCTTGTTGGTTGAATTTTGCTTGAGTTTAAGACTTCGTTAAAGTGTGGCAAAACTCTGACTTGGCCTAGGTAAGCTAGTCAACAGCACCTTCCACCATTTTGATAATTGATAGTAGACTGAATGAGACCAGATTTGATTCATCCTGCTTTTGTGGGCAGGACATTGCTTGTGTTGTATCTGCATTGGAACAACTTGATGAGATGTGCATTTTGTTCTGAGTGCCACAATCCATTTGTACAGAAAGTTAATGGATTGAACCGTTTCCACTCATTCATATTGCACAGAAATTGTAATGGCAGGAATCCTCTCTCATATACTTAAATTGCATTGAGTATCAATAGATAAATTGCAATTTAAGTATAATAAATAAAAAGTGCATTGTACTGATTCAGAGTACCATTTAACATTTATATTATTCAGACCAAAGCATGGAATTTGAAAGGATTCGATACTACCCATTTCATGATATATATAACTCAAAGAAGATATTCAATATGAAGATATGAAAGCAAAAATGGATTGCAGAAAAGTTGATTTAAAATGAAGATTTTCTCTTTGTAAAAACTGATTTTTTTTTTTTTTAATTGCAACTTTTTCAAATGGTATTATTTTCTCTCTTGACTTATTCACAGGACCCTTTTGGAGACAAAATTAAAATGATGATGGCAACAATCCATTCCCAACTACATGATTCTTCGATCACGAGGAATTTTGGGTCACAGATTTACGAACAAGCTGTGGTAGAGCTGGAAAAAATAGGTGAGGAGAGAACCGGTTAGTTTCTTATTACATAAAATATGTAATTTGCATCAGCTTTAAAGGTAAGCAAGATAAAATATGCCCTACATCTTGATTAGTTTTACTCAGGAAATTTGAACATTTCCCATTGGGGCAAGGAGGGGGCAATGTGTGTTGCTGTTGATGAGCTCCTAAAGGTTCCTTTATTTTGGATCAATCCAAATTCAATGGCCAGAATTGCTTGCACATTATTTATTGAGGAGAAATGTGACGGATAGGGGTCATCTTCTTTGGAAGGAAGGAAACCAAGAAGAAATTTAAGTAAAATGTGGCATATTACGAGAACCTTGTGCAGATTGAGCAGGAATCATCTCATCAGCGAAGTGACCAGTAACTAAAGAGTAACCAGTAAATAATAATGGATATACATTTAGAAACGTTTCTATCCCTGAGTTTTCACAACAATTCACAACTCTTTATGGTGAATCTGTGGAATTCATTTCCACAGAAGGCTGTGGAGGCTAGGTCACTTGATATTTTGAAGGAAGAGATACTTGATTAGTACGGGTATCAGGGGTTATGGGGAGAGGGCAGGAGAATGGGGTTAAGATAAATCAGCCATGATTCAATGGTGGAGTAGACCTGATGGGCCGAATGGCCTAATTCTGCTCCTATCACATGAACTTTATCCTCTCAGGCTCACACTTGCATCTCTGGCCTTTGTCCAATAATCTGCCTATCCAATAACCTCCTCGCCTGTGTTCACTTATTACCAGCCATGGTCTGTCCTGCCCCTTCTCACTCCCAGCTTTCTTTCCTTAATTTGCATCAGTTTTAAAGGTATCAATTCACATCAATTTGCTTTAATTTGCATCAGCTTTTTTTCCTGCTCCCCTACAATCAGTCTGAGGAAAGGTCCCAACCCGAAACGTCACCTCCCCAAGTTCTCCTGGCCCGCTGAGTTACTCCAGCATTTTGCGCTATCTTCAGTAACAAAAATACATATATTCAAGGTGGATTGGTTTTGAAAACCAGCATCCACATTGCCTTGCGTATCCGCAGATTCAAGGTGGATTGATTAAAGGGGAAAAGATGAGTATTTTAAAATTAGTAGAGTACTGGGGATACTCTGCCACTTTGCTGCAAACAAAATCTTCCATCATGCTAAACCGAAAGCTATGAAGTGGCATTGGATTAAATGGCTCTTTCAGGGTTGATATGGATGTGATAGCCCATACATCCTCCTACACTGTAGAAATCTATGATTCTATAATGAACTAGCATCCCTGTGATCAGACAGTCAGTAGCATTTGGCATGGAAACTGTCTGTCTGCTCTTGGAACTGATTATATTTCCAGTCTTGCACAGATAATCTGAGTGCCTAATATTTTTTGTATGCTGACAGGTGCCATAGAATCCAGCAGAGTAAAGCGCGTCTGCGCACTTCACCTCCGGAAGTACAATGACTCTCTTCTGATCAGTGACACGGTGCAAATGAGCGATGCATTTCAATACCTGGAGGAATTCTACGAAAGTGAAAAAAACACAAAAACTGTCCTGGATCAAACCGATCGATTCCTGTCCAGGCTGTTTAGTGGTGGGTATGCTTAAGATTTGCTGAGTGAATCCGACCTATTTTCAGATAAACGCCACAACCCGCCAAAGTAAAACTGAAGCAGGGTCTCGACGCAAAATGTCACCTATCCATGTCCTCTGACCAGACCCGCTGAGTTACCCTGACACTTTGTGTCCTTTTCTGAAAATAAACCCTAAGATAGATGTGTGCTGTGGCTTTTTGAGTGGGTTGAGACTTGGAGAAAGGATTAATGCAGGGAGACTGCCCACACATCTCCACAGGGGTGCTTGAGAAGAGATGAATATGTGGGCTTGGGATTTGGCAATTGACTGAATAATTTGAAGTTTGAGAGCTGAGGTGATGCCTGTGTTTGAGGAGTGAAAAGTCTTTGCCAGAATAAAGGACCAGGTTGGGGCATGAAAAGTTGTGCGGTACGGTGGCGCAGCGGTAGAGTTGCTGCCTTACCACGCTTGCAGCACCAGAGATCCGGGTTCGATCCAGACCACGGGCGCTGTCTGTACGGGGTTTGTATGTTCTCCACCTGGCAGTGTGGGTTTTCTCCGAGATCTTCGGTTTTCTCCCACAATCCAAAGACGTACAGGTTTGTAGGTTAATTAGCTTGGTATAAGTGCAAATTGTCCCTAGTGTGTGTAGGGTAGTGTTAATGTGTGGGGATCGCTGGTCCATGCGGACTCGGTGGGACGAAGGGCCTGTTTCTGCGCTGTATCTCTAAAAATGAAAAGTTCTGTAATAATTTGATAGACAAGAGTTTTTAACTCACAGCAGTGCCCATGAGACACATTAGGGCGTAGATATCCAAGGGATAGTGGGGGCAATTGTCTTGGATAAATGAACGTTCTGATTCGGGAATTCTCACATAACCTGTAAAGGGTGGAGGAAGAAGCCAAGCTTCCGCTCATAGTTGCTATTCAAGCGTTCTGCTGGAACCATATGGTCATCTGGTGACTAAAGTCAAGTTCAGCTATAACCTTCGGACTGTCAAAAAACTTCACTACACCTATTGTCAAGCTTGCAAATTGAAGAATAATTACTGCGTTGGTGGAATAACTTTGGAATGCCCATATGTTTAAGGAAGAAACGGGAAAAACACTTTACTACAGAACATCATTGTTATTATAAAAATTCCAGCATATTGATAACTTTGTGCAATCCATTTAGCTGGCCCTAATGTTCATTCCATCCACAAACTGTCTGTTCCACCCACCAGAAAATGAAGACGAATTGCTCTTACTTGCGCTCAAAAAAGAGTACGAGAACCCAAAGCTGGACACATTGGAGAAGATACTCAGTGAGCGGTTTGTGACCCCAAACTCCCAAGGAATTATCTTCACAAAAACGCGGCAGAGCGCACATGCCTTGTACGGCTGGATTAAGAACAGCGAGCAGTTGAAGCGAGCTAACGTCAGAGCAAAATGTTTAACCGGGGCTGGAGTCAGTAGCCAGACCAAACACATGACTCAGGTGAGCTGGAAAATACCATTTAGTCAATGCAGCTGATACAATCTGCTCCTCATGCTAAGCCTGGACAAGCAATGGGGTGTGCAGACAGTGGTAATCCATAATGTTAATGATTCAATTATTACTGGTGATATACTAATGTGGCAGAATACAGGAAATATTCTGTCCCCCAGACCTTTGTAGAACAGGCAAGTATTATCCCACTAGATCTCCCTGGTCAACACCATTTGAACAAATGACACAATACTCCAGGTTTGGTCTAGCCAACGTCTGTAACATGACGTCTCAACTCCTGTATTCAATGCCTTCATGTACGAAGGTAAGCACACCCTATGCCTTCTTCACCAGAAAATTAGCAATTCAGGTAGACAAATTGGTGAAGAAGGCACAGGATGTGCTTACCTTCATCAGCCAAGGCATTGAATACAGGAGTTGGAACGTCATGTTACAATGATGACATTGGTTAGACCAAACCTGGAGTATTGTGTGCATTTCTGGTCACCACAATATAAAATGGATGTGCTTAAGCTAGAGAAGGTGTAGAGAAAATTCACAAAGATTTTAACTGCGATTGGATGTCTTGATTATAAGGAGAGATTGGATAGAGAGTGATACTGTGTGTAAACGGGCCTTTCGGCCCACACCGGCCAACAATGTCCCAGCTACACTACTCCCACCTGCCTGCGCTTGGTCAATATCCCTCCAAACCTGCCCAATCCATGTACCTGTCTAACTGTTTCTTAAACGATGGGATAGCCCCAACCTCAAATACCTCCTCTGGCAGCTTGTTCCAGCGTGGCAGCACCCGCCACCCTTTGTGTGAAAAAGTTACCCCTCGGATTCCTATTAAATCTATTCCCCTTCACCTTGAACCTATGTCCTCTGGTCCTCGATTCCCCTACTCTGGGCAAAAGACTGTGCATCTACCCAATCTATCCTCTCATGATTTTATGCACCTTTATAAGATTCCCCCTCATCCTCCTGCGCTCCATGGATAGAGACCCAGCCTACTCAACCTCTCCCTATAGCTCACACCCTCTAGTCCTGGCAACATCCTTGTAAATATTTTCTGAACACTTTCAAGCTTGACAATATCTTTCCTATAACCTGGTGCCCAGAACTGAACACAATATTCTAAATGTGGTCTCACCAATGTCTTATACAACTGCAACATGATCTCCCAACTTCTATACTTAATACTCTGGCTGATGAAGGCTAAAGTGCCAAAAGCCTTTTTGACCTCCTTATCTACCTGCGACTTGACCTTCAAGGAACCATGCACCTGTACTCCTAGATCCCTCTGCTCTACAACACTAACCAGAGGCCCACCATTTACCCTTGTTCGATGTCCCTAAATGCAACACTGCACACATTTCTCTGTATTAAAATCCATCATCCTGCTGCAACTTCCTGGTGTCTGTACAAAGAGTAGATCAAAGTCATTTTTAAATACGCTATGAAGCAAAACAATTAACCCCACAAAGCAACTAATATGTTGTACAACAAGCTCATCTGCAGGGACAGCTCTTCAGAGTGCCTTGGAGAAAGATAAATGTTTGATGGTGGTGCTAACATTGTCTCTTTTTGAGTTTAGTTTAGTTAGGATGCTTGGCTGGAAAAGTCACATCAATGATTATGCTACTTACCAATTTTCAATTTCCCTTATAAATGTATAAGAGAAACTTACAATAGAAGAGAGACAAAACAGCAGGGCAGGTAGCATTTCTGGAGAGAAAGGAATGGGTGATGTTTCGGGTCGAGACCCTTCAGTCTGAAGATGGGTCTCAACCTGAAACGTCATCCGTTCCTTCTCTCCATAGATGTTGCCTGTCCTGCAGAGAGACTCCAGCATTTTGTGTCTATTTTGTTCTATGTTTTATGTCCTATTGCTGGGAAGTGTGCCGAGCCAACAGGTTTCAGCACACCGCATACATAGTGAAATGTATTTGATTAAATTTGATTTCTAATATTTTGATATTGAATTATAGAATCGCACATCATTGAAACATGCCATTTGGCCCAACTCACCCATGTTAACCCTTGGGCACTCGCCCATATTATTCCCATCACCTGTGACTTGGTTATGGCATTAATATGATGGCATTTAAGAAACAGGAGCAGGCTGTTAAGATCCCTTTCATGTTAAACAATGCACAGAACATTCATTGCTTGTGTGATTATGATGTTTCAGCAAGAGCAACAGAACGTAATTCAGGAATTCCGATGTGGTGATATCAACCTCCTCATTGCTACCAGTGTAGCAGAAGAAGGGCTCGACATTAAAAAATGCAACGTGATCATCCGCTATGGACTCATCACCAATGAGATTGCAATGATGCAGGTAAATTGATGACCTATATTCACAATACAATTTATTATAAACCCAAAATGTCACCCATTCCTTCTCTCCAGAGATGCTGCCTGTTCTGCTGAGTTACTCCAGCTTTTTGTGTCTATCTTCAGTTTAAACCAGCATCTGCAGTTCCTTCCTACACGTATACTGATAATGCATTGAGAGTTTATGTCCATCATGTGAAAAGACAGAGATATACTTTAAACAACTCTCTGTGCCTTCCTGCTGTATGATTGTCTGGCTTTTATCTCCTTCCCCAAGGCCAGAGGGCGAGCCAGAGCAGAAAACAGCGTTTATTCAGTTGTCGCTGAACAAGGAGGGAGAGAGATGCAACGGGAATTTGTAAACGAATTCCGTGAGGATCTTATGAAACGTGCAATAGAGAAAGTGCAAAATATGTCTCAACGTGACTATCGAATTAAGGTAATTATTCCACATAAGCTTTGTGTTCTTGCGGATATGCAGCATCAATTGGGGGGTTTTCATACAGCAGCTTTAGACTCTTGAGGGTAAATCTATTCTCTGCACTACCTCAAAATCCAGTCCTATTTTTACGAGTTTATAGTATCGCAGAGTGGTTAGCCCTAACCTGAGATTCTTCTTCTTCTTGCGTATGGCGTGCACAGCCTAAAGTTGTAGGTCAGCTTGTTCTATTTGATCTTGTTTGTGTATGTCAGGTTGATTGCATTAGTCGAAACAGGGTGGATCATGTGAAGGTTGCAATCTCCCCAACCCAACCAGAGATTGAATGAATCTGGTGAGTGGTGGACTGAGGTCACTGATTTTCCAGAGTCTTTGAAGACTGCAATGGAAATGAAAATCAATTAAAAAATGTTAATGGCTCAGATACTTTTGGGAGTATGGGCTCCATATGAAACTGGAGCCAGGAGTCAGGAATGTGTGCGGCAGAAGCCTGGATCAGGAACACGGGTTGTATATGTAGCTTTAGTTGGGGGTTGGAATGTGGACCTGGTATGCAGTCAGTACCAGGGGCCGGGAACCCGACATGGTATAAGGTCAGAATTAAGGAATGGAGATCAATGGGTAGCTGAGAGGGTGGGTAAGCGGAGCAAGAAGGAGGGAGGCAGTGAGTGAGGGCTCGTGTACCTCCACTCCTGTCTGTGTGAATGTGTGTGTGTGTTTCAGAGTGTGTATTAAGCAGTATAAGTGTATATGTGTATTTGGAAATGTGTAACTGGCAGTGTAAATGTGTGTGTGTGTACAGTATATGTACATGACAGGAGTTTAGCCAGTGGGCTAATTATCCATGTTTATCCTTCTGTTAATTATCGTGTTGCACAGGGAGCCAAATGCAACGGAATTTCGTTTGGAACTGCATATATCGATGTATTTCTAAATGACAATAAAGTTTGTTTGACTTGACTTGACTTTTGACTTGGGACTGGAAGTGTGTCTCTGTTTGCCAGTTGCTATCTACCTTTTTGTGTGCCAACCATTGTGAGCATTAATGCCATGCAGCAGAGCCTGGTCTCCAATCCCCTTGGTCTCCCTTGCCTCTGGGTCAACACCTTACTGTCATATTCATGGGGGAGCTTTTGTACGACGGTAGCCCAGGCTAAAAGAAACCAAGCACAGGCAGCTTCCATTCCACAGTATGAAGATCAAGACCTGTAATCCCAGGAGCCTCATCCACATTCTCAGTAGTAACATTCCTGAATGCTGCGTGGAATATTTTCATCTGTGACCTTGTATCCCACAACAGTGGAATTAAGTTATCCTTGATCCCACGTGGGACTGCATTTAGGATAGACAATGTGAAAATGGTTAACCACCTGACATAGTCTCCTTGAGGTAACAGTGAGCCCCAGTAATGTTAAACCAACAGCCATTTTTAAACGCATACCAAATGTACCACAATTCTGCATCGCCATGCTCGCTGATGCTGGTCTTTGCAAACTCTGGGTGAAAGGCTTGTCAAGCCTTTTTAGCAGAAGACAAGAAGCCATGTTGACCCAAAGGATTTCTCTGCTTTAGATTCGAGAAATGCAATTAGAAGACATAATCACGCGGAAGATGAAGGATCAGACACAAATGACCAAGAAGATGGCAAACCGCCCGGAAGACCTGAGGTTTTACTGTCGGAACTGCAATGAGGCCGTGTTCCACGCCAGTGACCTCCGGATCATCGAGGGCATGCACCATGTTAATGTGAATCCAAACTTCAAGTAAGTGCTAAGAATGATGGTCATGGCAGAGCGACACGGTGGTGCAGTGGTAGAGTTGCTGCCTTGGTGCCAGAGACCCAGGTTTGATCCTGACTATGGGTGCTCGTCTGTACTGAGTTTGTACGTTGTACGTTATTCCCGTGTCCTGGGTGTTTTCTCGGGGTGCTCTGGTTTCCGCCCGCACTCCAAAAATGTACAGGTTTGTAAGTTAATTGTCTGAAGAAGGGTTTTGACCCAAAACCTTGCCTTCTTTGCTCTATAGATGCCGCCTCACCCGCTGAGTTTCTCCAGCATTTTTGTCTACCTTATAAGTTATTTGGCTTGGTACAATTGTAAATTGGCCCTAGTGTGTGTAGGATACTGTGGGTGTGCGGGGATCGCTGGTCGACATGACTCAGACACCTGTTTCCACGCTGTATCTCTAAACTAAACTAAAATAGAGGCTTTTCCCTACTGACCAGGCCAGCTCTTCACATGGCAAACCCATTCCTCTGGTCCAATCCCCACAACCCTGCACAGTATTCTCCAGGCAGTGCTTATTTTGAAATTCGAAATTAAACGATCAGCTACCAAATCCAAATTATAAATGGTAAGCAGCACTTGTGTGGGGGCAATAATCCTAATGGAACAATGTTTTCCACCTTTTCTCCGTTCCGAATAACTAATATTAATTCTTACTCTCTTACTTCTGTTTTGTGGTCAACTTGTTATCTATTCTGCTATTTATCTGCTAACTCCACATGCTGTGTGCTAAACCCTGTGCTTGAAGTCCAAGATTTCTTTATGTTTAAAAAAGATAGCGAATGCTGGCAATTCTCATCACGCAACGTCCAAGAAGATAGAAGTTATCTTATTGATAGAAGTTTTATATTGATGATCTGTCTAAACAGAAAAACTGGACTGGTCAACGCTTACAAAGGAAGACATCATAGCCTATTATGCCCATACAGATAAATCCTTAAGCAATATTCATCTACCTAAAGATGCAATAACATGTAGTAATGTTAATTGTAAAGATATGAAGCATAGAAGAGATATCTGCTCCGTGTATAATGATATAGTAAGCGTCTTATATGTAGGCAGTAAGCCCTACTGCAAGCATAAAAATAAGACACATAACATCAGACCTGGCTGGAATAAGTATGTAGCTGAGTATCATACTGAAGCCCGTGAAGCCACCAAAGCATGGGCTATGGCAGGTAGACCCAGACAGGGGCCTGTGTTTGAGCACAAGAAGCTCACTAATGCAAGGTATAAGTATGCTGTTTGCTTCATCTGTAAAAATGAGCAAGCTATGAGGGCTGATTCCATGGCTAAATAACAATGCTACAGATTTTTGGAAGGAAGTGAGAGCTCTTAGCAGTTGCAAAACATCTCTACCATGTACTTTAGATGGAATCTCCGGAACAGCTAATATCGCGGAGTTATGGCGACAACATTGCAGCACTTTATTCAACTGTGTCTAAGGTGACTTGTATAGGGTAGACAATATTGAGAGTAATGACTCGATGGTGATTATGTCACATGAGGTGTATCAAGCCATGAACAAGCTGTCCAACAACAAAGCAAGTGGCTTGGATCATATCTCTGCTGAACATCTTAAGTATGCGAGTATGAGGATAGCTCCTCTTCTAGCTATTTGTTTTACTGGCTTTATGATTCATGGCTTGTTACCAGACTCAATGTTGTCTGTCCTGTTAGTGCCGGTTATTAAGGACAAAGCTGGTAGAGTAGGCAGTCTAAATAATTCCAGGCCCATAGCTTTAGCCAGCATATTGTCAAAAGTCTTAGAAAGAGTTCTGCTGGATAGAATAAATGAGTTTGTTAACTCCACAAATAACCAGTTTGGCTTTAAAGCTAAACATGGCACTGACTTATGCATATATGCCCTAAAGGAGATTGTAAACAAATATAGAGGCAAAAACTCTTCAATCCTTATGTGCTTTATTGATGCTTCCAAAGACTTTGACAGTGTTAATCACAGAAAGCTGTTTGGTAAAATGAGTCAAAGAGGGGTGCCTAAATACATTGTTAGAATTCTGGCCTACCGGTATGCCCACCAGACTCTGCAAATAAAATGGGGCATTAGGGTCCCAGCCCCATTTGGGGTTAGCAATGGTGTTAGACAAGGGGAAAATTTGTCCCCAGCCCTTTTTAATCTATATATTGATGATCTGTCTAAACAATTGAAAGCCTGTAACACTGGGTGCGTGATTGGTAATATTTTAGTTATGTATGCAGATGATCTTGTGGTCTTTAGTCCATCTAGCGCAGGTCTCCAGCAGCTCCTTACTACACGTTCCGTGTATGGTGTGGAACATGACATTAAATATAATGCTAGTAAGAGTGCTGTTATGGTCTGTAGAACCAAAGAGGATAAAAGCCTAAAATATCCTGATTTTAAATTGTCTGACAACAATCTTAGTGTCTGTAATAAGATAAAATATCTAGGGCATATTATTACAGAACAAATGACAGATGATGAGGATATTTATAGGCAACGACGCATGCTGTATATACAGTCGAATATCCTCTTGCGTAAATTTGATGCGTGTGCAGATGTGGTGAAGATGTCACTATTTAGAGCATACTGCACACCCATCTACACTGCGCACCTGTGGTCGAACTATTTAAAGACAAGTATGCAGAGACTAAAGGTGGCATATAACAATGCCATGAGAACACTGCTAAGGCAACCAAGATGGTGTAGTGCCAGTAATATGTTTGTGGCTGCAGGAGTCAGTACTTTAGATGCTATCCTAAGACACCACATGTATAAATTCATTTGCAGGATAAATGACTCTAAAAATGTGCTTATTGTGGCCTTGACAAACATAAGGGTTAGCACTACACACTGCGAATCCCAGCTGTGGAGACACTGGTATCGTTGTCTCGTTGTACGACATTGATCATCTTTTACTCTGGATTTTTAACTTAAGTATTGTGGGTTTTTGAAATATATAAATTATGATGTTTTTATGTGATTTACCTTGATTTTATATATATTTATGATATTTGATATGCAATGCATTTTAATGTAATGTTGCCCCTTGTCTGGACCTTGAGCCCATAATAAAGTTGTTATTATTATTATTATAGAGAGAGAGTGAATGCAGTTCTGAAGAAACGTCATTAACTCTGTTTCTTTCCCCATAAATGCTGCCAGGCTTATGAATGATCCAGAATTTTTTATTGCAGATTTATAGCATCGAGTTTTTGGTTTGAGGCTTCGAGATTTTGGAAATAGCTTTAAAAATGAAAAAAGGCTGAAACACGGAACATTAACATTAGGATGGGCCATACTCTGTGACATTAGTTAAAAAAACAAATGCTTTACTCACTTTTGGCTCCCATTTTTATTTCTCCAGACATTACTACAAAGTATCCGGTAAGATAAACCTGCCAAGAAAATTTGAAGACTGGGAACCTGGTGGCACAGTGGCCTGTCTCAAGTGCGGTCAGGTATGTTAAATCCATGTAGCCCAGCCAGAAACCACTTATAACATGGAAAACAAGCACACAAGCACTTTGCCCAAATTCATCTTGGATGTCAGCAATGTCCAAAAATGTGTTTGCAAATAGAATGAGTGGCACAAGCAATCTGTAACTGAAGATTCTGCGTAACTTTATCAGAAGTATTTAGTTTGCAGAAATAGAATAGAACGACAATATATTAAGAAATATTTGTGTTGTGCAACGTAAATCAACCTGGACTACCTGGAATTAGAAAATGGGGCCATGTTATTCTGTGTTGATTAATACGACTAAGTGTTATGGCTCACCTATTATTGCAATTATACAACTTCCCTCTTTTCTAAATTCCACTTTGTATCTCAATGAGATGCCCATCAGAAGCATTGGCCATCTGATAAGTGAACCTGATGGCATTACATAATACCAGGTTTAATTCACTCTAAGTGAGTGGTTCCATCTCCAAATCAAATGGGAGGTAGTTTCTGTGTTAACATTGTGAGCTAACATCTTCCTTGAAATTTAAAGGGAATCCAGGTTTGATTTACTAATTATGAGCACTGACAGTGTTATCTAATGCCATCGGCAGGAATTTGTTTTGAATAGTGTTTAATTATTCTTCTCCTGCACTTCTCCACACAGGCCTGGGGAATGCAGATAATCTTCAAGAGTGCGCCCATTCCCGGTTTAAAGATCACGAATTTTGTGGTTGAGTTGCCAAATGAAAAAAGATCCTTCAAGAAATGGAAAAGTGTCCCTTGTGTGATAAAGGACTTCAACTACATTGAATATTGTAAAGCCAACTTTCCAGGTTTCTGAATGAGCGCAAAAAAATCTTAAATTATGAAATGTAATCATCGATGAAGTTGTCATCCATTGATCTTATAGTCTGGGGATTGAAATTAATTTACATTCTCGACTTTGCGATCATGAGAAACATTCTATAAATTACAATATATATAATGATTTTAGATGATAATATGATTCTTCTGGCTCTTCCTTCCCAAGATAAACACAAAAAGCTGGAGTAACTCAGCGGGACAGGCAGCATCCCTGGAGAGTAGGAATGGATCCTCCAGCCTTTTGTGTCTATCTTCGTTTTAAACCAGCATCTGCATTTCCTTCCTGCATAGTTCCTCTTTCCCAATACGAGTTAGGGAAGTGACACTTGCATTAACCTATTACTGTAATGGCTGCTTTGTGGGAATTTCTTTATCTGTAACTACGTTATTGTTTTTAATTCAAAGCAAAGTTTAAAACTACTCTTATCATGCTATGGGCGTTTAAGAGGGGATCGAGCCATGTGGCATGACCTTTGATGTATTGTACCATATTGTAGCAAGTTAGTTGACAGTTGATTGTCTTCAATAAAAGAAGCATGGCTGAGATGTGTGCCAATGTTATTTGCCTTGATAAGTAGCAACATCAAAGTTACCATGTTACTGTCATGGTAAATTTCTGGTGCTTGATTACAGAAGATCAGCACTCTTTACTTCATGTCAACAGAGCCTCAGCTAATACCACTCCTATCCCTTGAAGGCATATTCCAAGTTGTTTGGCAATGCAAAGGTGATCAAATGCCAGACTACTGCTTATGCTGTTCCCTGAAAGGCTGCTAAGTGATGTTTTGGGGATGCTGAAGATGATATAACTGATCAATCTTTGCCTGTCCACGAGGAAGTATTTGTCCTCTGGTTTTTGTCCTACAGTTACCTGTCATATTGTTCAACAATAATGGAATGACTGTAAGATACAGCCTGGAAGGAGTCTACCTCGTTCAAAGGACACATCTCTCATGGAGGAACCATGGGCTCAAATCTCTTTTGCTGTTCTCCCTCAATGCAAAATAGACTAATGGAAATATTTATGCACTTTTTGGACACTCCATGCCCTAACAATACTGAGAATAATAAAAATCTATATTTTAAAACTATAGAGGGTTCACAAAGCTGACGAGGACACACTGATTAAATTCATAGCTAAGGCTCTCCAAAATTGCCTGTGATGTTTCAAAATGAATGTGGTCTGATGGTATGTTTCAGGTTGCGAGCACAACTCCACCCACTATTCATGGGGATCAGCCACTTGTTAATAAGCAGCCTCATGCCGTAGATCATTAGCACAGACGGTTGGAGTTGTGCTCACAGCCTGCATCACAGTGTAGCTGGTTACACCAAGAGATGAATTTTCAAATTGCTTGGGAGAGCAGTAATTACGTTACACTTCCATCCGTTCATTCTCAGTTGAATTTGATGATGATTACTCCATGTGTTCCAAATCACTAGCATTTGCATCCTCACTGATAATGGTTTATACACACACAGTAATGCACGTTAGAGAGTTCTGAAAGTCAAAATATATTTCCCGTACAATGAACTATTTATACACATTTTATTTTCTAACACTCTAGACTTTTTTTTTCAATTTTAGTTTTTTTTCCTTCATATCTTAACATTTTGATTTGTTATAGAAATGACTTGGTCCAATGTCAAGCAGGTCTAAGGCCATTGGATACCAAGTTCTGCTGCAGACTTAGCAAATGTGCGCATGTGCTCACAAGTGCATGCAGGCATATGTGCATGCTGCTGCAGATGTAGTACATGTGTGCAGGTTCACACATGAGCGCACAACCATCCAATCTCACACACATGGATGTACATGTGTGCACACATGCTGGCATTATGGTTATATGGGCTATTTCTGACACCACCCACTGATACCATGCACATGCCTGCTCTCTGATACACACATACATTCACTCCCTCAAGCATCATATGCATGTGTACATTTTGTCACCAAACACACACACAGATGTTGCATGCGCATGCATTCTGACAACACACATGCATGCACATACATTGCACACACCATCACTCTCATGCACATTGATATACATTATGTACATTGTGTACATATAAATAATAGATGTTAAAACATTAACATCTACATAACACCAACATGTACATAATTGGCATCAAAAGCAGAGGCCTGTATGAACCGCTGTATGAATTACTGGATGGGACATTCAGGACACCAACAATAAGTTTTCATGCAAGAGGAAGCTGAATAGGCCCAAGGAGATTGCATGCATTTCTTTCTTCTTTATCTGTCCACCATCTAATTGATGGCTTTCAGATTTGTTCATGGGGCCCAAGGCTCAGAATGGTCACAGCTAGGATTAAGAAATAAGAGGAGATAAAACAAAGTAAAACAATGAATCGGGAAATAGTGGCTAATGTTTGGAAACTGGTCAACAGCTTTACCTCTGTAGTGGTATCCTGATTCCTCTTGAACTGTGTAAATCACAGAGAATGTGCAGAGTAGTAGAGGTTGTGGGGTGGGAGATTGCAACCTTCACGTGGTCCGCCCTGTTTCAACGAATGCAATCAACCTGGCGTGCACAATCAAGTAAGATCAAATAGAACAAGTTGTCCTACAACTTTAGGCTGTGCACGCAATACGCAAGAAGAAGAATAAGCACAGGTTGTGTGGGGAGAGTGAAGGGACAACTTCAGAGAATATTGGAGGCTATGGGAAGAGAACTCATTAACGCTGCTTATTCACTCTAATCCATGTGACGGGTTCAGTTTTCTACCACTAGGCATGTAGATTTTACAGAATTGAGCTGAACGTTTAACTTGCAGAATTTATTAAATATTTTAAGATAATTCCTTGCACTTCAACATGTGACAAATCTCCACCACATTTATTTTGAATTCCTGAGATTTAATTAATTGGGTTCATACTCGGAAAGATTAAAGAACCTATAATTTGGGGGGGGGGGGGGGGGGGGGGGGCATTCCATATCCTTTTAAATCGTGACAAAGCTGATTAAGTTTCATTTTATGTGGTGTATTCACTGTCGTAGAATAGGAAATGCAACAGCAAATTTGCATATGGTAAGCTCTTCATTGGCAGCAAAAGGAGAATGACTAATTTGTCGTGTTGGTGAAGAGGTTTGTCGTGTTGGTGAAGAATAAATATTGACCTGGATACTGGAAAGAACTTGTTTGAAGTAGTCCCACATGATCATTTAAATTCACCGGAAGGATCAAGCACCTGCTCAGTTTCATTTCTCCAGCCTTTTGTGCATCCTCAGTTTCATTACTTGTCCAAAAAGTCCCGCATGTCTGACAGTCAAGCAGTCCTCTGGGTATTCCACTGAAGAAGGCTCCTGACCCTAAACGTCACCTATCCGGCGTCCTCCAGTGATGCTGCCAGACCAGCTGAGTTATTGCAGCACTTTGTGTGTTTTCTTAATAAACTATTCTCTGCAGTTCCTTGCATCTGCAATGCACCATATTGTCAGCCTGGGAATTTGTGATCAATTCCTTGCGGTGAGTCTTGAAACGGGGAATCTGTCTCGGGGGTGAGAGTACTGACCATGGACCTATAGAAAATGGAGACCAATCAATGTATGGACAAGAGACCCAGCTAAAGGGTTGGAGGTGAGAGCTGTAGCAAATAGTTGGATGCTGACATATGTGAATATATGCGGGTCTCAGTTATATGTGACATATAACTGAGAACCCAGTTCTCTGGGTTGGTGAACTATTATAGGTCGATCAATCATCACCATCTACAATGGCTTTGTGATTACGTGAATAGGTTGATAGATATAATCGTATCAAACTTAGGTTTTATGTCTATTATTGTTACGTGTACTGAGATACAGTGAAAAGCTTTTGTTCAGTCACAAGTGATAGGAGCAGAATTAGGCCAATCGGCCCATTAAGTCTAGTCCACCATTCAATCATGGCTGATCTACCTCTCCCTCCTAACCACTAACCCCGAACTTAACATGTTGCATGCTAACCAGTCAGTGAAAGATAATACATGGTTACAATCGCGCCATCTGCAGTGTGCAGATATATGATAAAGGGAATAACATGAATATGTTTAGTGCACTATAAAGTCCCTTTAAGGTGAGAGGGGTAAAATTTAAAGATGTGCAGGGCAAGTTTTTTTTTTACACATAAGTTGGTGGGGGCCTGGAACGCGCTGCCGGGGGTGGTGGCGTTTAAGAGACTTATGGATATGCAGGGAATGGAGGGCCATGGATTATGTGCCACCAGATTCCCGCATGGGTCTCCGCGATGTGCTCCGGTTTTCTCCCACATCCCAAAGGTGTGTGGGTTTGTAGGTTAATTGGCCTCAGTGGGTTTGTAGGAAGTGGATGTGAAAATGGGATAACATAAAACTAGTGTGAACATGTGATTGATGGTCGGTGTGGACCTGATGGGCCAAAGGGCCTGTTTCCATGCTGCATCGTTCAATCAATAAGTTATTGGGGGAAATTATTGATGAGTGGTATGATGATGGGACCCAATACAATACCATATCCTCACTGCTCCAGTGACACATGTTCAATTCTGACCTTATTCTACTCCTGTAACTTGTGAACTTGTGAACCTTCATCGCAAATTCCAAGGAAGGAGATTAAATGGCAATAGTAAATTATGCCTATGTGTAGGTTAATGGTAAAATAAATTAAAGGTTGACTTGACTTGAGAAGAAATTGCAGGGGCACTGGGAAATAAGGAGATGGGGAATCACTATAAGAATTCTGAAACATTAGCTTAAATTTGTCACTGTCCTGATTGATTTGCTCCACAGTTTCAATATTGGGGAGTTTTAATTTGAAATAAAACAAAAGAGAGAAACAGAATTAGGATTTCAGTTTGATTCCCCCTTTATTCTTTGAAGTGACATTAATCTGAAATGTTAACTCTGTTTCTTCCTCCACAGAAGCTGTCTGACTTGCAGTGTATTTCCAACATTTTCTGTTTGTGTTTCAGCTTTCCAGCAGTTCAAAGGTCTTTTATTGTCACGTGTACCAATTAAGGTACAGTGATATTCGATTTACCATACAACCGTGCTTCTTATCGAGTCCACAGCCAGAGCTGAACACACTTCTCGGCATCTGCATACAATGGTGTCTGTCTTGTCGCTTCTTGTGCTTCTTGCGCGTGGTGGTGGCGGAAAGATTGGTGGAAACAGGGCTGCGACGTGAACGCTCTTTCCTTGACCCCACAGCCATTCTAAAAAAAGCAACAAGGCACACAACTACATAAAAGAAAACATAAATGTCCCCCACAGCGGATTCCCCACATTTTTCACTGTGATGGAAGGCAATAAAGTCCAATCTTCTTCCCTCTTTATTCTCCCGCGGTCTCTGCAGTCGGGGCGATTGATGCTCCCGCAGCCGGCGATCGAAGCCCTGCAGCTTGGACAACCATAGAAGTTCCCGCTTCGTGCCGTTCGAAGCTGCTGCGGCTTGGAGCGCCCGAAGTCGGTCTCTAGCCAGTTCTTTATTTCTTAAAGTTTTCCTTTACCATTATGTTTAAAAATCACAAATTATTAATAATTGGGAACTTCACCCTGTAGTGGTAAGCATTGCTCTCTCCAGCAGAAACTCCCACAAGTGACCTGGGACATATTGGGAAACTTTGGATGCTGACCAGCAGAGGGAGACATTGAACAGAAAAAGCAACAAAACTCAGATGCGGACACCAAGTGCTGGAGTCATGAGGTCATAAGTGATAGGAGCAGAATTAGGCCATTCGGCCCATCAAGTCTACTCCACCATTCAATCATGGCTGATCTATCTCTCCCTCCTAATCCTATTCTCCTGCCTTCTCCCCATATCCCTTGACACCCAGCAAGTCAGGCAGTATCCCTGGAGAACATGGATAGGTCACGTTTCGTTCGAGACTGACCCCATTCATAAAGGGGTGAAACTTGTTCTGCTGATGGAGCCTTTGTGAAAGTAAGCTTCATCTTAAAATTCTAATCAGTGGTTGTCCATAGAATTCTTGTACAATTCCATTTAACCAATGCAGGCATTTTAATATGAAGAGTGAACAAAGTTTGCTTGGTTACTCACTGTTTTTCATTAATATGCAGCGCAAATTGGAGGAACAGCACCTCATCTTTCTCTTAGGTAGTTTACACCCCAGCGGTATGAACACTAACTTCCCTAATTTCAGATAGTCCTTGCTTTCTCCCCCCTTCCCGTCCCCTTCCCAGCTCTCCCACAAGCTCACTGTCCCTGCCACTGCCTTTCTTTTTCCCACCCCCCCCCCCCCCCCAGACATCAGTCTGAAGAAGGGTCTCGACCTAAAACGTCTATCCTTCTCTCTATAGATGCTGCCTCACCCGCTGAATTCGATGCTGCCTCACTATATTCTGCTTCAATATTTATCTCACTCTGATCCCTCCATGCCCTACTCATTCAAGTGCCTTTTAAAACGTCATCACCACCTCCTCTTGTTCTCTGGCAGCTTGTTCCAGAAACTATCTAATCTTTGTGTGAAAACATTTTGCCTAGCATCTCCTTTGAATCTTTAAATCTTTGTTTTAAGTTTGACCTAATGAGTCAAGATCCATTTCTGAAGCTTGACAACAACAAAAAACATTTTGAAAGACTAATAAAGAAGGCCACCTAACACTTTGATCTGGATTGCTCACTGTTGACTAGGGCTGGAAATTATTGAGTGTCATTCCAGTGCCTGATAGTTTTTTGGGTTGGATGGAAAGTTTGGAATCCAGTGGACCAGGAGATGGTGCTGCAGGAGTTCCTGGTATAGGTTTAGAATAATGATCTGTTGATGCTTGGCAAAGCTATTAGGGGACAGTTTCTTCCCAGCTGTTATCAGGCAACTGAACCATCCTACCAACAATGGTAGAGCTGAACTACTATCTATTCATTGGAGACCCTCGGACTATCTTTGATTGGACTTTACTGGCTCTATCTTGCACTAGACGTTATTCATGTTATTCCCTTTATCATGTATCTGTACACTGTGGATGTATTTTCTTCCGCTGACAAGCTAGCACTTGCCAAAAGGTTTTCACTGTACCCTCGGTGCACGTGACAATAAACTAAACTCGAAACTATTCTCTTCTCCAAGCCTTTCCTCCTCCAGTTAATGAAGAAGCTTGGCCTGTAACATAGGATAACATCTGCTGAATTGGAGAGAAGATGGCTACAGTGTATGGCATGGCTAAATTGGTGGGGAGGATGATAATGGTGATTAGACTACATTTGGAGTAATAAGCCTGATCAGCATTGATTTCAACTCTGAGTGTTCTTTGACTTGGATTCATGGTTCACTAACAAATAGAAATAGCCTGTGATCTTTGACTTGGGTTTTTGGTTGACTGGTAGATAGTATTAGCCTCTGACCTTTGACTTAGATTTTTGGTTCACTGGTGTATGACATTAGTCCTTGAACCTTGACCTGGATGCTTGGTTCATTGGTCCACCGTATTAACTTATAAGATTTGACGGGTTTTTAATTCATTCGCGTATCATATTAACCTCTGACCTTTGACCCAAATTACTGTTTGTGAATGGTAAACACCAGAGATATAAAATGGAGGCCCAGTGTCTTTCATGAGAAGGGCTGGGGAGATATTCATCTTGTTCCTGACTTTGTAAAGCAAGTTATTTTCAGAATATTGTGGGGTTTTTTTAAATCATTGATACAAATGCTATAACACCCATATTGATGGCTTGCGAGGGGAATAATGGATAAATTATCTAAACAAGTCACATTGAGTATAGAAATGGGAATGTTATGTTACAATTGTGCATGATGCTGATGAGGCCACAGTTGGAGTATTATATTCAGTTTTGGTCACCCTGTTAAATGAAAGATATTATTAAACTGGAAAGAGTGTAGAAAAGATTTTTAAGGATGTTGCCAGGACTTGATGGAGAATAATCAATAGGTTCAAGGTCTTATTGTCACGTGTACCAATTAAGGTGCAGTGATATTCGATTTACTATACAGCCATACTAAAAAAGCAACAAGACACACAACTACATAAAAGTTCACATAAACATCCACCACAGTGGATTCCCCACATTCCTCACTGTGATAGAAGGCAATAAAGTCCAATCATCTTCCCCCTTTATTCTTCCGCATCGGGGCGGTCGAAGCTCCCACGGCTGGAGCTCCTGAAGTCGATCTCCAGCAGAGGCCACCAGCACCTCGATGTTAGGCCGCAATGCGGAGGGAGATACGATACGGAAAAAGTTGCATCTCCGTCGAGGTAAGTGATTTTAAATAGTTTCCCCCAACCCCGACCCTACCCCCCACATTAAACAAGCTAAAGGACACTAAAACATACATTTAACACATATTTAAACAACAAAGAAGGAATGGACGAGACAGACTGTTGGCGAGGCAGCCATTGCTGGCGCCACCCGGTGGTTTCACTTTGAGGCTAACCTTGCAGCTATTCCATTAGCATCTGATCTAGAATCAATTTAAATGACCTAATAAATTTATCTTGGACAACTGTAGGTCCATTTGTCTAGAACCATTGGCATGTAGATGAAAGAAAACTGTTCCAAATGGCAGCTTGGAAGACTTATGTGGGAATAGCATGGGCAGTCAATATACATTTAGAAGATAAATCATTCTGAACAAATGTAGATCTTCAATGTTACACATATAATCGATAGTGCAGTATCCATAATTTAGTTCATTTGAATATTTTGAAGCTGTATATTGGATAATTAAGCCTAGTACAATAAATCTCCAATAATCCAGTCTGTTCAGGACAATGGCGATGCCTGATTGGCATATTTTCCCAACTGCTGCTTCTTATTCTTATAATATCCTGGCGCACCTTAAATTACTTTTTTTTAGAAGATGCAAACTATCAGGATTTCAGGATAGTTGAATAGTGGATTATTGATTTTTTTCCCCTGGCAATGGAACGTACAAGTGTTTTACACAATATCATAATAAATCTTCCAGTGAACCTGATGGGTTCAGGAGAAGATAGACACAAAAAGCTGGAGTAACTCAGTGGGACAGGCAGCATCTCTGGACAGAAGGATTGCGTGACGTTTCGGGTCGAGACCCTTCTTCAGACTGCAGTAACAGGGGTCCTGCCGAGATGCAAGGAATCTGCGGCCCTGGTGAGTTTGTAAGTATAGGGAACTGGGCCCTGGTGTTTTTTTGGGGGGAAACAGCGGCCCGAAGAGTATGTCAGTTCGGGGAAGGATGCCTGGTGAGTTTCGGTGGAGTGTAGGAAACAGGGCCCCAGTGAGTTTGTCAATATGTGAAATGGGGCCCTGGGGAATGTGGGAAACAGGGCCCTGGTAAAAGTCAGGACAGTGTAACATCCTGAACCCTGTTGAATCTCCAGGGTATCAGAGACCCGAGTAGTTTGAGGGGAGAGCAGCTGGCAGTGTCACATGAGTTTCACAGGAGTGTGAGGAGGCAAGACTATCGGGACTTCTGTACAGCTGAGTAGTGGATTATTGAAGTTAGTGGATCAAAGGAAGATACAAAAATAGAACTGGGTAAAAAACTAAACGCCGAGGAGGGATGTAGGAATGAAGTGAGGTTTTGCCGTCGACCTGCAGGGGTCAGTACATGAATGTCTCTTCCTGCTACTTTTCATGAATGCATTTCAATATCAAATCTGCCAACAACACAGAGATAGAGAGAGCAATCGAGAGATAAATTGCAGCAAAAGATTACCCGAGGAATTTGGCGTTGTTGCACACATGGGCAGAAGAGTGTAGGAAGGAACTGCAGATGCTGGTTAAAACGAAGACAGGCACAAAGTGCTGGCGTAACTTGGAGGGACAGGAGAGAAGGAATGGGTCCAGACCCTTCTTCAGCCGGCAGAAGAGTTGTTGAAATAAAATAACTCACCACTGGAGAGCAGTGTTCAGTATGTATGACTATTGATTCAAGGAAGGGGTATAAAGGGAAGAGGACTCATATAAATATCACAGTGCAGAGATGTTGTTTACTGCATTGTCTTTGTGTGCTGTTCAATAGACCTTTATCAAAAACACGACTGATTTTGATGCTCCCATGGAATACTTCTAGAAATTTGTTCAGGATTCAACAAACACAAGACCTTCACCTGAATGAAGGCATCATTATGTGCTCAATGATGAAGGCCAGGCTTTAATTTTACTTGAGCAAATGTATTCAACCAGGTTCAGGCCTCGCACCATGACTAGGGTTAAATGGATCCTTGCTTGATGATCCGCTTTCTGCCAGTTTTGTTCTTCTTTGCCGTTTGTTACTTCCCATGAATAAGTGCCACAACACCATGTAATGGGTTTGAATGACCTCCTATTGATGTCAGCACAAGAAGTACTACTGCCTCCGGTGCAGAAAATAAAGAAAATTGTGTGGTTCCTGAGGTAAATCTGGCGAAAAAACATATTTTCATGACTGCAGTGAGACCCTGGATGTGAACGTATGTGTTATGTAGGACAATGGTAAAGAAAACGGGTTTGGCATTCCAATCAGTCTGAAGAAGGGTCCCGACCCGAAACTTCACCTACCCGCGTTCCCCAGAGATGCTGCCTGTCCAGCTGAATTACCCCAGCATTTGGTGCCCTTTTGTGTAAACCATCACCTTGTTTCTACATTTTGACTGCTCCACCATGAAATCTCCCGAAGGTATGCCTACTTTGAAGAGGTTCTCCTTATCTCTCTGAAGGGAGCTCTCAAATCAGTCTGAAGAAGAGTCCCGACCTGAAACTACACCTATGCGTGTTCTCCAGAGATGCTGCCTCACCTGTTGAGTTACTTCAGCACTTTGTGTCCTTTCGGGCATTTTAAAGGTTACATTTGAGGAGGATGGATTATTTCCCTGGGAAGTGACCAATGTTGGGTGAGTCCAGAACCAGGGGCCACAGTCTTGGAATAAAGGGGAGGTCATTTAAGACTGAGGTGAGAAAAAACTTTTTCACCCAGAGAGTTGTGAATTTATGGAATTCCCTGCCACAGAGGGCAGTGGAGGCCAAGTCACTGAATGGATTTAAGAGAGGGTTAGACAGAACTCTAGGGGCTAGTGGAGTCAAGGGATATGGGGAGAAGTCAGGCACGGGTTATTGATAGGGGACGATCAGCCATGATCACAATGAATGGTGGTGCTGGCTCGAAGGGCCGAATGGCCTGCTCCTGCACCTATTTTCTATGTTTCTATGTTGCGAGCTAACCAGTCAGTGAAAAGAATATACATGATTACAATCAAGCCTTCCACAGGTGCAGGATAAAGGGCATCTGCTGTTGGAGAAGCGGTTTAGAAGAGTGGAACGATTATAATGAGTGATTGCAGATCCAATTCTGGGACCCGCACGGAGAGAGCCTCCAGGACAGCCTAAGCAACAATGAAGTGATCCTGGAGGCGTGTTACTGCAGCAGATGCTGGCCTAGCTGAGGAGAGCTGCGGCAGATTATGGCCCTGTCCAACTGTACAAGTTCATTCAAGAGCTCTCCTGAGTTTTAAAAAAAACTCGTGGTAAGCACGGAGAATGAACGCAGCGGGTACGTCGGAGCTCGGGGACATCTCTTAGCGGCTCGTAACGCTAACGGCAGGTACTCGGGAAGATTCGCTAACGGCAGGTAAGCTCGGGAAGACGCGTGAAGATTTTTCAATATGATGAAAAATGTCCACGAGAGCCCCGAGTACCGACGAGCGGCCATTACCGTAAATCTCCGAGTTCGAATCAGGGCAAACTCGGGAGAACTCTTTGAATGAACTCGTACAATGGGACAGGGCTTTTAGAAAGGGAAAGCTTTTGATGCCAAATATCCGGCGGGTGACAGAAGCCCAGAGCAGTTTTCCTGCTGGTCTCTCTAATGCTTGGACGGATACATCGTCACGGACAATTTTGAGATACAGCGCGGACACATGCCTTTCGGCCCCCCGAGTTCGTGCAGACAAGTGATCCCTGCACATTTGCACTACCCTTCACACATTTACAAATATACCAAGCCAATTAACCTATAAACCTGTACGTCTGAAGTGTGGGAGAAAACTGGACATCCCAGAGAAAACCCACCGGGTGAACATACAAACTCCGCACTGACAGCACCCGTAGTCAGGATCAATCGCAGGTCTCTGGCGCTGAAAGGCAACAACGCTACCACCGTGCCGCCCCTTTTGGGTTGTGGAGAGGACAGAAACAGCAAAGTAGGACATTTTGACAACTGCAGAACAGTGAAAAATGTCAAGTGGACTCTACATATCTTATGTGGGGGGGGGGGGGAAGCTAAAGATGTACATTAGAGGCAAAACCCCCTGCGTTGCAGGATTGTGATAGATGACTCTGTTGCATCAAGGACCTGCCTGCTTTCTCCCATGCTAGTTTTTTTAAATAGGCCAGACTTGCTCCCTCAGCATTGATCTGCTGATGTAATGCAGGTACGGTGAGCCGTCTTTCACGGGCAGCAGGCATCAATTGCCAGGCCAGTGGGATGCCTCGTAATCTGCTTCTTCTTTCCCTGCAGATGTCACAATTTCCCTCCGACTCCGTGACAAGAAAGCAACAGCTGCAAACTTCCTTCCTCTGGGAGCTTGGATGGCTTTTTATAGAAAGCGAGGCGAATCATTAATGTTCCGTGCCCACACACTTAACTTCTGTCATGAATTTTCATACCGTCCTCATAACTTGCAAAGTCTCTGCTGTGGAGAACAGGTTAAAGTGAAGCGGCTTCCCGCGGCCTGTGGTTATTCTCTCCAGTCTCATCCTAATAACCTTCAGTCACAGTCACAAACAGACCAACATTTCTGAGGGTCTAACTTTGCTTTGTACAGCAACAGGGCATTAAGATGGCATTCCAATCGTGAGTTAATGAGCTGCACTCTGCCTGTAATGGCTATCACAGAAAGGTGGCACCATTTGCCAATGTTCAATGGGTCAGAGCCCATTAAGCTGAATGATGTCAATCTGTCAGATTCAATGAGCACAGTACATTTAAAAAGTCAATTAATTGATAGGCTTAATGAAAAATCATCTGTTTCATTGTATATTTTCCTTGTGGAGGTTATGATAATATTTTCAGTGCAATAGTTCCTCAGCGAGAGAGAGAGAGAGATTTTTGAAAGGGAATGCAAGTCATAAAATATTATTTTATTTATTTTTTCCCTTTGATTGACAAGAATTAATGTTTTCAGCTGTCTCCTACATTTTTAATATCAAAGGAGTTCCATGACTCTGCATTGAGTTAATTCAATTGAGTAAATCAATTTGTTTCTTCCAAGTGGGAGATTTAATTCCCCAACTTTTGTTGTCCTGGCATAGCTGGTCGGCCTTGCTCTGATTGCACAGGGCTTTGACTTTTGATCAGGGTTGACAATGCAAAGGAAAGCTGAAGAGGCCATTTCCCATGTGAACGTTGAAGCCAAGGCCTCCTTTGCTTCTTCAGCAGAGAGCAAAGGAGCTTCCGCAGAATGGAGTTGATCCTCTGCTTTTTGTGCTAATCACAAAATGCATGGGTGCTGAACTCAGCGTCATTAATTAGGTCGGCAGCTGGTAGAGCTGCTGCCTCCCAGAGCCAGAGACCCTGAGCTCGAGCGCTGTCTGTGTGGAGTTTGCATGATCTCCCGGTGACTGCGTGGCTCATCCCTAAGACTCAGTGGTTTGTGGGTTAATTGGCCTCTGTAAATTGCCCCTAGTATGTAGGGAGTGGATGCAAAAGTTGGGTAACATAGAACTCAGTGGGCCAGAGGGCATATTTCATGCAGTATATTTCAATCGTTCGATTTCAAGAATTTAGTGAACACTCGTTCTTGGATCAACAAAGCCGTCCATGTGAGGTAGGAAGCAAGGGGTTGTTGGTGAAGCAGGTAGATACCTGGGTCAATCCCCAATCCCCAACCCAAAACGTCACCCATTCCTTTTCTCCAGAGATGCTGCCTGGCCCGCTGAGTTACTCCAGCTTTTTGTGTCTTTCTGCGGTTTAAATCTTCCTACACATTGGTGGCAGTGAGCGAGTTTCCCGAATACAGTGATCCAGTACTCTTGGCCTTTCATTCCATGGACATTTCCTCTGCATTAGACAGCGTTGCTCAATCTGCTTAAACGTCTATATAATCTGAATTTAACCCAAAAAGAACAGGTTATAATGTGAACCGCACAGAACGACAGCAGATTGGGAGAGCTTATGTGGAATGAAATTGAGGGCATCAATTTCTATTTTGTACATTGAGTGGTGAACTTCACTGTACAGGCAGCTCCAATTCATTGCTTAGTGCTCAAATTTTAGAAGCAAATCACCTGCGTCTATAAATTACCCTTGGTGATATTGATGAATGTTTAACAAGGCCAGATTACATCTCCCAGTAAGCTATCTTAATGAGGCTTTAGCCTACTTAATGGACTCCGCGCACCTCTCTTAATATCAGCAATTGCAGTCTTCAGCTTTGGAAGCAAGCGCTCTTTATCATCGTGGGTTGACTATGTAAAAGCTCCTGGCAATCTCTTCAGCAACTCAGCATAATCAAGGACAAGTGGCACCCTGACCACTCCCTCTTCTCCCCTCTCCCATCGGGCAAGTGTGAAAACGCACAGCTCCAGATTCGGGGACCGTTTCTTTCCAGCTGTTATCAGGCAACTGAATAATTTGGGTGGACACAGGTGATCTTTCCTGATGTTTCAAACAAACTACCAGTAGGTTTTCCTATCAGTAATGGATTTTGATCACCATCTCCAAAATCCAAATAAAAGAATTTGATTTTGCAAAGTATGACACAGGTTACCCTTTGCCGAATTTATAATTCCTTTCAAAATAATTTATCCTATCCCCCCCCCCCCAGATACATATCTTCTCATTGAAGTGAGGGGTGCACAGCATTCTTAGTTCTATTTCATTTCAGTTGTAGACTGAACTTGCTTATCACTCTGAGGCACACATTTTTCAAATGATCTATCCCAAGGTCACAGATGGTCTTTGTTCAGTAGGACTAATTCAAGGACTAATGCATTTCTCCTTGAATGAACTTGCAACTGTCCTCATTATTGTGCCTCAGTCTCACACCTGGTCTACCGCTGCGGCACAGTGCCGCTCAGGCAGTTTCAGGTTGCAACTCTGGTTCCCACCAACTCTCTTATCCTTCACCTTAAACCTATGCTCCCTGGTTTTAGATATCTCCATTATGAGGAAACAAATCAAAGGTCTCTCACTATCCACCTATTGATACTCCTCCTACTTGTATGTAGCTCTATCAGGTGCCCTTATCAGCCTCCTCAGCTCCAAGGAACACAAGCC
Organism: Raja brachyura; assembly: GCA_963514005.1. Next base: position 9,625,315 of record OY740812.1, on the reverse strand, counting down.
CAGACTGTCCATTCCCTGCTCATTACTGAAATGTTCTGCCCCAAGCAATATCTTGCTAAATCTCGGCAGCTTTTCCAGTGCAGTAACATTCATAAAGTAGTGTAGCTTCCAAAACTGCACAGAAAACTTCAGGTATAACCCAATGGAAGTTTTACAAAGCTGTACCATGACCCCTGTGTTTTGGTTCATGAAGCCCATAACCCACATGCATTGTTCAACACCTTCTCATCTCTCTGGGCTTGTACATCAGGATCCAGCAATTAGACAGGTACATGGATAGGACAGATTTCCAGGGCTATGGGTCAAACGCAGGCAGATGGGACTAGTGAAGATGGGACATGTTGGTCGGTTTCCACACTGTATCACTCTATGACTATCTGTTCCTCAGTACTCCCCAGTGCTCTATCATTCATGGTGCATGTCCTACACCATGTGCCTCACCATGCACTTATCATGGTTGTTAAATCTGTCATGTTTTCCTTTCAACTTTCCAGCTGATCAATATTGCCCTGTAACCTGCCTTACTCTCCTTTCGAAATTAACATTAATGTAACTCTCAGGAACTGGAGCTTAACGTTGGACGACATGCGCTGATGATATTGTTGACATTAGAAGGACACCAGCTGAGAGGACAGGTGTCTCTGTCTCTCTGCCTTCCCATGCAACCAGTTTCAAAACCTACTTAATTCTGTGGTGTGAGCAAGGTGCAAAATAGAAAGTTCAATGAGCAATTTGACATTACTATTCTGGGACTGTCCAGGGGCTTTGGTGGAGCCGGAAAATTAGTTCCAGTTCCCATGGTGGAATAAAATAAAAAGCTATTGAAATTAAAATCAAATATATATATACTAGTCTGTACCACTATATTTATAATCATAGGTTAGCATAGTCAGGAGAACTCAAGAGGAAATAAATCACACACTCTGACAAACTTTGGGATATACCTACCATTGAATATCCCTTTTTCTACATTACACAAATAATATTAGCTGATAAAATCTATTTTATTGCTATATCAATACAAAGTCAATAATACTTACAGAAAGCACTTCATCAGATCCTACATCTTTATGGAGAATTGGTTTTACTTCTGAGCAGATAACTTGCTCCACGGCTCAAAGCTAAGCAGTGAGAGGGATGAACTTTGGAAGTCATGGGCGAGTGGAGGATGTACACTTTAAAAACATCTTCCAGCTTCACAAATACTTAAACAGTTGTTGATTGGATGGATTGGACATTGTCAAATGCTGGAGGTTTGAACGTCAGTTTGTGCTGAAGGTATCAGAGTCTGTGTTATAGTTTTTTAGGACTTCTTCTTGCGTATGGCGTGCACAGCCTAAAGTTGTAGGACAACTTGTTCTATTTGATCTTATTTGATTGTGCGCGCCGGGTTGAAACAGGGCGGACCACGTGAAGGTTGCAAGCTCCCACCCCAGTTTTTTAGGTTAGAGCTACAGTGCGGACACAGGCCCGCAGGCCCGCAGGCCCACCAAATCCGCGCCGACCAGCAATCCCCATATATTAACACTATGCACACTAGGGACAGTTTACAATTTTACCAAGTCAATTAACCTACAAACGTATAGGTCTTTGGAGTGTTGGAGGAAACAAGAGCACCCAGACAAAACCCATGCGGTCACAGGGATGACATACAAACTCCGTACAGACAGCACCTGTAGTCAGGATTGAGCCCAGGTGACGCTGTGCCACCCTATCATCCTATGCTGAGCTAATTTGGAAAGAAACTGCTGCCAATTTTGTCATCATAGGCGAAAAGTGGAAGAAAGATTATCAACCGGTATTGGAGTGATTGGATGACAGAGAGACCATGGGAAGATGTGGTGGGCGGAGGACTGTACTTTAGGGTGAAGCCCCAGCTAGTTAACAATGGTGAGGCCACACCTGTAGTCCTGGTTCCCTACTATCGGAAGGATGTGATTCCAATGGAGAGGGTGCAGAGGAGATTCACAGGAATGTTGGCTGGGATGGAGCACTTCAGTTATAAGGAAAGACTGGTTAGGCTGTGTTTGTTTTCCTTGGAGCAAAGAAGGCTGAGGCGTATCTGATGGAGGTATACAATAATTTATAAGGGACAGGGCAGATGGTAGGAAACCCTTCCCCTGTATAGTGTGGCCTAATAGCAGAGAGCAAAGGCTTAGAGCAAGGGGCAGGAGGTTCAGAGGTGATCTGGTGAAGATTTTCCTTTTGCCCAGTGTGTGTTTGGAATCGAAAATGAACTCTATATATGGGTGGTGGAAACAGGTATTGTCTGAACATTTAAGAAGTATCTAGATGAGCATTTGAATTGCCACAATGTAGAAGATCACAGAGTAAGTGCTGGTAAATGGACTGAGTACAGAGAGGTACAAAGGTTTGCATGGACATGGTGGTCCGAAGGGCCTATTTCTCTACTTTGACTTAAGAGTACACACAAAGACTCTTTATCCAATGAGAATGCATAGTTAGGATCATGTTATGAAAGGTACACAATATCAGCATTGGCTAGAGTTAATGGAGGAATGGGGTCCTGGTGTCAGTGAAGGTGCCCAGCCTGTTGCCTGTGGGGATTCTGTCTTTCCTATTAATTACCGACAGGAGATTGCTGCCCAGATTAAAATACAGTAGCAGTGATTTAAGGAGGTAGCAATTTAGATTTTCAACAAACGAAATTTATTAAAATATAAACATTTTTTGAGCATTAACTAGACTGTTCCGAATGCAGGAAATTAGTCGCAGCTCGCGCAGCTGAATAAATTATGCAAATAATTACATAAATTGTAATATACTGCTGAATTACATACAATGTACTTGGCTATCTGTACCCCTGAATTGGAGGAGTAAATGATTGCTCGCTGGAAGCAGGTTCTGTCACACAGTCATTTTAAATCATTCTAAGCCCATTTGCAACTAGAGGCTTTTATTGCTCTGAGGTGCCCACATTTTAGCCGAGTTCACCAGTTCAGATCTGGGCTGTGGGCCAAGGAGTTCCACCAGTGACTATTAGGACCACATCAGCAACTTGCCCTGACACAGTGCCTTTAACATGGCAAAATATCTCAAGGCACTTCACAGGAGCAGCATCAATCACGGCTTTGCTGCGGCTGCTTGAGGCAAATGTCCAAGCTCTGAGTGAAGATGTAAAATATAAGAAGCATCTTGAGAGGAGAAAGCAGGATATAGAAGATAGACTCAAAAAGCTGGAGTAACTCAGCGGGACAGGCAGCATCTCTGGAGAGAAGGAATGGGTGACGTTTCGGGTCGAGACCCTTCTTCAGACAAAGCTTCACCGATTCCTTTTCTCCAGAGATGCTGGCTGACCCGCTGTGTTACTCCAGCTATTTGTGTCTATCTTCGGTTTAAACCAGCATCTGCAGTTCTTTCCTACACAAAGCAGGATATAGAGTTTAGTTTAGGAATGGAATTCCAGAATAAAAGCCTAGAAGGGTTTAGCAATTGTTACCGATAGTCAAGCAATAAAATCCAAAGTGCAAAAACACAAAGTGCTGGAGTAACTGGAGTAGTTGTTATCAGGCAACCGAACCATCCGACCAACTACACGAGTGTAGTCCTGAGCTACCTTCTACATCATATTTTTAATCCGCATTTACTGGACTTTACCTTGCATTAAACGTTATTCCCTTAATCATGTATCTGCACACTGTGGATGGTTCGATTGTAATCACGTATTGTCTTTCCACTGACTGGTTAGCAGGCATCAAAGGCTGTTCACGGTATACATGACAATAAACTAAACTTATCTCAAATAACTCAATGGACCAGGCGGCATCTCTGGAGGAAATGGAAACGTGAGGTTTCTGGTCAGGATCCTTCTTCAGATTCAAAGATAAAATCCAAACCCAAAGTGTACAAGAGGCCAAGATGTCCATCAATGGGTTGGTTTTATTCATTTTTGTCTGCTTTATTCAATGATACGTCTGCAGGCAATCATCACCAAGCCTAGAATATCATTGTTACTGATTATCTCCTGCAATGTGTGAACCCATTTGAGCACATTTCATGATTATTGTCTCTGTTGTCGTGGAAAATTGTCCAGGAGCCTGTGATCCTGGCAGGCCGCAGTGTTTTGTAGCTGTTTTTTGTTGTCCTTTATGGAAGTTGTCTAAGGAAGTGTAGGGCCTTTTTGGAAATGGCAGTTTGGGGTAAAATTTTCAGAAAGTTGTGCACAGTCAAAAGGTTGAAAGATCGTTGTAAGGAGGAGTGCGAACAGCCGCAGAGTCCAGTTTTGTAACTTTTTTTACGTGCACAGTCGCTTTCCTGCTCTGTGCACTGTATAAGAGTTATTTACAATTCTTTCAATTGTCTGATCTGATTTTGTTCATTTGGGTAACCAGTTTCCACCGTGTGTGCCATGCACAGATGAACTACAATCCAACCCTAGAACAGATTAATATTGGAGGGCTTGTGTCAGTAGGCCCTGTTATTCAATGGGGTTGTATGTTGGAGATGGTATTAAATCAAACCCGTTCAGATGCCTTTGGAAAAGCATGTCACATAGGTATCAGTTTTATCTTTAAATTTCGGCAATGTCACATTGGAGTAGGGCGGTGGTCGCCTTACAGTGCCTGAGGCCCAGGTTCCATCCTGATTGCGGGTGCTGTCTGTACAAAGTTCTCCCTGTTCTCCCAAAGTTTTCCCTGTTCAACGTTCCCCCTGTGACCGCGTGGGTGTTCTCCGGCCGCTCTGGTTTCCTCCCACACTCCAGTGATGTACAGGTTTTTGTAGGTTAATTGGCTTCAGTAAAATTGTAAATTGTCCCTAGTGAGTTGGATAGAGCTAGTATACGGCGCCGACTCGGTGGGCCGAAGGGCCTGTTTCCGCGCTGTATCCCTAAAGTAAAGTCTAAGGTCTAGTCGTTTATATGAAAGATCCAAATGCAATACATCTCAGGTGTTCCGTATCCCACTGAACTCCTGTTTATTCCTGCTCGCCGCACTGCAATGCTGCTATTCTTTTGCTAGATCTCAGGGTCACTGCAGTAAGGGTCTGTGAGTGATTTAATTTGCTTGTCCTCATTGCTTCATGGATGAGGTACGTATGCTCCATGTATTCTGTGAGTCGCTGGAGAAAGCTCAGTGGCCTCATGCCCATCAGTTGTACTAACATGGGCAGAGATAACAGAAAGATAACAGAGATAACCCAAACTTTCTCCGACGGTTCCACCACCACTTGTGTCGTTCATTCTCTCTTGTTCACCACTGTATCACTCATTCCCTTTGTTCTCCCAACTATTCCCCTCTTCGATGTGGTATTAAATATGCTTGTTTACTAACATTTCCTCGTCCCGGTGTAAGGCGATCGCCCTTTATTATTAACAATGCTCCATCTACGCAGATGCTGCTTGACTTGCTGAGTATTTCCAACACTTTCTGTTTTGTGCTATTATTATTCCACGATCAATGTAATTACTTGAATTTAAATTCCCCATTTGTCCTAGTGGGATTCAAAGTCAGGTCAGCAGAATAATAATTCCAGTCTCTGAGAATATGTCTCATAAATTATCCGTATGTTGCCATATCCTTGCATTGATTAACAATGATCTTTCAGATTTAAAATTAACTATTGACTTAACATGAATTATCGTTTGCAGAAGAATGTTTCAGATGTCTAGCTTTAAGTTCACTCCTGAAATGAATCACTCTAATTTTTGGTCTCTCCAGCCTATTCCTAGTTCTGTCCCCTTCTACCTTTATACACTTCATCCTAATATCTTGTCAACTTCAATCAAAGCACACCCAAGCCAAAGTCTAAGGAACACATGCAATCCTGGTTTTCATAATCCTTCTTAACCCTAGCTTAACCCTTTGAGTTCAGATATTATTAGAGTCATAGAGTGGTACAGTGTGGAAACAGGCCCTTCGGCCAACTTGCCCACACTGGCCAACATGTCCCAGCTACCCTAGTCCCACTTGCCTGCGCTTGGTCCATAACTCTCCAAACCTGTCCTATCCATTTACCTGTCCAACTGTTTCTTAAATGATGGGATGTCCCAGCCTCAACTACCTTATCTGGCAGCTTGTTCCATACACACCACCCTCTGTGTGAAAAAGTTAGCCCTTGGATTCCTATTAAGTCTATTCCCCTTCACCATGAATCTATGACCTCGGGTCCTCGGTTCCCCTGTTCTGGGTAAAATACTCTGTGCATCTACCCGATCTATTCCTCTCATGATTTTGTACACTTCTATAAGATCTCCCCTCATCCTCCTACGCTCCATGAGAGACCCAGCCTACTCAACCTTTCCCTATAGCTCACACCCTCGAGTCCTGGCAACATCCTCGTAAATCTTTTCTGAACCCTTTCAAGCTTGACAATATCTTTCCTATAACATGGTGCCCAGAACTGAACACAATATTCTAAATGCGGTCTCACTAACGTCTTATAGAAGGGTTCTGACCAGAAACATCACCTGTTCCTTTTCTCCAGAGATGCTGCCTGGTTTGCTGAGTTGTTCCAGCACTTTGTATCTTTCTTTGGGATAAGATAGAACGAGTTGGAATGGATGATTGATGGTTGGCATGGACTTGGTGGTCTGAAGGGCCTGTTTCCATGCTGCAATTCAGGAATATCTCCCTGCAAGTTAAAACAATTATTATCTAATGTAAATTGTTATATGTGATGGTTAGCACTCTGGACTCCGAATCCAGCGATCCGAGAGGGTGGCACAATGGTGCAGCAGTGCCAGAGACCCAGGTTCGATCCTGATTATGAATGCTGTCTGTACGGGGTTTGTACGTTCTCCCTGTGACCTCTGTGGGTTTTCTCCGGGAGCTGTTTTCCTCCCACACTCCAAAGATGTACAGGTTTGTAGGCTAATTGGCTTGGTAAAATTGCAAATTGTCCCTAGCATGTGTAGGATAGTGTTAGCGTACGGGGATCGCTGGTCGGCGTGGACTCTGGCCGAAGGGTCCTTTTCTGTGCTGTATCTGTAAACTAAAAAACATAAACTCAGCATCTGATCCAGCAGAGGTTTATAGGCTAGTAACCAGATTTTCAGCTTCAATTAACTTCCACATATAGCTTACACTTTCTGATGTGATTTCAATTGCGAGGACAGTTTAGGACCTTGAATTTGACTCTTTTTATCCCTTGCTCTGGAGTTACAGTAATTGCTCCAGACCAATCTGAATTCTCAATATCGCTTCAGTGTTTATCCTGATAGATGAACTGGTGCACTAAAAAAGTAAATTTGCACAATGATGGGATTTTGTTTACTCATACTGGTCGTAAAGACAAAGATCTCTTCAGGAAGTAATGCCAGAGTGCAGCAATCGATTAGCGGTAACATTTTAGTGGCCAATAAACAAAGTGAGTCAAATAATAGGCGTCAGAATCTCCTGCAGGTGCTCCGGATTCGTCCCACATCATAAAGAATTGCAGGTTTGAAAAATGAATTAGCCTCTGCAACTTGCCCCGGGTATGCAGAGCATGGACGAGACAGTGGGAGAACATAGAACTTGTGGCGGCTCAAGGGTAGAGTTGCTGCCTCACAGCGCCAGAGAGCCAGGTTCGATCCTGACTACGGGTGCTGTCTGTACTGAGTTTGTACGTTCTCCCCATGACCGCATGGGTTCCCCCTGGGTGCTCCGGTATTCCTCCCACACTCCCAAAACGTGCAGGTTTGTCGGTTAATTAGCTTGGGGTGATCTTATAGAAACAGATAAAATTATTAAGGGATTGGACAGACTAGATGCAGGAAAAATGTTACCGATTTTGGGGGAGTCCAGGACCAGGGTTCACTGTTTAAGAATAAGGGGTAGGCCATTTAGGACTCAAATGAGGAACTACTTTTTTACCCAAAGAGTTGTGAATCTGTGGAATTCTCTCCCACATAAGGCAGTGAAGGCCAATTAACTGGATATCTTCAAGAGAGAGTAGGATATAGCTCTTAGGGCTAACGGAATCAAGGGGTATGGGGAGAAAGCAGGAACGGGGTACTGATTCTGGATGATCAGCCATGATCTTATTGAATGGCGGTGCTGGCTCGAGGGGCCGAATGGCCTGCTCCTGCACCTATTTTCGATGTTAGTGATACAATCCATGCAAAAGAGCTCTGGAGGAGAGTTATGGTACAACTTTCCGGGCAAATCTTTTTTGAACGCTCTGCGTAGGGCAGTAAGGCACAACCTATGGTATGTTAAAAAAATAACAGACTTTCTGTTTGATTGCAGTGACTTAACTGCACATATGTAACCAATTTGCCTGAAGGGTCTGTTTTTTTGCAAGATTTTCTGTGGTAGTTTTCTATGAATAAAGGTAGTTAATTCACAGAAGAAGAAATACAGAATTAAATCCAGACTTCCAATTGAGTAGGCACAAGGTTCAGATTCAGACCCCGAGATGGTGGACATATACTCAAATCCAGACCTCCCCACCATGTAAATTAAACTGGTATAAACTCACCGGACCAACTTTTCAGGGGGCTGAGTGTTTCTCGTGCTTTGTGCTATTGCTGCTTGCAAGAATCTTACAAGATCGGACAGATCGCTCAATGGAAGTGAGAATTGGGGGACTCCATTGTCAAAATCAATGATTCTACATAGCCGTCAATTGAAAGAAATATGGACTGCTGCTTTTGAAAACAGCTTCAACCTGAAAAAAGCCAAATTTATCCCAACCTTTTCCATGGTTGTCTTCCATAAATTGTTCAAGAAGATTATTATTCCCTGCCAAAATTCAGGTTAATCACAAAGTGTATGGACTGTTGTTAGTCATAAACAGATTCTTCAATTCAATTCAATTCAATGGGGTGGTGCAGTGTAATTAGCAGGGCAACTGGCTAGCTGTTCCTGTGCCCCATGTTCAATCCTGACTTGCAGTGCTGTCTGTGCAGAGTTTGCATGTTTTTTCCACGACAGTGTTGAGAACCACTAGGGGTGCCGTACGATGGCAGCTCCGCCGGCAGTCTGTTCGTTTTTTCATCTTTTTTTTATTTTTAGTGTTTGTTAAAAGTTTGTTTTATGTTCTCCGGTTTTTCTTATGTGGGGGGAGGGGAGGGGCTCGGGGGAAACTATTTTTTCAGGTTCTTACCTTGCCGGAGATGTCATTCATTTTCAGATTGCATTCTCCAGGCTCTCTGCTGCCTTCCATCAATGGAGCTGTGGACCGCCTCAGACCGTCTATTTCGCCTTCCATCACAGTGAGGAATGTGTAGGAGTCACTGTGGTGGATGCTCATATTAAAATATGTTTTGGGTGTTCTGTTGCTTTTTATTTGTATGATTGACTTGGCAAATGGAATTCCTCGTATGTTGCAAAACTTAGTTGGCAAATAAAGTACTATTCTGATTTCTGGGCGCTGCATTGTCCATCTCAAAATGTGCAGGTTACTAGGTTAATTGGCCACTGTAAATTACCACTGCGGAGGTGAATTGTAGAATCTGCAAGGGGTGGTGCAGTTGATGGGAGAGGTAAGACTGGGATTGGTGTAAATGTGGGTGCTGGACAGATAGCACTGATTCAATGGGCCAAAAGGCCTGTCTCTGTGCTATAATTCTCCATGATTCACTATGATTCTTCGTACACTTTGCTGTACTATTAAAAGTCGATTGCCAAATGGCTGGGTTAAGAAGTTAAATGTTTGCCAATTCTGAATAAATTCCACCATGGCTGCAATGCAACATTGCCTCAGGGATTGCCTGAGGAACTGTGATGACACATCCCTTTTAGGGTCTGAAGAAGGGTTTCGACCCAAAACGTTACCTATTTCCCTCACTCCATAGACGCTGCCTCACCCACTGAGTTTCTCCAGCATTTTTTTGTCTACCTTCAATTTTCCAGCATCTGCAGTTCCTTTTTAAACCTTTTACGGTCTTCCTCTGATCCTGGCCACAGGCAAATAGGCCACACCTATATCCAATTAATGGTCATCGGACCACTTAATCTGATCCATGTCCTTCTAAACCCAGGTGCCCAGCCAGAAGGGGGGGGGGGGGGGGGGGGTGGGGAAGAGACAAGAATTATTCTAGTTGTCTTTGGCAATAAAGACCATCAGGTGAGTTCACCTTGCTGCTGATCTGGTGTCATGACTGATACTGCAGAGCCTTAAATTTTGGATGCCCACTTTTTGAAATTGGTATTAGTTGTAGACTGCAAGAATTATCAATGGCTTTATCCACTGGCAGCAAATCATGAAGATTTCAAACTTGATCCAAAGGTATTGTGGAATATTTCACCACACTTGCTGATCAGTGGCTTAGTTTCTGTAAAAGTGGCATGAACAGAGCACGATATTCCCAGTTTTAGACTTTGGAAACTGAAATCCTTGTGCTGTGACTGCTGGAACATTGGGAGGTTTTCTCCGGATTAATCTAAGTCAATATGGGTGCTGTCGGTATGGAGGTTGCCTGTGACCATGGGGTTTCTCTGAATGCTCTGGTTTACTCCCACACTAACGATGTACAGGTTTGTAGGATAATTGGTTTTGGTAACATTGTAAATAGTCCTTGGTGTGTAGGCTCGTGCTAGTGTATGGGGTGTGCTGATGGCTGTGGGCTGAAGGGCCTGTTCTGATGCTTTATAACTACAATAAAACCCTCCTCAAATGCACCATTCTAGGTTTCAATCTGGTGAACATTTGCTACAGACCATCCATTGCAAATAGATCCTTATTTAAGTTGATGGCCCCATTGCAGAAGCGTCCATGTCGCGGGGCTGGAAACTAGAAGTATCCTGCGCTAATTCTGCTGCCACAATCATCTACTGCGCAAGTGATGGTTCCCACTGATAGTCGCCAGAAGCTTGCGTCCTTTTCAGGACGGACAATGACAGCGATGTCAACATTTGTAACAAGATGGACTCGAAAGAAGAAGATTTAAGTTGATAGACCAAACCTCTACAGAATGGGCAGCAGAGCTGCTGCCTCCACTCCAGTGACTCGGGTTCAATCTTGATCTCTGCTACCTTTGTGGAGTTTGTATGTTCTCCTTGGATCACCAGTTTCCTCCCACACCACAAATGTGTGTGATTTGGTAGGTTAATGGGCCGCTGTAAATTGTTTAAGTGGGTTGCATATTCTGGGGAGAGTCGATGGGAATGCGAGGAGGATTCAAATCGTATAAATGATAGTATGGTTGGTGTGGATGGGGAACTGGACCTGTACAACTGTCTTTCTGACACTATTCAGGTGGGATCTCAACCTATAAGTAACCTATATAATTGGAGCAAGATATCTCTGACTCCCTTGCTCATACCTAGATCTGTAAAAGATTCATCACCTGTTAAACTCACAATGTGGTGAACAGGTGTAACCAAATCTGCTTGGCTGTTTACCACCTGATGATCTCCGATATAAACTGTAGAAATGAGGAACTGCAGGTGTTGGTTTACGAAAAAAGGGCAATAAGTGCAGGAGTAACTCGGTGGGTCAAAATAACCAGCTGAAGCACTCCAGCACTTTGTGTCTTTTTTCAGATATAAACTCCCTCAAGTCCAGGCCACTCTTCAGTTTCCTGGTATCCTGCAGCATGTCTCCTTCTTTAGAAGGTTTAATAATCTTTTGTTGAATTTTTTTTTTTACAGAAGAAATACTTTAAAGATCTGAGCTATATAGGTCTAGAAATTATATATACATTGTAAAATTAGTCCCAAAAGTGATTACTGTGCAATGTGCCAGCTGTTTCAGTCATTGGTCAATTGTTTTCAGTAAGGCCAAAGATTCATTGCTCTTGATGCCACTGAATCACTGTTTTATGTCGAGGAATGTGTAGTTTAGTTTGGAGAGACAGCATGGAACTAGGCCCTTCGGCCTGCCAAGTTCATGCTGCCCATCATTCACACCCTTTGATGCACTTCCTACACACTAGAAGTGATTTTTACAATTCTACAGAGGACAATTACCCTACAAACCGCATCTTTGGGATGTGGGAGAAAACTGGGGAACCCAGAAGAAACTTGCACTGATGCAGCAGAACATCTGTACACTGCGGATGGTTCGATTGTAATCATCTACAGTCTTTCTTGACTTGATAGCAGGAAACAAAAACCTTTGCACTGCACCTCGGTACAAGTGACAATAACTGAAACTAAAACCAGACAAACGTAACACGGACAGCATCGAGGTCAGGTTTGAACTGGAGTTGTGAAGCCAAGGGGCAGATAGGAGTGGGGGAAGGGGGGGGGGTTGCGTAGACAGCAGTAGGAAGTCAAATCAGTGTGAAAAAACTCTAAGCAGTCTGAATAATGGACTGATGTCAAGCATTAGAGGGTAGCTGGAGTGCTTGAACTGCAACCACCTTGCCATTGGATCTCAAATTCGAGAGGAGTCCAACAGGAAGAAAACATTAAGATCAGTTTCAGTGCCCTTGTTTTCATGATTTTGGAAAGACTGAGTGGACAGAAATGCAGCGAGTGTTGATTTCAATGTTCTCAAGGACAAAGATTGGTCATGATGGCTGAATAAACAGGTTAAAAAAAAAATGATGAGCACGGCAGCCCTGATAACGTAAGAAAAGATGAGTAATCTTGTGACTGAATGAGCAAACTGGAGGTGAGTGAGAGGTCACGTAGAGAACACGCGCTCGTTTCAATTGGAGCACTTGGACGCATGTAAGCTTTGCAATGTGACAGTGAATCGTCTATGTTCTCTCACTCAATGATTTGCAGGAGGCGACGGTGTGGAACATAATATTAAAATCAGAACAAATCAAAGGCACCCACTGTATGGGAAATAGGTGCAGAAGTAGGCCATTCGGCCCTTCGAGCCAGCACCGCCATTCACTGTGATCATGGCTGATCATCCACAATCAGTACCCCGTTCCTGCCTTCTCCTATATCCCCTGACTCCGCTATCTTTAAGAGCTCCTGTCCTATTCCGATATCAACCACCGGGTGAGAGTGACTCCAAGGTGGTGCAAGTTGTTAACACTCCCGATGTACAAAGCACCAGATAAGGTATTTATAGCCGAATCACTGAAGTGCTTCAACAAAATTATCTCCAGTTTGAGTGTGACCTGTGTTCTCAATGCTGCACTGCTTTCCATTGAAAGGCCAGTGCGATGTACAGTCCACCCACACTCCCTTGCTTTGTGCAGGGCGAGCATTTTGTTTGCATTCTGGAATGTCTACCTGTCAAACCAGAATTCCTGTAGATACTGTATAAACAAAAACGCCCGAGAAATGTGACTGGAGTGCAGAGCTACTGAGTCAGCATTATTTTGTGTCTGGCTATTAAAATGCTTAACGCTGAAGTTGGAACTGACATGCCAGTAAATTCGTTAACGTAATGCTTTTTACAGTGCCATGTAATGGAAATTGATTTTCTTGAGTGAAGCACGATAATGACTGTTGTCGCCACGTTTCATGGCGTTCCGATAGCATGGCTCCCCACCCAGATTCCCATATCAGGGGGACACGGGGAAAGAGGGAATAATTATAGTTGTATATTACAAAATTATGAGAGGCACAGATAGGTAGACTGTCAAAACCTGTTTCCCAGTGTGAAACTGTCCAACACTAGAGGGCATCACTAACATTGAAAGGGAGTTGAATGGAGATGTGCAGGGTAAGTTTTTTTTGGAGTGCAGTAGTGGTCCATTGGTGATGATGGAGGCTGATGCGATAGTGACATTTAAAAGGCTTTTATGATTGGCGCATGGAAGTGTAGGAAGATGAGATTAGTTTACTTGGCATCATGTTTGGCACAAACACTGTCCCTTTCTGTGTTTAGTTTGGAGATACAGCGCAGAAACGGGTCATCTGGTCCGTGCTGACCAGCGATCCCCACACACCAACACTATCCTACACCCACTAGGGACCATTTTTACATTGACCAAGCCAATTAACCTACAAACCTGTACATATTTGGCGTGTGGGAGTAAACTGAAGATCTCTGAGAAAACCCACACAGATCACGGGGAGAAACTCCGTACAGACAGCGCCCATAGTCGGGATTGAACCCCTGGTCTCTGGCGCTGCATTCGCTGTAAGGCAGCAATTCTACTGCTGTGCCACTGTGCTGTTGTGTGTTCAGTGCTCACCAATCATTTCCTTGCTGACTGCTGTAGCCCTGCCACTATACGGTGTCATCTTTAATAAAATATAAACATGGAATTAAAAGAATAAATGAGGCAATACCACCCTTGATACCAGATCAAGTTATGACAATTCGCGAGGTGATAAAGTCTGTTGTTCATCCTTGGCCTACCCTAGATGGCACTCAAGATACAGTTGATCCTGACAAGCCGCAGGAAGTCGTACAGTCCAGGGGCAACTGTGATGCATTCTGCTTTCACCAAAAGTGCCTACATTTGTCAAAAAATAAAGGCATAACCTTTAACTGGAGCTCCAGGCAATGACTTCAATATGTCACCTTCTGATCTGGTGGAAACCTTCTCCAAGGGCACATTGCATAATATTTACTCTGCCCAGCTGAGCACTTAACACCCAGGCATGCATAACCTTCTCCCTCTGATCAATCTGCCTATGGGCTCCTGCACTGTCACAACAAGGCCCCATGCAAGCTTGAGGGTCAACATATTTTACATCCGGGCCTTCTGCAGCCTTATCGATTCACTATTAAATTCTCCAACGTTATGCAATTCTCTATCTTTCTGTCTATATCAGAATTGGCCATTTCTGCCCTGCATCATTTTGGCGGGGTTTCTCTTTACTGTCAATAGTCTGACATGCTGGCTACATCCTACCTCCTTGCCATAAATAAATACGACACAGACATTGGGGTTTAATGTGCATCTCACAGCTATATTTACACGTTTGGTCTTCCCTTGTTTGAGGTATTTCCTCTTGTTCTGCCATTCTTCCACTCTGACCTTTGGTTGAAAGATGCATGATGGAATCATGCCCACCCAGCCCACACCAAGCTCATACTAGTTCTGCGTTATCCCACTCTCTCTCATCCACTCCCTACACGTGAAGGACAATTTACAGAAGCCAATTAATCTGCAAACCTGCACGTCTTTGGAATGTGGAAAGAAACCGGAGGAAACACCCGAAGGAAACCCATGTGGTCACGGGGAGAACCTGCAAACTCCACACAGACAGCATCCCGGGTCAGGATTGAACTTGGGTCTCTGGAACTGTGAGGCAGTAGCTCTATCAGCTGCATCTGCTACTGAATAATGAATTTGTTTTCTGTCTTTCCCTGTGATTGCTGTTCAGTGATGCAATCTCGGAAGAACATCCTTTCTTCTCCGAATGTAAATTTCTGACTAAGGTCCTGGACGTGAAACATGAACTCTTTCACTTTCAATAGATGCTCACTGGCCTGCCCTAGGTTTCAAACACTTTCTGTTTATTATGCACAGCTCTTGAGCTAAAGCAGCAACTCGTTTAACAATTAATGGAGCCTTTTGAGAAATATTTCCATCATTCCTCAAAATGTTCCTGGTGAAATATTTTGAATGCATTTTGATTTCTCCATCATAATACCAGTTGACAATATTTCTTACTAATTCAAAAGGAAATCTTGATCGATACATAACATTTCATGGTGATTTTGATTTGTCTGTGAAAAGGCTCTGCAGCAAAGGGTCATGTTCCCATCTCGTTAATGGATGTTCTAATGCACTACAATTATATACTGTAAATTTCAGCTTGCAAGTGCTGACACTTCATTAATAGCCTGCTGCCACTTGCTAACTACGCCTGGCACAAATAATTTAGTTATGCTTATGTACACAATGTTTACAATGCAACAGAATGTGCAGGAGTCAAGGTGAGTCAAGCTTGTTATTGTGGCTGATGAATAAATGTGTTATTAAAACTAAGGAGACCCAGTGTTGAGGAAAGCAAGGTATCACCTTTGGCCTTCACAATATTTTGGATGAGAATGTACAAGACATGATTGGCAGATGTCACTAAAATAGGCGGAGGAAAGATCTGCAGATGCCGGTTTAAATCGAAGGTCGACAAAATGCTGGAGTAAATCAGCGGGACAGGCAGCAATGTTTGGAGAGAAGGAATGGGTGACGTTTCCTGTCGAGACCCTTCTTCAGACGGTCACTAAAAGTGGCGGTAAAGATGGTTGTCAAGAATTCCGGCTAGTGCGGCACAATGGCGCAGATGTAGAGGTGCTGCCTTACAACGCTTACAGCTCCGGAGACCCAGGTTCGATCCTGACTACGGATGCTGTTTGTACGGAGCTTGTACGTTCTCCCCATGACCCCGTGGGTTTTTCCCGAGATCTTCGGTTTCCTCCCATACTCAAGCCATAGAGGTACGTAGGTTAATTGGCTTGGTATAAAAGTAAATTGTCCCTAGAGTGTGTGTAAGATGCGCTGAATGGCCTGTTTCAACGCTGTATCTCAAAAACAAAAAAAAATCTAATATTCATATTGGTGGAGTGGAGAATGATCAATGGAGTTTAACTTAGATAATTTTGAAAACGCTAGGTATATTCACTCAATTTATTCAACCTCATGATTTTACCTCGATGAGACCACCCCTCAGCATCCTGCGCTCCAAGGAATATCACCCTAGAGTGCTCAACCTTCCCCTTTAGCTCAGGCCCTCCTGTCCTGGATCTTTCATGAAATGTATAGGAAATTTATACATGTCGGGATCCATTTTGCATGGGGGAAAGAAAAGGTGTAGAATGATATGGGCCAAGTGTGTGCAGGTGGGACTAGCATAGATGGGTCATTTTGGTCGGCATGGGCAAGTTTGGTTGATGGGCCTTTTTCCATGCTTTATGACCATGTAAAGTTCAATTTTTATTCATCTAGATCAAATTGCATTTGTTTAGTTTAAAGATACAGGCCCTTTGGCTCACCGAGTCTGCATCGACCAGCAATTCCCGCACACTAACACTATCCTGCACACACACAGGACAATTTACAATTATACCAAGCTAATTAACCGACAAACCCGTACCACTGTACACCATTGGAGTGTGGGAGATCCCGGAGAAAACCCACACAGGTCACAGGGAGAATTTTCAAACTCAGTACTGACCACACACCACCCCCACACCATTGACTCACTTTCCCACTGCCTCCAGAAGACGGTCAATATAATCATGGATCATTATCTGCTTGGTCATTCCCTTGTCTCCTCTCTCCTGTCAGGAAGAAAGCACCCCAAATCGGGAACAGTTTCTTCCCTGCTGTTATCAAATTACTGAATGATCCTCCTTAAGTTGGGTCGTAGTCCTGATCTTCCAACCTACCTCATTACAGGTCTTGCATTTTTCTCTAACTGTATGCTGTACCGTTGTAACAGTATGTTCTGCACGCTGATATTTTTCTCTTTACAGTACCTGTTTGAGTTGATTGTACTCGTGTATAGAATGACTAAACTTAACTGTATGCAAACAAAGCTTTTCAATGTATTTTGGTGCACGTGGCAGTAATAAACCAGTACCAACACCAATACCACTGACTTAAGTTATTAGGAATGAAGGTACATAATCCTAACAGAAGTCGGTCTTGAGTAATTATCAAACTGACTTAATGGAAAAGATAATGTCAATTCTTTATTTTACATTATTGGGTTTTATTACCGGTTGTACAGAATTTACAACCAAACCTCTCTCATAATATAAAAGATAGCACAAAGGTGGCCACTTAACTCTTCAAGTCTCTGACATCCACCTATCTCCACCATTTCCATTTGATGTTTTAAATGTTTATTTTGCAGCCGCTTATCTGTTTTCCTTTAAGTTTCTTATTATGTGTTTTGTTTTCCCCAGTATCACAGAGATTTATTAAAACATTCTCCCTATGTTCTTTTATTTAACCCGAAATAATCTCTTGTTTTGACAAATTGATGAGTGGAAATAGTGGTACCTTATTTATCTCATCAAAACACTTCATTAAAGAAGACAGGAGAGGAGGAGACAAGGGAATGGCCAAGCAGATAATGATCCAAGGCGATGAAAGAATGTAAAAACCACATTGCAATGATAACAATGCAATTTCAGGTAACTTTATGAACAACTATTCATGAACTTTGCATCTGTCATATTTGCCCTGGGTTATGTCATTTTTAACATTTTCTACGTTTTCCTATTTGTATCAGTGGGAAAAAAATGTTGGTTCACTTCATTCGTTACAAGATGGATGATTTTTTTTTTTATGCCAATGAATTAAGTGAAGCTCTACCTTATCCTGTGTTTAATACAAAAAAGAGGGCTCTGATTGTTAAAGGACTGACTGCTCTGGTGGCAAGTAAGAGGACATTTGGCGTAGTTTGTGCTGAGCTTGGGTTGCTAAGTCCTGAGTCACAGCCCACAATAGCAGCAGGTCCACATTTAAATTAAGGTATGACGCTTCATTGTTTTAAGAACTTGAGAGTTACAAGGTGGCACTGAAAACATGGCGACTCTGTGTGTACGGTTTCAAGGAAACATTTGTTTACACACTAGAATTGTTGCAGTCTTACTTGTGCACGGATTGTGCTTGCATGTGGTACGATTTCACTGTAGTATGAGTTCCTGTGCTCTGTGCCTCTATTTATAATGTCCAGGATCCTGCATGCTTTTTTTAACCACATACTTAACTTATTCTACTACTTTCAACAAACCCATGATACCCGATGATCTCTGTTCTTGCGCTCCTTTAAGAGGGGTTTGCGTCTCTGCATAAACCATCAGGGTCGTATCGCCTCTTCTCATTCTGTCTATCGACATGTAACACTTCACATTTCTCAGCATTAAATTTCACTGCCCCACCACCCACCCACTCTGCCAACTTGCTTGTCGCTTCTCAAAGTCTATTACCATCCTGATTGCTGTGCACTCTGCCTCGTAGTTTTGTCTCAACAAAGCACTGCCGGCTAACTATACAACTAGTGTTAATATTATTGAGTTTGATATCCCCTGTTGATACATCTAGCCGATCGAGAGTGTAATTTGCCGTGGCTTGATGCTAACATTATGTAAATGAACAGGCGGCACAAAATAAGTCACGCATTAAATCAAACAGGAGCGGATTATTATGTTATCCCATGCCCGAGCCAAGTTTCAGAGAGTTATCCAATTAAGGCTCCAAAGGGTTTGAGTGGACTAGAAGTATTATTATTTCTCACTGAGTTGATGACAATTTTGTCCCTGTATTAAATGGCTGTGGCTGTATCAGGGTGCAAGCTCTTCACACTGCTGCACATGCCATCCTGACGGTGAAATGTCAAAGATTAGGGCCTCGTCTGTCTGTCGGTTTAGCCTGGATGTCAAACATTCATTGGCACTGTTTGCAGACCTGGAGTTTAGTCTGAGGGATGAGCCAACAGCCTGCCTGCTCGCAACACACTACATATTATTCATCCCCTTACTGCTTGTAGGAATTTGCTGGAGTGGACTGGTTCCGACACTTTCTTACAATGGTTACTGTGCCGTAATTCACTGGCTGCAGCTCCTTCAGAGTTTTGGAATCAATAAGTGTGACAGGAATGCAAATATTGTTATCTTTTTCCAACAGATCCTCCCTTAGGGGTCTCAAACCACGTGCTGCTCCACAGAAAGTGTTGTGGGCGTTCCAAGAGGTGCTTTAGAATGGGAACTCCTTCAGCTGCCAAGCTAAAGCTGGAGTCGTCTTTTTGTTTCAAGACTTTGCATGGTTGTATGTGAGATAACGAAGGGGCAGACCATCCCAATCCTGCACAGGGGCTCAATTGATTAGTTTTTAGGGATACAGCGCAGAAACAAGCCCTTCGGCCCACCGAGTCTGCGCCGACCAGCGATCTCCACACATTAACACTATCCTACACAAACTAGGGACAATTTACCCATTCACCAAGCCAATTAGCTTACATACCTGTACGCCTTTGGAGCGTGGGAGGAAACCGAAGATCTCTGATAAAACCCACGCAGTCACGGGGAGAACGTACAAACGCCACACAGACAGCACCTGTACCTGGGATCGAACCCGGGTCTTCGGCGCTGTAAGGCAGCAACACTACTGCTGCGCCTCCATGCTGCCCACTGGACTCTTTCACTTTTTTTCTGTACTGGAACTAACTTGCATTGAACATTATTCCCTTTATCATGTACCTGTACACTCAGGATTGCTCCATTGTAATTGTCTGCGTACAACACGTCACCATGGGAATGCTTGCAATGTAGTTCTGTTGATGCACTATTTATGAAGAGTTCGAGACTAATGATTGGTGATAACTTCAGAGCTCACCTTTGCAACTGCAGTCAGTTCATGAATTAACCCGGATTAAAATCAATAATTACTGTTAAAAACCCGTGGGCTTCACTATTGTTCAATGAGTCACATGAATCCAAAACCTTATTACCTATGTGCTTGGTAGACAAAAACGCTCGAGAAACTCAGTGGGTGAGGCAGCATCTATGAAGTGAAGGAAATGGGCAATGTTTTGGGTCAAAACCCTTCTTCAGACTATCTATGTGCTTGCCTTTTAACTGCTTCTTTCCAGCTGTTATCAGGCAACCATCTTACCAGCAACTAGAGAGCAGTCATGTGCTACTATCTACCTCACTGTAGACACTTGGACTATCTTTAATCTGATTTTACTGGACTGTATCTTGCACTGAACAATATTCACGTTATTCCCTTTGTCATGTATCTATACACTGTGGATGGCTCCATTGTAATCATCTATTGACTTTCCGCTGACTCGGTACACGTGACAATATACTAAACTCAACTAAACTATTGAGCGCCATGTTAGTGCCTTCATCTGAAGAACTGTGGTCATTCAAGGCAATAATTCATCCACTTTTCAATAACAATTGGGGTTGGGCAAGAAAAGCTGGCCAATGATGCCCAGATCCACATCAATTGAATGGCCTTTTTCAATTAGCTGTGCATTCAATTAAATGGGTGGTTAAGTAGACAGGCTACTGTGTGTGGCCTGTACCTCAGTAACCCACACCGAAAAATAATGTTGTTTCTGTATTTCTTGCATAGGAAGTAACACTCTGGATGAGGCGAACAGCATGGTGTTACATGCAGGAGAAACATTACGTCTAGTAGTTCAACGAGGAAGAGGGAAACTAGAAATACCTCAATGTACTATGACTATAAGGATCAAGTGGCATTTGAAAGGATGGGATGGGTGAAGGATTTGAGCAATGTTAGTCAAAGAGGCAGAAGATGCTCTTCTGATGGTTGTCATTAACATGGTGGGCTGAAGGGCCTATTTCTGAGTTTTAGGCTAATAGACCTATTGTGCATTTCCAGCTTTTTCTTTCTTTATTTCTTAAGGAACCTGAACATCTGAGCCTACAGGGCGGGGTTCAAAGGTTTATTTATTGTTGCATGTACCAAGTGTGGTGTAATACATTGTTTTAGCCTACATCTCAGCAAGACTATCCCCATACATAAGCATAATTGCCCCAGTCAGATCAGAATGTACACAACAGCTCACTGAGTTCATATGCGTGAGGTGCTATTTTCCAGTCCCAGTTGCAGATGGCCACAAGAACCCATTACAGCTGTCGCCTCCATTTTGGCCGTCCCGCGATCCAATGGCCCTCTCCTCACCTGGTCATCTGCTTGGATGAGAAGGCCATCTGCTACCAAATCTTCAAGCTACAAGGATGTGCAGGTTAGTAGGCTAATTGGCATTGTAAATTGTCCTTTGTGCGTATAGGTAGTGTTGATGTGCGGGGATCGCTGGTCTGCGCTGACCTGGTGGGCTGAAGGGCCTGTTTCCGCACTGTATCTCTAAACTAAACAGGAAATTCCTCTTCAAAACTCTTCAGCTCTGCTTTTAATTCCTCATTGAAGCCTATTTCTTTGACTCAGCCTTTGGTCATCTGTCCTAACATCTCCTTAACATGATTTAGCATCAAATCTGACGGTGTTCCAGTGTATTCTCTTGCAGTGGTTTTCTATGTTAAACGCATTGTTTCACCAAGTAAACATGAAAATGAATTTGAATATGGTGGTATTGACATGTGCTGGTGCGGATTCCAGTATTCGGACATTCTGTGTATTGACAAGCTGCCAATGCTGCAGCACTAACATATAATTTTATTGTCCAACACTTCCAACCTGACATATGATGGGCTCTGAGTACATGCACTAAAATGGCCATCCCAGGTTTTGACCTGCAATGTTGAAGAGTTGGCCCTTTCTTGTGTGTTGGTTTGTCTTGCTGTTTCCCGCAGCAGGGAATTGGCTTTCTCTCCAATATTTCCAATGGTCACTGCACTACAGTCTGTACCCAGTCTCTAGATCCAGTAACATTACACCCCTGTGTAGAATTACACATAACCCAATGGTCAACGAGCTGTTTTTTCTTTCTGTAGTCCGGGATGATTTGCAGTGATTCACAAACACCTGCATCATTCCGTTATTCAGGATAGTTTGATCAGATGGGACTAAATCTCCTGATTTTAAAGAATGAACCTGCTCTCTTGTTTAAATGGCTGCTTTACCGTCTGGTTAGGTTTTGCCACAGAAGGCTGATGAGGCCAAGTCAATGGATATTTTAAGGCATAGATAGATAGATTCTTGATTAGTACAAGTGCCAGAGGTTATGGGCAGAAAACAGGAGCATGGGGTTAGGAGAGATAGATTAGCCAGGATTGAAGGGCGGAGTAGACTTGATGGGCCAAATGGCCTAATCCACTCCTATACTTTATGACCTTGTGGGGCACATTTTACTGCTTTCTTACTCACTTGGTTATTGTTTATTGTGCTCTGCTCAATATCCATTTGTTCACTCGATTCAGGAGCAAATTATACCAGTGGCAAAGCATCTAGCATCTTTGCACAAGACTAACCCGGGACCTGATTGATTAGAACTCCTGATGTGTGGCGTTTTAATGCAATGTGGATCAGACACCAAACTATACAAATAATTGCTAAAGAAAGTGGTGTTTTAAACCCACTGTTATCATGCTTCTGAATGGTCAATCCATAAACTAGGGTGCTGTCCGATTCGCCTCTACCCCATTGCGGACATTGGACTTTGTCTATGGAACTGATGCGCTACATTGCAGAGAACTGTAATCTGCACTCTGTATAGTCTCACTTGCTCTATCTGCTGTACTGGAGTTTGATTCAATGATATTTATGTATACTATTATCTCTTCTGTTTGGATAGCATTCAAAACACAGCTGTTCACTGTACCTCAGTACATGTGATAATAATGTGCCCAACATGAACCTACATTGAAAAAAAAACAAGTCTCTGCAATATAACATGACCTTTGGTTGTGAGAAGTTGTAGAATTTTTTTTTTTTTTCACTTGCCCCCTCTTGTTTTTATCTCCAATTGCTACAACACTGTTCACCATTTGGGAATCAGATAGATGACATTAAGCCGACATATATAAATGTATTATAATTTTAAAAGTTCTTGATTGAACTGGAAGCATTGTTGCTCTCTGAGGTGTCATGGGCTCTGAGCAACACGTAAACCTCAGTCAGTGGAGCCTGAGACTCCAGGTGGCTCCCGATGGCCTTTTGTTGCCTTCAAGGAGTTTTGAATTGTTTTCATATCTCTTTGAAGCATTCTCTGATGAAGGAGAGCCTCGGATCAGAGGACACAGCCTCGGAATTAAAGGATATGCCTTTAGGATTCTTGATTAGTAATGGTGTCTGGTTATGAGGAGCTGGCAGGAGAAAGAGTTTGAGAAAGAAAGATAGATCAACCATGATTGAATGGCAGAATTGATGGGCTGAATGGCCTAATTGTGTTCCTATAATTTATTAACGTATTTAAAAACATTAGAGCAGTAGGGGTGACACAGTGGCGCAGGTTTAGAGCTGCTGCCTCGCACCTCTAGTGATTCAGGCTTGACCCTGACCTCCACTGCTGTCTGTTGTTTGCGCACCCTTCCTGAAACCACGTGGGGTTCAATTCCATTTTTCAATTCAATCTTTAATTGTCATTGTGCAGTGTACAATACAGAGACAACGAAATGCAGTTGGTATCTCCGAAGGGCAAACTTACGAATAAACAAGTAATTGCGCAGTAGTATGAGTATGTACATCTATACATATACAGTGGTATCCGTGCAATTTGCTGGTGATTGGATAATCGGGGGGGAGGGGTGGAGACAGGCAGTCATTGAGGTGCAGCGTTGAGAAGTGTGACAGCCGCAGGGAAGAAGCTGTTCTTGATCCTGCTGGTACGGCAGTGGAGGGACCTGTAGCGTCTCCTGGATGGGAGGAGGGTAACAGTCTATGGTTGGGGTGTGAGCTGTCCCTGGCGATGCTGTGCGCCCTGCGCCGGCATCGTTTACTATGGACAGACTCAATGGAGGGGAGTGAGGAGCCTATGATGCGTTGGGCGATCTTCACCACCCTCTGCAGAGCTTTCTGGTCGGCGACGGAGCAGTTACCATACCATACTGTGATGCAGTTGGTAAGGATGCTCTCGATGGTGCAGCGGTAGAAGTTCATCAGAATCTGGGGAGACAGGTGGACCTTCTTAAGTCTCGGGAAGAAGAGAAGCTGGTGAGCCTTGTTGATCAGCGAGGATGTGTTGTGGGTCCAGGAGAGGTCATCTGAGATGTTGACCCCCAGGGACCTGAAGCTGGAGACGCATTCCACCTCCGTCCCGTTGATATGGATGGGGTTGTGCGTGCAGCCTCTCAATCTCCTGAAGTCCACCACCTGCTCTGTTTTCCTCCCATAGACATGCGGGGCAGTTGGTTAAATGGCCATTGTAGATTGCCCCTAGTGTGTCAGTGAGTGGTAGAAATTGGAGAGCTGATGAGAATGTGGAGAGAAGTAAACTGGATTAGTGTAAAGGGGTGTTGCTGTACACTCAGTGGGCTGAGGGGCCCGTTTCCATGCTGTATGACTATGACTAAGACTGTAAAATACAGAATTAATCAAACCACTTGCGTGCGCTTGCCTTTTCAATCGGGGTTGATAATCCCATTCAAATGAGATCATCACCCACTGAGTCCAAGGCATTTAATAATGTACTGAGCTGAGGGGCCAGATACACTTCATTAACCCTTCAACTTAATGCCAGCATTGGCTGATCTAGACAGATGAGTCTGCAGATGCTCTAATGTTGAGAAAACAACAAACTGCTGGAGTTACTCGGTGGGCAAGGCAGCACTTAGAAGGACATGGGTGGGTCCCCTCCTTCAGTGTCACTTGGAATAGATGCTGGAATTCATTAAAAGGTGTGGGGAAGTAAAAAAAAACTTTAATTTATGTTAATATGTTTAGGTAATTTGCATGATTTTACATACATTATAAATGATTTGGTTGTGTAATTTATTTTTTAAACTCTTTCATAAATAATTTAAAGCTTTAATTTAATCAAATTTGTTAATTTTTAAATATTTTTGGACTGCTTCCAAAATGCTTCTGACCACCAGGGACAGCGAAAAGCAGTGGAAAAGGCCTTCAGACAGTGTAATGGTAGGTCCGTGGGTGATGTCTCTGCAGATAGGTTGTTGCTTAGGGTCTTGTCAATAATGGTGGCACGGTGGTGTAGCTCCCACACTCCAAAGATGTACAGGTTTGTAGGTTAATTGGCTTGGTAAAATTGTATGAATGTAAAATTGTCCCAAGTATGTGTAGGGTAGGTTTATGTGTGGGGATCGCCGGTCGGCGCAGACTCGGTGGGCCGAAGGGCCTGTTTCCGCGCTGTGTCTCTATATTAAACTAATGCAGGAGGACATAAGAGCTGCAGAACCTTTGACGGTAAGTGTGACCTCAGGACTGACAGTGTGTGAATGCAAGAAGATCCTGGGGAATGGAGATGAGGAAATACTTTTTACACAGAGAGTTGTGAGTCTGTGGAATTCTCTGCCTCGGAGGGCGGTGGAGGCCGGTTCTCTGGATAGTTTCAAGAGAGAGCTAGATAGGGCTCTTAAAGATAACTGAGTCAGGGGATATTGGGAGAAGGCAGGAATGGGGTACTGATTGGGGATGAATGGCAGTGCTGGCTAGATGGACCGAATGGCCTAGTCCTACACCTATTGTCACCTCAAAGCTGTGCCCTGTAGTCTTTCACATTTTCACCCTGGGGGGGAAAAAGGGTTCTGACTGTCTACCCTATCTATGTTCCTCATCATTTTATATACTTCTATAATTTCTTCCCTCGGCCTCCGGTGCTTCATAAAAAACAATCCAAGTTTGTCCAACCTTGTAGCTAATATCCTCTGGTCCAGGCAGCATTCTGGTAAACCTCTTCTGCATCCTCTCCAAAGCCCCTACATCCATCCTTCAATGGGGCGACTAGAACTGCATCTCATAAACTGCTCCAGAAGAATGCTTTACACCAGAGGACATATGGCATGCTTAAAGGGCCTGTCCCACTTGGACGACCTAATCCGTGAGTTCTGGTGCGTTTGCCCTCGACTCGTACTCGCAGCATGGTCGACACAAGGTCATAGGAGGTCTTCGTAGCTCTCCTTCATGCTCAAAATTGGCCTCAGCTAGGTCGTGATTTTTTTCAATATTCGCGAGTAAAAAAAGCTCACCATGGAAAAAATCCATACTTTTTTTTACTCGTAGGTTTAGTCTTAGTAGGTCGGCATGTTCGTCGTGGGTAGTCGATGGTAGTCGTAGATAGTCTTCATCACAGTCGAAGGGAGGTCGAAGGAGGTCGTCTTCACTCTCCACTATTCGGTGCCCAATTTTCCCGAAGTTAGTCGTAGCTAGTCCTCAACATAGTCGAACGAGGTCTACAACATGTCATTTTTTCAAACTCTTCTAAACTCGCCAATTAGGTCGCCCAAGTGGGACAGCCCCTTAAAGGGACAAATTCAATTAAATGATTAACGGAATAAAATGTATTTGTTTTATAATTTCCACTTAAAAATTAAACACCAATTTAGTGATTAAATGAAAATGAAAATTGAATTGCATATGAGACATTGGAAACGGCAGAATTGGAAACTGATTGAGTGAGAAAAATATGAAGGATAAAATTGCAATACTGCAATTTGAGTTCTGTTTGCATATACTGCATTCCCTGTGTTTGCACTCAAATGTTATCAGTGTCCTTTTATTTATATAGTGTGAAAAAATCAATTATAATACATTATCAAACTATTTTCTCAGCATCCTCATTATAATCATACTACCCATTTGGATGATTGGAATTCAAATGTAGTTGTCTGGCAATTGTGGAGGTGCATGTACTTCCTAGCCAAACACTTGAGCAAGCTACTAGATCCTCATGTTAACTACTTTTACCGAAAGGAGTTTAAGCTTGAAAACATTACTTGTGAAGATTGGTATGTGGGAAGGAACTACAGATGCTGGTTTAAATCGAAGATGGAGTAATTCAGCGGGACAGGCAACATCACTGGAGAGAAGGAATGGGTGATGTTTTGGGTCGAGTCTTTTCTTCTTCTGAAGGGTCGAGACCCGAAACGTCACCCATTCCTTCTCTCCAGAAATGCTGCCTGTCCTGCTAAGCTACTCCAGCTTTTTGTGTCTATCTTATGAAGATTGAAGGTGCTTTCAATTGTGAGAAAATAATTAGGCTGATATGTTCTTATCAACAGCTTTTGTTGGGAACTGCCTGCTAGTTGTTCTGGATTCTGGACATCTCAAACATTTTTCATAATGCAGAAGTCCAAAACATCCTGAAAGTCTTGAGGGAGACACGGGGAACTGTAGATGCTGGAACCTTGAGCAAAACACTAAGTGCTGGAGGAATGGATAGGGGTAAATGCATTTTACCCTATCCATTTTAGTATTTTACCCAGAGTGGGGAAATCAAGAACCACAGGACATAGGTTTAAAGTGAGAGGAGAAAGATTCAAAAGGAATCTGAGGGGCAACTATTTCACTCTGAGGAGGGTGGACTTGTGGAGCAAGATGCCAAAGGAGGCAGTTGAGGCAGGTACTAACACGACATTTAAAACACATTTCATCAAGGTAGGAAAGGTTCAGAAAGATATCGGCTGAACGCAAACAGGTAGGATTAGTTATATAGAGAGTATAGATGGGGCATCTTGGTTGAAGTGGGCAAGTTGGCCCAAAGGTTCTGTTTCCATGATGTAAGACTCTCTAACTCAGTGGGTCAGGCGGCACTGACATTTTAGGTCTGGGTCTTTCTTCACTCAAGAGCGCAATTACAGGTTGGGACCCTTCTTCACACCGAAAAAAGGTACAAAGGGTTAACCCCAAATGCTGCCTGACCCACTGAGTTCCTCCAGCACTTTGCGTTTCATCCTGAAAGTCATGTAGTGACGCTTTTAACCTTCTACTAGGACTTGCCATTGAGCACAACAGTAAAGGAGGTGCATGCTGAAGAGAGGGGTTGGGTACGGTACAGCATGTTCCTAGGTGAGGGGGCTAACTTGTTTCTTGACCAGTTCTTTGGGCTACGAACTATCTGAACAATCCCTTGTTGGATCTGTATAGCCTGCCAAGAGTGGGGCGTGAGGTATTGGACAGAGGCAGGTGGGTGGTTATATGCGCATCTCTCTGCTCCTTTAGTTGTTTTCTTATGACCTCCATGTGTTCCCCAAATTCTATCATTCACCCACGCACTGCAAGGCCCCGTCCCATGCTCCTAACCTCACCAGGGGCTCATTCCCATTGAATCAATGGCTAATACAGTATGGAAACAAGCCCTTCAGCCCATCCTATCCATGTCAACCCAGTTGGAATTCTGGAATCCAAGTTGCCAGCGCTTGGCCCATAGACTTCATATCTATATACGTTCAAAAGGTGGAATTGTATCTGTTTCTATAGCTTCATCTGGCAGCTCATTCCAGATACAGACTACTTTCTGATTGTAAAAGCTGCCCCTTGAAGACCCTCTTAAATGTCTCCGCTTTTACCCTAAGCCTATGCACTCTAGTTTGGAATCTGCTACCCTTTGGGTGGGGTGGGGGGGGGTGGGGGAAGCATTCATTTGATGCATTCCCCTCATAGTCTATAAGGTCACCCCTCATCCATCTATGCTGTCAAGAAAGAGGTCCCAGCCTATCCAACTTTTCACTATAACTCGGAGAAATCCTTTGTCTATCTAAATAAAAACGGCTGAAGTGCAAGGGGAAAGTCACCATCTGGGTCTGGAACACAAGAGACAAGAAAGAAGTTGGATAAAATGAAGGTGATAAGTATCTCCGATTGTAACTGAGCAACAGCTTAGCTGTATGGTAAAAGGATTTGGCATTCTCCAATTGATTTTGATGGGAAAAGCCTGAAAGAGTAAATAATGATGCAATTTAGAAACTGTTTCAGACACTTATTGACCTGAATAAATTAAAACGTGAAAGAAAAAACACAAAAGGTTTACCATTGATCTCTGGATGCATTCATTTTAGTAAATTCTATCTAGATAATTATGAGCTTTTTGTCTGTGTGCTTTTGGTACAATTGTTATGGACAAAAGCTCAACTGTCTTATCGACATGGCTGCAATTTGTCAGCAGGCAGGAGCAAATGTGGTGCTTTGCATTTCTAAAGAAACCTTTACTTTATTTGTTAAGAATTATCTTCCTTGGTTGAATCCTCTAAGGCAGCCAGATTATCAGTGATGCTTGAAGTGAAAAATGAAAAAAAAGGCCATTTGGTCCATCATAAGAAAGATTTTTTTTTAAATGCTGTGAAATAATTTTTCTTGCATCTAAAATATCACTCCTTGCATCTCTAATTTTTCTGAAGCTGAGGAATTCACATGGGATCAGCTCTGGATCCAGCACATTGATGCATATCACAAAGACGGCTCATCAATGCCTCCGCTTCCTGAGAAGGTATGGTGTGTCGGTGAATACGCTATCGAACTTCTAAAGGTGTACGGTAGAAAGCACAATGACTTGCTGCGTCACAGCCCGGTTTGCTAACTTGAACGCCCAAGAACGAAGGAGACTAAGAGAGTGGTAGACACTGCCTGGTCGATCATGGGTACTGGCCTCCCCACCCTTGAACGGATCTATAGGAGACGCTGCCTGAAAAAGGCAGCCAATAGCAACTAAAACCCACACCACCCTGGTCACATTCTAATTTCTCTCCTACAATGGGGAAGAAAGCATAGGAGCCTGAAAACTGCAGCCAGTAGTTTCAAGAACAGCTTCTTCTCGACAACCATTGAGCTCTTAAATACTACACCACTCTCTCCTAAGCACTATGAACTTCTATGGACTTTCTTTGGTTGCAGTGAGGACTTAGGTCTTTGCACTAGTATCATGGTTACTAATTTATCATTATTATTATCATCTATTTTCTGTGTGTATTGAGCTAATGGGCTGTTACGCTGCCTCTAGTAAGAATTTCATTGTTCCATTATTGGTACATATAACAATTAAACACTCTTGAGTTTAGACTCCCATTGGAGGAAGAATTTGTGTTTAATTTGGACATACTCGTCTTTGCTTCATAACTGTGCTGGAAGGAACTGCAGATGCTGGTTTAAACTGAAGATAGACACAAAATGCTGGAGTAACTCAGTGGGACAGGCAGCATCTCTGGGTTGGGTCTCAATCCGAAACATCACCTATTCCTTCTCTCCGCAGATGCTTCCTGTCCTGCTGAGTTACTCCAGCTTTTTGTGTCTACCTTCTATTTCATAACTATTTAAGTAAACTGATCTCCTTCAATGTTCTTGCGGGAATCCCTTGATTAGCTCGTGTTTATCATGCTGTTGACCATGCCAATGAGCACTAGCTCTGCCTATCTTACTTAAGTGGCTGAAGAAGATGAATGATCAAAAGCGATACTTCCAAAACGATTAGGTTTTGAAACTACACGAATAATCGAGCCAATTCCTGATAGTGATCCAAGTGGAAAAAGGGCAGAGATAATGAGAGGTTATGGGTTATAAAAATTTTGTAGTTCAAAATTCCCTGAACTAGAATATGAAGTTAATAAAAAGTGAATAAGTCATATGTTGATAAGACATTCACTGGTATTGGTTTATTATTGCTATGTGTACAGAAATACAATGCATTGTTGTGTGTGCTATTCAGGCATATCATGAGTACACCAGGCAGTGCAAAAGAGAAAATAAACCGTATGTAGTAGTATTATAGCTAGAGTGAAATTGCTAGAGTAGATTGCCACAATGAGAAATATAGGGAATTCATCCCTTGCGTATGAGAGGCCCTTTCAAGAGTCTAGTGAAAATTGGGGGAAAGAAAGAGTTCTTGGATCTGGTAGTAGATACTTTCAAGCTTTTGTCAATTCTGCCTAATGAGAGAGGGGAGAAGAGCAAATGACCAGAGTGTGAGTGCTCCTCGACTATGTTGGCTGCTTTCCCGGGGCAGCACGATGTAAAGATGGAGCTAATAGATGGGTGAGAGCATGGTCCCCGTGATGGACTGGGCTGTGTTCTGTCAATTTCGTGTGGTCTTGGGAAGAGCAGTTGCCCTACCAAGCTGTGATGCATCTTGATAGGATGTTTTCTACAATGCATCTGTCAGTCAGTAAGGTCATTGGGGACACGTGAAATTTTGAGGAATTGGACGCACTCATGTGCTTTCTTGGTTGTAGTGTCATTGTGGGCTGACTAGGACAAATTATTGGTGATAATTATGCTTGGGAACTTGAAGCTCTTGACAATTTCCACTTCAGCACCATTAATGCAGACTGGAGCTTGTACTCCACCCACTTTTGTTACATTGAATCCAATAACCAGATCCTTCATGTTGCTACTCTGTTCTTCTCTTTCCTGTATTCCTTCTTGTCATTGACATCCGGCCCACTATGGTAGCATCATCTGCAAACTTCCAAATGGAATTAGAGCAGTATTTGACCGTGCAGTTGTGAGTATATTGGGAATATAATAAACAGTTGAGAATATAGCCTTTCGGAACACCATTCAAGAACTCCAGTGGAGGATGCTACATCATCTATCCATACAGATTGTGATCTATGGGTCAAGAAGTTGGGGATTTAGATGGAAAGGAGGTACTGAGTCCTTGGTCCAGTAGTTTGAAGGTGCGTTTGCTTGGAATTATGGTGTTGAAGATGGAGCTGTAGTCAATGAATAGGAGTCTGACATAGATATCATTGCTATCCAGATGTTCCAGGGATGAATGTAAGGCCAGGGAGATGGTGCCTGTTGTGGATCTGTTGCTGCAGTAGAGGAATTGCAATGGATCAAGGCTCTCTGGGAGGCTAGAACCGATGTGTGCCATAACCAGTCTCTTGCAGCAGTTCATAAGAGCCAACTTACTGTATTTGTTAAGGCCTGTGACCTTGGTTTTCTTTGGCGTGGAATAGTCTGATTCAAGGTGTCGGGATGGTCTCAAAGTTCTTTAGAATTGTTTCAGTATAGCCACCATATGTTGAAGGAAGGTTTGCAGCTAAAATTGTAACCAGCAAGCTCCCACAAAGAACAATGTTATATTAACCAAAGAAAATGTGGCTGAAGTTGATTCTCTGTCTGCACTGAACATGCAAGTTCTGAAATTTTAAACGGGGAAATCCAATACAAATGCAATGGAGACATGATAGTGATTTACATGGACAGATGTAGGTAAATAAAGGAAAATGACAGTACGTTGGCTGGAAAATCTGTAACTAGGCCAATGTTTCAGGATCCCAAGATAGTCATTCAGGACTGAGTTGAAGGGAAATAATTTAGCATTAATTTGTGAACCTTAAATTCTCTATTTCCCACCAATTCCACTTCACAACATCCCCTTCCCATTCCCTCAGCCAAAGGCCTATAAATCAACTATATATAGGCCTTTGAATGTAAGATTATGTGAATTTTGGTTACAAAGGCAATCGTGCAGGAACATGGAAATGGGATCGAGGACTTGCTATTCTTATCCAATTATAAATATGCAGGTGTTGATATTTAGTTTGATGTTGCTTGTGCTAAATATATACTTAGCATGTAAGAGCATGGGTTTTATCTGCTTCTGAAATTCAGCACCATTGACTTCAGAAGAACCAAATATCTGAAGCACTGCTGAACACATATGTACATCCAGCAATTAGTACATCCATCAAGCATCGAATTCCAATGACAGTTGATATCCCCTTTTCTCGTGGGCATTGCCATACTCTTATGTCACCGCTTTGTTCATTTGGTCAAGATCTATTTGATTTTGGCAACTCTCCGGCAATGGACATCGAAATGCATAACTTTGTGTCATCAAGTGCCTCACTTCAAATCCTGGCTTTAAATTGTTGCCAAATGTCAGACAGCTTTCCTGTGACTGAAAGTGATGACCAGTGCTTTCCATTGGACTGTGACTTTGCATCAAACCCTCCTAAGGTTTCCAAGGTCAAAGAAAGAAACCACCCAGAGTGATGATCCTGTCTAAATCCAGTGAATTGTCACAAGATGCACGCAAGGTTGATCTACAAGTCATTTCATTTCTCGTATCACTTCACAGCCAAGAATAAAACGTGTTAAGAACTTGAAAGAAGGCACATTTAACAAAGTGATGTTGTTCAAAGTGTTCATTCTGGTGTTTGTTTTTATTAGTTAAGAGTATGGCTTTCACGGATAAAGTTAGCAATTATCGCTTATGCCAAATGCCCTTGAAAAGGTTGTGGTGAACAGATGCCATGAAACGTCGCAGCCAGGGAGAGCAAGATGCTTTTAAAGTAATGACAACGGAATGACTAGGAATAATTTGCTGGTTAGGCAGCTTCTGTGGGGTGTGGAACAGAAATGGAGTTACTGATTCGGGTTGATTTAAAAAGTCCTTCACTTTTTCTCTGCTCTGTTCACAAGTTCTCGGAGCAGAGTTAGGTCATTTGGCACATCAAGTCCACTCTGTCGTTCAATCATAGCTAATTTATCTTTCCCTCTCAACCACATTTTCTTGCCTTCGCCCCGTAACACCTGATGCCCTTACTAATAAAGAATCAAGAAGCAAAAGAATATCCATTGACTTGGCCTCCACAGCCATCTGAGGCAATGAATTCCACAGGTTCACCACCCTTTGACTAAAATTCCTCCCCATCTCATATCTAAAGGTATGTCCTTTTGTTCTGAGGTTACATACGCTGGTCTTAAACATCCTCTCCACATTCACTCCATCCAGGCCTGAAACACTGCCACTCTATCCAGGCCTGTAATCTGGTCTCCAAATTTGAGGAAGGACATTATTGCCATAGAGGGAGTGCAGAGAAGGTTCACCAGACTGATTCCTGGGATGTTAGGACTGTCTTATGAACAAAGACTGCATAGACTCGGTTTATACTCTCTAGAATTTAGGAGATTGAGAGGCAATCTTATAGAAACTTACAAAATTCTTAAGGGGTTGGACAGGCTAGATGCAGGAAGATTGTTCCCGATGTTGGGGAGGTCCAGGACAAGGGGTCACAGCTTAAGGATAAGGGGGAAATCCTTTAGGACCGAGATGAGAAGGAATTTTTTCACAGAGAGTGGTGGGTCTCTGGAACTCTCTGCCACAGAGGGTAGTTGAGGCCAGTTCATTGGCTATATTTAAGAGGGAGTTAGATGTGGCCCTTGTGGCTAAGGGGATCAGAGGGTATGGAGAGAAGGCAGGTACGGGATACTGAGTTGGATGATCAGCCATGATCATATTGAATGGCGGTGCAGGCTCGAAGGGCCGAATGGCCTACTCCTGCACCTAATTTCTATGTTTCTATGTGTGCAGCAATTACTGCCTGAAATACTGAATATATTCTATTTTCAATTCGGATTTCTTGCATTCAGTCTTCCACGACAATGTCGTACAAGAAACTGCTTGATTAAGACACAGATGTGATACATTTCCAAATCAACATAATGTACGACTTGGAGGGAACATGCAGTAGATGGTGTTCCCAAACACCTTGTTACTCTTGTGGTGAGGAAAGGGTTTAGGCAAATTTGTTTGCGTGGCCACGGCAAGTCACAGAGGTTGGTAAAAACACGAAATATAACTCGAAACAAACTGAGCCGTACAAGATTCTTATGGATTGCATGAACATTGGTGATGTTGCAGATAATCAGGAAGGTTCTCTATGGCTACAGCAGGATATCGAGCATTGACAAGATGGAAGTTAATCCTGACTAGTGCAAGATGATTCACTTGGTAAATCAAATGGGAGTAGGACATGTACAGTAAATAGTAGAGGGATCAAGGAATGTTAAGGAACTGAGGGGCCATGAAGGTTGAGAGTGTGGTGGAAATGACCACGCTTTCCCCTTCATGGTTCTGGGCATACATATACAAAGTGAGATGTTATGTTGCAACTTTACAAAACAATGTACATTTAGAATATGAAGTTCTGGTCGCCACACAACAGGATGGATGTAATTGCGGTGGAGAATGTGCAGAGCGGATTCACCAGGATGTTGCAAGACTTTAGTGATGGAAAGAGATTGGACAGACTGGGTATGTTTTCCCTGGAGCCAAGGAGGCTCGTGGGACCTGTGTACAAATATAACGGGCATACATTGGAGAGCTAATTGGATTTCCCCCCCCCCCCCCCCCCCCCCATGAAAAACACGAGAGCACAGCATTAAGGTGGGTAGAATGAGTTTTAGAAGATTTGATGGATTCCTGTCGTGGCAACCGGAAATACACACCGTACCCCAAGTACGACCAAAACAGTGTTTTATAAAGTTGCCCACTTATCCCAGCCATGTACCTGTCTTAATGTGTGTTGTGCAACACTCTCTAGGACCCTGCCATTTACTAGGGAAGTCCCACTCTGATTTAACTTGCCGGTTGCCCAAAGCAAATTCCATCGGCCATTTCTTGGCCCAGTTCATCCTGATGTTATCTCAGATCATTGTTGAACTATGGGGAAAAAAATACACCATGCCTGAGTAATTCAGCAGGTCAGGCAACATCTCTGGAGAACTTCGATAGGTGATGTTTCAGGTTGGTCCCCTTCTTCACAAGCAAGGGTGGTTCCCACCCGCAACATCATCTATCTATGCTCTCCAGAGACGCTGCCTCGCCCACAAAGTCACTCCAGCAATCTGTGCCTTGTTTTGTAAACCGGCATTTGCAGTTCTTTTTATCCACAATTTTGAGTTGAGTCTGTCTGTGTTCCAACGTGCTGTATCAATGGATTGATTCTTAGCATTTAGTATTAAACGTATTCTATCCTTCTAATCACCACCATCATTAGAAGCTTGGCACTTCCCAACAAGAGGCCAACCTGTGCATTATCACAATGTTGCTTCTGATAATTATGGTGTGCTGCAGAAAGAAGATGACAGGAAATTGCACTTTAGATGCCATGACCTTGGGTGAGGGCTAACTTGTTTTGTTCAAAACCATGATTGAGCAATCCACTCTTTCCACCGGCAGTTCTACCCCTGGTAGTATTGGACTACCTCAGAGACAATGAGATCCGAGTGTGTCAGATTTTGTTCAAATCAGAAAGCTAAATTGGAATGGGTGTGAACTTATGTGGACATGGGAGAACACTCTCTGAAATACAGACCGGATTAAAAGCGCAC
The DNA here is from genome assembly GCA_963514005.1 of Raja brachyura. The sequence continues at coordinate 9,589,104 of OY740812.1, read as the reverse complement.
GTCATTTGAGCTTTGCATAGATTTTGAGAAATGTCAAGAATAACCAGCAGATAATGAAATGCAGACAGCCAGGTATTTTAACACAGGTAAAGGATTGGGATTAATTGTTGTGGGAAGAAACAAATAAACTTTTTCCTTCCCCCTCTCTATTAATCAAAATGATTAAAACATTTTTGTTTTCTGCAACATTGCACCTTTATAACTTGTCATTAATTGAATGTAGGCAAAGGTAATGGGGATTACCAGGTGAACAGAAGAAAAGATTCAAGGTTGTTGCACTCTCAACCTTCCAAAATTTAGTTTATTGTCACGTGTACTGAGGTACCGTTAAAAGCTTTTGAGTACTAACCAGACAGTGGACAGACAATGTAGACAAAATTGCTGGAGAAACTCAGCGGGTGCGGCAGCATCTATGGAGCGAAGGAAATAGGCAACATTTCAGGCCAAAACCCTTCTTCAGTGGAAAGACAATGCATGATTACAATTGAGCCATCCACAGCATACAGATACATGATAATGGGAAAGGCAATATCATCATTAATCTGTGGGTATCTTTGGCCCATGGGCTTTCAAAGTGGAGTAGGAGCATTAAGAATGGTTGGACATGTATTGGGAGCACACAGAGAATATGTGTTCAGGGGAAGGTGTGGACCACCTCATTACCAACCTCCTGCTCTGTTAGCCACTTCTGTCCTATCTGTGGAAGAATCTGCATATTCAACTTTAGCCTCTATAGGGCCTTAATCGGGCCTGTCCCACTTGGGCAACCTAATCCGCGAGTTTGCCCTCGATTCATACTCGCAGCATGGTCGACACGACGCCGTAGGAGGTCTTCGTAACTCTCCTTCATAGTTGAGAGTGGTCTCCGCATCCTTGAGGCCTCAGCTAGGTCGCAGCTTTTTTTCAATATGTTAAAAAATACCCGCGAGTAAAAAACAGTTTGCCATGGAAAAAATCGATACTTTTTTTCAGTCGTAGTAGTTCGGCATGTTAGTCGTAAGTAATCGAGGGTAGTCGAAGGTAGTCGTACATAGTCTTCATCATAGTCAAAGGGCAGTCGAAGGAGGTCGTCATCACTCTCCACTAATTGGTGTCCAATTTTCCCGAAGTAAGTCATAACATAGTCAAAGGAGGTCTCCAACATGTCATTGTTTTGAACTCGCCAATTAGGCCGCCCAAGTGGGACAGCCCATACCTCTGAACCCACAAAAAAAGAAGAGAATAATAATCGGCAAGGCCACCTTTTATTGCTTATTGCCCTGGAAATGGTATGAAACATTAAGCTTCTTCAGGAGGATGTTACAGCCTTTCTACTGACTGGTTAGCGCACAACAAAAGCTTTTCACTGTACCTCGGTACGTGTGACAAATTCAACTCGACTCAAGCTCAAATTAAAGGACATTGCTCTAGATCTGGACATTTAACAGAATGGCAAATGGCGGCAGATTTCCCTCTCTAAATGACAGTAGGAATTGTATGGATTTTGTGATAATCCAATGGATTTATTGCTACTGATACTGGTTAGCAACATTTGTCAGCTATCTATTACCCTCGCTACCAATGTACTTTTAACCCTTCCTTCCCTCCCAATGCTCTCCACAGCAGGATCCTTACCTCACCCCCAAACCACTGCTATCTCCATCCTAAGGAATATTGGAACATCACGGAGGGAGGTGTTTGCGTGAGATTCCTTGTGCAACGCTTTTACTACTGAGCAATGCACATAATAATGCATATGAATGGAGCCTGATAGCAAACTGGGCCAGTTACTAGGTTATGTTGACATGTGTTGTGATGTACAGACCATTGTCTTTTTATTCCAGGTTTATTTAATTAACTGGGATATGAACCCAAGTGTGGTCCATGTCTGACTGTGCAGTGCACTACAATGTTTCACTCAACTGCATAAGTGAGGTAATCACATAGATCAGAATGCTGCTAAGCTATAGGTAACCTAACACCGTTACAGTTTTAGCTGCTGTTGACATCTGAGCCTAAATTAAGCAACAAAACAGCCAAGAGAGTATTTTGTAGCAAAGAACATTAGCCGGAAGGGTCAGCGGGGATGTACGGGATTGTGTTGTCATACAACTAATAGTATATTGACAAGTTAAAATGGAAGTTTGTTTCTACAAGACCTAAAGAAGTGGGCAAGATATGAATCATTATTATATTCATAACAGGACTGATACTAAAAGTATGAGAACGTTCTTGTGGGGGTGACTTTACTGCATGTTATCAATAACGCCAAAGGAAAGAAATCAGGAGATAGAAGGAATATTTGGAAGAAAGTAGAAGTGTTGACAGATGGGTTACATCAATGTGACAGTGCTTGCTTCATTGGTGGTGAGGTTTTCTAATGGAATATTTTAAACGTGCAGCTTACACTGACATTACAAGAGTCAAGATCTTGACATTCTTGAGATTAAATGTTAAAGGTGGCAAGTTTCCCAAACACTTCTGTGCAGGTGTGATCTAACGTACGAAGGATTTTCATGACAAGATGATCTTGAAGTGTTTGGTTGCAGTGTTCCCTGTTGTAGTTTTCTTGCAACATAATTGCCATGTATTATAGTGATCAGAATATTCATTATTGTGCAGTAATTTGGTACGCAGAACAGTTCATTTTAACTTATTGTCATGTACCGAGGTACAGTGAAACACTTGTGTTGCGTACCAGTCAGCAGAAAGACAATACACGATTACAATCGAGCCATTTACCGTGTATAGATACATGATAAGGGGATAACGTTTAGTGCAAGGTAAAGCCAGTAAAGTCCGATCAAAGATAGTCTGAGGGTTACCAATGAGGTAGATAGTAATTCAGGACTGCTCTCTAGTTGTGGTCGGATTATTCAGCTGCCTGATACCAGCTGGGAAGAAACTGTCCCTGAATTTGGAGGTGTGCGCTTTCACACTTCTATAACTTTTGCCCATATGGGAGAGGGGAGAAGAGGGAGCGGCCAGGGTTCGAGTCGTCCTTGATTATGCCGCTGGCCTAGCCGAGGCAGCGTGAGGAATAAATGGAGTCAATGGAAGGGAGGTTGGTTTGTGTGATGGCATGGGCTGCCTACACAAATTGCTGCAATTTCTTGTGGTCTTGGATGGAGCTGTTCCCAAACAAAGCTGTGATACATCCCAATAAAATGCTTTCTATGGCGCATCTGTAGAAATTGGTGAGCGTTGTTGGGGAACTCCTTGAACAAGCTGTGAAATGCACAGATCATTTTCACAGTCAGAATTATTTAAAGAAATTGAAGTCACAATGAGGTGTTTTGAGGTTCTAGATTTGGTGGAGTCATCAGTTTACTGCAACATTGTATAGATGTGGCGGCGCCTAATGGCAGCGGCTGTCTTTTTGTTTTGTCCCGTTAGATGTATGCTTTTGGTTTGAATTTTTATTATTTTTTAGCTGTGTGTGGGGGTGGGGGAAACAGTTTAATCTCTTTCCTATACGGGAACCCGACATTTCCCCTGTCGGGTCACCGGTGTCGTTGGGCCTAACATCGCGGAGCCGGTGGCGGCCTCCGGCCGGAACTAACCTGAGGGCTCCAGTCGCGGAACCTGCGGACTCGCCAGCGCGGAGATGGCCGACTTTGGAGCCGGGAGAGCCGTGGTGGCTCCGGCCACAGGCCCAGTGGACAGGAACATCGGGAGCTCGCTGGTCCCTGGTGGGAGACCGCTTTTCGGCGCTCCCGCAACGGCAACTTCTCCCGCTGGAATCGCAGGGTTTAAATTACTCTGAGCGGGGCCGAACACCGCCCGGCGTGGCTTAAACGGCCGCCGGACTTACTATCGCCCATCGGGGGCTTTAACATCATGAGCCCCAGTCGCCTCGACGCTGCAGTTGGACAGTGAGGCGGTGTTGGAGATTCACTGTGATGGATGTTTGTGTAAATTGTGTTAAGTGTGTGACTTGGTTTTTTTTTTATAATGTCATGACTGCAGGAAGGAAATTTTGTTCAAACTGTTTCTGTTTGAATGACAATAAAAGGCATTATATTCTATTCTATGCAATGGAGGCTTGGCAGAAGGCATTTTCCAAATCCATAATATGGAATTCAATGCTAACTAATCCAAATAAATTGTGTAAGCAAGAACTGCAGATGCTGATTTAAATCAAAGGTGGACACAAAATGCTGGAGTAACTCAGCGGGACAGGAAGAAAGGTCTCGACCCGAAGTGTCACCCATTCCTTCTCTCCGGAGATGCTGCTTTGAGTTACTCCAGCATTTTGTGTCTGCCTTCAATCAAACAAATTAGTTGACTTCACTCATAACATACAGTGCCAATGAAACAAAATTGTTTGAATAGCTAATTATATACAAGTTTATTTACTACATGATCTGTATATCCGAAATCCAAAGAATTTCTTTTTTTTTTGCATCGGGTTTTTAAAAAGTTATAAAGAATCAATTGGACTAAGAATAGTGAAGAATGAAAAATATTGTTGGTCCATTGGTACGAAAATAACACTTTTCTTTCATTACCTCTGGCAACGGACTCGTTTCATAATAGAATGTTGTCGGCTTTAGTTCCAATCCATTTATCACCTGATAGAAATAAGTGGAAAGTGCCCAGAACCATAATGGCACCAGGACCAAATAATCATCTCTGTTTATCCTTGGTCCATTTGACTCTATAACAAATCAAATATATTTTAATCTAATGGAAGGAAAGATTGCAGGTTCTATGTTTACAGTAGTTACAACATATTAGTCAGCATTAGTACATTAAAAAATAAGCAATTAATTAGGTTAATTATGTTTTGCTGGTACAATGTTTTGGTTTAGAGATGCAGCACAGAAACAGGCCCTTTGGCCCATCGAGCCCACGCTGCCCACTGATCACCCATACACTGGTTCTAGACGACACACTCGAGACAATTTTTACAGAAGCCAATTAACCTACAAACCTTCACGTCATTGTGATGTAGGAGGAAACCAGGGCACCCGGGGAAAACCCACGAGGTCACGGGATGAACGGAGCAAACTTCTCACCGACTTCCCCTGAGGTCAGGATTGAACCTGAATCTCTGGTGCTGTGAGGCAGCATCTCTACCGTTGTGCTACTGCTCAGAAATACAAGCAGGTAGTACTTTGCTTTCAGTGTTACGAATCAAAAAAAAAAGTTTAATTCTGGAATGCAGAACCATTAAGACTATTTCAAATAATTCTACTTCAGAACTTGGGCACTTGTGCCTGCGCGTTTAGATGCAGTTTCTCTTTTAGATGCCAAGTAGTGAGGCTCCACTAAGGTCAGCCATCATCCTCCGCCTGTTCCACCGTTGAAATCTTGGTTGGATTGCTCTTTGTCAGAGACCTCCCCCTCTACCTTACTGCCATGGATGGCCCTACCAGGAGCATAGCTCCAGACGGCATCGCTCTCAGGATCTCGGGTCCACGCAAGCTTCTCCACCACGACAAGGAGACAATCCATGAAGCTCAGCCTCTCTGTAACTCCAGACCCATGATATGATTGAATACTTGCTGACCTCAGGGACAGTTGGGATATTTAGCCAGAAATGCTCACATCCATGTTTGGACCAGGGATGTAAAGTGGTGCGATCCTGGTCTTACTCAACTAGGTCTCAATGCTCAGATTATTGGAGAGCAAAGTGTTGCTTCATTGACTCCTTCCATCATCGTGTTAATGCAACTGGCCAAAAAATATTTGCCTGTCTTTTGAAATCAAGACATACCTGGGCAATTGACCACGTTATAGATGCCAGTTTTGTAAACACTAATGGTCCAGCTTGGCTTGAGGCATAACTAGTTCCGGAGTGTGGGTCTCCAGTACTACAGCTGGAACGTTTCTTTGGCTGAATTCATTTATCTAAACCATTCGTGCGATCACACGGATTCAATTGGAATTGGCTGAACGTTGGTTTTTGACCAGCAATCCCTTGTGAACCAGCACTATCCTGTACACCAAGGACTATTTATACATTTTATCAAAGCCAATTAATCTACAAACCTGCGTGTCTTTGGGATGTGGGAGGAAACGGGAGCGCACGGAGAAAACCCATATGGTCACGGGAAGAGCGTACAAACTCCGTACAGACAGCACTCGCAGTCTGGATCGAACCCGGGTCTCTGACGCTGTAAGGCAGCAACTCTACTGCTGTGTCACCGTGCTGCCCGAAACAGGAACAGGAATCGCCCACCTAGCCCTTTCAGCCTGCTCCACCATTTAATAAATGTGTGGCTGATCTGCTTGTAACATGATTTATGCTTTCTTGTCCTCCCACTGTAATATTTTACACACATTGCTTATTAAAACTATGCCTTAAAATATTCATAGTTTGTGCATCCCCTTTGAAGAAGTGGTTCAAAGACTCATGACCCTCTGAGAGAACATAATTTGCCTGATCTCTGTATTAAGTAGGTGACCACTTATTTTTGAACAGTTCTCCATTCTCCTGCAGGAAGAAACAGCTTTGCCACATGGTCTTCTATGTTTCAATCAACTTTCCATTCACGCTACTAAAATACCTTTGGATAATGGCCATCAGGCTATTAAACACTACAACCTCCAAATAAGGTCTGAACTACGGGGGTTACACAAAAAGCTGGAGAAACTCAGCGGGTGCAGCAGCATCTAAGGAGCGAAGGAGATAGGCGATGTTTCGGGTCGAGACCCTTCTTCAGACTGGTCAGGGATCAGGGAAACGAGAGATATAAACACATACATAGATACATAGGTCTGAACTACATAGATTTGGGGGCATTGCTTTTTATTGTTTTGCTCTATAAGAGTATTTACATTGAATTGTTTTTATCATTTATTATATTGTTTACAGTGCACTATATTTACATATTTTGTTGCGCCGCTGCAAGTAAGAATTGCATTATTCTATCTGGGACACATGACAATAAAACACACTTGACACATGTCCAGCCAATGGAACGATTCCTCCTTGCACAACCCACCCATTCCAGGTATTAGTCCAGTGAAACATCTCTGAACTGTTTTCAATACATTAACATCCTTCCCTTAAGTAAGGAGACCAAACAGTATACTAATATCAAACTCCCTACTTTTCTATTCAATTTCCCCAACTATTCAATAATAAAGTTATGTAACTTTTCCTAATTTCCTGCTGTTCTACATAGTAATCTTCGGTGAATCATATAGTAGAATGAGTAATCTTTTGCAGTGGGTGTCCTTGGTTTAACTGGAAGATTGATTTTGAAATTCCTTTTTTAATCAACATGATCTCCTGATTTTGCTTACAGTGCCACTGGCTAACTTTAGTCTTAAGTGATAGAGCATAGAATCAGGCCCTACGAGCCACTGAATCCGTGCCGACTGTTATATCCATATTCCATATTCGCTTCCATCGATACCCTGCGAGAACACTGCTCCGATCGCTATACCAGAAGCATCTGTTGTAACTTGGGTCGAAGTGAGCGAGAAAAGGTGGAGATGCTATTTTGTCTTTCAGTGTGTTGAACGCAAAGTCCTGCTCATCCGTCCATTCCCACTGTGTGTCTTTCCGTAGCAGCTTCTGTAGTGGTTCTGTGATCTGCGCACAAACCTGCGGTAGAAGTTGGTGGTGCCCAGAAATGACGCTAGCTCTTTCACGTTAGTTGGGGTGGGGAGCGCGTTGATGGCTTGGACATTGTCCTGAGTAGGCTCAACTCCAGGCGCTGTCACTCTGTACCCGAGAAAGTCAGTCTCGGATGCTGTAAATGTGCACTTTGCTGCACTGAGTGTCAAGTTGTGTTGCGCGAGCCGAGCTAACACTGCATGCAGTCGTCGATCGTGTTCTTCCTTGTCCCTTCCATGGACAACGACATCATCGAAGTGCGCTAGGCACTGAGCGCAGTCCATTCGGCATCCTACGCTACTGAAATACTCCTTCATGTGTAATGAATGCTGACAACTGCTGACTGCTTTCTGCTAGTGGTACCTGAAGGTAGCTTTGGCACATGCCCAGTTTTGTGAACACTGTTGAAACGTGGAACGACGCAGGTAGCTCTTGTATTGTTGGCAGAGGGTATTTCCCCGGAATGATGGCTTTGTTGACCGATTTGAGATCGATTCACATCCTGAGTTCACCGGTCTTGCGTCGTGCGATGACCAGATTCGATATCCAAGGGGATGAATCAATGCGCTCAATCCTTTTCAAGTCGTTTCAGTTCCGTTGAGACTTCCGCGCAAATGAAAAATGGTAGACGCCATAGGCGTTGTGAAACGAGCAGGACTGATGTGTCTACACGAGGTGCGTGGCAGTACCCTTTAACTATCCCAAAACTCGAGAAAAGGGAGGGGTGCTCCTGCCCATAGTCCGCGCCGCTGGTCACATTGATGTTCATGCCGGTTGAAGCTTGAACCCTAGTTGATCAAACAAATTGACTCCCATCAGACTCTTTCCTTCTGCGACATAGAATATGAAGCTATCAAGCTTAACTCCTTTGTAGCAAACAGGAACGGTCACGAGCCCTCTCGTGGGTATGGTTGAACCATCATAAGCGCGAAGAGTGTCCCTCGGGGGAGCAAGTGGGTAGTCCGAAAAGTACCTTTTGTAGAGGTCGACGCTCAAAATAGAAACCTTCGCCCCCACATCTATGAGAAGCGATACCGAGGTCCCAGTGATCTCGACCCTGCAGTCTTTGAAAGCCCCTGTTGACCGAACATCCTGGTCAGCCCTGTCCTTTCTGGAGTATACGTCATGTCCACCCGGAGATTCATCGTCTACATGGCGGACAGATGACGCCTTCTCCTTCGATGACCGGCATACTTTCTCAAAGTGATTCAGCTTTGAACACGCGTTGCATCGTTTACCGTACGCTGGACATTCCACGGAAGCATGTGTCCGGCCACAATTCGGACACTGCTTGTTTGAGCGATTGTGTTTTGATTGCCTCCGAATGCCCTGCACTGGTGGTGTGTTCATCTGATGAGATAGATGCATGACTAAATGCTCCCTCTGAGCATGCCATCGGCTGTTGTTTGAGCACCTCGGCGTTAAGCATCGCGCTTTCAATTTGCACAGCTAACGCTTGTGCCTTTTCGAGTGTGAGAGCATCATCCTCCATGAGAAGGCACTCTCTAATCCGCGGGATAGAAGTCTTTTTGATCAGCTGGTCTCTCACCAGCTCATCAGTCAGTGCTCCAAAATTGCACTTTGCAGCCAGTTCTATCAATGCAGCAGCAAATTGCTTCACTGGTTTGCCTTGTCCCTGTGACCGTTGGCGAATCTGATCTTTCTATCAGCACCTATCTTTGGGCCAAAATATTTGCCCAGTGCATTAACTGCAGTACTGTACTCACTCGTTGGAGCACTGTCGAGCTGCGCAAAGATTCGCTGTCCCTCTGTTCCGAGGCGATGCAGCAGAATCGCTCGGCGGCGAATGTCCGAAATGGCTGCGCCGTCCAGGCCACTTGCGATCAAGTAAGTCTTGAAACTTTCATACCAGCGTATCCATGGTACCGGAGGCTCTCCTGGGGTTTCCAAGAATGGAGATGGGGCAGCAAGGGTTATACCAGCCATCCTCGTCGCCAGATGTTATATTCGAGGGCCAAATAACTCACAAACGACCCTTGGTGTACAGAACCCGATGTGTATTTAAGCTGCTAAAACCCTGCAAATCCCCCTGGGACCCTCCCCGAGGAAACATTCATTTCGAGACGGAGCCCTCTAGTGGTGACTGCAGGACACAACAGCGGCCAGTGTTCACCCCGTACCCTAGCACAATCCCACACATTAGGGGCAATTTACAGAAGCCAATTAACCTACAAGCCTGTACACCTTTGGAGTGTGGGAGGAAACCAGAGCACCTGGAGAAAACACAAGCGGTCACAGGGAGAACATACAAACTCCGTACTGACAAGCACCCGCAGTCAGAATCAAACCAGGGTCTCTGGTGTTGTAAAGCAGCAACTCTACCGTTGTGCCATTGTGCTGCCCTAACATTGATAATAAGATAACAGTTGGACAAAATGAAAGGGACGAATGTGGAGCCTTCTAGGGAATGGATGTTTTGAATAAAATGAGAGGACTATTTCTTCAAGATCCTTGATCTTGAACCCAATAAATGAAAGTGGGATGGTCAGGAGTTGACGCTTAAGGTTTCTCAAAGATGGAGGTTGTCAGAGCTTTCACGAACGAAGCTTCTGTGCAGATGAGTTTGATGAAGATTAGGACTTGGACAATGGTGAAGCTAAGGGTTGGGTTAGAGTAGGAAATGGCATGAACAAGAACCAAAGAAATTGGTTGCAAGCAATGCAGACAGTTAAGGTACGAAAACTGACCGATTGTTCCTGGCTAAGTTTGATGCAATGATAATTCTAAACAGAAAATTAAAGTGCACAACTACAGTGAGAAACTCTGCAACATTCACAATTGAGGCCTTATTCTAATGATTTTATCCATATCTTTAAATAAAACACCGGAGCCAAAATGATTTATAAACTTTGACACAGTCTCTGGGGTGTTAATGACTTCTGAAGAATCCATGATACGCGTTTGTGGTTTCTAATGTCACCAGAATCCATCATCTGCGATGTAACCTTCCAGCACTCATACTCAGCTGCTCCCCATGTTAAATGTGTACAGGATTTCCGTACGGATCACTTGAGTGAGTGAGTTTGCTTCAGAGAGAAATCAGATGTTCCACTATTTGCAATATGACTGCCACCAAGACACTGCCAAAAACAACAAGCACTCTTGGAACAGAAAACATTTACTATAGAAGTTCACGCGCTGTATCTAGTTCGTCTCCAGATGCTCAATGCAAAAAAGGCCAACTTTCCATCAATAGGAAATGCCTTCTCCATATCAAGCAGGCTGGAAGGGGCAGCAGTGGTGTTCATTGCTCACAGTTTTTAATGCCTGCTCATATCGCTTTAACAGGCCGTTGATTAATACCATGGCGACACACAAAGCTGCAGATGCTGGAATGTTGAGCAAAATGCAAAGTTCTGGCGTAACTCAGCGTGTCTGGCTACATCTCTACAGGGAATGGATTGGTGACGTTTTGGGTCGGGACCCTTATTCGAACTGATTGCACTATAGGGGAGAAAGCTGGAAAAGAGGTAGGGCAGGGCAAAGGATGGCAAATGACAGGTGGATACAAGTGAGGACGGTTTTGGTTCGCTGATTGGTGGAGTAAGTAACAAAGTCTAGAGAAACAAAGATGTGTCAGATAAGGAGGGAAATGTAAAGCCAGAGGGAGGATACATGTGATGGGTAATAGGGGGAGAGTATTACCAATTGGTGGGATTAGGACCGCCAATATATACAGTAGCAGGCTAAACCGTCATTTAGATTTACTTGCAAATAATTTGGACTAATTTTGATTAGTATGGATGTAAGGGGTTATGGGGAGAAGGCAGGAGAATGGGGTTAGGAGAGAGATAGATCAGCCATGATTGAATGGCGGAGTAGACTTGATGGGCCGAATGGCCTAATTCTGCTCCTATCACTTATGATTTCCAAGTGATTGAGGTCAACTGAATGAAGATTTGAACTAGTCCATGAATGGCCAGTGCATTTCAGTCCTGTTTAATTGTAACCTGGCGGTGTTTAAAATCTACACAATAGTAAATACACGGTATTTCATTTCGGAGTCACGTGAGTGACTTCGTGAAGAGCCCGCCGGCGCGCATGCTCGACATATCGTCGTACCGCGTTGCTGCGACGGCTGGCGGTGGAGCGCGCTCCTCGCCAGCCCTTCACAAGGGGCCACGGAGGTAAGTATCTTACCTTAAGTTGGTGGTTTTTGCTATGCGATGTTTTCTTGCAGCAAGAACATGGATGGGAGATCGATGGACCGGAGGATGTTTGGAGAAGTCCCCGGTCAACAGTTCCGACTGCAGCGCAGGCCGGGACTCAGGCGGAGACTGGGGTAAGCCCTGTTTTACAGGTCCGGATTCGCCAGCACACCACAGCTCGGAGGAGTTACAGAGGAGGAGTGTGGTGTGCCACCAGAGCAGGGGGACCCTGCCATGGCAGTCAGGTCGTCAGCGGGCTCGCTGGCGACCTGGAGCAGGGTGCGTGCGGCTGCACGGCCCGTTCCACTCAGCCCTCCGAGAAGGGGGAGGGCAGGAGCCCAGAAGCCTAACCCTGTTAGGGCTAAGGCATTGCCTGACACGGAGGAGCGGTCAGGTTCCAGGGCGAGACCCGGGGCGGCTGTGAGGTCCAGCCGGCACACCCCGACTCTCGACGCCGGTACGGGTCGGTTGAGTCGGGTCTCGTCACGGTCGCCGAGCCCCCCATGGATGGGTGGGCGAGACCATGCGCTGGCAAGGTCCACGATGTGGGCAGCCGGCAAGACTGCGCGGGCCCCAGGCAGCCATGCTTCGGCTGGTGCCGACACCACGCCGCAAGTGTCCTTAGTGGCAGCGGCTTCAGCTCCCGCTAAACGGAGGCGGTTGAACACACCCGCGCAGGAATCGCGCAGTTCGCCTCGGCGGCTGTCAGCGACAACTACCGGCACCGGCAGGGCCTCGACGAGGTGCGGGCCGATGACAGGAGCCCGGTTTTCTTTTCAGAGCCGGAGGACTCCGACCACCTGAGTGTTCAGGGTGAAGGGCGTATTGACCGTATGGAGCGGCTGCTGGAGCTCCTGCTTCAACGTCAACAACAGCAGGGCAGCAACAGGCACAGGGCGTCTTCACCAACATCCACTATCAGCCGGGAGCAGCAGGACGAGGAGATTCTGGTGGATCCCGTACCACCTCCGTTGGAGGTGCCAGCGGAGCAACCCTTGGATGTGGCGACCAAATTCGCGGCTCCACATTCATCTGGACTTCCTCTAAATACAAAACTGGCAGCCATAGTGGACTTTCTTAATAATCAGGTGCTGCAGGAAGAAGTCCTCATCCACGCTATGAGCCGTCACGAGGCTCCATCACACTGCAACTCCCTCAACGTGCCTGTGGTCAATACGCCAATATGGGGCAACATCAGTGCGGCTATCCGTCAACAGGAGCTAAAATTGCAGCGGATCCTGAAACTCCTCACGGCCGGTATTACCGCCTTTGCGCGGTCGGTGGACGGGGACGAACTGAATTTGGACCAGGAAGATGCTCTGGCCTTATTGTGCGCGACCCAGCACGAAATCAACGGGTTCCGCAAGAACAGCATCCGCCCAGCGCTCAACCCGAAGTTTGCAGGATTGTGCAAACCACCGCCGCCGCCGCCGCCCCGTCAGCTCTTTGGTGAGACCTCTCGAAGAGAGTCAAAGAGCTTGACGAACAAGCCAAGACGGTGGGGATCATGCGCTCTCAGAGTGCCCCACACCGTCAGGCTCAAAAGCTCCATACATTCGCTCATGAGGGTTTGCCAGTACCTCGAGGAGGACCCACCCTCTAGTTCCACAACGACAACAACACCAGACCAGCACCAAGGGTCTTTTTTATGACAGGGTCGGCAGAGACCTTGGTGGGAAACGAAGACGCCGCGCCCTCAAGCCAACCCAGCACCTCCACGGCCACCCACACATGTCAAGGACCGCCGGTAACCACGGAGGTGAGGGGGTCTGGTTCTCTCTTTTCTCTTTGTTTAACTTCACATGTTGGTGGTCGCCTTCGGTTGTTTTTGGGTGCATGGGTAAATTTACTGGTGACGAGTGTGTGTTGCAGAATATTCAGGGGCATAAAATTGAGTTTATTAATGGCGACATTCCTCCATCCCAGCACATGCCCGGTCGAATGTTTAAATTATATGCTGCAGAACAGGTAGCAGGTTACAAGGACATTTTAAGGATTGAGAAAATGGTGCATGAGCCAGTTGAATTTGTTTCGAAGATATTCACTAGACCTAAGGAGGATGGAGGCTGTCGTGTTATTATTGATCTAACCCGTTTGAATACGCTTGTAACATATACTCATTTTAAAATGGATACGTTTGAAACAGCCAAATCATTGGTTTCTCATGGTTGCTTTATGGCATGCATCGATTTGAGGGATGCATATTATTCAGTATCCATCCAGAAATATGATAGAAGGTTTTTGAAATTTATCTGGATGGGGCAACTTTGGCAGTATAAGGCTTTGCCTAATGGGCTCACTACAGCCCTAGATTGTTCACTAAATTGGTGAAGCCAATCATGGCTTATTTGAGACAACGACATCATATAGTAATGGCCTATTTAGATGATATCTTTATTGTGGGCCACACCCTGGAATTGGCTGAACAGGGTGTTGCAGCTGCTGTCAATATATTTCAACAATTGGGATTCATTGTCCATCCAGAGAAATCGAAGTTCTGCCCTGCCCAGGTAATTAATTACCCAGGGTTCACGGTGAACTCAATGAGCATGAGGGAAACCATACCAATTAACAAAATTGAGGAGGTCACTCAGGTGTGCAGAGATTTAATTGGCACCAATATACCATCGATTCGGCATACAGCCACAGTAATTGGCAAGCTAGTGGCTTTGTTTCCGGCAGCACGATATGGACCTTTGCATTATCAGAATTTGCAAAGAGCTAAAATTACTGCGTTAAAATGGAACGCTGGTCATTATGATCGATCAATGCAGCTGCCGTCCGAAGCAATAAATGAGTTGCAATGGTGGGTGTGTCACATTAGCAGCTCATTCAAGCCCATCAGGGAGGCTAATCCGGTGGTATATTTGCAGACTGATGCAAGCTCCAATGGCTGGGGAGCTACAGATAATTGCTCTCGTTGTGGGGGCAGATGGGACACCCTTGAGTCAACGATGTTCTTGACTCAAGGGTTTAACTATTTGGAGTTGCTGGCAGCATTCCACGGACTTCGTGTGTATTGTTCCAAGCTTGTTGGAGCACACGACCGTTTCCAAATAGACAACATCACAGCTGTGGCATATTTAAACCATATGGGTGGTACCAGGTCAGTTTCATGTGACAAATTGGCTAACTCAATTTGGCTCTGGTGTATTCAAAGAGATTTTGGATTTCAGCTACCTATTTGCCAGGTGAGCTTAATACTGTGGCGGACACCAGGTCACGCAAATTCAATGACAATATTGAATGGATGTTGCATCCTGAAATTTTTGCTAAAGTCACAGCCAAATTTGGTAAACCGGACATTGACCTTTTGCGTCACGGTTGAACCATCAGGTATCAACATACGTTTCATGGGAACCAGATCCTGGGGCAATAGCGCTAGATGCATTCTCGCTGGACTGGGGGAATTGGTTTTTCTATGCATTCCCCTCGTTTTGCCTCATCAGTCGGGTACTGCGAAAGATTCAGGCAGATGCTGCCAAGGGCATCCTTATTATACCCGACTGGCCTACACGGCCTTGGTGTCCGGTGGTCTTTGACATGCTCAATCGAACCTTGGGTCCTTTTGAAGGGTTGCCCAGAATTGGTTACTCACCCTGTCTCAGGGGAGCCGCATCCCTGCCATGGCTATTTAATTTGTTAGCTTGCAGGTTCTGAACAGGCCGTTAGTCCAATACGGCCTCTCAACTCGGACCATTGGATACCATCAGGGCGTCATGTCGAGAGTCAACAAGGCGAAGATACCGCTCGCAGATTAAGAAGTGGGAGCCTACTGCAGCCGCTCTCGCATCACGTACGATGACGTGACAATAACTGACGTCCTGGAATTCCTCGCGGGGTTGTACCATGATCAACACTTAAGTTACAGTGCCATCAACAGCGCCAGGAGCGCGCTATCATTCTATCTCAAGATTGAGGTAGGATCCAACAGGCTAGTGTCCAGACTCATGCGGGGTATATTCAATATGAATCCGCCTACACCACGCTATGATATCACCTGGGATGTCAGGGACGTATTAAACCTGCTCAGGACGTGGTCTCCCATGGAAGGGATCCAACTGGACAAACTCATCATGAAACTAGTGATGTTACTAGCGCTGACTTCAGCAGAGGGTACAAACACTACACAAACGATGTGTTGACAGGATGATATCTACCCCTATGGAAGTAGTCTTCGTCGTTGATGAGCTACTAAAGCAGCATAGACCTGGGTGCACAGGGCTGCAGCTGAAGTTCCCGGCATGCCCCGCAGATGCTAGGCTGTGTTCAGCCTCACGTATTCATCACTATGTCAAGGTGACGGCACGCATCAGAGGAATGGAGAGATACCGGCTTGTCTCATCATCAAGTGACAGTCCAGACGATATCCAGGTGGCTTCGAGTCGTCTTGGGTAAGTCAGGTATCGACACTAATGTGTTCAAGTTTTACTCCACCAGGGCTGCATTGACATCAATGGCAAGGATTATGAAGGTGCCTATGGGCCAGATCCTCGCCATAGCAGGATGGGCTAATGAAGCTGTGTGTCAGCGATTTTATAACAAGCCTGTTGCTGCTCCTCTACAGTTCGCAGAAGCCATGCTGAATGCAGGTCAAGAACGCGGAGATGTCCCCATGAGGGGATTTGATTTGTTATTAACAAATATGCTCTTGTTTTGCAGTATGATCTATTTGAGCAAGTTTGTTCCTCCCATCCATCCCTGGTAGTGGTGTGTCTGCATGGACGTGGTCCAGGGCGTGTAATCACAGAAGCTTTGAAGTCTTCACGAAGTCACTCATGTGACTCCGAAATGAAATAGTAAGATTGAACGAGAACTTACCAGTTCGAAGGTTGATCATTATTTCATGAGGAGTCGAAGTGAGGGATTTCGTGCCCTCCTCGCCCACCCTCAATCACCTTCATCTGGTAATCTTAGTCACTTCAATCTTACTATCCGAAGTCATTTCTTTTGTTGGTTTCTGTGATTCCACGCCGCTACTTTGAAGTATGTCGAGCATGCGCGCCGGCGGGCTCTTCACGAAATCCCTCACTTCGACTCCTCATGAAATAATGATCAACCTTCGAACTGGTAAGTTCTCGTTCAATCTTACTATTCTCAATGTGTAGGGATTAAAATGTCTGTTTTATATTCCAAATTCTGACTCTGCCTGCCTTCCATTCCACCATCTTTAATGTTGCCCCCTTACAATTTGGACAAGTCTGGGAGCAGTAAGGTCAGTCCTATATAAGTATCTACCCAGAAAGATTTCAATTTCATTGATGAGACCAATACTGAGATGCTTGACATGACCTGTCAGCATTTTTTCAATGTGTTTGAGCAATATTTTAGTGAAGGGCCAGGGTTGTTGGTGTGGAAGAGTATGAGGTGCCTGACAAATATAAATGGAGGAGATGCTTTTTATTTGACCCCGGCGATTGCTGTCCCAATTTCAAAGTCCCACCTTATTTCAACAGAGATGACCCAGGATTAATAGGAATCATTTGTGCAGACCCTAGGATGGTGGAAATTCTGGAGCGGTGAGATTTATTATGATCATTTTTTCCTGACAAATGAATTCTTCCAAGTTCAACGTGAGGCCTTTGTGCTGAACTTATTGCTGGAACATGGCTCCAGTAACAAAAGCACTTAATAGTTCCTGAAGAGGCAGGTTTTGAGTCCTGTTATTCGTTCGGATCTGGCGGAAGCTCTCATCGTTAGTTATAAAGGCAAATCTTAATATATGATTAATTATTCATAGAATTGGCCTTTTTGATTGGAAAGGAAGTTTTGCTAGGGAGATGGAATAGAAATGTTGGGTGTTCCACTTCTGCCTTATCAGGCAAAGGTGAATTTGGACTCTAGTGTACAGTGTTGACCATCATATTTAATGGAGGATGTAAATCCATCAGACGTGGTTCAAAGAAGGGTTACGAGACTGATATCTGTGATGTAGGGGTTGGGGAGTGGGAGATGAGGAGGATATATTGTGCATAAAGACCAGGCAGGCTAGACTTGTATTCCCTAGAATTTAGTAAAGGAAACGACTGAAATATATCCTGGGTGGGTGTTGACATGTGGAGAGGATGTTTCCAATGGTGGGGAGAATCTAGAACTAAACATGAGGGGCTGAATGGTCGACTATGGCTTCTAATTCATACGTTTGTGTACTCTAACACATTTCCTCAAATTCTCTTTGATCATCGCATCCGTGTGGATTGCTATCAGGTAGAGTATGGTACTTTTCAAGGCCTTTAATCTTATAAAGTCCTACATGGCTAACTGTGGTTTCATTAAAGTGTAGCAGTGTGGAGGATGCACTTGAACTCCAGCCTGTGCAGCAGAAAGTGCTGCTAACATCAACAAGAAGAGGTTTCTACCAGTGGGAGAGATGTGAACAAGGAGATATTGTTTAAAACTGGGGTGTGTAGAAAGCTCTGCTCTTGGGAGCTAGTGAATCTCTGTACTTCTCTTCCCCCGAGGGTGTTGGGGCTGGATAAATAGATATATTTAAAACAGAGCTGGGTAAATATATATTAAAAATTGAGGAATTGAGGTTTATGTTGAACTAGCACTGAAGAGGTAGGGATCAGCCATGGAAACACGAGGAACTGCAGATGCTGGAATCATGTGCAAAACACAAAGTACTGGAGGAACTCAGCGGGTCTGGCAGCATGGACCCCAATGTGGACAGGCGATGTTTTGCGTTGGGATCCTTCTTCAGAATGATTGGAGTCGGGGGGAGAAAACTGAAAAATAGGTGGTGGTAGTACAAGGCCTGACAAGTGATGGGTGGATAGACACAAAGTGCTGGAGTAACTCGGCAGGCCGGGTCGATGCTGCCTGACCCATTACGTTTCTCCAGCACTTTGTGTCTAAATAAGGTATAAACCAACATCTGCAGTTCCTTTCCACACAAGAGATAGGTGGATACAGGTGAGGTTCCATCACTTGCCAGGGTTTGTCTCGCCCACACCTTTTTACCAGCTTTCTCCCTCCTACTACAATCGGTCTGAAGAAGGGTCCTGACCCGAAATACCACCTATCCATATCTATGTCCGTGACCTCCAGAGATGTTGCTTGACTTGCTGAGTTACTCCATCACGTTCTGTTCTATGCATGGATCAGCCACGGTTGTGCTGATTGATAGGGTTGCCTTAAGGGCCGAATGGCATCCGCCTGCTCCTATATTCTTGTGTTCTGGTGACCAGTGAGGCGTGGCACAAATAATATTCCTGAGAGAGAGAGAGAGGGGATTTCATGTCCTTCCGCTGACAATTCATTGCAGTGTTACGTCAGGTAATTGATGGTGTATTCTGTTTCATGAAAGGATATTGCCTCATTTAAAAATCAATGCATCTAGATATGTAAAATATTAATGGTGTCAGAAATAAACTTGGCTGAAGAATATTGGCTTTAAATAGTGCCCGATCTTGGTAAGTCAAAGATGCAGATTAAGGTTATTTAGAGAGTAAAAGATTCAGCTGCGGTAAATCCCAGCACTATTTGCTAATTTTGAACTATAATTTTCAGTTTTATTTTACAATTAATATTTGACGTTGATCATGTTTTAAATATTGGGGAACTGTGGCCAGCATTTGTTGTTGTGGCAGCTCGTTCCATACACCCACCGCCCTTTGTGTAAAAAGATTCCTATTAAATCTAGCCTCCGTCACCTTAAACCTATGTCCCCTGGTTCTTGATTTTCCCCTACTCTGGGTAGAAAAAACTGTGCAATCACCCTATCTATTCCTCTCTTTATTGAGTTGATTATTTCCAGACAGCTGAGAAATATTGGGACATGGTTTCTACTTGGTTGAAATTGTCTCCATAATTTGCTGGTGCTGCTCATTTATCTCTTCATCCCACTTTTCTCTTCACCTGATCCACAGATGTGTTAACTTGTCTCTGCCGTGATTTGATTTCTCTTTGTCAGACATTTGTCATTTACTCTGCATCTGTTCTATCCGTCATACATCATTACACCTCAATCTTCTGTTTCTCTCGGATCATCGCATCTTTGTTTCGTTATTGCGGCTTCCGCCTCCTTGTCAATGTTTTTTTTCCTTCTGTTTCACTTTGATACTTTTTGTTTGGTAACATTCCTTTTGTTCATCTTCTGTGTCAATCACTTCACGTGTGGGGCTGCATGTTTGCATATTGTTCCTGTGAAGGGACCTCTTACTATCTTTAGGGGCTAAATAGACATGAAATGTATGTGTGGCTGAAGAAGGGTCTCGACCCGAAACGTCACCTATTTTCTTTTTCTCCAGAGATGCTGCCTGACCCTCTGAGTTACTCCAATACTTTGCGTCTTTCTTCGGTGTGAACCAGCATCCGCAGTTCCTTCCTACACATGTGGCCACATGCGGCTCCCTTCTCTGCCATTCTTTGGCATTCATCTTTGCTTCCCATTTAATCTCCTGTTGATATCTTTCCAAGTCCTCTGTCGTTGGGGCGCGACAGTGGACTAAAGCAAAGTTACCTTTGGGCAGTGGCCTTCGTGGTCCTCTTCGTAACTCAGTGTGCACCTGATTCCAATGAGCCTGGGTTTCTCCTTGTAAGTCAGGAACACGCTGGAATCATAGACTCTTACAACACGGCCTTTAGCCCAAGTTGTCCAAGTCAACCGAGTCGCCTAACCAAGCTAATCCCATTTACCTGTGCCTGGCCCTTATTCCACCAAACCTATCTTATCCACCTGCCTATCCGAATGTCTGTTAAATATTGTACCTGCTTCTACTGCTTCCTCACCTACGCATCACTGTCTGTTAAACAATTGTCCTTCAGGTGCCCTTTAAATCTTTCCCCTCTCACTTTAAACCTATGCCCTCTAGTGTTTGACCTCCCCTCCCTTCACCCTGGCTATTCACCTTATTTGTGCCCCTCATGAATTTGTACGCCTCTTATACGGTCACCACCCATCCTCCTACACTCCGGGGAACAAAGACATGGCTTATCAGCCACCCCAGCATCTCCTTATTGTTCACACCCTTCAGGAAATTGGATAATGGTTCATTGCGCTCATTCCCAATCCATTGCTGGAGTCACAGCTCTGTCCCAGAGCAATTGTAATTTGATTTGGAGATACAGCGCGGAAACAGGCCCTTCGGCCCACTGAACCACTATCCTACACACACACTAGGGACAATTTATAATTTTACCAAGTCAATTAGCCTACACACCAGTATGTCTTTGGAGTGTGGGTGGAAACCAGAGCTCCCGGAGAAAACCCACACGGTCACAAGGAGAATGTACAAGCTCCGTACAGGCAGAACCCATAGTCAGGATCTAACCCAGGTCTCTGGCTCTGGAAGGATGCAATTCTACCGCTGTGCCACCATGCCGCCCACAGTGCCATCATGCTGAGCTGGGAAGCCAGATGTATTTCCCATCTTGTCCCACACAGCCATTCATTTGAAAGGAAGATAGACACAAAATGCTGGAGTAACTCAGCGAGACAGGCAGCATCTCTGGAGAGAAGGAACAGGTGATATTTCGGTTCGAGACCCTTCTTCAGACTGATTTGACTCTTCTACCTTTGATTTAAACCTTCATCTACAGTTCTTTCCTACACATTATTTTGACTAGTTTCACTGATGTGAATGGAAAAGGTAGGACATTTGTGTCTTCTTTTCATTTTAATTAGTATTAATACTTTGAAATAATTTATGTCAGTTAACTGTGTTTTAAATACATTTATTACTTTAAATTTTGAAATGTAAGGATCACATCTACTTCACATTAAGCATCTTTACTTTAAGCATCGCTGATTATGAGCAGCATTTACATGTTTTTTTGGTAGCACATGGAATCAAAAGGTCATTAGGGCAGTCCAGAGCCACAGCATCGGGTTCTGCCATCTGAGGCCGAGTCCCCATGTGTTGGAAGCCCAGTATTTCCCTTTGGGGCCCAGAAAAGTTAAAGCGGCCATAGAGAGGTTGTCAGGGCGACGGCCCCTGAGGCCAACAGTGTCTTTTCTGAATGCCTAAACTTTTAGAGGCCATGAGACCCATATGCGTACACCTGCAATGCTCTCAAAAAGAAAGACAAGGTGATAAATCTTGCCCTAACATCCCGACATACTGTCCTTGCTGAATCTTGTGACAAATGATAGCTTGTTGCAGTACAGAAGTCAACAAAAATGGGATAAGAGTTACTCCAGCACTATGTTGCCTAACTTCCACAAAATGTTAGACACGAAATGCTGGAGTAACTCAACAAGGCAGGCAGCATCCCTGGAGAGAAGGAATAAGTGACATTTCGGGTCGCGACCCTTCTTCAGACCTGATCTGAAGAGGGTCTTCACTCGAAACGTCACCTATTCCTTTTCTCCAGGGATGCTGCCTGACTTGTTGAGTTACTTTGGCTTTTTGTGTCTATCTTTGATGTAAACCAACATCTGTAGTTCCTTTATACGCAGGTAGATGGGAGGTCAGGACCACACCCTAGCTGGTGGAGAGGACAGTTCAGTTGCCCGATAACACCTGGGAAGGAACTGTCCCTGAATCTGGAGGCAAGCGTTTTCTGGAGGGGTAGCTTTTTCACACAAAGGGTGGTGGATGTATGGAACAAGCTACCAGAGGAGGTAGTTGACACAGGGACGATCCCGCCATTTAAGAAGCAGTTGGACAGATACATGGATAGGACAGGTTTGGAGGGATAGGGACCATATGCTGGCCAGTGTGGGCAAGTTGGGCCGAAGGGCATGTTTCCACACTGTATCACACGACTCTATGACTCAAGTTCAACGTGATATTCAAAAGGGAATTAGATAATACTTGAAGATAGACACATATATAGCTGGAGTAACTCAGCGGGTCAGGCAGCATCTCTAAATAGAAGGAATGGGTGACGTTTATGGGTCGAGACCCTTCAAACAGACAGCAGGGCGGAATTCCTTTCCATTGACGCAACACAGACTGCATGGATTGAATAGTTTCCTGCTGTGTTGTAATTTTTCTGTCATTTCCCTGAAAATATTCCTGGAGACAAATATTGGACCTTGCGCTACCATTGATGTCATTGGGTAAGCTCGAGGCAAGAGGAATAGCATTTGGAAGAACCTTGATGGGATTTTCGTCCATCCTCTTTATGTTGTGTCGTGCAGATGAATTTATCTGCATTATGTTTTAATGAGATCAGTTTCAGCTTCTTCTAAACTGCTCACTCCCTTCACTTATGATGAACAACCTGTCATCCCAGGAGTTGGAGCAGTGAAGCGTGGCTACAATTGTACACAGTACACTGTGTGGTCTCACTAAAGAGCCACATGTTTACAACAATATTTCCTTCATCATGTGCTCCAATTTTCTTTTGGAATAAACGGCAGGTTACCATTGCTTTCCTGACATTTGCTCCACCTGTACGTTAAGAGTATCAATTATTATCCAGAGATGCTGCTTGTCCCACTGAGTTACTCCAGTATTTTGTGTCCACCTTTGATTTAAACCACCATCTGCAGTTCTTTCTTTACAATTTGCAGGAACATTAATGGATGGTACTAAAGGGTCGTGGGATGACCGGCATGGAGGCAATGGCTGCAATGGGCCTTTGTTACCAGCTGCAGCTGGGACTGTAAAATGGTGCCTCTTGCATCAGGACACAGTGGGTTGTTCTGTATTGTATGCTATTATGTGAGGGGATGGACATGCTGAGCGGTAGGCAAAAATTATATTTCACTGTATCTGGTACATGTGACAAAGAAGAAACCATCATGCTGCACGGGAATATGACATTCAACAAAACAAGGCAACGGTTTGTATTTATACACAGTCTAGTTCAGAGTTTATCTCATAATAACTGCCTATTAAGAACCAATATTTGTGTCTAGGTATTGAGTGCCATTCTCCTCTGGGTTTGATCTTGTTTTAGATTTATACTTGAATTGGATTGGAAGAGCTGCATTTATTGTGGGATGTTGGTGGAAAATGTATCCTCTGGTAATTAGGAATACTTTGAAATTCAATGCAAATTGATTTAAATTTTCTTGTTGATGTTCACACTGAGAATAGCTTCTGCTGTTTTCCATATGTGGCAAAGATGGTAAGTGTAGCCAGCAATTATCGCTGTGCTATTCCTGTCAAAAGGACATTTGTCGTATAAAGGACAGGATAAAAGGACATTTGTGCCTCTATAATCCCACGGGGCTGAGTCAAACGTCAATGCCATCTATGTGTGAACCATAGTCTTTCAAATATTGTCATCTGGGGGAGGTGAATGCGTGTGATAATAATTTCTGTTCAAATGATGTGGTGTAGTTCTGTCAGTATTTCTGAGCTTTGCATTGGAACAGTGTTGGATTCAAGATCCATTTCAGAGTTCTGTGCATAAATATCTAAGTTGGCAGTGCAATGTAGTATAAAGGGAGTGCTGTTTTGTTGATATTATTAAACTGAGTCTTCATTCTCTTGTCAAGTGGGGAATTTTTTTTCTATGAACCCAGGACAATATTTCAAATAAAGCGAGGGGAGTTATCCATGATGTTCTAGCCACGGTTTGCCTCTCTGAAGAAGGGTCCCAACCCAAACCGTCGCCTATCTATGTTCTCCAGAGATACTGCCTGGGCTGTTGTGTTTACTTTAGACATACAGCGCAGAAACAGTTCCTTCAGCCCAATGAGTCCACGCCACCAGCGATCACCACGTTCACTAACCTACACATGCTATCGAACAATTTTACAATTTACCGAAGTCTATAAATCTGTACGTCTTTGGAGTGTGGGAAGGAAACAGTGGCAGCAGGAAAAAACCCACGCGGTCGTAGGGAGAATGTACAAGCTCTGCAGAGATAGAACCCATAGTCAGGATCAATCCCAGGTCAGTGGTGCTGTAAGGCAGCAACTCTACCGTTGTGCCATTGTGTCGCCGCAAAGTTACTCCAACACTTTGTGTCTTTTTTTGTAAACCAGCGTCTGCAGTTCCTTGTTTCAACGTTTATCTCTCAATGAGAATGGCAACAACTAGCCTATCTGGTCATTGCTGAGAGTAGCAGGCTGCTGTGTGAACTGTGTTTTCAACATTTCAGCACTGACTGCATTTCAAAAATAGTGAACTTGATGTTGGGATTCTCTGGGGGTATTAACTGGTGCTTTAAAGACAAGTACTTTATCCAAAAGAAATAGAACTGTAATTGTTTATTCCTACAGAGAGAAGATTATTGTATCTATATGACAGATTGCTAAAATGTCATTTCTTTCCATCATTGATGCCTTTTCTTTCAACAACAGACTGCAGCAAATTCATGTTGCTTCAAAGGATTTTAGACTTGGAAAACTCAACAAATAAAAATCTACTTTGCTCATGTTTTCGATGCACTTTTCCGGGTGATCTATATTAGGTGCAGGAAGCTCTGTTTTCAAAGTAGTGGAGAGAAGGGGAGATGTAATTAAATATTAAAATATATCTTGGATTGTCCATTTACAGTTTCCTGATACATGGACAATAAATGTATCCATAGGTAATTGTACAGTGAAAGCCAGATATGTGATAGTTGAGCAATTATGTAAAATATTGAGGTTTGAGCACACTTTTCATCGCACATTCTTAATGAAAGAAATAGTATATCTGGTTTTTTTTCACTCTGCTTTTTAATGTTGGCAACAGAATAACATAATTCCTTTCCAATGATGCCCCAGTTAAATTTACAAATCTTTCTATTTTTTCCAAGATCTATGTCCCATATATCTGTATTTCCTCCATTTTAGTCTCTTGAATATCTCTGTCTGAACACCTTGCAGCGGCCATTTGGCTTAATTTTGTTTGTCATAGATTATGGTGTTTGCCTTTAAATTTTGTCTGGCTGTAGGTATGTGGGTGGGATTTATTGCGTAGTCGGAGGCGTGTTTGCTGCTGGGAGTCTTGGGCAGAAGTTTGTACTTTTTTTAGTTAGTTCGGAGGAAGTATGGTGGGACGGCATAGCTTTTGACCATTGGTCAGAGCTTTTCAACATCAAAGGAGTTTTCTAACATTTCGGAGCTACATGCTGGAGTTTGACTAAGATTAAAACGCACTTATCAAGAAGAAGTTTGGATGAATATCTTACTGTTTTACTTCGACAATAAATAAACTATTAATCAAGAGACTGTTTTGGAGATTTATCTTTCGACGGCTTTGAAAGTCTCGTGGAGAGCTCGCGTGTGTAAACGAGGCTATCTCCTAACCCCCTTGTCTTCTCCTAGTGGCTAGAGGGAGCAATTCCTTGAACGATATAATAATCTGCCACTGTGCACCTCAATACTGGTGAGCAAACATTTAACGCCTAAAGCCTTGAATTCTCTCCCTTCTCTTTTGGTCACCCATCCTACCAACAATTAGAGAGCAGTCTCATTGGAGACTCCCGGACTATCTTTAATCGGACTTTACTGGACTTTACCTTGCACAAAATGTTATTCATGTTATTTCCTTTAAAATGTATCTGTATACTATGCATGGCTCGATTGTAATCATGTATTGTCTTTCGTAGAAACATAGAAACTAGGTGCAGGAGTAGACCATTCGGCCCTTCCCAGCACCGTTGTCAATATGATCATGGCTGATCATCTAAATTCAGTACCTCGTTCCAGCTTTCTCCCCATATTCCTTGAATCCCTTAGCCCTAAGAGCTAAATCTAACTCTCTCTTGAAAACTACGGTTTCCACTGACTGGTTAGCATGCAACAAAAGCTTTTCACTGTATCCCGATACACGTGATAATAAGCTAACCTAACCATCTTGCTAGCTCCTTGCGTGGCTCAGAATCAATTTTGTTGGAATTCAAGCAAATATCCTTTAGACTGTACTGAATGCATTCTATAATATGAATTATTGTTATTGGAGTCTCAGCATTTTTATCATGGAGTCATTATATATTCAGCACACCTGTTCCCAGCATTATCCACTCTGATTTATTTTTCGGTCTGTGGTAAACAATTTGGTTGTTATCTCTGTAGTATGATGTGTTCGAAATTTTGAATGATCAGCGTAAATTGCGACTTAAATTTTCCAACAGGCGATCATGATTATTCTACACATGCAGCGTGTTAGCATCATTGGATTAACTTTTATTTTTTAAGTACATCAGGCAGACATGCTGTAATCTGTTCCCAATTGTCATGCTTTATTTAGGGAGTTGCAAATGTAGAAGGTAGAAATAGTATAATTTGTCATATGCTGTTGCTGTAATTGAGCAGAGTGTAAAAGCCAATTAGTGTTGATGTGTGTTGTGAAATTGCATGTTGCTTTTCCTGATCTCGGTAGCAAACTAATTTTTATGTTGTAGTGTAGAAAACCCACGCAGGTCGCGGGGAGAACGTACAAACTCCCTATAGACAGCACCCATAGTCAGGATCAAACCCGAGTCTCTGGCACTGAAAGGCAGCAACTCTACCACTGTGCTGCCCCTAATAGGTAGAACATTATTCTGCAGAGTCTCCATTGAATTTCCTATGTCAAAATATTGAATATATTCCAATGTGTTAAAGAAGGAACTGCAGATGCTGGAGAATCGAGGGTACACAAAAGGCTGGAGAAACTCAGCGGGTGCAGCAGCATCTAAGGAGCGAAGGAGATAGGCGACGTTTCGGGCCGAAACCCTTCTTCAGACTATATTCCAATCTCCACCTTGAATAAATCTAATGATCTGGTCCAGACCCAGATCACCATTATCTGGAACATACAGATGCAGGGCAGTATGGGGCACCATAATGCAAAGCCTATTGGCAGGCGACCAAAATAAAAATGATTCACTAACTGATCTGTGTGCTGCTCATGCCATAGGTGAGCAGGATCTTTGAGATTATGTGAGGTAGGCAGTATGTTTCAGGCGAGGCAACCTTTCTGCACTTACGACACTCGAGCTGGTGCAGAGCAACAATATTAAATGGGACATTTTGTCCTTCATTAATCCACGCTCCATCTCACTGAGTTTATGGAAGAAATGAACAGCTGTATGAAAACCAGCAAAAGAACACTAGAAATGATTGCAAAGTGAAGCATAATTTTCAAACCCTTCAGATCAACTAAATTATAATTCCTGTTTCCTTTTTGCCAAATTCTGAAAAAAAAGGAGCTGTCAATTTTGGATGCTGTATTGGTGATAGGATAGGTAATCTTGGTTAATTAATCAGTGGCAGTATTTACTGTATGTGATTGCTACTCAAAATAGCTACATAACCCTGTCGACTTCTTATGATAGCCTTGAGTACATAATGTTCCTTGTGTGTCCTTTGGTGCCTTCAGGGTATGTGGGATCATAGCGAACAGCTGCTCTCTGAAATACTGCAATAAATGTACAATAAAGTATAATCCATCACTTCAGCTAATGCTGAGACTTCCCCGTGCAGACCAATGAGGTATGACCCGAGCGCAGGATTGCAATTTGGGACAGATTGACCCTTCTTCTATGCAAAGAAAGGAAAAAGAAATCTGCCCGGAATATTTTCAATTGCCCTGTTTTTTAAATGACAGATTATCCCGTGTGAAAGGTTTGTAATTATGCTTTTCCACAGCTGAGAAAGCAGGGACCTCCTTATGAGAGATTGAGCAACGTGATAAATATGCGAAACTCCAGCATAGAAAGCACGAAAGTCAATCTTACTGGCAGAGTTTGTGCGGGGAGTTGGTGCTATGCAGCGGATGGCATGTTGGAAAGGAATTGTTTTTAAGAGCTTTGCACTGCAGTGAGGAAAACAATCAGGACTGCGATAACAGCTAGTTTTATTCATTGCCGTTCTATGGCAACAATGTAATTGCTCATAGAGATAAACAGCATGGAAACAGGCCCTTCTGCCCAGCGTGCCCGCACCGATCAAGATGCCCCATCTATACTGGTCCCACCTGCCTGCATTTGTCCCATGTCCCTCTAAATATTTCCTATCCATGTACCAGTCCAAATGTCTTTTAAATGTTGTGATAGTACCTGCCTCAACTATCTCCTCTGGCAGCTCGTTCCTTGTACCCACCACCCACTGTGTGGGAAAAAGTTGTCCATCAGGTTCCTATTTAAATCGGTCCTCACCCACCTTTAACTTGTGTCCTCTGATTCTTGATTACCCTACTCCAGGTAAAGGACTCTGTGCATTTACCCAATCTATTGCAGCTATTGGGTCAAAGACCCACACCATCCTGGCCACACACTCATCTCCCCGCTACCTTCAGGGAGAAGGTGCAGGAGCCTGAAGATTGCAACGACCAGGTTCAGGAATAGCTGCTTCCCCACAGCCATCAGGCTATTAAACCTGGCTGGGACAAAACTCTGATCATTAATAACCCATTATCTGTGATTTGCACTTTATTAGTTTATTTATTCATGTGTGTATATATTTATATAATGGTATATGGACACACTGATCTGTTTTGCAGTAAATGCCTTCTATGTCCTGTGTGCTGAAGCCAAGCAAGAATTTCATTGTCCTATTAGGGACACATGACAATAAACTCACTTGAACTTGGACTATTTAATTATTCGTACAAGTTAGTCTTTAGAGGATTGCAGCTGTTTGCTGCTCACACAGGCATTTATTTCTTTTGAGGTTTTGCTCTAAGACTTCCAGCACTGGAACTTAATTCCCGCTCCCACTAACCCCACGACTGATGCTGAGATAAGCGCACTGGGGCTCATGGATTTTCATCTTGCACAAGTGAAGCCAATGAGTAATGAAAGGAGTCTTTGCTCAGAAAGAATAGCCACAGGATAGTGACCAATCCTCATCATTCATTCGCGCCAGCACCTATCAGCACCACTTCCGACACGCCGCACCATGCATCTTTCTCCTGAAAGTTAACAATGGACAATTTTGTCTTACTGAGGACGTGCCGGCTCCTGAAACGAACAGTACAAGTAGACAGGAGCAGTTTCCTCCCAGCTGTTATCAGGCAACGGAATTGCAGCAATTAAATCAACATTTAAATCACATAAAGCTTTCCTATTACCTAAAGGTCTGGCAAATCTACCTTAGGAGGAAAACAGCCATCAGGCTATTAAAGTCGCCATCAAACAAACTATGAACAATAATAGCCTTTTGCACTTTATCCCTCCCTCCTATGTCCAAGACACCTCACACGCTCTTCGTCGACTCCAGGACTTCAGTTTTCTACGCCCCCATTCCCTCATCTTCACCATGGACGTCCAGTCACTCTACACCTCCACCCCACACCAGGAGGGTCTCAAAACCATCCGTTTCTACCTCGACCGGAGAACCAACCGATCCCCGTCTACAGATACACTCCTCCGCCTAGCGGAGCTGGTCCTTACCGCTAATAACTTTTCGGTTTGACTCCTCCCATTTCCTCCAAATACAAGGCGCAGCTATGGGCATGCGCATGGGCCCCAGCTACGTCTGCCTCTTTGTAGGGTACGTCGAACAATCCTTGTTCGAGACGTACCGTGGCCCCATCCCCGAACTCTACCTCTGCTGCATTGACGACTGCATTGGTGCTACCTCCTGCACCCACACACAACTCACTGACTTCATCCATTTCACCACTAACTTCCATCCGGCACTCAAATACACCTGGACCATTTCCGACATTTCCCCACCATTTCTTTACCTCACTATCTCCATCGCAGGTGACAGACTACTGACCGACATCTACTATAAACTCACTGACTCCCATGGCTATCTGGACTACACTTCTCCCCACCCTGCTCCTGTAAGGACTCCATCCCTTACTCCCAATTCCTCCGTCTACGCCACATTTGCACCCAGGATGAGGTGTTCCACATCAGGGGATGGGGGTTCCTCTCTCCTACCATAGATGAGGCTCTCACCAGGGTCTTTTCTATACCCTGTGACTCTGCTCTCACTCCCCATCCCCCCCCCCCCCCACACTCGTAACTCCTCACCTTCCACCCTACCAGCCGTCACATACAACAAATAATCCTCCGACATTTTCGCCACCTCCAACATGATCCCACTACTTGCCTCATCTTCCCATCTCCTCCCCTGTCTGCTTTCCGCAGAGATCACTCCCTCCGTAACTCCCTGGTCAATTCATCCCTTCCCACCGAACACCCCATCTCCGGGCACTTTCCCTTGCAACCACAAGAAATGCTACACTTGTCACTTTATCTCCCCCCTTGACTCCATTCAAGGACCCACGCAGTCTTTCCAGGTGCAGCAGAGGTTCACCTGCACCTCCTCCAACCTCATCTATTGCATCCGCTGCTCTAGATGTCAGCTGCTCTACATCGGTGAGACCAAGCGTAGGCTTGCCGATCGCTTTGCCCAACACCTCCGCTCGGTTTGGATTAACCAACCTGATCTCCAGGTGGCTCAGCACTGCAACTCCCCCTCCCATTCCGAATCCAACCTTTCTGTCCTGGGCCTCCTGCATGGCCAGAGTGAGGACCACTGTAAATTGGAGGAGCAGCACCTCATATTTCGCTTGGGCAGTTTACACCCCAGCGGTATGAACATTGGCTTCTCTAATTCCAGGTATTCCTTACTTTCTCCTCCTCTTCTCAACTCTCCCTGAGTCCACGGGCTCCATCTCTTCTTTTCTTCCTCCCGCCCGCTCCACCCTCACATCAGTCTGAAGAAGGGTTTCGACCTGAAACGCTGCCTATTTCTTTCGCTCCATAAATGCTGCCTCACCCGCTGAGTTTCTCCAGCTTTTTGACTATCTTCGATTTTCCAGCATCTGCAGTTCCTTCTTGAACGTATTGCACTTTATCTGTTTATTTATTGTATATATATGTGTATATATATATGTATGTATATATATATGTATATATAAATATATATGTATGTATATATATATGTATGTGTATGTGTGTATGTGTGTATATATGTATGTATGTGTGTATATATATGTATATATATATGGTATAGACACACTGAACTTTTATCTCCTGTTCAGTATTATGTTTACATTCTGTTAAGCTGCAGCAACCAAGAATTTCATTGTCCTATCTGGGACACGTGACAATAAACTCTCTTGAGTTGACTTGACTAACAAGTCTGTTTTTAAATGGACAAGGTTTTGGTTGGAATCTCATCAGCTAGTCCTGACCTCCCATCTACCTCATTGGAGACCTTTGAACTCTCTTCATAGGGCTCTACTGTTCCATCTTGCACTAAATGTTGTCCCCTTTATTCTTTATCTGTGCACCGAGTACGGCAGGATTGTAATCATATATAGTCGTGCCTTTGACTGGATAGCACGCAAACAAAAGCTTTCACTATACACGCAACAGTAATAAACTAAACTATACTAAATTAAACCTCCAGCATCTGAAATAAACATGCACTTACAGTAGTTCTCCATGTTGTACGTTGAAATGTTTTTCTATTGATGCTTATTTGTATGTTTAGCACAAGCGGTCGTATGAAGCCGACCATTTTTTTTCAGGCTTGGCGCAATTGATTTAAGATGTTTACATTTTACCTTTGGTCTCAAATCTCGACAAGTGTGACTTACATTTTTATTGTCACGTGATTAACAGATATGTAAGATTCATAACGGTCCAATTCAGCATTCATCAATGACATTTTAAGCAAATTTGCTCAGTGTTTTTTTTTTAAAGTCAACATTTTTGAGATGTGGGTATGAGGAACTGTAGATGCTGTCTGACAGTAAAAGAGACAAAGTGCTGAGGTAACACAGTGGACCAGGCAGCTGCTTCTTCTTTCGTGTGGCGTGCACAGCCTAAAGTTGTAGAACAACTTGTTCTATTTGATCTTCCGTTTGTGCATGTCGAGTTGATTGCAACCTTCCCTGTTTCGACTAATGCAATCTTCCACCCCAACCAGGCAGCTGGGGAACATGCATAGGTGACCTTTTGGGTCGGAACCCTTCTTCAGACTGATTATGGGTGGGGAAAGAAAGCTGGAAGAGAGGTGGGACAGGATAAAGTGTAGCAAGTAATAGGTGAACACAGATGTGTAGGAAGGAATGGCAGATGCTGGTTTAAACTGAAGATAGATACAAAATGTTGGAGTAACTCAGCGGGACAGGCAGCATCTCTGGAAAGAAGGAATGGGTGACCTTTCTGATCGAGACACTTTAGAAAGGTTTCGATCCGAAACATCACTCATTCCTTCTCTCCAGAGATGCTGCCTGTCCTGCTGAATTACTGCAGCTTTTTGTGTCTAATTCTGGACCTTTACTCTCCAGACATTTGAAGGAAACTTCCTGAAGTCAGTCATCTTGGAATTATTTTGTGTTGGGGTGTGAGGCGATCTAGTTATTCCCGCAATATTCCTTATGCAGCGTTAATAAGTTCATAGGGATAGGAGCCGAATTAGGCCATTCGGCCCATCAAGTCTATTCCACCATTCAATCATGGCTGATCTATCTTTCCCTCTTAACCCCATTCTCCTGCCTTCTCCCCACAACCCCTGACACCCGTATTAGTCAAGAATCTGTCCATCTCTGTCTTAAAACTATCCATTGACTTGGAATCCATGGCTTCCTGTGACAATGAGTTCCACAGATTCGCCACCCTCTGACTAAAGAAATTCCTTCTCGTCTCCTTCCTAAAGGAATGTCTTTTTATTCTGAGGCCATGACCTCTGGTCCTAGACTAGTGGAAGCAACCTCTCCACATCCACTCTATCCAGTGGAACTCTCACGACTGGTGCTGGGCCCTGACTGTAGGCAAAACAAAAAGTTCTTGTTTAAACGCGCAGCAGGCCGACAACATGTTTTATTTGGCTCCTCCTGTCCACAAACCCATGGATATTTTTACCGTAGACATAATGCCGTGTGATATTTCTTTCTTTCTCAACCAGTGTAAGTTGTAACAATCGTTGAATGTTTCTGTGGAAAGCTAACTATTACTTTAGCACCACAGCCATCCAGAAAATTCATTTTACCTACACGTTGTGGACAGGCACAAGTGCATTTGGGTGACAAATTGCACCCAGCGTTAAGCTCTTGACTCTGAAGCTGTCGCCAGCTCTGGGTTTTAATTTACGTCTATCTGTATTAGAAGGTTAGGCTTTCCAAACACTCTATGGAGCTGCCAGTCACGGCCGTGACAAATCAATGCTGCAAGTGCCCCAGGAAAAAGCTTTTAACTTTCCACTTCTTTCAAAATAGACTTTTTTCTTTTGCTAATAAAAACACACAAAACATTTTTGTTTCTGGCTGAGGGAGGGAACACCATTGCAACTCGTCTTGCGGAACAAAGATCGGCTCGAACATAGAACGTTGAACAGTACAGCACAGGAACGGACCCATCGCCCCAGAATGTCAATGTCAAACATGATGCCAAGATAATGTAACCTAGAAACATAAAATGCAAATCTGATTTTTAAAAAAATCTGACCAATGCGGCTACTCTAACTCTGGCCCGAACCTGAGGATTTACAATGTTTTATGCACTTGACCCATTACTCAACAGGTACCTGGGTTTCATTGGGCGCATGTCAAGTAACCAGCTCCATTGTAGGAGCGTCTCAAACCTGAAACGTCATCTGACTATTCCCTCCACAGTTGGAATCATAGAAAATAGTTGCAGGAGTAGGCCATTCGGCCCTTCGAGTCTGCACCGCCATTCAATATGATCATGGCTGCTCATCCAACTCAGTATCCTGTACCTGCCTTCTCTCCATACCCCCTGATCCCATTAGCCACAAGGGCCACATCAAACTCCCTCTTAAATATAGCCAATGAACTGGCCTCAACTACCTTCTGTGGCAGAGAATTCCACAGACTCACCACTCTGTGTGTGAAAAATGATCTCCTCATCTCGGTCCTGATGCTGCCTGATCTTTTGAATTACTCCAGCACTTTGTTTTTAACTCAACATTCCAGCACCTGTGGTTCCTTGTGTCTCTCAAGCATTTTCCTTCCACATTTTACTTTCTGCAGAGCTCGTCAGGAGTTAGCTAATAAGTGAAGAACTCATACATTTCATGAAAGTACGTGGAATATTATGAATAAGAGTACAAAATACATTGGATTTTTCCAAATATCAGATATAACTATGAAAGTACCGTTGAACACTCTTGGACCACAAGTGTTCCTCTTTCCGTTGATGGTGCGTGACCTGCACAGTGTTAGCGTTTTATGCTGCCGCATATATTGAGCCATTTTTCTTTCATTAATCATCCCAACCTCAATTTATTTGGTGGTGCCACACAAGAACTCTAAACCTTAATCCAAAACCCTTTCAGACTCTCAACCATAACCAGTCTGTTTAGAAGCACAAAGATAGACACAAAATGCTGGAGTAACTCAGCGGGACAGGCAGCTTCTCTGGAGAGAAGTAATGGGTGACGTTTCAGGCACCCGAAACGTTACCCAATTCCTTCTCTCCAGAGATGCTGCCTGCCTCGCTGAGTTACTCCAGCATTTTGTGTCAATCTTCAATTTAAACCAGCATCTGCAGTTCCTTCCTCCACATTTAGAAACACACTTGTTTTCCTCCTGAGGTAGTGTTGCCAGAATCTGAGGTAAGAGGAAAGTTTTATGTGATTTAAATGTTGATTTAATTGCTGCGAATTAAGAGGCGAATGGATTATCCGCAAATATTGTGCCGAGATTAGCTATTCACATATGCATCAGTTCAGTTTAAAGGCTTAGCTTTTCAGCCTCTACTCCGATCCTAAAATAACTTCTCTATTTTTTTTTCTTTCATTAATCACTCCAACACCAATTTATTTGGTGATGCCACACAAGAGCTCTAAACCTTAATCCGAAACCCATTCAGACTTTCAACTATAAGACCAGTCATTGGAACCAAAGCTAATTCAAGCATATTCCCTTCACCTGGCCCAATCATCTGCGGTGTCAAGTCAAAAGGCAAGAATTATCTGAACAATAAATGATCTAAGGCTTGGCATCACCAGAAAAATACCGGCACAAGTGCTGGAGTAACTCCACAGGCCAGGCAGTATCCCTGGATAACATGGATATGTGATGTCTCAGGTCGGAACCGTTCCTCAGTCTGAAGAAGGGTCCTGACCCGAAATGTCACCTATCCATGTTCTCCAGGGATGCTGCCTGACCCATTGAGTTACTCCAGCACTTGATGTCTCTTTTTTCGTCAGCCAACATTTGCAGCGTCTTGTTTCTACAGGAATTGAATTGAATTGAATTTCCTTTATTGCCATTCAAACAAAAAGTTTGAACAAAATCTCGTACAATGCAGCCATGACAGCAAAAAGCGACAACACACGCAATTAACACAATTTAACACAAGCCTCCATCACAGTGAATCTCCACACACCTCCTCACTGTGATGGAAGGCAAAAAGTCTTATCTCTTCCCTGCTTAGAAGTCAGCTGATGTGAGCTCAACTCTCTAGTCTTTCATTTTTCATCTTTCATGAATTATGTTTAGTTTATTGTCACGTGTACCGAGCTTTAAAGGCACATTAGACTCAACACAGGGTGTGTAGCAGTTGAGATGCTGCCTTACAGCGCCAGAGACCAGGGTTTGATCCTGACTACGGGTGCTGTCTGTAGGGAGTTTGTACGTTCTCCCTGTGATTGCGGGGGTTTTCATGTGTATGGAGATACAGTGAAAAAATTGTTTTGACATTCTATACATGCAGCACATACCATACTCAAGTACACACATACATCAAGATAGTGTGAAAGAGAACAAAAACTGAATGTACAATATAGTGTTAAAGCTGCAGAGAAAGTGATGGTAAAAATGTTCAACGTGGCAATGAAGTAGGTTGGGTGATCAAGAATTAATCTTTAAGTGAGAGAACCATTCAAGGATCTGACAACAGTGGAAAAGTAGTTGTTTTAAAATATGGTGGTATGTGTTTTACAATATTTGGATCTTTTGCTTGACGGGAGAGAGGAGAAGATAGATCGACTGCACTGTTGGCTGTCCTTGATTATGTTGGCTGCTTTCCCGGGGTAGCAGGAATTGTCGATGGCATTAATGGAGGGGAGGTTGGTCTGTGTGATGGGCAGGGCACCATTCACAACTCTCTGCGGAGGTCTGGAGGAGGGTCTCGACACAAAACGTCACCCATTCCTTCTCTCCAGAGACGCTGCCTACTCCAGCATTTTGTGCCTATCTTCAGTTTAAGCCAGCATCCACAGTTCCTTCCGACACATTCTCTGCAATTATTTCTGATTTTGGGCGGAGATGTTGCCATAACAGTGTGATACCAAGATTGGATGAATTCTAGGCTGTATCTATAAACGTTCATGAGAGTCATTGGGGATTTGCTATATTACCGGAGCTTTCTGAGAAAGTAGAGGCATTGGTGTGTTTGTCGGCCCACTGACCATGCCAGCTCCCTCTCCAACTCAAGTCCCTCTCCAAGTCATCAAAAGCAGCGGACCCACACCAATGGAATGAAAGAAACAGATACCTACAATGATAAAACATGTTTGCCTGAAACTCAGGTTGGACATTCAAAGTTGCCATTTTAACACATCATGGACATGACCAAAGCCACATTATTTTGCTGGAAGATAGGCACAAACAGCTGGAGTAACTCTGCGGATCAGGTAGCATCTCTGGAGAAAAGGAATGGGTGACGTTTCGGGTCGAGACCCTCCTTCAGACTGCGAGTTAGGGGAAAGGGAAATGAGATGTATGGATGGCACTGCAACATTCAGGTTCAGGAACAGCTTCTTCCCCAAAGCCATCAGACTATTAAACACAACTTCAAACAAACTCTGAACTGTAACGGCCTATTGCACTTTATCTGTTTATTTATGTGTGTATATATATATTCTACGGTATATGGCCACACTGATCTGATCTGTATTTATGCCCACAATATTCTGTTGTGCTGCAGTAAGCAAGAATTTCATTGTCCTATCTGGGACACATGACAATAAGCTCTCTTGACAAATGAATGAAAGGTATGCAAAAAGCAATGATGATCAAGGAAAGGTGGAGCCCACAATGGTCCATTGTTGGTAACTTCCTTCCACCCACTGCCTGAGTGGGTACTAGACAATGAACTATTCTGATGCTCAATTACTAACAGGCCCTTCTTTCACATTGGCTCATCTGCTTCAGAAAGGTTACTTCTACAATATGGGTTTGTCACAGCTCCTGGACTCCCACCCAGACATAGGAAATAACTGAAAGTGCTTGATTATTGGTGTCAGGGAAATAATGGGTGCTTTGGAGAAAGGGCATAATTCACTAATTGCAATTTTACACCGCAAATCTGTGTAGCACAGATAAAAGATCTATTGCAAGCACTTAGCACGGTCTGTCACCAATAGCAATTGAATTTTATTACCAGTAGAATTTGCATTGAACATTGATGATAACACCCATAAGCAAGCTCTTTGCTATTCATTGCAAACAGCACGGTTTTAACAGACTTTAATTTACAAATGTAAGACACTTTCCAAACTCCAACGATTTGCAATGAATCAAGCATATTACGTTGTAATTAGCTCTTGGTGCCGACCCATTCCTTCCACGTCAACAGGCCAACTTATTCATCGCGCCCCACTTTAAAAACAAAATCTAAATAAACTTTATTCAAGTAAAAAGTATGTACAATACAGGAACCGTGCAAGAACTTATTCCGACATTCTCGGAGGTTGTACATACATTCAGTACTGTTTATACAATCACACACTGTTACCCCACATCCTTGCCACACTTGCAGCCTGGCGTGAAATCCCTTCCATTCTTTTGAGGGGACAACTTCCCCCCCTCCCCTCCCCCCACACCACCAATGTAAACCAGTGGAAGGACCCTAGACTGTGGCCCTCCCCCACAGAGCCTTGGCGTTGGCTGCGCCAAGCTTCAGTGCGTCCCTCAGCACGTACTCCTGCAGTGTGGAGCGGGCCAGTCGGCAACATTCCCCGACGGACATCGCACTCTGCTGGGAGGTCAACAAAGTTCGGGCAGACCAAAGAGCGTTTTTCACTGAGTTGATGACCTTCCAGCAGCACTTGATGTCCGTCTCTGAATGCGCCCCTGGGAACAGTCCCTAAATCACAAAGTCCTCTGTTATGGAGCTGTTCGGAATAAATTCGTGACTTGCAAACTTCTCAAGACTCTCTTTGCAAATCCACACTCTGGGCAACCGTCTCCTCTCCATAGCAGCCGTCCCGAGGGCAGCGTGCGCTGGCAATGAGGTTCCGACGGTGCAGGAAGGATCTGACTGGGAGGGCTCCCCTCACCGCCAGCCAAGCCAGGTCTTGGTGCTTGTTGGTGAATTCTGGCAATGAGGCATTTCTCCAGACAAGCTGGGCAGTCTGCTCTGGGAACCACATCACAGGATCCCCATGGAGTCATTTCCCTGCAGAACGTTCTGTGCTGACCACTGCCTGATGGTCAAAGGTGTTGGTCTGGAGGAACCTTTCCACGAATGACGGATGGTGCGGCTATTTCCAGCTGACTCACCAGAACTCCTGGTATTTCATTCAGGAATACATTGGCACCCCCATCCCTGAAGATGAAGCACCTCATCCTCCATCTGTGCCTTTATGAGTTGAATATCTTTGAGTGGCTATAAAATGCTCATTACTTTTTAGAAACTCTTCATTTCCCTTTGCCACTTTATTGAGGTTTTTCTGAGAACTTCTCTGCA
Organism: Raja brachyura; assembly: GCA_963514005.1. Next base: position 9,549,942 of record OY740812.1, on the reverse strand, counting down.
ATTAAACCCTGTTTAAGAGGCCATTTAAAAAGTTGTCACTCTGACAACCCTGTCCAGAATTATTTCCTCCGTTTGCTTTGTAAGAATCTGATTCCAACTGATCGATGTGATCTGATATTTACAAGGGAGTTAAGGATTGCTTTGGGGCAGATATCACTTGCCCTTTTTCTCCCCCAGGTTTTGGACATTAGGAATATTATTATTGAGTAGTGAATGTCTTTCCTTTACCATTGACTCCAAAATCAAGGTCGTTATGTTACCTCTATTTCAGTAAAACTTCTGATTGATTGGATTTCTGAATGGAATGGTGTTTACTGGAAAATCAATGTGAAGATCTAATTCTGTCGGCTGTAGTTGAATTATTTTGGATGATTCTTCTTATCAGCACTATCTCATTGATGTGAACTTGGGTGTGATCTTATGCTATCTGAGGGCCATTGATATCCAATGCAGTTTACTTTTTCTTGGACAGCGACCAGATTTATTACCCCTGCATTTATTACAGAGTCTGTACGAAGTCTGGAAATGCTGGCCAACAACACATGTCACAAAAGGTTATAATGCTGACTGCCAGTAATAAGGTCATAAGGGATAGGAGTAGAATTAGGCCATTCAGCCCATCAAGTCTACCCCGCCATTCAATCATGGCTGAGCTATCCCTCCCTCCTAACTCCATTCTCCTGCCTACTCCCCATAACCCCCGGCACTCGTACTAATCAAGAATCTATCTACCTCTGTTTTACAATTATCCATTGACTTGGCCTCCACAGCCTTCTACGGCAAGGAATTCCACAGATTCACAACCATCTGACTCAAGAAATTCCTTCCCATCTCCTTCCTAAAGGGACGTCCTTTAATTCTGTGGCTATGACTTCTAGTCCGAGACTCTCCCACTAGTGGAAACATCCTCTCCTCATCCGCTCTTTCCAAGCCTTTCACTATTCAGTACATTTCAATGAGTTCCTCCCTCCTTCTTCAAAACTCCAGCGAGTACATGCCCAGTGACGTCAAAATCTCATCATATGTTAACCTACTCATTCCTGAGATAATTCTTGTAAACCTCCTCTGGACCCTCTCCAATTCGCTAATTGCACCCTGCTCGGTTGCATCACGACCTGTTTCGGTAACCTAAACGCCCAGATACGAGAGTATTAAAGAGGGTGGTAGCACTGCCCGGTGTATAACAGGCACTGACCTCCCTACCATGCATTTTATATATGTTTACTAATCCACAAAGTCAAGTTACATAAAATTAGCTGGGCGTAACTCACCAGCTGAACCACCACCACCCAAGTTGGCTCAGTGCTGTTCACCAAATGAACATTTTGCCTCTGACCGCAGGTTGCTGTTGGGTTTATTAACATCCAATGAACTCAGTACTGGCTTACCTAGAGACGTCAGAGGGTAATGGTAGAAGCATGTTATTCTGTCTGGAGGTCTGTGATTAGTAGTGTGTACTTTGTTGTTTGTGATCCATATAATATATAAAATATATCACACACACACACATATACAACGTAAGTGTGGTGCAGATAGTGACAAAGGCTGTTAAACAATTGAGCAAGGTAGACACAAAATGCTGGAGTAACTCAGCAGGACAGGCAGCATCTCTGGAGAGAAGGAATGGGTGATGTTTCGGGTCAAGACCCTTCTTCTGAAGCCGAAACGTCATCCATTCCTTCTCTCCATCATTGGCTCTGACCTTCCTTCCATCGAGGGGATTTATCACAGTCGCTGCCTCAAAAAGGCTGGCAGCATCATCAAGGACCCACACCACCCTGGCCACACACTCATCTCTCTGCTACCTTCGGGTAGAAGGTACAGGAGCCTGAAGACTGCAACAACCCGGTTTAGGAATAGCTACTTCCCCACAGCCATCAGGCTATTAAACCTGGCTCGGAACTCTGAACATTAATATCCCTCCATCTGTTATTTGCACTTTATTAATTTATTAAATCATGGGTGTATTTATGTATAGAATTGTGGTCAATGCCTTCTATGTTCTGTTGTGCTATGCAAAGAAAGATTTTCATTGTCCTGTCAGGGACACATGACAATAAACTCTTTTGACTCTTTGACTCTCTTTGACTCTCCAGAGGTGCTGCCTGTCCTATTGAGTTACTCCAGCTTTTTGTGTGTATCAGAATACTTCATGGATTAGAAGGCATTTCTTCTAAGGAGAGGTTTGGACAAACTTGGATTGTTTTCTCTGGTGCATCAGTCACCTGATAGAAGTTTGATAAATTATAAAAGGGATGGACAGGGTAGAAATGTCAAAGACTAGAGGGTACAGCTTTGAGGTGAGAGCGGGGAAAGTTTAAAATAGATATGTGGATCAGGTTTTTCGTTTGAGTAGAGTTATGGGGCTGTCACACTGTACGAGCTAATTCAAGAGTTCTCCCGAGTTTCCCCTAATTTGAACTCGGAGAATTACGGTAATAGCCGCTCGTAGGTACTCGGGGCTCTCGTGGACATTTTCCAACATGTTGAAAAATCTTCACGAGTCTTCCCGAGCTTACAGCGTTTCCTGAGTATCTGCCGTTAGCGTTAAGAGACGCGTTAAGAGACGTTAAGAGCCGCTAAGAGATGTCCCGAGCTCCGACGTACCCACTACGTACGAGTTTGATTACTTTTAAAAACTCGGGAGAGCTCTTGAATTAGCTCGTATAGTGGGACAGCCCCTTTAGGTGCCTGGAACACGCTGCCAGGAGTGGTGGAGTGGACATATCCTCCAGTGGAATTTGAGTCCTTTATATAGGCGTATGACGATGCAGGGAATGAAGGGACATAGACCATAGGCAGAAAGGATTAGTTTAATGTTGGATCATATACGACAGAGACATCTCGGACTGGAGATCCCATCCCTAAGCTGTTCTTTGCTCTGTGCTCTGTTTTAATCGCCCCCTCATATTATTTGACATCAAAGTTCCTCCACCTGTAGAATAAATTGCTATCAAATCATACTCTTCCCAATAAATACTCATCACTTTTTGCCAATAAACTCACAATTGCCCTTTAACATTACCTCAACAAATTCATTCCTAGATGAGGTTAATATTGTCAGGTGCTATTTCTTTAGGTTAAATGTCCCTGGACGATGTTATCAATCTAAATTCTGTCCTGATTGGGTAATATTTGAGTTGAAAGGTCTCTGTGGTCTGTTTATGATGTCAATAATTCAATTACATTAAGTGAGCTAATAGGTATTTTAAATAGGACCCAAAAAGAATTTCACTTAGATGTGTTGATCAATTTGCTCAAACCATTTTTAAAGAGCTGTAAACCATATTGAAAAAAATTATAATTATTGGTAAAAGGTAACAATGTTGCTCCCAAGTGTCAGACAACGTGATGTGAAAAAAGATTAGGCTTCAGCTTTGCAAATGGGCTTGTAAAAGAGGAACTTCATCAAACACCATTAAGCGTCATGCTGTGCAGGCAATGATTACCCAGATTACATTATTGAAGCTAAGCAGGAAATCGCAACCAGCACACAAATTAGCGTAAAGCATACTTTGATTGGATATTGCAAACAGGTACCAGAACTCAGATGCACTGAAGAGTAAAAGATTATTATCTCAATTAAATGGTGATTAAGTAGGTATTTGGAAGGCTTATAAAGGCGCTTTTGAATAGCTGGGAACATTGGTGTAGGGCTGTCACTGCCTTGAAGGGACAAACGACCTCCTCAGCTCTGCGTTATTCCAACTTTGCTCAAAGAGAGCGAAATGTTTTGAAACATCTGGCAACCAGGGTATGACGAACGTTATAAATGGTTCACAAGTTCACAAATTATAGGAG